>CM032329.1:12962017-14162017 GCA_019022515.1 Quercus aquifolioides | reverse complement strand
AACTTTACTGAGACTTGGAAGAGCTGCATTAATATTTTTACATCCCACAAAAGAATTTCTAAGTGCCCATAACCCATTGGCCTGATACGTGTGGCGCTTTATTGACCTCCCTATGCACCCAGTCAAAACTGAACCTATGACACTCCTGAGCTAATTAATAACACTTATGAGATAATTGTAGTGACTTTCCAGCTCGACTTCATTCCTTTTCCTTGAATAGAATCAAAACACAATTTAGAGTCTCCTCCTATGGTAACATTGTGGCTTCCTTGTTGCTTATTAGCGATCATAGCCCAGTTGCTTCTGCTTCCACTATCTCTGGCTTAGTGGCTTGATATTTTTTAGATGCAGCATACAGCATGTTCCCATGCTATCTCTAATTAATCTAGCTAAGACAGTGTGTGATGATGTCACAACTGTGTTACAATTGATCTTTAGGCTACTCTGATCTGATGTGCTCTACAAGTTCATGAATTGATTCTCATTTTTATACCCAAAAATTACCAACTCTTATAGATTGATAGAAATTCAAAATCGAAATATCCATCTAATTAATTGATAGTTGACCTATTTTCAAATTTTGTAACTCCCACTGTAACTATGGGTTCTATTGCATTGTGTTATAAAATTAAGTAATTTAAGATGTAGTCTTTTGGCCTTTGTTAGTGTGGTGGTAAGCCATTAGGCTGAACCACGTTTGTTTTTTTCTTTCTTATCTAATTGCTTTCGCTTCCTCATCTTCTACAATTTTACATTGTCCTCTTTAATTTTCACAATAATCCTCCATAAGTCAAGACCTCCATTCTTTTTTGGTAGGCAAAGAGCACTCCACGCCTTTAAAGCTAAGAACCTTCCTTCCTCATTCTAAGGCTTCCACCAAAATATTTTTAAGCAAAGAGCCAATGAAATTACAGAATCAAATGACTTCACTGTATCTGCTAAGTATTATTTAATTGTTTCAAGCCAGAATATCAAAAATCTTACTGAGACATGGTTGTACATACTTCCCAGACCATTCTAATTAATGTCCTGCCTAGAAAAACCATCCAAATGTTGTTCTCAAATAGCTAGCCTCGTTTGCAACTCCAAGAACATACTACATCTCTATAAGATATAAGACACATACCTTGGCACAAAAGTCACATACTTGGTGGCAAATACAAAACTGATGTTAATGAAGAAACTAAAACTATTCCCATATTATGTAGTGATTCTAAGTTGCTAACCATTTCTGTTACTGCTTCTTTGTGTTCAGTTTATCATCTGAGGGACAAAATCGATATTTGGATACTCCAGAGAAGTTGACAGGCCAAGATCCAGTAGCAAATAAACAGGAATGTGAGCAAAGGATATCATTACTAGAGGCCGAGTTGAGAGACTTAAGTGAGCGCTACTTGCATTTGAGTCTAAAACATGCCGAGGTTAAGGACCAGCGTGCGTAACTGGTGATGAATCTCCAGGCCAATACTAATGGAACAAACCAGTTTCCATAGTTGTCATGGATTCCCAGTTCTTTGATTTCCATGACCCCCTTTATCATTTTGTTCTTTTATTGATTTTGTATCCTAAATTCATATACTGGTTAAGTACCCTTTTATCATTTGGGGAAAGAAAATTGCTTTAAAATATTCATAAAATTTTTTCAAAGATAAAGGAATAGAAGCCTGAAAGTAATGCTTCATGGCCTAAATTCTACCACCATTGCTTCTGGATGTAACTTTTTGTTGAAAGTTTGTCAAAATGTCATCTTAGGAAAAATATTGTTGCCAAATAGACATAAATATATATACTAGTAAGCATTAACCCCAACTAAAGGGTACATTGTCGGCTCGCCCAGGCGATCCGGACCTGTCAACACCAATGTAGTTGGAGGGGATTCTTCCAACTATCATTTACTTGAAAATTTTAGAAGGCCACTTATAAAACTGGCATTGTACAAATTTTATAATGAATTCGTAATTTTTTTTTCAAGTGTTATTTCAAATCCCATTGCTTCTACACCCTAAGCAGAAGGTTTGATTCATTTAAACGAGAAAATAAGTATTAATCACCAATTTCGTTTTTAATGGAATTGGGAGAAGAAAAAAAAATCTCTAAAATATCCTGTAGGGTTGAAAGGCCCAAATAAGGATATTGGACCGTAGGCCGCACCCGAGGACGCCAAAGAGCCCGAGGACAGACAAGTTTTAGTGAAAGTAAGTAAGTTATTGGGCCGAGGAAGAGGTCTGGTCATAATAAATAGGTGACGTTATCCGAGGAGCCACCCTTCCTCAGCCAACAGAGTGGAAGCCTGAAGTCCGACCGCCCATCAAGTATTGGGCAATGGACAACCGTGCTTGGGAGGATAAGCTTCAGAGAGAAGTGAGTCAGAGAATTGAGAAATATTTGGGAAGAAAACTGCTACCACCGCATTGAATGCTCTGCACCTAATCAACTGGCCGCATTAATGTGGAGTTGATACCTGAACAGTGACTTCTAACCTCACAGCTACCCACAAAGACTTCAGGAAGGTACTGATGGGACAAGTGTCAAGGAGATTAGCAATCTGATCTACACATGGATGGCTAAAATGAAAGAAGGAAAGGGGATATAAAAGGAGGAGGATTCCATTACAGGAGGGATCATCAGAAAACCAAAAAAGAAATGAATGTGTAACCAAGAACTTGAATATTTGTTTGAGTCTGAGAGAAATATATAAGAACATACCATCCTCGGACCTGATCGAGGAGTATTTTTCTTTTCAAACTATTTGTCTTATTTATTCTTACACCAACTAGCCTACTGTGATTTATACTTTAACTCATTAAACATTCATTAACAAGCCTACTTTCTAACAAATTTATTGTTTTTGGTTTATTGGGCCACTGTCCAAATCTCTTGGGTTGTGGATCAAAACGCATCCTTACATATGCCATTACTACAATCATGCATATTATACCATTCTAATTTCATTATTGATGCATTTCGCTGGATATATTTATGTCATATCGAATTTTCATATTTCATTTTTATTGGAAACACCACTTGGATTGCGGCTTATGGGTATTGCTTGAAAAACACAATCACATTCAAGAAGTATCATTATCAATATTAGTTTCAATCTTATGTTAATGTTTATGGTTATTTTGTTCATGTTTATGTGTATTGTTATTGATAGCATTATGGCCCTTAAAATGCATTCATTAGTGATGGTCTACTAGAGTCCATCCAAGTGTAAGTAGAAGAAAATAGTTCAATTTAATTCTCTTCCTCTTCTTCTTTTGGGTCAAGCTTGGGTCCAGTTTTCAGTGACATTGGACCCGTTAAGATGGTGACACTGTTCACTTTTGAATACATGTTACCATCTGACTAGGTTCAATGCACTGGACCTAACCAAGTCCTTTTTTTTTATGTGTCTTAGTTTAAAACAAAAAAAAATCTTAGTTTTCTTAAATTTCAATTTTGAATTGTTATCAAACTACAAGTACTTGAAAGTTGAAATTGGATGCATGGTGTGGAGGGAATTTGTTTTTGGTTGTTGATTTTAATTTCTTCTCATTATTACCATACTCTTACTAGTTGTAGATCTGACAAGTTCAAATCTTGTGATCTTGATTTCATGATTATTTAAGGTAAAAAAAAATTAGTTTCTAATTGAATGTTATTATATTCATTTCACTTTCTTTTTTCTTTTTTTTCTTTACCCTCCTCATTGCTCTTTCTCTGTGACCCTACCCATTTATTTGACCTGACTACACCTTCATATGAATCCATCATAATGGGATATTATTCTAGCTTAGATGTAGCCAATTTAATCATGTTGGTGTAGGCACAAGCAACATGTTCCTAGCTTATTCATACAATATATAGTTAGCTTAGGTTCAACCAAGCACAAATTAAAATATTGTCCAGGTAAAACAGAGCTGGAGTGAATTTGGTGCTTCTGCTAGAATTATAATGATTTGCTCCTAACCTTGTGACTACTTGATGCGAACCTCAATCGACACGCTTTGAGACCTAACAAAAATATTGGAATACTTGCCCAAGAAAACTAAAATTCAGATTTTTGATAGAAACTCTGACCCAACGTTTATAATCGAAACGCGAACCAAAGGTATAAGTGTAACACCTTAACCCAATGATTATAATTGAATCACGAACCAAAGGTATAAAATTTGAACGCCACAAGGAAGAATCCTTGATAAGTTCACAGTTCTTAAAGAACCAAAAGAAGAGCAAAACCTCACCTTTTCTGATTTTTATTCAATAATTCTCTATTACAATGAGTGCATGCTATTTATAAGACATGACTGGAAATAGAAAATATAAAAAAACGTACTAAATAATAAAACCCTAAATAAAAGTTGATTTGGTCTGAAATTATCAAATCCAAAATAGGAAAAATAGCCAAAAACGTTCTAAATAATAAAAGTCTAATATTAAGGTAGATCTGGTCTAAAATTAGATACTCCAGACTAGGAAAAATATCTATTAACTGATATGGAGCTGGAAAATCAATCAGTCATTAATCCGTGCCATAAATCACGCCTAATTAAGCCAGATTAGCCCTCAATAGCTTGGATTAAATTTATTACGCCTTCATCTTCCTTTAGGCCAAGCTTGGAATGTCCTCCGTTAGAATCAACCCAAATCTCTTGAATCCGCCCATTAAGTGCTTATTTGATCTTCTTGGATCTTGCTTTAGTAATAGGTCCAACTGGAACATGCAATGGATCCTTGAATGCTTGTTGATTCTCATCACTACTAGTAGCAGCTTATTTTAAATCTCATTGCTTCCACAACCTAGTCAAAAGGTTTTGACTAGATCATGAATGTTTGGAATCCATATTATGCAAGGAGAGATTACTTTTGCTAATTCAAATTGAAGGATTTGACAATATATATATCACATAACTATAATAGTGTATATTATATCTCATCTAGTTATCCATTTTCGTTTTTGATGGTATTGGAAAAAAAAATCTAAACAATATCACATAACTACAATAGTTTATATTTTATCTTATCCAATTTTGGTCTTGATACATTTTAGTGGATTTGTCAGGCAGCCAAGCACATTTGTTGGGTTTACAATTTCAAGTCCAAATTATTAACGCCAAAAATGCATGACAATAAAATAATTTAAGTATCCACATTTGGATGAACCCTTGCCAACCTATAATTATTGGTAAAAAAATTACTAATGAAGGCTTAAGGTTAAGGGTATTGCTTGGAAAACAAAATCACAATCAAGAAGTATCATCATCATGATTTTCTATCATTATTAGTTTTAATATTATGTTGATGTTCATTATTATTTTTAGTTTATGTTTATGTTTATGTGTATTGTTATTAACAATATTATGTTGTAACCCATGCTTACACATAGAAACATTTAAACTCTAGTGATGATGAGGTGGTCTTACCTAGGTGAGTAAGGTGGTCATCTCGTCTTTTGCGCTATGTATTATGATGAGCCACTTGGATTCAAAATTAAAAAGATTAAATTGAACACATGGTGCAAAATTATACAACAATTAAAAACTAATTTAGATTTTGATTGTGCTTCACCTTTAATATAATATATATGATATATGATAATCTTATTAACACACAATATCAATTGGAAAGATGGGTTTTAGCAAGTGTTTGGTTGGCTATTTTTTAAACAAACTTAAAATGGGACGCATGGTCCAAAGTGGAACATATTCTCGTCCATGAGGACATTATCACTACCTAAATCTATTTAAGGAGTGAATAAGAAATTGACTCTTAGAGGGCCCACTTATACATGGTTTAAGTGGTAAAATCCGTGTTTCCCACATAAGAAAGATAATGGACATTTATGAGATTATATACTCTTTTGCATGAGTCTATGTGGGCTATATAGTATTAAATAATAATTTATTATTTTTCTAAATGTCTGTTTATTGTGCAGTATTTTTTTATTATAGAACAATATATGTCTATTCATGTTGCACCATCATAAATAGCGAATCTCTTATTTATTCTAGAAAAATTTTAGTTTTCCATTTCATGTTCATAGTTAGAGGGAGAGAGAGACCATTTTGTTCGTGGTAGCATTCCAACTGTTGTGCTTTGTTTGTTTGTCGTGATCAATGTATCTTGGGAGATAGAAGTCCAAGTAACTTAAAGCACTGATTGTGAGGGCAAAATCTGCCTCAAGCAAATAGTGTCAAACAGTAATCTTGATCAGATTTGCACCATTCATTCTTTACGCATCCAACTTGTGAGTAATTCCATTTATTTTACAAATTTCTATTTGTTGTATCGTATACAAATTCTATAATTGTTTTGTTTATAGAAACTTTTTGTGTTCTTCATGATTGGATTTTTTTTGTGTTCTTATTTACATCATCAAAAAATTAAATTAATTTCGGCAAAACTTCCAACAATCCTACCATCAATCCTAAAGGAACAGCGATTTAGACAACTTAGGTGTCAACTTTATTGAGATCTCATCAAATCTGTTCGAGATCTCATCGACTTTGCTTAGATCTCATCAAATCTAGTCGAGATTTGACCAAAATATCGAAGAGAATGGTGAAGAAACCATCATATCGGCGAAAAATGGCAACGTCTAACGATGGAGATTGCTCGGTTCGATTGGAATCAAATTTTCTTGCAAAGACCCACTACTTGTCATGCCGTCAACCATCGCATTGTATGGATTCAATCTAGTCTCAAATCAATCCCAGTTGAATCGCTTGGTTTATCGAGTACCAGATCAGATTTGAACAACCTAATTGTCACACATTATGAAGGAATTGCACCTCATGTAGACTTCTATTAGGATTGATGAAAGTGTCCCTAATTTAATTTGTGACATTTCTCTCTTTTTCTTTGACTTCTTTTTTTTCTTTTTATAATACAATGATTTTGTCTGTTTTAAGGATTATTATTATCACCAAGGCAAATCCACATCTAAATTACTGGCTTCATAGTTCAACCCCCATAACTTTCCTTTTCCCGCAAGACATGAGTAACATGGCCCTCTAGTCTAAAGACAATGGCGTAGGGACATTATATTTCTTGTGTTCTTTTATGAAAGTTATAAAAGTGGCTAGAGTTCAAATCCCAACAAGAGTATTATTGTAATGGAAAGAGAGGGATTTTTTTTTTTTTTTTTTTTTAAAAAAAAAAACCAAAAGAGAGGGAATATAAGACTTCTATCTTTACTTTATTCAAGGAAAAAAAAAAACTTTGTTCTGACTTTTTTTTTCCCCCTTAATTACTGGTGTGACGTGATTGGTTCATATGAAAATCATGTTGCGCCTATTGCAATTTGTTACCTCAATATGCTGTGAAAAAGGTAGTTACATTTTTTGCGCTTTAGCGTTGCTCATCTTAAGGATTAGGACATAGGATGGAGAAATCTAGTAACACTGTTAATTAAACAAAGAAAAATATATATATATATATATATGGACAAGGTAAGAGAGTCCATGAAGAGAGACATGAGGAGTTGGGGAGGTATGGTTTTAACAGATGATTCATAAGTGGTGGAATAAGCGTTGTTGGTTTTAGTAAAAGGAAAATTCTATCAAAAGTTGTAATCTTGATTGCTTGAAGAGTTCGTTTTAAAAACGGTCTATTAGGGAATTTTTATTGTAGAATGAAACTAGCAATTGTCTTAAGAACTGGATGATTTCTCAAACATATACTAGAGACGTAACCGAAGGGGAATAAATAAAAAGAATCGACATTTTATTTACGCAAGAATGATGAATCAACAATGCCATTTGTTATTCCAATTATACAATGCATGATGTCCCATATATAATCAGAAAAACATTGGCAATTACTAAAACACTCTACTACTCTACAGACAAGACAAGAACCTTAAGAGCTTCCATTTGATGCAAGTGAAATGACATTTGCTCCCTCAGATCTCACCGCACATTTTACTCATAATTTTTATTCTTCTTCTTTTCTTTTTCTTGTAAACCTTTCTTTTTACAGTATGGAGTATGCTCGGATCACCTCAACAATTGGCGCTCGGCACAATGGGCATTTTCCTCCACCACGAACTAACTCATTTGCACATTTCGAACAAGTGCACATGTGCCCGCATCTGCAAAAGGTTACCATTTTTAAGGGAAGGAACACAACCAACAACAGAAATCAGCACACCCTCAGAACAGAAAATAATAAAAGTGGTTCAAAATATTGGTGCAAGTATACCTGTACAAGAGTGAATCAATATGGCTATCACAACAAACACAGCAAGTTCCTTTCCTCACATGACCCCATTTAGACCCATCTTCTGATGTCTCAGCACCCAAGCCTGTAACATAATTGCTTCTTTCAGCTCAATTATATAAGATCAAAGATAGAAGCATAAACAATCAATGTATTTCATGATTATGATAAAAGAAAATCAACAATGAAGGAAACGTGAATGGAAGGAGCTGCACTTACATTCTGTTCCCACCCCAAAAAAAAAAAAAAAAAACCCATATATTTTTGAAATTTTAAAAAGTAGAATAATGATGAACGGTATTGAGTATGTAAACAAACCTTTTTCACCAGCTGATCGATTCAGAGCCGCAGAGACTTCCTGTCTGACAGAACGCTGCAACTCTAGTTGCATATCCATGCAGGCCTCCAACATCCTCTGCATGTGGCTCATGCCTTGATGAAGTCTTGCCATGTCTGCCCTCAGATCATTAATCATCTCCCATTCCTGATCCAAATCAATATCCACATTAGGGGCAACTTAAAAGGCAGATATAATATGTAAACTGGAGATAGATCTGGAATTCACAGGTTTTGAACAACATAAGAGAAAAAACCACAGCCCACAACAACAAGAACAAAGCCTTAGTCTCAAATCACAGCACACTCTCATTTATGTTAATCATCAGCAGAACAGGTCTTATTAGCACCGCAAACAAGACTTACTAACCTGGACATCCCATGAATTATTAAGCTACATCAATAATATTCCATATAAATACACATTAAATGATTTCAGATGGCCACAACCATAACACACGATTGTAACAAAATATTGGGATGACCTCAATCTTAATATCCTTGATTACAGTTCCAATACTTCAATGACCCCATATCTGGTTAAGGGTCATACCTTAAAAGGCTATGTAAAACATGCCATTTAGTCAGGAATTCCTAATGCTAGCTTCAACTTGTCCTAACGTTATGATAAAAAGAAACAAAATGCCTGACATGAAACTTAATGGGGAAAATTGAGTTTATTAGCAACAGTAACATTTGCTTCCATAATTTGTAGAAGAAAGATTGCTCACCATTTCTGAGCGATGCATGCTATGACGAGACCAGCCAGTGTGATGCAAGTCCTGGTGCCAAAGTGGCTGTGGAGGGGGCACTGGTGGAGATGGTAGAACAAGAGAAGGTCTGTTAATGGCATCACGTTGATCCTCATTCTGGTCATCCCTCTGCTCCTGATCCCGCTCAGGTGAAGTAGGAATTGGTGTAGGTAAGTTTCTATGCAAATCCCAGTCAATGGGAGCACGACCCTGCCTCTCCACATATGACTGTATTAATTGGTCCAGACTTTCACGGAACCCACTCCGAAGAAGATTAGAAACACTTCTCCTACAATATTAAGGAAAAAAAGTCCATCATGTGAATGTCAAAAGCAAAGGTTCAACATCCACGTGGGTCTTAACACCTATGAAAATTCTGAAAATGATCAAATACCTGCTCAAAAGTTCCCGGAGTTCCATACTGTACACATTATCATCATCTGGCGGATGAAATCTATTGAATCTTCTAAATGGAACAGCACGACGATTTCTTGGAGGAGCAGAAGGCCCTTCTGACCAATTTTCAACAGTTTCCCGAGAGCCATCCTCATGCCAAACCCCTTGAGCTTCTTGTCGATGCCCCTCCTCCCCACTTGTATTCCTTAAAGGTTCCTGAGGCCAATCATTGACTGAGTTTTCTTGCCAATTTGTATCCATATCTTCAACATTGTCATCTCTCCACCCGTTAAACTGACCATAGGTTGTCTGTTGCCAGTTTGCTCTCTCATCTTCAGTAATTTGTTCTTGCCAATCCCCTCCTTGATTAGCAGTTTCTTGCCAAGTTATATTCTCAACAGCTCTGTTGGTTTCCAAGTTCACTGTTTGATCAGGCAACTGATTAACGACACTTTCCTGACTCCTGGACTGTAATTGTTCATGATTTTCATGTTGGATGTCCTGTGAAGAGTTCGTTTGAGTCCGATCATTTCTAGAATCATTGACGTTATTGTTAGATGTGGTATCGGAATGGCTGCCTACTTGACCACGAACAATAGTTTCTAATCTGGAGCGGAATCCATCCCTAAAAGAGAAAGTGAACCTGTTATTGAACCAATCAACTAACAATCACTACAGTTCCTTTTATATTTCAGCAACAATCAATATAATTCTTGTGCTTCTTAAAATAAAAGGTAATGACTATCAATACAAAAATTTGTAAAATAAATTGGGAAAAAAAAAATTGAAGAGAAAAGCCCAATGTACACCACATGTAGATGAGCTTTGTATTTCTATAAATGCAAAGTATACATCCAAGCTCCAACCATCTAAAGGGGAGAATTTAGAAAACAAATAGAAAAGAAACAGAATGTAGCATATAAGAAGATAATGTGTAGGCATGTGTCACACATGCTACAGAGCAAGCAAGACAGAAAATTTTTTATCAAGGTACTTAAAGTTATCCCAAAATACTAACAAATTTATATTTTCAGAAATCTTATTTTATACATATTCAACAAAGGATCAAGCAGACATGAGAACAATCAAGAGATGACCAAACAGATTAGGTAAAACAATGAAGATTGGACAGGATATTGTCCAATCATTTAAAACCATGTAAATTCTCCACCAACTTTTTTCCCAATGATCAAGGCTACTAATACAAAGCCAGAGAGTATATACTATGGGCTATCCCAAAAAAAAAAAAAAAAACCAACAACAAAAAAATCTGAAGGAGTATAAAATAAATAAAAAGAGTTTGTGTACCTTAAACCAGAAACAGTATGTCGTTGTCTCAACTGAACTAACTCACTCGCTGCCATAGAAGGAGGTCTCTCCTCTTCAACAGGTCTTTCATTTCGCAAGAATCTGCCTCTAAGTAGTGACTGGAAAATGTTATGGCATTAGTAGCAAACCATGGCTATATTGGCAAGCAAAACATCCTAATGTTGTATAACAAAACATCACATCAGTTAACAAGTGCTAAAGCTGACCTCACTGAAAATGTTTTGAGTACCAATTACAAAAAACACGTAATCACAAGCTAGGACACCTTTAGTATAATAATATTTACAGAAAAATCTGTTGAAACTTGAAATACATACATGTAAAAAAAAAAAAAATCTTAAACTAGCAAATGACATAAAAGTCAATTGATAGGAACTGATTCCATAATAACATATTACAGTCATTTACCTTACATCAAAAGAATTCCAGAAAAAAATCGAATCTAATCTCACCTTAGCAAAGACTTAATACAAGTATAGCAAGTTTAGCCTTCTCTCTCAACAATACATATTACCTTGTATAATATAATTACAATTAATAAGCATCCAACCATACAAGCATGATTTTATTCTGGTGTTTTAATATCTACAACTAAAGGAGAAAAAAACAGAGGGGGAAGGAGTGTTTTACAATATATAAATACATGAAAATATCTTCACGTCAACCTAGAATAGAAGGAAGTGCAATGTGCTAGTGACCTATCTAATATAAATTTTTTTCAAAAGACTAATATTTACATAATCATATAGATCTAGACAGTTTCAAAAAATTCAAGCTTCTTAAGGAAGAAAACTAGAAAGAAAAGTCAGTAGTCCAGACTATATCCTAATGAGATAAAAGCGAATAGGGAGAAAATCCCAGTAAAAACTGTGAGGAAGCACAACGAAAAAGAGTATTTACATAACTTGCAGGTTCAGCCTATACTCTGCAAGGAAGAACTTTGGGAGTTACATACTAAAACATTTCTTGGGGCAGGAGAAAGCTATCCTTCAGAAACTGATTTATCAATTCCAAATCAAATGCAGAGTATTTTAATTACAATGGTATACAGCTACATGACACACCATGGAATTCTATCCTACAAATAAAATCTATAAACATTATGCAGCTCAATTCCACAATCAAATACTTTTTGCCAACTTTTATCCATTTTCCGGTAGCTTCTTTGCATAGTGTTTATCAAAAGATATAATTTTTGGTAGCTTTTATATGAATTTGTGACAAAAAGCTAGCTTATTTTAAAAAAAGTTAAAAGTTAGCTTTTTAGGCTTGCTAAACACACAGGATTGCTAAACGCGCAATTATACTATTGATTTCCTGTTGATGGGGGAAAATATAACACATTCAATATCATGGGACTTAAATTAGTAGCTTAGAAGTATGAAAAATTGAACAACCTTCTCAATAAGCAACTGACCTGAATGCGGTTGCGATGAGCAAAATCTGAGACAGCCCGATGCTCCAACAAACCCTGAAGTTCCCTCTGCCTTTCTCTCTCAATCCTCACAAGCAAATCAAGTAGAGCCTGTCTTCCACGCAACCTCAGCATATCCCTACGGATATGCTCAGGTTGGCCTTCATCATGGTCAGTAACCAACCCATCACGAACTTGATCCACCTGATCACCAGGTCCAGTGGGCTGATCTTCCCGCCGGCTTCCACGAGCTCCTCTCTGCTGACTTGTCATTTGCACCCACTCCCGAACAATTCTCACCCTTTCACGCTCTGTTTCACCAAGCCATTCTGATCTGGGACTATTGTTCCTCTGAGCAACATTTGAAGAAGGCTCACTAATGCCACTCTCCATCCAGCCCCGAACTATTTGCCTCACTCTCTCCCTCTCAACATCGCCAAGATCAGGAGATTGCTCCCTACTAGACCTGTTATTATCCACACGTTCATTCTGCGACCCCATCTGATCATGGGCCCAACTCCCAAAGTCATTTTCACTCTCACTCACGTCTCCCAAACTCCCCTGATTCTCACTCTCCCGACTATCTGACATGTTTGTACTGGACATATTAGTATTAGAGTCCTCAACACTCCTCCGTTGCCTCAACCTCTCCCTCACTCTTTCCCGAGCCCGACTCAACAAATGTTCATCCTCCAACTCACGCCACATTTGCAAAATTGTAGACGCCTGAGTGCTCGGCCTCTCCACAGCCCCCTGCCGCCTAGAGGTCGGGGACTGCGACTCCCTCAAAAAGGAGGAGTCCAGCATCGAAACAGTGTGCAAACCCGCGAGAGCCATCAACTCTGACTCACGATTCCTCCTCTCAATGGTGGTTATCATCTCCTGCGCCTGGCGGGCAGCCCACCTACTCAAAATACGAGAGTGGCGACGCCTTGCAGCCGAAGACTCTGCCAAATCATCACCCTCCAAATCAGACCGCCTCCTCCTCCTCACTAGCTGATCACCACCCTCATCATCCTCATCATCTGGAGTGCGTGCAGAGCTACACGAAGCGAATGACATACATTCATCCAAGTGCCCACGCATGAATTCCTCCAATCCACACTCAAAATCAGAGCAGGCATCAGTGGATTCCGGTTTCTGTTGCAGTGGTTCAAAATCGGTCATCCTCACCCAATTCCCAATTCCCAATTTCCCCACCAACAGAACCCACCACCACCTTCAGCCCCTCTAACAATGCAACCCCACCATTACAATTGAACCCTTAACCCTCCATTTCTCCAAAAAAAAAAAAACCAACCTTTTGCTCTATAATACAAAACCCCCAAATAAAAAAAGCAAAAAAAGAAAAACCCAATTTGGGTTTTCTCAAACTCATACAAAAAAAGCAAAAAAATAAACAGTACCCCACTAATCAGAATTAAAATTCACAGTGTCATTAACACACACACCACCTGATAAACAATTACAAAGTCAAAAATAAATAAATAAATAAATAAAAATTTCCAAACCCTATCTAAAAATATATATATACCCACAATTTAAAAAATTTGACTGGATCAATTGGGGGATGGAAGAAAAAGATTTAAGCTTTGAAATGAATTGTGGAAATTAGGGCAAAATGGTAGAACAAGGAAACGTACCTTTGAAGAAGCTCCGATATGTGTATATATATATATATATATATATAATATTTATATATGTATTGTATGTATGTGTGTGTGTGTGTGTGTGTGTTATGTTTGCAAAACCCTAAACTTTTTTTTTTTGGTGAAATGGTGAAAATTTTTGTTGAAGACCCAGAAAAAGAGATCAAAGAAGAGGATGATATGAGAATTTATAAATTACAAAATGAGAGAGAGAAAGAAGAGAAAGAGATGGCTTTTTTTTATTTTTTATAATTGAAAATGGATTTTTTATTTTATTTTTATATATTTTTATAGCTTTGTGAATTGAAGGGAGTCACAGCGGATCTAAAGATCAGAGAGAGAGAGGTGATCCATAGTGAATGAACACGTAGATTTTTTGAGATTAATAATTTGGATTTTGACACGTCATAATGTGTGATTAGGGAAGCCAATAATAAAGAAGGACATAGTGTTTTTTTTTAACTTTTTAGTAAAGCACATAGTTTCCACTAAACTCCACATAATTAACCCTTGGGATATGGTTTGCGTATTTATTAAGTGATTGAGCTAGGATTGAAAATTAGAATGTGTTTTGTATTTTCCATAAGTTGAGTTTAGGATATTTGAATTTGGATTTGATTTTTAAAGTGATGGATTTAAAATGGTTTAATTTTAAATCTCTAAATATTAAAGTATGTTTTATAGATTTCTAAGATTCTATGGGTTTAAAAGTTTATTTCAAATTCAATGATTTTAGAGTTTAAAATCTTTGGTGGATTTATCAAATCCAAATCTTTGTTCTTTTTAAAATTTTCAAACAATGTATTTGGATTTTAATCACTCAAATCCACATTTATGTGTCCAAATCCTGTCATCCAAACATTTTTGCATCCATAAGAATTGTATGGATTCTAAAAAACAAAAAGTCGTTTAATAGTAATAAAATTATGATTATATTTAGAAGAAATGATATATTGTATATAAATTGACCCTAAAAATAGGAGACATTTTAAGTTCAAACATATAGAAACATAAATTTTTTTTTTTTTTTTTTTTTTTTTTTGGAGTAACAACAGGCCCTTAAATTAGTTGGAAGAAGTAGACAAATTCGTTACTCAAAGAAATCTTTATTAGAGTTCCTCAAAAAAAAAAAAAAAAAAAATCTTTATTAGACAAGTTTAAGCGCGTGCCCATCATGTCCAAGAAGTTATATCAAACTGAAATTAAGAAACAAAGAAATTGCCTTTTTTTGGGTAAGAGATTCACAATTTTTAGTAACAAATATTTTATGGGTTTTCTTTTACTAATTAGAGGAAAATATTGTTTGTAAGGTTTTTTTTTTTTTTAAGCTTTACAAAGGGACCAAAGACATTTTTTAAAATTGTGGTGTTATTAAGAGAGTGCTTTAGTTTTTTTTTTTTCAAATGATTTATCAAGGAGTTATTTTTTCCAATTATGTTGTAAGTGTTTTGAAAATATTAGAATAATTGTATATTATTCAGCTGTATATAGAAACTGTACAAAGAAAAAACTTATTTATAAGAGCAAATTACAACTTACCCACCTGTGGTTTGACCAAAATTTAAGTTGTCTAAATGTTGTTCAAAATTTAACATTTTACCCACTTGAAATTAGTTCAATTAGATTTCATTAACTCACCTATATTAAAAACATGGCTAAATATGTGATTTTGCTTCACTTTTATGTTTCTCTCCTTCAAAAACACAAAAACCATAAAAATACAAAATCCAAAAGAATCCTGTAGAACACTTGCATCATCGGATTTCAAACTACAGCTAAGTAACTTAAATTTCAGTCAAACTTCAGATGGATAAAGTGTAAAATTTTAAATCATAGATAAGTAACTTAAATTTCAGTCAAATCACAGATAGATAAGTTATAATTTGCCCTATTTTTAATCATATTTTGTAAGTGAAGTATGTAAAATGAGTATTATACAGTTAATGGGCTATGACTCTTATGTATAGCCTACAACTAATGAATGATTTAATAGCATTGCTCAAACTCAATATGGATGTGTAGAAAGCCAAGTTGAGTGAGACAAGATCATGGAATCAGTTTGGCAAATGAGATTTAGTAAAGATGTCAACTACTTGATCATCAAAAGGAATGGATCGTAGATGTAAAGTACCCTGAAGAAGATAGTGATGAACAAAGTGACAAACGATGTCAATGTTTTTGGTCCTCTCGTAAAAGACATTATTGTGTACAATCTATGTTGGACGCAAGCCCTCTCCTCTCTGTCTTTCCCTTTGTTGGAGTGATCAATAAAGTATTTATTCAGCAAAAAAAGAAAACACCCACATTCTGAAGAAATCAATGCAACTAAAAAAAAACTCAAATGTAATATCAATAATTGCCCTATATTTTGCTATTGTGCTAGAAATGCAACAATATATATCTTCTTGCTACACTAAGACAAGTGAGTTGCCAAGTATAAAACATAAGCCAATAGTAGATAAATGATCGATTGGATTTCATGCCTAATTCGCATCAATGTAGGCACATAATGTAGGTGGTGATGTTGAGGAGAAATTGAGTCCAAGAAACAGCGTACCCTTTAATGAATATGAAGAATAGTTGTAAAGTGAGTGGATTGTGGTACTAAAATGAACTGACTGACGATACGAACTACATTAGAAATGTTTATATGAGTCAATGTAAGGTATTCTAGGTTGCCAAGTAGTTGTTGCCTTTCATTAGAGAGTGCTATAACATGAAGAGTTTAGCCATCACATGAGTTAAATCGTGTGTTAAGCTCGAGTTGTGTATCAAACTATCAATAATCTTTCTTTCTTTTTTTATTATAAGGTGTAGCAATAATTGGATAAAACGGGGATATACCCATTTCAGCCAAACTTTCCAGCAAAATGCCCCCTATCTGAAACTATTTAGGGATATGCTCATGTTTTAAACTCGATTTTCTAAAAATCAAGTTTCAATGAAAAACTCAATTTGCTGAAAATCGAGTTATATGCAATCAAACTTTTTTTAAAAAAAAAATTTGCATGGAGTTTTTGCATATAACTCAATTTTCAGCAAATCAAGTTTTTCATTGAAACTCGATTTTCTAAAAATCAAATTTCAAAATAATGACATATCCCTAAATAGTTTCAGAGATGGGACATTTTGCTAGAAAGTTTGGCTGAAAGGAGCAAAACCCAATTTTGGCCAGCAATAATCTTACTAGTTACTATCGACATTGATCATAAATGCACTTGGCTTGAGTGAAATAGTAGTAATCTAAAAACGATATTACTTATTACCTCAAGACAAAAGAAGTAACCACCGCACACCCTTGGTGCGATGGTCATTCCACAAGTATAAATGCTTATGGGGTGTGGGGGGTAAGGGCCGGGGTTCAAGTCTCCAGGAGGGAGCTTCACACACATATACACTTAGATTAGGCTAGAGTAGAATTCTATCTTGTATCAAAAAAAAAAAAAAAATCAAAAAAAAAAAAAAAAGACAAAAGAAGTAGGTAAGTTGTCCAAGATTTTCATTTCATATTTAGTGAATGCATTTGGTAAATAACACTTTAAGTCATACAAACTATCAAAATAATTAAGATGACCTATATACTAGTGTTGAATTTTTCGCTTTTAAGTATAAGTATAAACCACTTAGCTTAACAAAGGTAAATGCCTCTGAATTACCTAAAAATTAGCTCTGGTCGGTGAAGACAATTACTCATAGGTTTTACTTGTTAGAGGCTAGTCCAAATAGCTCTTCTTTAGAATGGTTCTCTACACTTTTTTCTTTTTTCTTTTTTAAAGTTGAATTTTGCAAGCTAAGTTTGAGTTGCTTTTATAAGTTCAGGGCATAACCAAGTTGAAACAACTTGCTAGGATAATGAGGTATGTAGCACTTTGTTACTTAATAAAATTTGAACTCAAAACATTAAAAGAAGTTTTTTTTTTTTTTTTTGAGGGTCAACATTAAAAAAGTTGAAATAAATAATCAAGCCTCAATGAAGCTTATAAAACTTGTTGAAGTCATCTTAACTAACATAGGCCATGTTTAGTATGCTATTATAGATCATATATTGCAATGATATTCATGAAGAATGACAATTCGGTTATTTGATTACATCTTCATTACGGAGAATAGCTATTCCTTAGCAATGGCTATTCCTTAAATTGAGCAATAGTTATTCATTTTTAGAAGGTTTGTAATAACTACTCTATAGTAGGTGTAATAAATTTTAAAATTAATATATTTCTAAAAAAAAAAATACAAACTATCCACATTCACATAACAATTATAAAAAGATAATCTCTCTTTCCATCTACCCAAATAGAAACTTTCTATATGCACATAACAATTATTTTATTCTATTCTTTATAATTAACAATTAATTTTATTCTAATTTTACAACAAAATGTATGAATGGTAATAGTTAGTAATATTACAACATCTTTTATTATTAGGAATAAAAATTACCATTCCTATCACAATTTTCATTTAGTACGCCAAACACGTCATTAAATGATAATGAAAAGGAAAATAACTTATAAGATTAGCATATAGGGGCATAATTTAATTCCATTTTGATGGCAATAATTGGCCCTTTTGTTCAATACAAATTATTGAATGGAAATTTTACTTGCACAGAGGCAATAGTAAACGAAGAATAGATTTATTTTCCAAAAAGAGAGTGGCTAAAGACCCTTTTTGTTCTTTTTTAAGAAATAAATTTAAAGCATTTTTCACCATATAAAAAGAAACAATAAGTTTATTCATTAAAATGTCAAGGGGAAAAAAACTTTAAATTTTAAGAAGTACCAAAAGAAAAAGACGTTAGTTGTGATCTTTCACAAACAATTTGGTGTCGGTGCATATAAATTGCAAACTTGTCTTGGGAAATTGTCATTGTCATAGCTACCATAGAAAAAATTATTCCTAATGAGAAACACGTGTCCAAACTCCAATTTTCGGGAAATTCGTATGGGAGACATTAGTAAAACATGTGTTTTTAGATTTTCACACTTGCAAGTAAACATGTCTTTCTCATTAGTGGTCTCAGATTTTCGGGAATTCTTAAGATCAATTTAATCAATAATGTTTATGGAAAAAATTAACAAATATTATAAGAACATTTATTAGTAAATTATTTTTAAAATGTTTTTATTAGAAAAGAAAAAAAACAATTAATATTTTGATAACTTTTTCAATTTCTCATAAAAATGTATAATAAAAAAAATTTCTTAAGATAGTTTATTAACAATTGTCTTAAAAGCATCCATTAACACAGCCCTTCATTTATAATTAAGATCAATTATTTTTTGTTTGAGAATATAATTGAGATCAATTAATTTTTGACTCATGGGAAATATTATTTGTATGGACCAGATTTGAGTTCTTAGCCCAAAAGGTAGATAGACCTAGGCCCAAAAAGCCCAAAACAATGAATTTGTAGAGAGTGGATTGGAAAACTGGGTTTTAGTTAGTCAGATAACAAATAAAGTAGGCCTCGATGATAAAAGATTGAAGCTAGACAAGCTTAAACTGAATAAAAATGTCCTCGGCGAAGTCCGAGGAGGCTAGTTCTTATATATTACTCTTAAGTTTGGTTCCTGCTTTGCTATAGTATTTCTCTCTTGATCTCTCGATTTTTCCGATCCCCTATTCTCTTGGGGTCTCTTACATTATATAGCTCTCTTTAGAAAATCTTGGCCCTCCACTTGCTGATCATCCAAGTTACTACTTGAGTGTTTATCCCATCAGACACCCACTCAGGCCCTTTGTGCGTTGGGACAGTCAATGTAGCACTGTTCAGGGGTCTTCTCCACATAAATGGGCCAGAAAGTTAGCTGCAAAGCATTCAATGCGGTGGCAACAACTTTTCCTTAGATATTTCCTAGCTCCCATCCTTTCAGATGCATGTCCCCATCAGTGGAACTTCCTGGAAGATGACTTTGAACAACAGGATATACATTTGATCTGTGCCTCGTTCATCCGAGGAGATACCTCTCCTCGGACTATCTTCCCCAACCTTTCTGTTTGCAACCTGCTCATGAGATTATGAACTTAACACATCTACAACTGTTTATTCGCTCTCGGACCAACTGACATCCTCAGCTAAGGCCCAATGCCCAATATACAATTTTTGGGCCCTTATACCTACGTTATTTTTAGGAACTTACTATTTTTAGATGTTTTACGGTATTGATTATAAAAGATTTCTCTTAGACTTTGTCAATTTCTTGCGGAATTTCCATTGTGGTTTCTCTTACCTAATTCTCAATAGTAACAACTATTTTTATATATATATATATATATATATATATTCTTGAATATTTCCACATTGTATGTCTTATGTACGTTAAGATGTCAAAGTCCTTCTTAAGTCCTAATGTTGACTTGTGCCTTTGTGCGAGCATAAAGGTAGAAATTTACCTATCCAAAAAAATAAGGTAGAAATTTAAGCGAAATTTTAGGAAAGTTCCCAGAGGAATGATTAATATTAATAAAATAAGTTCGATAAAAAAAATAAAAATAAAAATAAAAACTTTTTTAAAAGTTTGACTACATTTTGGTTTATTTATTTATATATTATATAAGTGTGAACAACAAATAAGGAAGAGGAATTTGAACTCAAAAATAACACCACTTAGCCAAAGAGGCTTTTTCTTTTCTTTTTTTATTGAACCAAAAAGACATTCGGTTGTGAGTTCTAATTAACTCAACTGATAAAGTCTCTAATAGTTAAATAAAAAATCTGAATTTCAATCTCCGTCTACACCAAAAACAAAAAAAAAAATCTTTCTTTTATTTTGAACAAAAAAATCTCTAGGCATTTAGTAAACTCAAATTTGCCACAGATTTTTAATATACAAAAAGGAGAGATACTACGTCTACAACATTTTTACAACAAATCACAAGTGGTTAGCTGTTATTGGTTCAAATTTGAATCTAACATTAAGATTACTTTTTTACCCCCACAATAACAACCAGTAATAACCTATCACTTAGAATTTGTTGTAAAAATATTATAGACATATTATTTCTCTACAAAAAGAGAGGAATGAATGGAAAATTATAATACTAAACCAAAAAAAAAAACTTAACAAAACAAAATATATTGATTTCAAATTTTCAACTGTGTACAACTCTGCAAAAATCAATAGTGCTTTATCAGATTTTAATATATTGATTTCAAATTTTCAACTATGTACAACTCTGCAAAAATCAATAGTGCTTTATCAGATTTTTGTTGTAACTTGTAATAAGGAAATATTAACTTGCCTTCTCAACAAAAAATTATAAGGTTCTCATTCTGGACAAGTAACGTGGTCTACCATTTTACTAAAAGACTCCTACTTGTTTAAAATTGCTGAATCAAAAAAAAAAATAGAAACTAATTACTAACTCGGCAATTTTAAGTAAGTGAGAGTTTTTTAGTGGAATGATGGACAAATGACGTAGTCCACCATAAAGACTGTATAATTTCTCCGTTTCAACTGCATTATCTATTATTTGTCATTTAAAAATTAAAATACCTCCATAAAATCAAAAATATTTCAGAATTTGTGCAATCAATATGTACTAAATATGTTTATCAAAAAATAAAAGAAAAAATATGTGCTATATATGGAATTTGGATAAAGAAATGTGTGAGCCAGACATCGAGACTAGGAAAATGTACAGTTTTAGGATCAAATTATGACAAATTAAGCTTCACTTAAAAGTTGAAAAAGATACACAATTATGGGAAAACCGAAAACCACATTAGATTAATAAGATGCTTAACTTCTAAAATAAAAAAATAAGATGCTTAAGTGATAATGATGACAATGATATATATACACACAAACATGTTGAAAGCGCTAGAGTTCAGTTCACTCTACCGCAAAAACAAAAACAAAAACAAAAAAACAAAAAAACAAATTGAAGGTGAAACAAGCTTACTTTTATGTGTGTGTGAGAGAGAGAAATTGAATTACAATACTTACCCATAAGGCCACCGGTAATACTTAGTGAAAAAGTGGATTTATAACACTAATTACAAATTGACATATAAACTTGTTGTGAATTTAGGTGTGTCACTAGAGTTTATATATATATATATATATATATATAGGTCTCACCAACATTAGGATGGCCATGTTGTTATATCTATTCAGGACCGAAACATCAATAGGCTGTCAAACACACGAAGAATTATCTTTTGCATTTGATGCATGTATTTGAGGTCTTATAACATTTAGCATGTAAGCTATACAAGTGTCTAAATCTTACTAATTATGACACATCTGTTACATACAACGGATACATGAGATATCTTCTTCACATGAATAGACACATCTATGGACAATATACTATTATAAAATTCTGAGTTAAGGCAATTAATTTTTATGGCAGTTGAAGATAATTTCCTATAAAATAAATACATGTATAATTTGAATTTTCCTAAGATTTTTTTTTTTTTTTTTTTAAATGATTCCTTCCTATTTGTCACTAAGGCCTCCAAAGTTATGATATTCTTCAAATATAAACCTCAGAGAGGAAATCTGACTTGGTCAGTGTCGGCAAATGAGGGTGTAAAGCTTAATTAGTTTTGACTATTTATATTAGATTGATGCCAACTAGGTAGCCATTTGGTTCATTTCAATATAGATCTGGTCTAGACTCTAGAGCTAACAAGTAGGGGCTGCAACACGGACACTACAATTTGTCTGCTTGAATGTTGGAAACTAGGTTTAAATTTAACAAATGAATATTTATAATACTAATGAATTAAAATTCCTTAAAGTTCTTAGGACAATTCTATCACTGAATTTATAAAATTCTATATATTTTTTTTAAAATAAGTGAATTGGATTTTATTACGTCATTAATAATTGATATATACAACTTATCTAATAATGAGATTGTAATTCTATTTAAATAAACATAACTTGAAATTTTTTAAGAAATTATATGCTTTAAAAATTATATATATATATATATATATATATATATATATCTATATATATTAAGAGGATTCAGAAAGTTAGTTATTGTTTTTTTTTTTTGGTCAAAAATACTCCTAAATTAATTAACCAACAACTTAAAAATATGGTCAAAATAGTAAATTAGCAAAAGAAAGTTAGTTATTGCTTTTTTTTACTGTAAAAAATACCTCTATCTAAAACTTAAAAACGGTGTTAAAATAGTAAATTGACAAAAATAATAAATTCCTACTTCTGCGTTGAAATGTCTTCCTGCTTCTGATAAACTCCTACTTTTACGTTGATTTAAATTTTTACTTCTACTCACTAACTCCCTACAAAATGTGATCACTCTTTTGTTAGTTTTAAAACTCCTCCAATCTACAAAACTCACCCCACGTATTCCCTTTTTTTTTTTTTTGGTGATTGGAAAAAATAGAAATCCCAAATTATAATAAATGCAAATTATTAATTTTTACCCAAAAAATAGAAGAGTCTCTGAGCACGCGCATGAGTGCGTGCTCAGAGGCTAATATATATTTATATTTTGGGAGTTATAAGCCTAGTTACTTTGCCATTTCATATTAATAAGATTTTTTTACATAAGATTAAAATTAAACAAATTTGGGGGACCATGGACCCTGGCCTAACGGCGCTCTACCAGTGACAATGAAGTTATCCTAAGAACTCTAATATATATATATATATATATATATATTCCCGATTTCAAAAATTAAAGGTTAGTATTGTAAACAAAATTTTCGAAGTATCTCACCAAATTTTGATATTTTTGAGGGGATAAATTTGATCGTTACAACGAGGAATGAAATATTTAAATCCAAGATATCTCTGTTAAAAATATTAAGATATGTCAATTAATCGAAGCACCTTATTTTAATGTTAAAATAAAATATTCGTGAAATTACCTAAAAGGCTAAAAATATATTATTTTAGGGATTTTTAAATAAATTAATCAAAAGAAAAAGGTGATACTAATCTCCAGCTGACACACAAAGGGAGAAAAAGTAGAGGCAGAAGTGGAGCTTAATCACAGAAAAAGTTATGTCTATTGATGTAAAAAAGATAGGGTGACAAGTACAGTAACACCTAGAGGGAGAATAACTTCAGGGTGTACCAAAGCAAGAAAGTAGAAAGTAAGAGGTCCTTTTTTTTAATTTCATTTTTTCAACAAGAGGGACCAGTTTGATATCTAGGAATTGCCACGAGGGAAATCAGGGCCTTGTCTTACTCTTAACGCTTATTGGAGGTTGCGCATATGTATCATTCATGTATGTTGGGCTTCCTTTTTCAATGCTGCTGATGTTGAAAATTGAACTCAAGAAAAATAAATAAATAAATAAATAAAAAGTTCATGTTTGAGGCACAAATGTCTTTGAGAATGAGAATGAGAATGGGAATATACTTCTTTTTTTCCCCCCAGATTGATGACTGATTAGGAGCCTCAAAAACAAACATCACTGATTGCTCTACAAGACTACAAGTACTGGTTTTTTTAGACTTGTACCAAGTCAAAAGTCTTTATTGGGTTTGTTTCCAAAATGTCTCACATTTGATCACCTCATCCAAAACACTAATTTTGTTTTTATTTTTTATCATTTTCTTTGGAATGAATGAAAATATACTATAGGTTATAGGTTTCAAGTAGAGTCTAGCTAGCAGGGAATAACTGAATAAGGGATTTAAATTTGAATCACGTCTATACCAAAATTCAATTAATACTTTTGTTTAATAATAAAGAACAATTATTATAAAATATATACAGCATAGCATAAATTCAAATCCTATAAGGGTGTTTGGTACAGTTGTTTAAGCACCAGTTTTCAATGTTTAAACACTACAACACGTATTTCCACAATACTTTTTAACTCACACATATTTCCTCAACACTTAAACAACGATATTAGAAATTTCTAACTACACGTTTAAAGGGCATTTGTGGTCCACAATTGTTCATAAATATATCCTTGAGACGAGCTTAATTCCTGGTTTGTGTGAAACATCTATTATCTATTATATTAAGTCCTTTTATGTCAAAAGCTAGCTTCATCTATATGTATATTTTTCATTTAAAGGAGACAAATTCATAAAAAAACAAACTCACTATTTGAAACCTCTCATTAAACCCACGTTTTCAGCAATTTACAATCTCTTTATCTCTTATCCTTTTTGAAATTTAAACAGACAAACTGTGTTTTCCTCCTAATCTCTTATCTTTTTTAAAAAATTTAAACAGATTTACTATTTTTTTTTTCTTGCTAAACTATTAAACTAAACACCCCCCTCCCCCCCTCCCAAAAAAGCCAAAGGTGTTGTAGCTGAACTGGTACCTCCTCATGCACAAAATGCTTTGGGGTCTAGGGAGGAAATGGTTCGAGCTGCGATAGTTAGCACCATGTTGTAATTATCTCTCAAAAAAAAAAAAAAAAACCCAAAAATACTCACGTCGCACACACAAACCGTGTATGATGAGGCTAACTACTTTTATTTTTACTTTTTTGAAGGGTTATTTCAAGTATACTCCAGCATTTTATGTCCTCTCTAATTTGAAATTTGATCTACCATCTTCAATGATATCATGATTCATGTATGAGCTGGTGGGGTTGAACAATTTTGCCAGAAAACCAGCCGCCTATCTTTTTTCATTTTAATCTTTGAAAGATTAAAGTAACTATAGTCATAGAGGTGATAGTCCATGGACAGCTAAGGCCGAAAAGTGTTTATATTTTGTTGTGCATGGCAAGTACCACATATTTGCCCTCACAGTAATTTCTTTTTCACTGTAAAAAAATCCCAAAAAAAAAATCTTTAGAAAATCATCTTCCTTTTTATTTAGAAAATTATTTTGACAATACTAAAAATACTCATTTTATAGTTGTAGGAAAAAAAGGAAGAATAAACACAAGCATAACTACTCTATAAACAAGTTGGTAGATTATTGATTTTTTTTTAAACTTATCAACCATTTAACACTATTCAAGAAAAAAAAAAATATAGGTGGGCTTCATATCTACTACCACCCCCATTAAAATTTTGAGGAGGAAAAAACTAGTATGAAATATAATTATTAATAAAATAAATAGGAACACACACACATATATATATATATATATATATATATATTAATTGAAGTGCAATAAAATATTTTAGCTTGAATGAAAATAAAAGGATAATTAAGAAAATATTTTTGCTTAAATACTAAAGTACTTTAGTCACTTGTGTTAAAATAGCTTAACCCTGGTTAATTAATTCAATTACCCAAGTTGATTAATTAGATCAAATTACATGCAAATTGTGGAGGCACCAACAAATCACCAAATAAACTAAATGCAGTGGAAATTAAATTGACACGGTGATTTGTTAACAAATGAGAAAAATCTTTCGTAAGAAAAATCCCCACTGGGTGAATTTAACGTCACCACTCCCCAGAATCCACTAATCGATAATCAAGTAGTTACAAGTATGAGGAATCTTACTATTACCCTGGTCTATCCCAAAATTCCAACCTACAGTTGATCCTTCGCTCCAATACCTCATTGGACTTGATCTTGTAATAGTCTTCTTTCCTTTGATGCACAAATCTCGAATCTATGAATAGCTCTTTTGCATGGATCCCAATACGTGACTAACTCCAGCAACTTGAATGATTATTATTGACTGCAAAGTTCTTCACTTCATCAACAATGAAGATCTCGAAGCACTTGTTTACAAAACCCTATGACATACGAATGCAGTAGCTTCTCACAGAGAAAATTAAACTTTTGGTCTCTGTATACGTATGTGACGGCTCTTAAAATAAGTCTTATATATGTCTAGGGTTGTGAGAAAAAACACCCTAAACAAATACATTAGTATGGGCCGAATTTCAGATCTGAAAATTTTGAAATCGTAATTCTCGATAAATCGAGCTTGTGTCGAGCTTCCCATTTAGTCTCGATAGCAACTATCTATCGAGCTTTAATAAAACAGTTTTTCTTCACTTGTTTCTTAGATCAATTTTAATGTATTTAATACTAACACTTATATATTTGAAAAACATATTTCTTGATGTATTAAACCCAACTTAAATCTACCCAATTACAAGTAAAGTACATTTTGTCAAAAGATTAGTCAATTACATAAAAAATATGACCCTAACAACTTAAAACACCAAAATTGTAGAAAATCATTTTCAAAATTTCTTTTATATTATATATTTTTTCACGAGGGCTATACGTCATAACCTAACTGTTCATTTCATTTTTCTAGGGCCTCTTTGAACCAATTAATTTTCTGGGGGGCCAAACTTTAAATAACTATATAAATATATTTATTATGAAAAAAAAAAAAAAAAAAAAAGCTAGGGAGAAGAAAGGGGTATTAGCAAATTTGTCAATATTGTATTGTATTGGCAGTGTTGACTGATATTTGCTGTATCGGTAATTAAATAGGTATAAATACCCCTGAAATGTACCAATTAAAATATTAGCTTGTAAAGAAAGAAAAAATTCAAGTGTTTTCATCGATATAAGAAATAAAAAGGGTTTTAAAACATGCTATTAGGACTAATGTACTTGGACTAGCTAATCTGTTGAACTTATAAAATATATTAATTATAACTTCTATGTTTATAAAAAAAGTTAACTCCAAAATATTACACCAATATTTATTAGTATCGAAATATTTCCTTATCCAAATTAAATCAAAATGGCCTTTTGTAAAATAGTTACAAATTTAAGGTTTTTTATTTATTTATTTTTATATTTTTGTATGAAACAAATCTAGGTCCTTATTTATGAGGTCCATCTGTGTGTATATATAAATATATAATAAATCTTCCTTTTCTTTTAATTGTATCTCTTACATGGGATGCAAAGGGGGCAATAAAACGAGTTAATTAATAGACCACAATTGAAAGCTCTATAGTGATTGGAGAACAAGATTCTTTAAAGTTGCTTTCTCTCAAAGTCAAGAAAGTTTTTTAATAAAGAAAATGTATACTTGATTGCAATCTAATGCTCAAGTAATTAAGCTACTACTCATTGGGCATCTTTTCTATAAAGTAGCTAGATAATATTAAAGGGGTAATTAATTAAGTTCTTTGATTAGCATGCTTACATAAGATTGAAGCCAAACAAAATTATTTTGTTAGCGGGGCCATTGATTGAAGGGTTTGAATTGCCCGATGACTAAGGTTTTAGAATTAAAGGCTACCTAGCCAACCTATTTTTACTTAATCATTACTACTTGAGGGGGAAGATGAAATATGGTAGCCTTTGTTTTCTGTAGAATTTTTTCTTGGTTCCAACATTGCAAAGGAGTTTCAAATATAATAAAGCTCTCATTTTATATTCTTTGAAAAGCACATCCTGTCTCTGGGTCTGTTGAACATATTAATCTACTCTTGGCCAAAAAATAGGAAATTGTTTTCTATCTAAAAACAAAATAATATAAAAATCTAGAAATTGTGTGATGTATCAAGAAATGTAAACTAGTTGAGTTATAAAGTTCTTTGTTGGAAATATCAAGAAATGTAAACTAGTTGTTATAAAGTTTTTTATTATAGTTGCGTTATCTGTGAATCACGGTGATTATAATAAGCTATATAACGGAGAGTAACTTTTACCTATTAAAAATTTTGAGAGAGAGAGAACATACGGCATATGCCACCACTTACTTCAAAGTTGATGTTATTGCATGGTAAAAAAAATCACTTCTCCAATTTTATAATTTTATTTTATAGTATCCCATTTTCAAATTCAACGTAGCATCACTTGGTATAATATGAGTGGTTCCTTTACTATTATTAGCCTCTTTTTTCTTTTTTTTTTGGTTGGCCAATTAATTAATAGCCATGAATTACTTCCCATATAGTGTCCGAAATATCTAAATGTCGTAATAAGTACACGACTACATGCGTACGTTGACTTCCATTCGAGATCATTAAAACTCTTTTTTGAAAGAAAGAAAAAAAAATCCTTAAAGTTTTTTTTTTAATTATTTAAATATAAGCATGATAAAAGAAGGGGGTGTCTCTTATATTTCGCAAATAATAGGTATATAAAAACAAATAAAAAAGAAAATTTCTAAAACAAGAATCATAAAAATTATGATAACTTAAAAGGATGGTTCCATAAAAATGAAAAATAAAAATCTCTTTTTTTCTTATTTTTTGTGTTCTATATTATACTATACAGAATATAATATGTACTTTGAATTTATATATATATATATATATATATAATAAAAAAGAGTGTAACTTCAGCCTATCAAATAAATTTTTTTTTTTTTTATAAATAATGTCACACCAACAAATAACAATTATTATTGTGATATAAACATCTCAAAATTATTACTTTATTAGTAATAATACTAAAATTTGGGAACATATTTAATTCCAGGTGTCATGCATTGGGGTCTATATATCATGTTGTGAAGGGAGGTATGTTCCCTCATGGAGCCCACTTGCCTTTATGCATTTGCTTGGCAACATAACTACGTTCCTTCCTCTTGTCTTGATTTTCAAGGTTTTTTTTTTTTTTTTTTTTTTTTTTTTTTTTTGATAATGTAAAACGGTAAAACCCATTCGAACTCTTGGCATGTATTGGTAAAATAAAATAAAGAAATGGATAAGGTGAAAGCTCACCTGAATATATTATTGATATATATGCATGATGCAACCCATCTAATAATTATAATGATAAGGATAGGTCAAGGAAGTTTTGTCGCCATTTTGTTTTTTATATAATTCTGACATATCAAATCGGAAAAAAGGGTACGTGTCTTTTTATATAAAACTTTTTTGGATTAACCATGCTTAACTTGGATGTTTAAGGATAATGTTGTAGGGAAATAGAACAATGACTTGCTTGAACAAAAGAAAAAGTGAATGAGAGTGCCTGAAAATAATATAACAATGACTTGCCTGAACAAAACGTTAATTTACATCTGCACGTTCTTCTTTGGTTATTAATTATTAATTTTTAAATCAAATTACAGATAATTTATATATCTATATATATAATAATATGTAAAACTGAGAGAAAATTCAATTAAATTTCAATTGGGTTCTTAATTTTGCGCCACTTGTACTAACCAAAACTCAAAAATAATCTAATTAGATTATAAATTTGACTCCAATCTTGTGTCACGTATCTTATCTAAATTTTCTAATTTTTGTACCCAAATAAATGATGCATTAAAATTTAACACGGAAACCAAGAAAACCACAATGATAATGCTTATTGGCCTAAACAAGAACATCTTACTTGCACACTTTTATGGGGATTATAAATTGGACTCTAATTTTATGTCATGTATCTAATCTAAATTTTCTAATTTTTGTGCCCAAATAAATGATGCATTAACATTTAACACGGAAGCTAAGAAAACCACAATGATAATACTCATTGACCTAAGCAAGAACATTTCACCTGCCCACTTTTATGGGTGTTCTCAATAGAGTCTAGAGCTCTTCTAATCTCACAACCAGAACCAAGGAGTCCAACGAGAAAGACTATAAAAGTAAAACATCATCTCCTCCTAATTCCATATTGTCATCACATGTCTCCTCCTCTCTCAACCTCTACCAACTAGATCCACACACTGCCCTCTCCTCCTCCTTACGAATTTCTCAGAGTAAGAACGGGTTCAAACACAATGTTCAATCCCACTCTTCCTTGCTTCACACTCTCATACATTAGCGATTTATTGGCGCCTCCAAGAAGATTCCAAGTTCAACGATCAGTTCTTATTTTTTAATAGTTTTTAGTGTGTCTAGATTAAGATTTTGTTAATTTGTTAAAAGTTGACAAAAATATAATCATATATATTATATTAAGTTGAAGTTCAATTTTAGAATTCAAATTGAATCAAATTAATTTCTAATTATAGTTTAATTTTGTGCTATGTGTCCAATTTGATTTTTAAATGTTGATGTTAAGTTACCTCCATTCATAATGCTCAATGTGGAAACTAAATCTATCAAGATAAACATCTTATCATCACAATTGTTAATATTTCCGTGCATAAGCACGAGCTACATGCTAGTTTATTATATTAGATAAGTAACATCCAATCAATAAGCCCAAGAAATCATTAGCTTGACCTAACAGTTAGTAGTAGTTTGTACACTTTCATATTTTTAGTTATCTTATTTATAAATTCAAGGGAACGTGGCTTCCTTCATTTTCAGCTCATTTCATTAGACACAAGATTGTAACTGAGGTTTAAGGGCTATTTGATTAGACTAGCAACTAGAAATTCTTGAATAAAACAAAGTTTTACAAAAAAAAAATAAAACTAGCAAATTGGTAACCAGTACCCTGATGTAATTAGGAGACTTTTCAGCATGACTTCTTTATTGTGGACAACTTGGAATTAATTTGAGCCACAAAACCCAATTATGGTTTTCTGAATCATTGAAAATGACCATTAGTCATTTATTCTTGTTGTTCCACCATTCCTATGTCTTCCAAAAAGTTCTAATTAAGCATGTGAAGCTAAATATGGAGATCATATCTTAAAAAAATAAAAATAAAAACCATTAAATAGACACCCAAGATTAAAAAAAATGAAAAACATTCTGCCTTTTCATGACAATCCAAGATATGCCAACAAGATATATAAAAAGGAATAATTGCTTTGAAAGCTATACTATAAATTATAGAACTTTTGATTGTATCTTATTGAAATGTTTTTGACCACATTATTGACATTATTCTTACACAATAATGTGAATGAATATATGAGACCACGAAAGTTGCTCTCGCTCTAAGGAACAAACCATATGCGGTAATGTATAATATTGTGTGCATGAGCCGTAATTCTAGGACAATAATTTATGTGTGTCCATTAGCATTGAGACAAAGGCTTTGGGATATAAAAAACAGTGTTAAGTTGTGTTAGGTAATCTATCATTCACCTCCTTCGCCTCTGTGCAATTTGTCTCCTTTCGATCAACCAAATCATTCTATAATGTTTTAGCAAAAATCCATCTCCATGAAGCCAGAAAATAATTTCCTCCATTACTCTGCACCTTTGGAGTTACATGGTGTTTGATCTACTATAGAGATAATATATAACTTGGTCAGAATTGGTAGCCTCTTTGGAAAACAAAATCACATTGCTGTTGGTAGTGTCTTTCCTGGATTTGGGGTTTTGAAGGTGGTGATGAATAAGAGTATATATAGAATCCTAAGTTATTGATAGAATTTGGGAAAATGAAAGAACAATAATATTTTTGGGTCCATGCATGTAATTGTAACCTATACATGGGTTGGACTTTGCTGCTGTCTAGTTCCAGTGTAGGGAATATGCCATTTCTCTCCATGAAAAGCCCCCATAACTTTCTGTGCATAATCTTTCCTTTTTACCTCAATCGACGTGTCTGTAACTATTAGAGCAACTGCAATTAGTCCATTCAAAATTCTTGTCCATTTTGCAAGAAAAAACATATTTTTTTCTATTTTATACACTCATTTTTACAAAATACGCACATCAGTTTATCTATTTTATTTAAATAATAATATTTCTTTAATTTTTTATTATATCAAACAAACCACTACCCACATGACCCCACCCACCTTTTTCTTTCTTTGTTGTAAAAAGAAGACAAATGAGAGAGCAACCTGCCAGAGAGAGAGAAAAAAAGAATAATAACCGTGCATATATGCACAATTACTGTTCATTTGCAAAGCAATTTTGTATATTTGCACATTTTTACAAGTACTGATGTTGGTGTTTTTTGAGTTATAATGTGCAAAATTGAGCACTTTTTATACTTTGCAAATTTTAACAACCACTGATGTGGTTGCTCTTATGCTAATAAAATCATACATAGTGAAATGTCAAGAGTAAGATAAAATATTTTTGTTCGCTACGAATAAAATTGACAAAAACTAAGAGGGAAATAACTCTAATACACGCTCTAAAGTCATCATTCTAGTTTAAAATGTGTATGTAGTGTGTAATAATCGTTGCTCAACAAAAAATCTCGCCAATTGCCAAATTTAGTTGTGCAATACACAAGTGAACCTCACTCCTCACTCATGTATTTGATATATTATTACTCAAGTTTAGAATCTGTTTGTAACTATTTATATTTTTCAATTTTTTTGTGAATTGACTGTTTGAAACAACTGTGCCTTAAAAAAAAAAAAAAAAAAAAACTGTACCATAAGAAAATACGATTTCAAAACGGGAAGTCACGACTAACTTTAGATTCTAGAATACCACTCTGCCTGAACCTCCCCCAAAATAAAAATAAAAAAAGAAATTGATGTGATGGGAATAAAGACTGAGGAAGGAGGACAAGATTTATGAGAAAGAAAAATCTATATGCACAATTCCTTTTAACATATATAAACGAGTGTCAGTTTCTTCTTCAAACTCTTCTCCTTTTTTTTTTTCTTTTTTCTTTTTTTGGCTGAATTCTTCAAACTCTTCTCATACATTATAAATGTTTAGGATTTAAAGAAATTATAAATGTTTTCTTCACCATTTTTTTTTTAATACAATAAGTCATGTTATAGACCATGTCACGTTAAAGAGAACGGTATGACTGTATAAAAAAATAATTAAAATAAGAAGATATCAATTCCTTGTTAAAGTTAACAAAATTGCATTTCAATTTTATTTTTTTATTTGGGTACGTAAGATAGTTTAACTAGTGATGAATTGATATAAGATGCACTGTGCACTTTGCTTCGAGGATTTGTTTTGATCATTTTCTTTATGTGCTGATGAAGATTAATACGTTAACTTCCCCTTTCTATTTTAATACAGCCAAAAAGCCCTTGTGGAAGTGGACATGTCCAATATTATTGAGCTTTAATAGATTAACTTAAGCTCATATTTCCTAATTAATCTCCTATAGCCTTATCGTTCAACAGGCATTTCTTGGTGTATAATTAAATTAAGTTGTTTAATTAATTAGCTTATTAATAACTCTTTTAAAACTTTACTTAAAAAAAAAAAATGAAGGAGATCAACTATAATTTTTTTTAACTTGTTTATTAAGTCTAATAAACTATTAAAAATAAACTCTCTCAAAGGAATAGTGACTTAATTGGGAGAGAGTATATTATGTTTTAGGTGTATCCATATATACATCCAGCCTCTCACAACGTGTAGGACTCAGGACTGAGTGTATGCACCCAAAACATAATATCATCTTGCCTTTAATTGAACAGCATAGACACAAACTAAAGAGATTTTACTTACCACCAGCCCCTGGTTTACAGATTATAGTTTTATACTTTGTATCTAGTGAAAAGGGAAAAACCAGCAGAAGCCATAGTCATGTCTTCTGCATAATTTCATGGTTCTGATGGGTCAACATGCAAATTATTAAGTGGCTCACATGTGAACATCTCATTTTCTTTCTTTTTAGTTTCTTCGTCCATTTGGTTTGTTGCAAATGATTTTCCACCAGATTTTTAGCTTATTAGAATATTGGTGGCAGAGTCTTGTGGACGCATAGTACCCCAAAACAAGTGCTATGCACCACCAACTAAACTAGTCCTCAAGACTTAAATAAAAAATGAAAAATTCATTTCAACGTGTATTCTTTTTGGCCATTTGGAGGCCTCTGGTTGTCTTTGCTCTATATTGTTTTGTAATTTAGTGATTAAAGGGAAACATCGATGGATTTTCCCAGATAGCCATGGCCTACATAATGGAACATTATCACTTTTAAGTTTTAACCATCATTCAAATTGAACTCTCACTACTTAGCGTCACTTTTTTATTCTTTTTTCCTGAGTTATGGTAAAATCCTCTCCGTTTTTATCTTTTGCCCGTGACCCCATATATGTCAACTTTCTAATTAGGGCTATAAATGAACAAAGTGGTTCAAAAACATCTTGATGATTCGATTAAAAGAGCATTAATGTTTGTTTACTTTTAAATAAACTAAGTTTAAGCCTTAATTTTAGATTTGTTTGGCAAACGAGCCAAGCTCGAACAAAATAAATAAATAAATATTTTGTTTATGAACAGACTAGTCAACAATAAGCTCGATAAAAATATAATAAAAAACAAGTCAAGCGTAGGCTCATTTATTGACTTGAAAAATAAATTTATATCTTACTAAACATTTAATTAATTGAGAGCTTAAACCACCCATCCAAACCAAATGGGTTTAATAATATGGATTTGATAATAACTTGTGTTGAATGTCAAGCTCGGCTTGACTAATGAATCAAGTTTAGCAAAGTTAAGTTCAAATTTTTAGACTTTTGATGGGTTCAAGTTCAAACATTATTTGTAGGCTTAGTTTGAGTTTGAGCCAAGCTTGAATATTTTACTTACTAGACAAAACTCAGTTAATTTACTGTCCTAATTAGAGTGACTCAACCATCCAATACTTGGCCTCAGAAAATAATAATAACAATAAAAAAGAGGGGCTCATACATTCTACATCCTTATTTTATATTGTTATATTAAAAATTACTTTCCTCTAGGACACAAGCAACATTAGAGAAATAAAATTTTAACAACTTTTTCATAACTTGTTAAGCTAATAAATTGTTATTGGAGTAACATTGTTTTAATATAGTTCAACCAATAACACTTCGTGTACACACAAACCACTTCATATAAAAAAAAGTTGTAAAAATTTGGGTCACTAAACTTAATGGTAAGATATATTTGTGGTTTTAATTGTTGGATTGGAATTTTGTTCTTGAATAATAGGTACTCAATTGGGTCCTCAAATAAATTGCTAAGAAATATTAGTGTAGACACTCTATTATGCACTCATATTACCGGTCTCTCAAAACTAGCATGTGGCTCTTCAGAATATTTTTTTTAGCCAAATCAAAGAGCATTATTATAGCATTAAAATTTTGTAAAATGCTACGGTTCTCAACTAGTTTGAAGAGCATTATAGCGTTTTGTAAAATCGTTCCTTCTCTCTTTTTTCTTTTTTCTTTTTTAATTCAAACTTTCTCTCTCCCCCGCTTCTCTAAAGAATAACTTATGATAAATCTTAGTTAGGTATATAAGAAAATGAAAGGTGAGAAATAGAGTATGTTTGAAAAGATAACTAAAATAGGAAAGTGGTATTTCATTTTAATATTGATTTAATTTGTAACACGAATACTGTCATAAAGATTAAATTAAAAGATTCTCATATCATATGCCGTGGTATATTTTCAACATATGATTAAGTGGATCTTGACTTTAATGATAAAAGTGAATCTCAGTCTCCCTCCAAGGGATACAATGCCAAAGCTTGAGGGAGTTTACTTACTCCTTATCTGAAAAGGGCACATCAAGACTTTCTATTTTGTGAATTCCAGTTAACTCAACTTGTAAAGTCTTTGCTAGTTGAATAAGAGATTTAGGGTTCAATCCCCTCCTACACTAAAAATTGATTGATGTCTTAGTCTGATAATAAAAAGCTATCATCAGGAGTGGACATCATAGGTTAAAACTATCTAAAAATAAAAGACTTTCTATAATTTTTTTTCTTTTTCTTTTTCAAGCAAATATCATTAATAACAAGAATAAAATATAAGAGAATTCACATTAGTCCATCTATAATAATAATAATAATAAATTGTAAAATTTACACAATTTTCCCTAAAAATGGCTTGCATCAATCCATATATAATGTGTAAATTTACAAGTTTGCTACAATAATAATGTAAATTTAAAAATAATTGTGTAAATTTACACTAATGCTATTTGTAGGTGTGTTAGGCCCAACAATATATATATATATATATATATTGAGCCGGGAGCCCAATTTGAGGACATGAAGTAGTCCGAGGAGGGGTGAACATTATCAGGGGAGTTCGTATTAGTAAGTGAAAAATTAGTTTTGATCATAAGGGTCCATGAGGGTGGTTCGAGGATGAATGCCTCCTCGGCTGAGCAAAGCTAAGGTCTGAAGGGATGGTCTGCCATCCAGGGCAACGTTTCAGGAAATTTTATTGATATGGATAAGTATCGCAGAAATGCAAGACAAAGGGAAGTTCTAAAATATCTAAAGAGAAAGTTGTTACCACCGCATTGAATGCTCTGTAACTAACTCTCTAGCTGCATTAATGAGAAAGTGATACCTGAATAGTAATTTTCAGCCTTACAGCTACTACCAGAGATGAAGGAATAAATAGAGTATAAAACAGAAAGAAGACCCTGAATGAGGGGGGAGGCAAGAAATTAAGAAAAAAACACTGTAACAATCAAGAGTTGAACTTGTAATCAAACTTGAGAGAAACATATAAGAACCAATCTCCTTAGATTGTGCCGAGAACGATTTTCTTTAGATTAAATCAGTCTATCTTTATTTTCTTGTTATCTGGATCCACTTTACTTGTTGTCTAACTCATTAAAGCCCAGTTTTCCAACCCACTCTTTACAAATTCATTGTATTGGGCTATTTGGGCCTAAGTTCATCCATCATTTGGGCTTGGGAGCCAAATTGTGTCCTTACACTATTCATTTTGAATTTAATTTTTTATTATTTCTTTACGTATCTCAAGGATGAAGAAAAAGAGTAGACAATAATTGTTGTGTATAAAGAAAGAGAAATAATTTTAAAAAATCAAGAAAATTGATATTTTTATAAAATGTAGTTTAAAATAAATAATCTGATGTAAGGTATTTTGAAAAATGAGTATGTAAAATAGAAAAAATAAATTCTTATACTAAAATGTACAAAAAAATTTGCACATGAAAATGCTCTAAGCAATAAAAGCATATATATTAAAGGCTTGGGGTGGAGACCCAAGTGATAAAATTAAAGGCCTAACGGGCTAAAATTATGGGCTGCCCAGTTTTCTATTTACAATAAGAGTAAGGTTTGTTCAAAGTTAGACAACATTTCAAAGAACGGAGTCAATCTTGGCACAAGTGGCTTTTGGGCTACTACCGTAGGTCCGTAGGTAGACATGGCACACAAAGGAATGGAGGAGGAAATTGAATTAATAAGAACTAACCTGGCAGCTCGAGAAAGCAGTTTTGATTCGCATCCATCAATTCACAAAGAGAACATAAGAGATGAGATGCAAAGATTTATCAAATTTACACAATCTTCATTAAACCCATACCAATTCAAGATTCCCAAAAGAAGCTCCATTACATTTTGTCGAAAGCATTTTCTGTGTCAACTTTTAGCACTCTCCACCTTCCTTGTCTTTTATGATCCGTTTAGATCAAAGGAGAGGGAGGGGAAGTAGAGTAGACTAATTTCCAGTCGACTCTGCTATACTCTACTCCCTTTTTGCTTTCCCTCCCTCTCCTCTTAATCCAAACGGGCAAATGATTCATTGATGCGCAATAATGTTATTTTATTGAATTACTCTTCTAGACACAAAGGCCACTTGCGTGATTAGGAATGGTAGATGGTATTTAAGCCTATTCGATAAAAAATTTTGGAGGTAATCTTGTAAGCAACGTTGCAAAACCTTATAAGCCTAAATTGGTTTACAATTGAAATTCTGGAAATTTGAAAATAAGTGCACTAAAAGTATGAATGAATTCTCTTATGAGCGATTAAAAAATAAATTGTAGCAACTTCACACACTTCCTTTTGATGATATTCCGGGGCTATTTATTAAAGGGTCATGCTAATGAGTGCCCTCAGGGCATTAGTTAACAATTCATTTTAGAAAACTTTGACACCACTTTTATGGAAAATGAGAAAAGCTGTCAAAACTTTTTTTTTTCTTTCCTCATAAAAACTTTCTTTAAATGGATTGTTAACCAACGCCTTAAGGGCATTCGTTAGCATTTCCCTTTATTAAATAATGCAAACACGCCATTCAAACCCAAGGCTTCGTGGGATCCTAGACTAAAGATTCCAATGGGAGTTTGTAGAGTTATTCATTTTCCAAGTCAATGACAATAAATTGATTAGGTTTTCCAGTTCCAAAGGAAGCTAGGTTTAAGGATGAGAAAAGGGAGGTAATATGGTTAACAAAGCAAATTCCTACTTAGCCTATGTTCAAAACCCATGCCCCTACATTGGTTTTTTTTCTTTTTTTCTTTGTCAGAGCTTCTTGAAACTCCTGGATTTAGTTTATTTTTCTTTTTCAAAAATTTTGTGATATGAGCTTCCTGTTGGATTGAGTCAATCGCATGTTTTAGATAGGATATTTTGTTTTAAACAAACAAGAGAATTTTTGTTCCACCACTTCAACTTTTGGTTCTTAGATTGATTTAAGACAATCTGTAGGGAAACGAACCAACTGCTTCTATCCAAAGCATCTGTCACCACTACTGAGTTATTCCTATCCGTTGTCCATATTTCTTCAATTTTGAAGAGTTTAGGGTAGCTTTTCTCCTCTCTGGGAGTGAACAAAACCATTGGAGCATGATCTAAGGATGTAACTAGGAGATATCTAACCAAAGCATAACAAAAACCACTCTCCATCCAATCTTTGACATTTGCATGAGTTGGTCTTTTGTTAGATGAAGTGTAAGGGTTTTCCCCAGAGGTCCTACATCAATTAAACCTTCTTAATTCATAAACCCCCACGAATCCTTCTCTTAAAAAGCTTGAAAAAGGATTCCCCAAGGTAGCATTAGAGAAAAAAAAAAAGGTATGAGTTTGTATCATATGCAATCCTCATACCTCCCTGGCCACACGCAAATTTCCACCAACATAGCAACTGACCAAGCATGGTTGCCAAAGCCATCAAGTTCATACTCTCTTGAAGGCATAAATCCATATCTAACCTTGCCAATTAATTTATCTTTTTAATTATTGGAAATCTAATTAGTTTGGTGCTAAGAGCCTTATAACTCAAAAACACTACCCAATTCTCTCTATAGGGAGAATCTGAGTTCAAATTATCCCACTCACTCCCACTTAATGTAAGGAAAATGGTGAAAGAGAGGGGGGGAGGTTCACTTCAAATTTTATCAGATAGGGAGAACAAATTTTCTAAAAAACCCTTTCCTGAAGTTAATGAATGCGGAATCAAAATTTAAAGATTTACTAGCAGTTTCAAAGCCCACTAGAATAACTTGTTGAGCACACATTATATTTATTTCAATCTGAGTTTCTCAATATCTCCTGTTTTGAGGTCTATGATTTTTTTTAAAAATGAAGTAGGTGAGCTCTTTTGATCCACTCCTAAAAAGTAAACCATGAATACACGACCCTACCCGCCAGAACTGTGTATCAGGTAATCCAAGGAAACTCTTAGTGGGGATAGAACCCAGGATGTCTGGATCTACAAATCGTCTCATCCCAAGCCTCCAACCAATAGGTTGCACCCTGACGAGTTCTATGAAAATATATAGAGCTGAAGATTTAAATAATAATCTTAGCAGCCCCACTAAATCCTTAGAGAGCAAGGTAAAGAATTGATTGCGGGAGAACTAAGTCCAAGGAAAAGTTACTCACAAGATGAAATTGTAACAGTCAATAGCAACAAGTTAAATAAATCATTTCCCAAATAATTTTTTTTCATTCTTTCCATCCTCATTACTACAATCTAGGAAACAGTGAAACGGTATACAATAAAAATATATAATAAACACGTCAAGAAAAAGCCAGTACAGTGGCAAGTGTTGTTATCCACAATCTCAAATTTCACCTGTCCCAAGAGGCTGCCTTGACGTATCACCAGAAGCCCATGCTTGATAGTCCTTCACAAGCTGCACAACCACGATTAAAAACAAAGCATCGATTAAGATTAACATAAATGGCTCTATAGCAAATTCTTTAGCCGAAGCATATCCCTATGTGAAGATTTTACTCTTTAGATGATCAAAAAGAATCAAAATGGAAGGTCAACCAACTATTGGAAATAATTTGGGGAGAAGTGTCGTTGCAGACATTGTAATAAAGAAAATTTTGGGAAGCAGTAAATAGACCTCAAGCATTAGAAGGGGAGTCTCTATAAGCAGGAATGCTATAAGTACTTCAGCACCATTCAGCCTATCTATACTTTCAAAGAAAGCATGCCAAACAAACATGCCTAAGCTCTTACAATGCTATTTAAAATTTTGGGAAAATTCCAAAAACACCCATATAGATTTATACTTAAGAAAAATTAAACCCTACACTTTAAATTGTGCCAATTTAAATGCCACACGTTCCAATAAATATCACATGTATCGGATATAAGCATCCTCCCTCTCACAGTGTGAGGGCCCTACATTAATATGGGACCCACACTTTATGTGTGAGTGAGGATATATATACATCTACTGCATGAGATACCTCCTCTGCACTTTTATTACTGAGACAATCAAACTCCCAATCCCACTTTGTTAAACTAAACCTCAACAAAGAGAAATTTGCACCAATATATGCACAAAAATGACACCATTTTTTCCTAAAGACAATAGTGATGTTTTTGTTGAGTGAGAAAGAGAGAACAATAATGGTTTCAATATCAGTTTTTGCATTTTGGATAAAGTTTTTCATTATCTCTCTCCAATGTTAAATGATGAGTTATACAGGTTAAATAAAACAGTGCCTTTTACTGTGTATATTGGTGTAAAATTTATTGTCAAGAATTTAACTAGGATGGGGATTTTGATTGTCACAATAATAAAAGTGTAGGGTTTAAATTGACACAATTAAAAGTATAGAGTTTAATTAATCATAGGTATAAAATTTGGGTTTTTTTTCCCCTAAATTTTTTTTTGGAGTATCATTTGATTCGTTTTTCCTAAGGAAAGATTAAGGTAGGCCTGGGTCCATTAAAATAAGTAGGCACAACCAATAAGAAGTTTCCATATGGAACCTTCTCTGCCACAACACAGGCAAGAAGTTGCAATTGAAAATGTTATACCAAAATGCTATTTAATTATCATATTCCAGATTGCAATATTCACCCAGGTAGAAAACATATGACTAAATCTAATCAGAATGAAATATGTGGACGCTTAAGATTTGCAATTGCCACTTTCCTGTTTAATTGGTAAGAAAAGCTAATAAAAGTTTCAACAAACCTGTGCTGTAAATCGGGGAAGCATAATCCTCAGTACTTGTTCAAGGACTTGCGTACCGGTTGATTCAATTGCTTGCACTGGAATTAGACTAAATGCAGAAGGAATCTCAATGCTAACCTGGATGTGACATAATAATCCCAAATACAATTTTTAGAGGCTTATAAACACTTTAAATTGTTATGCAATGACTAGAAACAATCACTTCAAAACCATTACCTCGATGACAGTATCTGAGGTCAGTTGTTGCACTAATGAGTTGCTTTGGTTGCTCCCACATGAAACTTGGTTCACCATAGAAGCTGCATTCCCATACCAAATCAATGTCAAAGCATTCCTGAAAAAAGCATATACCAAATGACTCAACAAGATTAAGGTTGTTTTTCAATGAGGCTTTTTATGTCCACTTCCACGTTATACAAAAATAAATCAAATACATTTACTTGCGTGCAAGCTTTTCTTGTTAACCCCCCGAACTTCAAATCTTCAAAACCATTATCTACATAGACCATTTTGTGAAGGAGTTTCTTTTTCGACCTAAAAATTTAATTAATCAATAATGAAATGCCATCAAAGTTATTCAATAAAGGAGAGTCATTACACTCCATAACCATACCACTTCTGTTCTTCTGTTCTTGCTTAGCATCAGACTTATTCAGTAAAGAGTGCTGTTTATCAACATATCCATCAACATCTGTGCTTCTCTCTCCTGATATTGATTGCTTAGCATCAAAGTTATTTAGTGACAGCTCTCTCTCTCTCTCTCATACTTATGTCAATAGCAAAATACTTGTCTGCTTATTGATATTTACTACATTTTGGGAGTAAAACAGACAAGAATAAAAATTTGCTAGAGGTCCACTGTTTGTGGATTTGTCTTAAGAACACACAAGGTACGCTATAAAACTAATCTACAACAAAACTGTATTAGCATGACAGTAAAGTTTCATTGCTTGGATCAGTATCTTCTCTTTGGGATAGCTAGATTAGTCGTGATAGTCCTTATTGTCAATTACACCATATCCACTAATTGATTTCCTACTTCAATTAAATATCCCACACACCCTCTATTTTTCTATATTGCCATCAAATCTGTATTAATTTCCATGCCATGTAAAATGTATGAAGTAACTGCTTTGCTTGTAAGCTAAAATTTTCAAGTCCAGCCATGAGTTAGCCTCAAAATTATTTCTCCCAATTGAAAAACCATGTATGTGAAAATACCCAAATCCATGTGTTTCTAACAACAATAGCGAAGCTAAGATCATTGCACAAACATTTCTCCAGTTACAATTAAGTCTGATTTTTTACTAAAACTGACTTTGAAACTAACCTCAATGACCAAGATCTGTTAGATAACTTGAAATTCAAAACTCATTCCAACAAATGGTATGGCTATGCAATAATAACCGGCTTAGATACGTATTAAGTATGTTGCAGACAGTATAGTGATCAAATATGTCCCATACAAAGTGAAACTAACTGAATTTGCCAGCAATTAGTTGTATCTATATTGCTACTCTGCACATAACATATATAGTCATTATCAATAGAACTCTATCATGAACTCCACATTGATTAGTACATACTTTCTAATTCAAATGCTATAGCAACCACATAGCATCCATGTTCTGCAACACACAAAAACATTCCAATTTGTCTGGTGATAACGCTAAGTCACAAGCCAATTTACAAAATCACTCACCCTCAAATTTGTCATTCTGTGCAGCAATCATTGGAGACCCCTCGAGCTGTACCAACAAACAATTATCAGAACAAAAGCCAAAAGGGTACCACCAGATTCAACCACAAAAAAACATACACACACACACAAAGTAGAGAGCAAAAGCAGAAACCTTGCAGGACAAGAGCCTAATGCAACACCCGTTAGGCTGTTCTTCCACTCTAACAAGCAAAACAGGGCAAACCTCAAAAGCAAAGAACTTGATCCTATAAATGTAACACCTAAACGTGTTCTCATCCACCCTCTCGATTCTCTCCGCATCCAACACTGAGTACTGACTCGCCGGCAACCTCATATACTCAACTGTAACAGCAAATAACAAAAACAAAAACAAAAAAACCCATCAAAATTTTCCAAAAACCCAATTCACAGTTATCAAAATCAAAACCAAAAAGTCCATCCTAACATTACTTAGAGGCCGTTCGAGTTGCCGAACTGTAACGGACTCTTTTCGCCGAGCAACGAGCCGGGCTTTCTGCGTTGAATCCGCCGAAATGCGAAGCGAGGAGGGTCTCCGAGATTCCTCAGGCTCAGCAGAGAAAGCTAAACCCAACTGACCATGTCTTAGACAGTGACGAGCTTTTCTAGGGATTGCTCTAGGACATGAAATGCCACCAAATCCAACACTAGAAGAGCAAGATGAGCTTAATGCCATCAAAACCCAAACGAAAACAGAGAATCACTGAAATAAATTGCTTCGATTTGAGCCTGAGATTTTGAATAATACTAGTACTTGTGAGTGGATGAGCCTTGTGTGTGTTACTGTAAACTCAGATAAAGACCACGAACTACGCTGTCTGCGCGCACGTGAGAGTCACGTGAATTAACGACAAAAAAAAAATAATTATCTAAAAATTGAAATGAAAATTTTTTTCATTCATCAGTGAAAAAAAAAAAAGCTACATTCCAATGAATCTAACCCCTTTACAACAACCAGAAACCCAAAAATCCCCAAAACAACCCTACTGAACAATCGAATTTCCCAAAATGCCCCTACATAAAAAAAAAAAAACCGCAATTTTCAAGAGCTGGTAAACTTGGTAACCGCCTTGGTTCCTTCGGAGACCGCGTGCTTGGCGAGCTCGCCGGGAAGAACCAGCCGCACCGCCGTCTGGATTTCGCGCGAGGTGATCGTCGGCTTCTTGTTGTAGCGAGCTAGCCTCGAGGACTCGCTCGCGAGCTTCTCGAAGATGTCGTTGATGAAGCTGTTCATGATTCCCATGGCCTTGCTGGAAATCCCGATGTCGGGGTGGACCTGCTTCAAGACCTTGAAGATGTACATCTTGTAGGTCTCGACGTTGCGCTTCGTCCTCTTCTTCTTCTTGTCGACCGAGGCGCCGCCGCCGCCTTCCTTCGGGAGCTTCTTCTCCGCCTTCGGCTTCTTCTCCGCCGGTGCTTTCTCCGCCGGCTTCTTCTCCGCTGCCTTTGGTGCCATTTTTCAAATTCTAGAGAGAGAAAAAAGGGAGGGAATATCAAATACTCAAATGTGTGCTTGTTTGTTGCTTTGTGTGCTCTGTGGGGTTTGGGAGTTTTGTTTATATAGAGGCGAACGGTGAGAGCTGATTGGTTGGGGTTAAGGGGACGCGGATCGATGACGTGGATGGTTGGATCTTTTTAGTGATGTGAATTGACGGTGGAGATTGGTTTTGGTGGGAAAAGAAAAGGAGGGATTTGGGAAATTTTTGAATTCGAAGTCTCGTGAGGGCTTTTGCTTCTTTCTTTTTAATTTTTGTTTGGGATTTTGGTGTGACTTTGGATAGCACTGAAAGTTCTCAGATGCGTTTGGCCCTTTTTTGGTCTTATGGTACTGTTTATAGGACCACTAAATTTAACAAATTGTGCATACTCATACATTTTTTAGTCTCACAATATTATTTATACATTTAAAATTTATTTTACTATAATATTTTTAATAATAAATTTTTAATTTTCAACAAATAAACAGTATCTAAATAGACCTAGCAGTTTGGCTGAGGCTAATTCCGGTGGTCCAATTGGTTAGGTGGGTGAATAGGATCAAGAAGACTTTGTTTTAGCTGTTCGGTGGGCTCTGGGCTCACAGTTGGCAAATGGACTTGTTAGGTAAGGACCGTAAGGTTACGCCTTAGGATTGAGTTTGACCCCTTTTTTATTTTTATTTTTATTTTTAATGTTTTATATACTTTACAAATTTCTAAATTATTACCTATTTTTTCCAATAAAAATGAATATTTTTTCAAATTAGCAATCCAACTTTGATCCCTAGTACCCTATTTTTATAAAATAAAAAATAAAAAAATTTACTCCAACTTTAAAGTTTAAACCACTTATTGTTACTATGGTGATCCATTACCAACAACCTTAGGGTTTTGGGCCTAGACCTCCAATTTACTTGTACTATGAGTTGGGCTTATCTCACAATAGGAGGTCCAATAAATGGTTCTAAAGATTACTGATAGAGTTAGAGTGTTGTTTTGGCCCTAAACTCTCTTGATCTTAGCTCAACCGAGATGATGACTATACAGCGGAGCCCTTTCCCTAAAATCCAAATAGGATTTCTTAATTCCTGAGATGCGTCGTTCCTCACCACTCTTGTGTCTCACTTCCTAAAATTTTCAAACCCCTCATTCCTTCCTCTCCTCCCCTATTATATCCTCCCCTTAGTGGGGTTATCATGATGAGGGCATATTCTCCATGTCAGTAAGCCCCCACCGTATCATATCACTGACCACAGGGGACCCACCTCCTTCTAGTGATATGACTTTCTAGTAACTTGTGCATGACGCCGATTATTACTAAGTGGGCATAATCCCCTAAGGCGTTATTTCTTGTTCACGGCACATCATGGGATATTTAGTTCTAATGTTTGGCTAGACCCATCTTAGCTCGGCTAAGTGGGCTAAAATGGGCCGATAAAATTCAATGAGTCGGCCTGCATTTTGGGACCGCCCTACTATTCTCGGACCATACAGTTATAAAAGTATTACTTAGGGTATTTTTGTAGGGATTTAACTCTTTTTTTTTTTACCTACGCCTTGGTCTAATGAGATCTAAGATGTATCTGTAAGAGCATTAAACCTATTTTTCTCACCATTTTGGAGAGCAAACCCACAAAAATAAACTCCAATGGTCTCTCCAAAATGCAAACAAAAATTGGAGTAGCTACTATCACTCTTTTGGTGTGGAGAGTACTGTAGCTTTGCTAAACTAATTTAATGAAATAAAATATTGGACCACCTTCTTCTTCTTCTTCTTCTTCTTTATATATATATATATATATATATATACACAGTTATCTCTCTTTCTCTGTCCTCTCCGTCACTACATGTCATGGCTATAGGCTGAGAACGTGGACGATCTTGGCGAAGTAGTGGATGTAGACAACAAGGGTGGTGTCGTGAGCCGCAAAGGCGAGCGAGCGGACAAACATGAGCACCTAGTCGAGCATATTGACGCAGGCAAAGAGCTAGAGAAAGGCACGACAGCGGGAGGCAACTCGATCTCTTATGACTCTCTAATCTCGTCCTTTGACTCCGAGACACACACTAACTTAATAAAATTGTGGGGATCGAAGCCAACACCAATCTCTCTCCTCTCTGTTGATCTTAAAGCCACAATAAAACCCACTCAACACAGTCTCTCTCTAACTTAAGATTTGGGTTAAAACAAATAAAAAAATGTGGGTGTTGTTGGATGATAAAATTTGAGCAAAAGAAATTTGGATCCTATTGGTTGGTGAAAATATGGGCAAAAAAGAGATTTGACTGTCATAGATTGTTGAAAATGGAGAAGAGTTTTGGGTGTTTGTTAGTTGATAAAATGTATCAAATCTTGGGGAAAAAAATAAATGAATAAATAATATGTAAACGGTGATTGAAAAATGATAGAGAACATATTAAAAATTGTATTTGAAAAAATAGATAAACAAAATGCAAAAGTAATTGTTCATTTTTCAAATAGTGTAAAATTTTGGAAAAGCTGGAGATAGATGCTCTAATATGTTGACTATTTTGAATTCTTTTTCTAATCTCAATCACACACGATGAAACTGTAGGTGTTTGTCTCAATTCCTAACTACAAACTCTTCAATTTTGTTCAACCCACAAACAATCAAATATAATAAATAAAGGTTAAAACTTAAAAAACAATTTGTGTTCATGTACCATATGATATGTTTTAATTTCATTTTTTAAAAATATAGATTCAAAACCTTACACGTTCATATCTTCATCCAGCCCCTAAGAGGCTAAGACTCATTTCGCAAATTACTCGACAAGATTCCCGTATACTATGCCATAGAGGTCGCCATCTCCCCATCACCCACTTGATCATGACTACAATAAAACAGCTATTCTTCCTCCAAAGCTGACCATTCATAAAGGGATTGTTACTGTGTTGGCGAGACAAATCAAAGCCATGGCCCAAAGTATAGATCATTCTTTAAAATTGTCTTGGTCTTTGTTCAGGGCACTCATAAATCATTTATGCCCCAACACACTGCATCTACAAACTAGAAACTACAATAGAATATTAATTAGTAGACATTCGTATTGGAACTTCTTACACACCACATAATTAAGAAGTTCTATAATGTCATGAAGTCAAAGAAATCTCCCAATTAATGATAGATATATATATATATAATTTTTTTTTTGAGAAAGAATGATAGAGATATTAAATAATTAAAACCTTCCATAGTGGACCAAATTAGAAGCCAACATCACAATGTCTCATATCACCATGAAGCATGGAGTTGTCACCCTAAATATGGCTAAAATTGTTTTTCCACAATAAAAATTAGGTTAAACTGCAAAACTCATTTTCTATGTTTCACAAAAATTCATTTCAGTCTTTTAACTTTGTGTTTGTTCATTTTAGTCTTCTAACTTTTAAGTTTATTCAATTAAGGCTGTTTCATTAACTTTTGTTATATGTTGTGATTAATTTTCCAATTATTAAATTTTTTATTCAAAAAATTTTTAATAAAAAAAATTAAATTAATGATTGAAAAATAATTTTCAGATTTTTGTTTCATAATTTTTTAACAAAAGTTGATGGAAATACCTTAATTGAATAAATCTGAAATTTAGAAAACTGAAATGAACGAAAACAAAGTTAGAGGACTTAAATTAATTCTAAAGAAACTTAGAGTGGGTTTTGCATTTTAGCCTAAGAATTATATTGGCATATTGGGCATGATAATGTATTGGCAGCCCAATGTGATAGATTGTCAAAACATAGGGACTCGATATGGATGGTGTGGGGGGTGAAAAGCCCAACCTAACGTATTGGGCCCAATGCTCTATTTGAAGACCACTGTTGGTCCGAAGAGATGAAAACACTTGAGCAGAAGCCCATGTAAAAGGAGCATGTCTAGAGAGGGGCATGGTCATAATCCGAGGAGACATTCAGTTATCCGAGGAGTCCAATATCCTCGGATCCGAAAAAGCTTGGTCCGATAGGTGTCTGGGAAGCTCAAATGATCCCCCTGACAAGTGTAATGGTGGAAATGAATCTCAGGCACGCATGAGGATAGGAGGAACGAATAAATATCTAGGAGACAAACTCCAACCACCGCATTAAATGCACTGCACCTACTTTCCTGGCCGCATTAATGTGGAGAAGACACCTGAACAGTGCACTCTCAGCTACCGCCACTCACACAAAGCTAAATAGGGTACATGATGGGACATGCACTCAAGTGGATGTCTAGATGGTGAACAAGTGGACGATGAAGATGAAGGGAGGGGGTACTATATAAGAGGGAAAGCCCTCTGATAATAGGGGATCGAAAAAAAACTGAAAGTGAAAAAGGAGAGAACTCCATTGCTGTAGCTCTAAGAATTGTAACCCAAGTTTATTCAATACAAATTTCTCTTCGAACGTCTATATTTGCACTTGTCCGAGCACGATTGAATGCTAATTTATTCACAAACACTACAGCCCAATACTGTTAATTCATTACTAGCCTAGCTCTTTCACTCACTCTCTACAAATTTATTGTCTTGGGTTCATTGGGCTCACAATCCATACCTTTTTGGGCTTGGGCTACAAAATTGACCCTACAATTGGCGCCGTCTGTGGGAAGGTGCTTGTGCAAGGGTGAAAACAACAGTTGATGATGGCAGGACAAGGTGAACAACAAGCAGAATCCAGGGCATCCCAACACGTGGACCCTTTTGTTAACTTAGAGAAGAGACAAAATCGTGAGGGCAGTGTACACACTGTGCGCGTTAGCCAAAGCCAGTCACAGGGCGGAAGTCACATGTCCCATGCAGAGAAAAACCGAGACTTACAACTGGAAGTAGAAAAACTAAAAAGGGAGTTGCGCCATGCAAAGAGGAAACGGGCTTCCTCATATTCTGATGAGGACCTTGATGACGAGCGGGATGTCACTTATCAACATAAATCTAGGACACCAGCCAACGAGTCCTACACCTATGAAGAGGAGTCCCATCGTAAGAGGCAACGCAAAAGCCCATCACGTGGGGACATGGGAAACGATGCCATGAACAGGGCTCTGAATCAGATTTCTAGGTCACCTTCACACGCAGGATTGAGGAGGCGAGACTTCCTCAGCGCTTTAACCAACCAACGTTCACCATCTACAATGGTAAAACAGACCCTGTGGAGCACGTGAGTCATTTTAACTAAAGGATGGCTGTCTACTCCAGAGACGAAGCTCTGATGTGCAAGATTTTCCCTTCCAGTCTTGGGCCAGTTGCCATGAGGTGGTTTGACGGTTTGAAGGCAGACTCCATCAACTCCTTCAAAGAGCTCACTCAGGCATTCGGCTCCCGTTTTGTCACATGCCGAAGAGTGGTCAGACCCTTCTCTTCACTGCTATCCTTGTCCATGCAGGAAGGCGAGTCCTTGAAGGCATATTCAGATAGATACTGGGAGATGTTCAATGATATGGAGGGCAACTCTGATGCAATGGCCCTCAGCACATTCAAGCTCGGCCTCCCTACTGACCACGGTTTGAGGACGTCTTTATCTGGCAAACCGGTCACAAACGTGCATCAACTTATTGACCACATAGAAAAGTATAAGAGAGCTGAAGAAGATCAGCAGCAAGGCAAGGGAAAGGACAAGGTTATCCCCCAGGAGATGAGGGATTTCAGGTCGGACCGTTACAACCACAGTAAGTCGCGGAGAGATTTTGCTGGGCAATCAGGATCGACAAATCCTCAAGCGGTCAACACCGTGTTCAAAGAGCCAGTGCACCAGGTCTTGGAAAAAATTAAGAATGAATCATTCTTCAGGTGGCCGAACAAGATGGTAGGAAACCCCAAGAGGCGCAACCATAATCTCTACTGCTAGTACCATCAAGACCATGGGCATACCACGGAGGATTGTAGGAGCCTGTGGGATCACTTGGATCAACTGGTTCGTGATGGTAGACTAAAACACCTCTTACACCCCTCCAGCGGCCGAGGAGGGCAGATGGGCTCAGGGCCACGAAGAGATGACCCCTCAAAGCCGCCACTAGGGACTATTAACGTCGTCTTCGCCGCGCCGGGGAGAACAGGATCCTGGCCATTAAAAGTTATGTCGGTAGGTCGACCATCAGCTAGGGAGTCAAGCCGAGGTCCGAAGAGAGTTAGGTCTGGTGCCCCGCTGGTTATGGGGTTCTCGGACGAAGACATGATTGGCACCATCCAACCCCATGATGATGCACTAGTCATCACCCTCAGAATAGAAGGGTATGATGTGAAGAGGGTGATAGTGGACCAGGGTAGTGCTGTGGAGATAATGTACCCAGACCTCTACAAGGGGCTAGGCCTAAAACCCCAAGACCTGACACCATACAATTCCCCCCTCATAAGCTTTGAAGGAAGGGTTGTCACCCCGAAAGGCCGGATACGCTTACCTGTGCAGGCCGGCTCCGAGGTGGTAGAGGTGGATTTTATAGTTGTGGACGTATATTCACCCTACACGGCACTCGTAGCCAGACCTTAGATTCATGCACTTGGGGCTGTTCCCTCCACTTTGCATCAGAAGGTCAAATACCCATCTGGAGGGCAAATTCATGAGATCCGAGGAGACCAGTCCATGGCCCGACAGTGCCTAGTGGATGCCATTCAACATGAGCCCCAAGCCGAGTCCTCGTCCAGAGCCGAAAGGGGTTTATAGCAGCTATAGTCTCGGGAATTGCCCGTCGAAGATTCAGACGAAGGCACTCGATGTGAAGATTTAACGAAAGTGGTTATTGGAGATGATCCCGATAGGTTCTTCCAAGTCGGATCTCAGCTGCCTCTTCAAGAGAGGGAATAGCTAATAGAGTTCCTCAAGCGAAATCTTGATGTATTTGCCTGGAGTGCTTACGAAGCCCCAGGGGTAGACCCGAAGTTCATATGTCACCACTTGAAGGTAAATCCACTGGTCACCCCCAAGAAACAACCTCCTCGGCGCCCGTCCAAGGAACATGCTGATGTTGTAAAAGAAGAGGTAGCGAAACTCAAACAAGCCGGGGCTATTAAGGAAGTTTTTTATCCCGAATGGTTGGCAAATACCGTGGTGGTAAAGAAGAAGAGTGGGAAATGGCGAGTGTGCGTGGACTTCACTGATTTGAATAGGGCTTGCCCCAAAGATCCATTCCCTATGCCGAAAATTGATCAGCTGGTGGATGCCACTGTCGGCCATCCTCGGATGAGCTTCCTAGACGCCTTCCAAGGCTACCACCAGATACCATTAGCCCTGGACGATCAGGAGAAAACTGCTTTTGTCACCCCTATTGGTAACTACCACTACTAAGTGATGCCATTTGGCTTGAAGAACGCGGGGTCTACCTACCAAAGGATGATGACGAGGATGTTCGAGCCACAACTGGGCAAAAATATCGAGGTCTACATAGATGATATGGTGGTAAAGAGCAAGGTTGTCGCCGAGCATGTGAAGGACCTTGAAAGTACCTTTAAGGTTCTAAGAAAGTACAAGCTGCGACTGAATGCTTCTAAGTGCTCATTTGGAGTGGGGTCCGGCAAGTTTTTGGGATACATGGTGACTCACAAAGGGATTGAGGTTAACCCCGACCAGATAAAGGCCATCAACGATCTACGAGCTCCTCGGAATCCCAAGGAGGTTCAAAAACTAACCGGAATGACTGCTGCCCTGAATCGATTCATCTCTAGATCAGCAGACAGGTGTCGGCCCTTCTTCTCTCTGCTCAACAAGTGGAAGTGATTCGAATGGACTGAAGAATGTGCTTTGGCCTCTCAGCAACTCAAGGATTATCTAGCTCGGCCACCAATCATGTCCAGTCCTGAGCCAGATGAGGTACTGTTCGCCTACATTACTGTAGCTCCCTGTGCGGTGAGCCTGGTGTTGATACGATCAGACTGTGGTGTACAAAGACCAGTTTATTACGTAAGCAAGTCGCTGCATGAGGCCGAGATCCGTTACTTGCCTCTGGAGAAGGCTATCCTAGCAGTAGTGCTCGGCACACAGAAGCTACCTCACTACTTCCAGGCCCACACGGTCATTGTTCTCACTCAACTCCCACTCAAGGCTATACTCTAGAGCACTGATTACACTGGGAGGATTGCCAAATGGGGTACAATCTTAAGGGCTTTCGATATAAGATATATGCCCCACACATCGGTCAAGGGCCAGGTCCTTGCGGATTTGGTGGCTGAGTTCACGGAGCCCCAATTAGAAGAAGTAAAGCCCACGTCAGACATGGATGAAAAATTAGTTGGCATGATCTCCCAACAGAATCCCTCCCATTGGGAAGTGTACGTTGATGGCGCAACAAACCAAAGAGGTTCTGGAGTTGGGCTGGTGTTGATATCCCCCGAGAGGATCATTATCAAGAAATCGTTAAGGCTGGACTTCTCGGCAACGAATAATGAGGCGGAGTATGAGGCCCTACTGATGGGAATGGCTATGGTCCGAAGAATGGGAGGAAAGTCTACGAAGTTGTTCTCGGACTCAAGATTGGTCGTAGGTCAAGTACAAGGCGAGTTTGAGGCGAAGGACGAAAGAATGCAGGGGTAGTTGAGCCGAGTTAAATATCTGCAATCGGAGTTCGACTCTTTCAGTTTGCTACACATCCCCAGAAGTGGTAACTCACATGTTGACTCCTTGGCCACGCTTGCTACCTCCTCGGCTCAAGACCTGCCGAGAATCATCCTCGTCGAGGACTTGCACAGGCCTACAGAGGTGAAAGTGGAGGCAATCCAGGTTCACCAAGTCAGGGCCGGGCCCTGCTGGATGGACCCTATAATTAAATTCCTCAAAGAAGGTATATTGCCAGAAGAGAAGGGGGAGGCCGACAAAGTTCGGAGGAAAGCGACCAGGTTCTGGTTATCCGAGGACCAGAAATTATACAGACGCTCATATTCGGGACCATACTTGTTGTGCATACATCCTGAAGCATCTGAGCTATTACTAGAAGAGCTACACGAAGGAATTTGTGGGAGCCACACTGGGGGCAGATCCTTGGCTCACCGAGCCCTAACCCAAGGTTATTGGTAGCCTAACATGCAGAAAGAAGCCCACGAGTATGTCAAAAAGTGTGATCAATGTCAGCGCTTCGCCCCAAACATTCACCAACCGGGGGGAACTCTTAATCCGCTATCTAGCCCATGGCCTTTCGCCCATGGGGCTTGGATATCGTGGGACCCTTCCCTAAAGCTGCAGGAAACAAGAAATACCTTCTGGTCGGCACAGGCTATTTCACCAGGTGGATCGAAGCCGAGCCGCTAGCCAATATCAAAGACGTTGATGTGCAAAAGTTTGTGTGGAAGAATATTGTCACTCGTTTTGGAGTTCCTCACACTCTTATCTCAGACAATGGCCTACAGTTCGATAGCAAGACATTCAGGAATTATTGCAGCGAGCTGGGAATTATAAATAGATACTCCACTCCTGCCTATCCCCAGGGTAATGGGCAAGCAGAAGCTGTCAACAAGGTCATAGTGAACGGCTTGAAGAAGAGGCTAGATGACGCAAATGGCAAATGGGTAGAAGAGTTGCCGCATGTGCTTTGGGCTTACAGAACTACGCCTCGCAGGTCTACTGGAGAGACCCCCTTCTCAATGACCTATGGAGCTGAAGCTGTCATCCCTTTGGAAACCGGGTTCCCAACATTAAGAACTAGATCGTTTAGTCCGACCAGCAACAATGAGCAACTGGAGAAGAATTTGGACCTGATTGAAGAAAGGAGGGAGGGTGCAATGGTTCGGCTGGCACATTACCAACAAAAGCTCAGACAGGGCTATAATGCTAACGTGAAGCTAAGGCCTCTAGAGCCTGGTGATCTGGTGTTGAGGAAAGTTGTGGGCACTGCGAAGAACCCAGCTTGGGGAAAATTAGGACCCAATTGGGAAGGGCCATATCGTATCACTTCAGAAGCTGGCATTGGGGCATATTTCTTAGAAGTCCTGGATGGTCATGTAATATCACGTCCTTGGAATGTAAATAACCTCAAGAGGTACTTTTATTAATCGAATCTTTTCTTCAGCCGATATGCCAATTCGCCACGTAAAGTTTTCTCTCAAGTGTTTAAACTTAAATCCAATCATGCCTGTAGTCCTCGGACCAGATGATTCGGGTTAGTTAACACTCATTCCCCGTTCTCAAGTGTTTAAACTTAAATCCAATCATGCCTGTAGTCCTCGGACCAGATGATTCGGGTTAGTTAACACTCATTCCCCGTTCTCAAGTGTTTAAACTTAAATCCAATCATGCCTGTAGTCCTCGGACCAGATGATTCGGGTTAGTTAACACTCATTCCCCGTTCTCAAGTGTTTAAACTTAAATCCAATCATGCCTGTAGTCCTCGGACCAGATGATTCGAGTTAGTTAACACTCATTCCCCGATCTCAAGTGTTTAAACTTAAATCCAATCATGCCTGTAGTCCTCGGACCAGATGATTAGGGTTAGTTAACACGTTCACGGTTCTCTCAAGTGTTTAAACTTAAATCCAATCATGCCTGTAGTCCTCGGACCAGATGATTAGGGTTAGTTAACACGTTCACAGTTCTCAAGTGTTTAAACTTAAATCCAATCATGCCTGTAGTCCTCGGACCAGATGATTAGGGTTAGTTAACACGTTCACAGTTCTCAAGTGTTTAAACTTAAATCCAATCATGCCTGTAGTCCTCGGACCAGATGATTAGGGTTAGTTAACACTCCGTAGCAACTCTCCAAGTGTTTAACTAGTGTTTAAACTTAAATCCAATCATGCTTGTAGTCCTCGGACCAGATGATTAGGGTTAGTTAACACTCCGTAGCAGCTCTCTAAGTGTTTAAACTTAAATTCAGTCATGCCTGTAGTCCTCGGACCAGATGATTTGGGTTAGTTAACACTCGAATACGTTCGTTCCCCATGGTCCTTGAACCAAATGACACAGGTTAGTCAATGCCCCCACACAGCTATTGTCACTGGGGCTTAGCACTAAAATTCTTGATTGTGTTTAAATTGATTCTAACTTATGACTGTCTTCCTTAGTTATGTTTAATTCAAGGCCGAAGGGTAATAACACTGCGTATTTGGATAGACATGTGAAACTTCCATAATTACTTGCTGCAATCATTACTTATTAATAACTTTTATACGGACTGTTCTTTTCAGTATCAATTTCAATTACTCATACCATCAGTATGATATACTAATCAAGTTTATTCGCATTGTTATGTTATAATTGCAATGTACAGTTATATGTAGCAGTAATAAGTTATAAAACATGTATCGAAAACACTAGAAACAAAAGGGAAGCCATTTCATTAATAAAAAGAAAGGGGTTTACAATTCCTTACATAAAAACAAAAATAAGTACAAGTGCAAAACAAAAGCCCCTATATTTAAGTCTTCGGTTGAGGGGCCACAGGGTCGGCATCCTGTCCTGTCCGAGTAGCAGTAGTCACTGGGGCTTGGTCCTTGGGCTCAGAGGTCTTCCCCTTTTCCAGCCCTACGCCCTTGTCCTTGGGTGGCTCAGTTTGTTGGCCCTTGTCACCTGGCTGGTCAGACTCCTTGGAGGCCTCAAGGTTGGCAGGAGGGACTTGGTTGGCCAGAGGTTGGTCCGAGGCCTCTGGGAGCTGTGTAGGAGGAGGATCATCTACTGGGAGCTCTCGGATCTCTGGATCGTAGTATATGCTCCTGGGCAGCCTCAGCTCTGAGTCAGCAGGGACTCCAGCAGCGTCCAGCGCCTTACTCCAAGTTATGCCACAATAATCTCGACTAACCGAGGCAAATTGCTCCATAAGCTGGGACGAGGTCTCATCCACCCCCAGCTGGTATGCCGCTTTTCTCTCAGCCTCGATTGCCTCCTTGGCCAGTTTGGCATTATGCTCGACTAATCGGGCGCTCTCCTTGGCTTTCTTAAGCTCAGCTGTGAGCCCTTTCACCAACTCCGTCTCGGTTGCCAAGTTGATCTCGGCCATATTCAGCTGCTTGCGTTGCTCTTCGGCCTGTTTTTCAACATTTTTGATACCCGCATCGAGGCTTTTCTTCTGATTGGTCATCTCTTTAAAGTCCACGGATAGATGGGCATATTCCTCCTTCAGCTGGCCCAGAGATTTCTCCGCCTCGTTTCGAGAGCAGACCGCTGCTTGGGCCTCAAGATGGTTCTGCTTATTCCACTCCTCGGCCACATAGATCTGCTGGGTGACCTACATAATGGAAATTCCGAATATAAAGCACGGGAAAAGGGAAAAAGCAAAAGTGTCAGTGGTTCAACTAATCGGACTGAGCTCGCTTACCAGGGCCATATCCCTCTTAAGGGATTGAAAGAGCTCCTGTTGGTTGAAGCGCCTGTAGGAGTCCATGTCGTGAGGAAGGAGGAGTGGCTGCTGCAGAGCCTCAGCAACGTAACCTGCCCTTCCTCCATCGTAATTCCTGAGGGAGGTGTCCCAGGAAATTGGAGCGCCATTTAACTCCAACCTTGGAGACCAGATTCGCGGACATCTGCCACAACGACCTCATCTCGGCTTTCAGTGGACGAGGCCCTTTGGGTCCGGTGGTCTTTCACCACCTTCTGCTACTTGGTCCCTTTGGCTGGCAGCACTTGCCTTTCCTCAGCATCAAGAAGGGGCCTCTTCTTCCTCAGGTCAGGAACGGGCTTTAAGCCGGGGTCAGGAACCTTGGATGGCACTGGAGGCAGATTCACCACCGGTTGGGAAGTCTTAGCACCTTTCTGCTCAGCCTTTTTGCCCCTACCCTTCATTAAACTCCTCAAATCCATGTCGTCGTCCGAGGAGTCTTCAGAATGAACAGCTAGCAAAGTATGGGGAATGCCTGATTGTCTGTCGGTCTCTTCTTCGACGTCTGAGACCTCTATCACTCGATTTACTCCTAAAGCCTCTCCCCCGAACTGGAATTTGTCTATTTGCTCCTCTAGCGAGGAGGTGGAAGAGCCGACCCTCTCACCCTCAACCACCTGTTCGAGGGGAACTTGCTGGAGCGGCTGGACGAGAGGAGGTATAGCCTGAGGGTTTGGATGGGGTACGGGTGCAAGCTCGTATGGCGCCAAAAAACCCTTCCAAGCAACGTCAATATGTTTAAGGCGATGATCTCCCTGGGTAATCGCGTTGCCGACTGGTTGGAAACTCTTTGGCTTTCCTGTGTATCCCAGAATAAGGGGAGCAGATCGGAGCTGCCTGTCCTCACTCACGAAAATCTCTGATCTTAATAGATAATTAAGGGCGGCAGTGTTTGTAAGGCTGAGCCGAAGAGAAATGCGATTTTTATCTGTTACAAGTCACAGCAGAACTTTGTTAGCCTCAAAAATAGCAACACAAGAAGAATTAAAAATCATTAAAAGACGAGGATCCTAAGCCTATGGTTAGTGTGCCTAAATCTAACATGTCCCACCTGGCTCTCCATGCTTGGTTGGGCAGTGATGGCCGTCATGCCATACGCCCGAGACGATCACATAGTCGTCTTTCATCCCTTTGTTGGATTTGGGGAGGCAGGAAATGAGCCTAACAATGTCGGACCGGGATTTTAAATAGTATCCCGCCCCTTGCTGGCTGTGGCACTCGTACATATGCACCACGTCGAGCCAGGTGAGTCCCAATCCTAGGTGACGGTTAAGGTCCTTGATTGCTCCTAAGATCCTAAACATGTTAGGCGCGCACTGCCAAGGAGTAATCCTATGGTTTCGAAGATAGCTAGTGGTGATGGGACCCATGGGGATTGTCATCCCCCCTTCTAGGAAGGCGATGACGGGGATCACGACTTCTCCCGTTTTTCGATCAGTCAGTATTTTCTCCGGAGGGCAATACCTTACCCCCACGTTTGGAGGTATGCGATATGCGTCCCTAAATTTCTCCAACTGGGCAGGACTGTCCACCCGATACTGGAGTTTACCCATTACGCTTAAACGGAAAAATGGAAGCACTGTGTAGCAACCAGGGAGTAACCATTCAAAGGGCGAGAAAGTTGTCCGAAGAGAGGACTGAAGGCTCGAGAAGAGGAAAACTTACAAGAACTGAACTAGAAATCGATCTTCGAACGCGCAAAAGGATTCTTGATGACTTTGGGAAAGATTGAAATCGGCGACTGAAAGAGCTCGGAGCAGCTATGTGCTTGTTCTTGTTGGAGGGCCTGGGAGTTGCAAAGTAAGGAAGGAATGACTTCCTCTGAGGTTTTATACGAGGTCAAACGAAGGGTCAGGGGCCATCCCGCCCAAATTCTGAAGAAAAAATCACATCCGTTGGATCTACAGCTCATCGTTGGATGCTAAGGACAAAACGCCGCCTGAAGTAAATGACAGCGCCTCGGGGAGACTAAAACGACAACGGCATTAATGAAGCGCCTACTTCTATGCCCACACACGTGCCAGTTCAAATTTTTGTCTGTTCTCAAGCTTTTGCTCCGTGACAAGTCAAAATCCTACTTTTTCTCTTCGGATGCGAGGGAAAAACTAAAATTTTGAGGGGCTATTGTGGGGGGTGAAAAGCCCAACCTAACGTATTGGGCCCAAGGCCCTATTTGAAGACCACTGTTGGAGAAGACACCTGAACAGTGCACTCTCAGCTACCGCCACTCACACAAGGCTAAATAGGGTACATGATGGGACATGCACTCAAGTGGATGTCTAGATGGTGAACAAGTGGACGATGAAGATGAAGGGAGGGGGTACTATATAAGAGGGAAAGCCCTCTGATAATAGGGGATCGAAAAAAAACTGAAAGTGAAAAAGGAGAGAACTCCATTGCTGTAGCTCTAAGAATTGTAACCCAAGTTTATTCAATACAAATTTCTCTTCGGACGTCTATATTTGCACTTGTCCGAGCACGATTGAATGCTAATTTATTCACAAACACTGTAGCCCAATACTGTTAATTCATTACTAACCTAGCTCTTTCACCCACTCTCTACAAATTTATTGTCTTGGGTTCATTGGGCTCACAATCCATACATTTTTGGGCTTGGGCTACAAAAATTGACCCTACAGATGGCAACATTGAAACAACATAGAGTCTTGATCTTCCGTAAAAAATTTGGCTTTTAAGACTTCAGAGTAAAGTAGAGTTTGTCGGAAATTAGAAAAATTGGCCCATAAGGTTTTGATCGTATTGGTGAATTCATATGATGTGTGGCCTTTGAAGTTTGATAGATTATCGAGAATATCAAAGATCTTTGAGTTATTCTAGGACCATAGTCAATTTTACAAATATTTTCATAACTATCTTATGTGACAAATTGTGACTAAATGTTTGTCACTTTCAAGTTGATCTAATACTTTTTTTTCATCATCCACAATTATCCATATCGGATAATTGTGAAAATTGGTATGAAATTGATTATGGTCTTAGAAATTTTCAAGAACTTCAATTGTCTATTTCAGGAAATTATCTTTTTATAGTGTTTATTTACGATATAGTTGTATTGCCCAATCTCAACTTAGAACTGGCAAAAAGAACGAGGAAGTATATTTTTGGCTAAAAGAGTGCCGTTAGTTTCTTTTTCTACTTGTACACGAGGATATTTCATGCATAAAATAGCCATTGTTTTATCTAAAGACTCTTTTTTTTTTAAAAAAAAAAAAAAAAAAAAAAGCCTTCTCAGTTCTCATAGACTATACATGTGCTCTGAGGCCTTCAAAAAGAGTTTTCATTTTTGTTTTTGGTTTTGTGGCTCCTTAAGAATTGGGACATTTCAGATCAATTTATGGGTTAATTTTGGCAATTGAATTGTCGTTTGAGAAAAAAAAAATAAAAAATGGCCATTGGCATTTCACCATATAATTTAAGGAATATTTAATGATTTTACCTAAAACAATAGTGGTGAAGTAATGTGAATGCAAATTTTGTTTGTGCAACTAGTATTATAAAACATTTGTGTATGTATGTATTATTAATTTATGTTTTAAAAAAAATCAATTTGAACTAGATATTAGGGATATGTTTTTGAAAGTAGATTATTAGGGGTATTTTTGAAAATAATGAAAAGTGGACTCCAAAAAAATTATTCTAATCACACTCATAATGAAAATTATTAAATAAATTTAAAAAAATGGTCCAATACTAGGAGTGCAATCTCATTGTAATTTCTTCATTTTTTTTGTTCTCATTAAATAAGAAAACTTGATGCTAAGAACCTCATAACTCAAGTGACACTTTATGATGTTTCAAACTGAAATATTTAAGGTTCAAACAATCTAGTATGAAACATTTAGTGAACGTTTGGATCCCGCGTCCACGTCCATGTTTTGCTTTTTCTTTTTTTTTTTACTGACCAGTGCCTTTTGCATTGTTCATGTGACATGAACAGTAACCCACGTGTAAATAGTAACTTTTTTATTATTTTTTTTTATTGTTTTCATTTTTCAGCAAAATAAACGGTATCCAAACGCACCATAAATATCTCAGAAAAAAGAAGGATTAATTATTGCTTAGAAAAGGAAATCTTTTTTTTTAGTTAATCAAATTACTTTTCCCCCCTTCTCTAATCACAATGGCTTTAAATATAACAAAGTAAATGATTTAATTTTAAAAATATATAACCTTTTGATAGGAAACATTTTGACCATGCTCGTTGAGGCAAATTAGGTTTGTCCAAAAACTCCTACTCATTCAACATGCTCCACACGTTCGACCTAAATGTGTCTGAGTAGCCAGTCGTTGTAAGGGTTAGTGATTGATGAGGATCATTCGCCAATTACACGATCATCCATCACCAGCATGGTTGGGCGAGTGAGAACCATAGTTCTCAGAACCGGACCGGACCGGGAGGTCAGACCGTGAAAATCGAAAACCGAGATGAAAACCGATTTTTTAAGCATAAAGAACCGGGCATGTGTGGCAATTCCGTGAACTCCTAAAACCGGGATTGGACCGCACGGACCGGTGGCAAGAACCGTGCGGTCCAATCCCTTGGCAATTTTTATTTTTTATTTATGAAAACAACTTAACACAATTTTATTCTACTTAATTAAATTATCCATCTCTTACATGGAATAAAAAAAAATAGAATTAAAATCCTTCAAAGATATTCAACTTTACTTCAAAAATTAATCATAAATTTTAATGTTTTCATGGTTATTATTTTATTTTATTAACTTTCTTATTTAATTATTAAATATATGCTTGAAAATCATTAAATTTCCCTCACATATATAGATATATTAGTCAATTTTGCTAGTTTTATAAATTTAATATCTATATTTAGGCTTTAATTAATTATTAAATTAATTATTGTGTCATCACGGTTCGACCCCGGTTCAACCTCGGTTCAATCTCAAAAACCTTGAACCTCTCTCTTTTACGGTTCAATGAACGGTCTAGGTCTGAAAACCTTGGTGAGAACTCCTCAAAGTGATATAAATATTCCACTCTACATTTATGCACACATGGACACAGTTATGCAACATACCATAAGAGGTCCCCCACAATTTCGTACCCCCTAAGTACGAGACGTTGAACCCAGTGATTCCAGTGCCATTAACCCACTATCTCCAATACATTGGTATATCCATTATAGCAAACGTGTTCATTTTACGACCCCTATATAAATACCAAGATATTATAATTTTATTTCTAACTTAACCATCAAAGGATCTTTGATTTTATGACGACGCGGCTTACGATCTCTTGTGAAATCATCACCTTCTATTATACTGTTTCTTCGGCCAAAATGGACATTTGCCCATTTCGCCCAAAAGATGTAGCAAAATGCCCATATTTTGAAACTATCTAGCAAAATACTTTTGTTTTGAATCTCGATTAAAAATTGAGTTTCAATGAAAAACTCAATTTGATGAAAATCGAGCAATGTGAAAAATTTTACATGGAACTTAAGTTCCATGTATATTTGTTTTTTAAACATAAATATTTTGCAAGATAATTTCAAAACAGAGATATTTTACCCTAAAGTTTTAGTGGAAGAAGCAAATTGCCATTTTGGCCCGGTTTCCTCATCCTTGTTCAACTTTGAGTTATTGAAAATTCCAATTTGTTTTTTTTTTTAATCATTTACTTTTATTTGACAGCAATTGCAAACTATAAATTAAATAACTTTTAACCATCACATTCTTTATTTTATTTAAAATTTGTCCTTTTTCGCTTTCAATTAACGTGATAAAAAAAGTTCAAATTTTTTTTTTTTTTACGCTTTCATTCTCATTAAAAAAATTGAAAAACAAAAACACCACACAAGCACGAGAAGCTGTTACACAATAGAGAGAGAGAGAGAGAGAGAGAGAGAGAGAGAGCCTAATAGTCTAATAGATAGGTAGCAGGGTCAGAGGCTCTAACTCACAGCTCAGCCTCTCACAACTCCTTGAACCCAATCTCCACATTTCGCCGAGAACACACGCTATATACTTCTCTCTCTCTCTCTCTCTCTCTTCTCACGCATCTTTCTTCTTAAACCTCAAATCTTCTTCTTCTTCTTCTCTCTCTCTAACCTCATTCCAATTTTTAACGCTACAGCGTATTGCTCTGTGTGTGTGTGTGAATTTTGCTGCTTTAGCTGAAAGAGGGAGGAGAAAGAGCAATGGAGTCGACGGAGTCTTCTTACGTTTCGTCGCCGGAGGCACCGCGGAAGAGATCTCCTCCGCCGCCTAAGTCACCGACATCTGGTCTCTCCTGATCCGATCTGCTTTCTCTCTCTATGAAATTTTATTATTATTTTATATATTTTTTCGTTGCTGAGGTTCGTTTTGGTTACTTAGATTCAGTGCCATTGTTTTTGTTCATATATTCGTGTTTGTGTGGTAGTGTGTTGAAAAATAATATTAGGTTTGGAATTTGTGTTTACCTTTTTTTACGTTGAAATTTGAAACCCTAACCCTAAACCCTAGGCTACTGAGGAAACGAAGGAAGAAAGATGGAAACGTAAGATCCCGTGTGTTAGGCCTTGTTTGGTTGATGAGAAAGTGTGGTTTGAAACTCTATTTTGAGTTACACCTTTACATCATTTACCAATAGCTTTTGGAATATCAGTTTTCACTTTTGACCATTCCATTCATTCCTTTTCTCTTCAAATATGGTAGAGAATTGCAGCCCAATCTAGCTTGCAAATAATGCTTTTAGATCTTGCTTATGGCCCACTTTTTTCTCTCGTTGATTTGATAGTCGAGTTGGGGGGATTTGAACCCTGGACATCTCCGTAGGTGCTAGTTGAGCTACAAACTCTTGGCTTATAGCTCACTGCGATTCAGAATCCCAGCTTCCAATAGTTTTGACACAAAGGCACGTCCTTAACACTTATTTTCCTATTCTTCTCGTATAGGAATATGCGAAAAAGAAGTGATTGCGAGACCCCAGTTTACTTTTACAGAATTGATATAATAAGTCTCCATTGTATCCTCATTTTTTGCCAACTTTTCTTTTGTAGCGATTATGTCTTTATTTGTCAACCAACTTATAAAGCAAGCTTGTTTATGTGGCCTGCAAACCAAATTAACTTCCACTGGGTAACATTTTGCCGCTTTTCTCTATTCTCCTCCCAAGAAGAAGTACAGCTAAAAAATTATGAAAAAAGAAAGAAAAAAAAAGAAGAAGTATTGCTAAATTCTCCATTTTTAGTAGCAACGCATAAAAGGGCCCTTGAGCTACCTTGCTTTGAATCAGCTCCATCTCATCTGATATTGTGAATAACACTTGATAGTTGACCAAACTTCTTGTACAATGGGTCCTCTGGATGCCAATTATCATGCCAAAGGAATATGGGTCTTTTGTTTCCCACTCTAAATCTCATTAGATGCCTAGCAATAGTCCTCAGTTGTAGTAGCTTTCCCCATCCTTGTGTACGTTCTCTAGGGACTGGGATAACCCCTGCCTGTCAACAAATGAGTATTATCTCATGCCAACCAAATGATAACTTTGTTCCAATCTGCCGCTTTTCTCAACCCCTGCTTGAATAAGATGATTGGTTCTATGCTGAGTTTTGTATTCAATGATTTGTTTAATTTTACAGATAAGTATTTGCTATATGCTTGTGATCTTTTGGTTGTTTTTGCCCATTATGGCACTCTGGCCGTTTAAATTTGTCCCAGCTTTGTTATTTCTGCTTGTATGTAAACAAGATCTAACATATACACGCATACACACATTAACTCTTAATGATATATATTAAATAGCTAATAGTTATAAATTTGTACCAACTTTGTTATTTCAGCTTATTGATTCGATTCTCTCATGCTTTTTTCTACTAGATTCAATGGAAAAGCCCACATACATCAGGTTTCTTGTATCAAATGCTGCAGCTGGATCTGTTATTGGAAAGGGTGGCTCTACAATCACTGATTTTCAATCACAATCTGGAGCACGAATTCAGTTGTCACGCAATCAAGAATTTTTTCCAGGGACAACTGATAGGATTATTATGATATCTGGAGCAATTAATGAAACGCTCAAGGCTGTTGAACTGGTTCTTGCCAAATTGCTGAGTGAGGTAATCTTGATGTTTGTTTCAGTCACATTTCTTAAAAATTGTTCTACATATATCTGATACTAATTACCGATCCAAAAAAAAAAAAATCTGATACTAATTACACTTTTTTTTTGGTTGGGTAGATTCATGCTGAAGAAGGCGATGATGTTGAGCCAAGAACAAAAGTGAGACTTATTGTTCCAAATAGCTCATGTGGTGGCATAATTGGGAAGGCGGGTTCCACCATCAAGTAAGAAAACCATACCTTTTAATTTTTCAATCATAAAACATGATTAGATCTGTGCTCTTAATACTTACTGATAGACGAGCAGTTCTTCTTGACCATGACATCAAAACTCTGTTGTGATTGAAATGTTTCTTCTATCTTTTTTCCTTGTCAGAATGGTTGTAGAGTTTCTTCATAATACTCATCTGCATGTTCTCTGTTTTTGAGGATTAATAGCATTAGTTTTGACTACCAATTTAATTTGGATGATATTGAAATGTGTTTCACACAATTTTAGTTTACCTAGAGATAGTGGATCTCTAAATTTGTTCACTGCAGTTGTATCATTTCCTTTTCATTGTGAAGATGTAAAATTTTTCTTCATGAAAATGGCTGTCATGTACAACATGTTCAAAAAAATTGATTTTACAGCTTCATAGAGCACTTAAACTATGCCACTTACAAATCTTTGAAGTGCAATTAAGGCTGATAATGAACTTGCTTGTGATGAGGCAATCCCGCACACATATAGTTGGGTTTCAGAATTGAGAGCAAACTTTGAGGGTTATATAGGCTAGAGGAGATAATTTTTTTGATAGATAAGTTATGCACCTAGTGGGTCTTAAACCCATGACCTCATCCTCCATCTAGCGTTTAGAACGCTTCAGGTGCCAGTTAAGTTGGAGCTCATTGGCAAGGAGATACTATATGTATTCGCAGAATGACAACGTTGAAGCTTGTGGTGAGGTACAGCCTGTGTTTTGCTCAGCAAACAAATTATTTTAAGTCCACTTCTTATGTCACCAAAGAAAATTTGTCCAAGGTTAAGTGTTTCATAGTGAATAAATCTTACATGAATTGGAAATTTTTTTTTTTTTTTGGGCGGGGGGGAGGGGGGGTGTGGGAGGGTGATGGTGGTGGTATTATAAGGTGAGTTTACATAGTGTTTAACAGGTAAGGGGAAGAATGAGGAAATCCATCCTTTCCAATCTACTTCTCATGCAACTAAAAAAATATGTCATTTTAAATGTTTTATAGTGATTAGGTCTTACATGAAATTGGACTTGTGTTTAGGAGACTAGAGCATGGGAAATGGAATGAAAAGGAATTTTTTTTAAAAGAATATTCTTTTCATTCTCTCGTTGGGGAGTTTAATAGGAGGGAATGAAATGGAACCCCTGCTCCAATCCTTTCCCTCTTAAGCCCATTTTTTAATCATTCCAAAATTTGGATACTTTCTTTCTTTCTTTTTCTGATAAAAAAAAAAAAATTCTATAATTCATTTCCTTTCAAACATCCATACAAGAGAGAGATTAAAGTTTATTCATTTCTATTCTATCCATTCCATTAAATTCTTCTTTAACCTCCTAAACATGGTGTTGATGGGCTTCATTAAAATTACTATGCTAAGGATCTTGAATAGCTATTGTTACGTTTTGTGGTATATAGTCATTAGATTCTCCAAAAAAGTGATAAGAATTAAGAAGCACACAATGCTAATTGACATTTAGACTTTGTCTCCAGTTACCTTTTTTCTCCCTGGTAGGGTGAAGAGAGGTTGGGGTTGGGAAGTCTTGAATTACATAATTGATGATTACTGTAAGTCAACACTCAAGTTGGACTTGGAATACCTTAGGTAAAGAATAGGTGCTCAAAATTTCAAGTTAGAGGTAAATCCCACCCTTTATAAGGTGGATATTGAGTCACCTAGAAGATTAATTGTAGAGAGGGAGTATTTTTGAGGTCCTCAATCTTTGAGTGTTAATCTACCACATTTGTATTTACTAAATGTATATTTTATTATTGCTCTGGTAATCTTTACTTTTCAGTAGTTGCTCAACCCCAGAAAAGCATTGACATATATTGACTGGATAGATTCAAAATATTTCATTATTCCTGGCAGAAATCTTGAGGATGTTTGGGAACCTCTCTTTCCAACTTTTTGGCGTATTTGTGCAGGGAGATTTTTTTGAATGTTTCTAGGTCTTTATGATTCAGACTGATGGACTGTCTTTGTAAACTGACTTAATAAATGATTAATGTGGTACAAAGACAAGGAGATTTGTGCTTAGATGGCAGGGAGGCAGGCAGTTTCCAATTTCATTATGGTGCTATTTATTGAGAATGTGCTATTTATCGAGCCCCCGCAATAAGCAATTACCTAGCAAAAAAAAAAAGAAAAAAAGGTTTCTGTTTACATATTTGCCTAAAAAAGTGGCTATTGCTGACATCTAGTTTTTCAATTGAGCAGGTCCTTTATTGAAGAATCACAAGCTGGCATTAAGATATCTCCTCAGGATAATAATTATTATGGGTTGAATGATAGGCTGGTGACAGTTACAGGAACTCTAGATGAACAGATGCGGGCTATTGATTTAATTCTTTCTAAGCTAGCTGAAGACCCTCATTACTCCCAGTCTATGAATGCTCCGTTTTCATATCCAGGTGTGCCTTCTTTTATCAGCTTATCAATTAATGATTCTGTATTTTCAGTCAGCAGCTCATAGTTTTCATATGCTACTAGTGCTTTTCATGTTTTTGTTTTTGTTTTTGTTTTTTAATCTTCTTGGGTCTTATGGATTGAGTAATGCTCGAGTTCTAAATGGTGCCCTATTCTGTATTTTTGTATGTGTTTTAGCTAAATTAGCTCCTGTGAAGTGTGAGTTTACAGTTTGGTTAATGCATATTTGGCTCTTGTTTAGAGTTTTGCAGTGAAAATCTAGTAGATATGTAGCATGCTATAGATATGTGCAAGGTTTAAAAAATGGACCGGACTGGACCGGCCGGTTTGACTGTGAATCAATCAATTTTCTGGTCTGGTTAAAATAGAAAACTGGAGATTTATCATTTAAAACCGGAAACTGGCGGTTTGACTGGTAGAATTGGGAAGCAGACTGGTTTTAAACAGTTCAAGCCAACCCAATGGTCAATGCTCTTTGTCTTTAGTCTTCTCTCTCTACTCCCCCCCCCCCCCCAATTCTCTTGTCTCTTCTCCTTTGACGACTCTTGGGAAATAGCCTCTGTGTGCAGCCTTTGAAAATGACACAAATTTCGCTGGAGAGGAAGTAATCATGATTAGTGGTGGTGATGAGGAGGGGGGAAATGCAATTTCAGTCACAGCATCACAATTCAGTGGGAAGCAACTTCTAGCTGAGTGACGACAACATTTTTTTTTTTTTTTTTTATAAACATCAGGTGACTATTAGGAATGATGTGTTTAACTACTAATAGAACATATTAAAGTTGGAATTATTAGAATATTGGAAATTAACCCTCCCATTGAGCCTTTAGAGAGAAAAATTGGATATAATATCGGAAGGCAACAGAATATTGCATCTGATGAGGTTGACAAGCAGAGTAATCATCCTCACTATTTCTTGATATACATCATCTCCAGCACCATTATCACTACTCCTATTAATTGGGCTGAGGAGCTTAGTGACCTATTTGATGTTAAGAAATTAGTATGTTCCCTAAGAACATGGATTTGGAAAAATAAGAACTGAAAAATCTCTGAGCTGTTTATAGGAAGAGATCACAAAAAATACGAGTTATCCAATGGCAAGAGCAAAAGCCACAATCATCATGATAGGTAATGTTAACCATTTTTATAGGAAATGAATTTCGAGTATGTTAGAGATAATGGCTCATATTCTAAATGAGAAAATAAAATGGTTTCTAGTTTAGAATACAGGTCTCATGAGCATAGTTGCGGAGCAGAGCCAATTAGGCCCAATGCGGCTTTATTTAAGTTTGTTATGCCTGGGCTGAATAATGGTTTGGGGGATGCAGGGGTGTGGTATGGATATATTGGGAAACTCAATGTACAAGGTTAGGGTTTCTTGGGGTAATATAAATGCACTGTAAACTGTTATTTTTTATATGGAGGAATCTCAGTTGCTTGCTCCCATGGATGTAGGCACACTGCCAAACCACATAGATCCTTGTATTGATCTCCCCCCCTCCTCTCTCGAATTTTCACTAACATTGTTCAGATCTGAAATCTTCAACAAAGTAGTTGACTCCTATACCAATGTTATAAGATGATGAAAGTTGATGTGTAAATTGTAATTAATGAAGAGGATCTGATGAATGGTTTAGTACTTTAGTTCTCCAAATAAGTGAACATTTTATCGAGTTACTAGCTTGCGGGCAAGGTTGGTTTGGTCTAGAATGCCCTTGAGTCTAGTATGCTCTTCAAAATATCATGGGAGGGTAACTCTATTGATGAAACGACTAGGGAGAGAGCAGCTTTAGATGATTTGGCCAATGTGTGGAGGAGAGCAATTAATGCACCGGTGAGGAAGAGTGAATTAATTTAATTCAAGGGAATAAAAAATTGTAAAGGATGACTTAAAATAACATTAATAGAAGTAGTAAAAAAAGACATGTCAATTAAGGAGGTGACAGAAAGTATGGTTTTAGATAGGATAGAATGGCTTTAAAAAATAAATGTGGTCAACCTTGATTAATATGTTGAGATTCCATAACCGACCCCAAAGTTTTGGGGCTAAAGCTTGGCAGCGGTTGTTGCTGTTTAACTTCCTCTCCGCCAACTAACTGATTTTAAATAGTCTGTTGAGTGAATCTGTTGCTTAAACTTCCTGTAGGTATTATTGTTTAAATAATTGCTTAAGTATCGTGGACTCCTCTTGAGGAAAAAAAATCCCCATAGAACTAGGTGATATGAACTTAGTAGTTCATTAGCATTTAAGCACAGATACTATTGAGTTGAGTCAATCGACAAGGCTCATGAAAAGTCTTGTACCAGACATTCTAATGTTCTATGTTTTAAAACTGATTCTAGATGGCCTTCAAAAATATATAAGATGGGTAGACCATTATAGTTTGTAACAAAGGTTCAACCTATCCTTAAAAAAAGGGTTTATAGCATGGTTTTATGGTTGCTTATAATGTACGCATGGAGTTATTCTAGTAAAGTTTGATATCTAGTAAGTTCTCTTGAACTTGAATTTTAGGTGTTTACTTCTCCGGTTTTCATGGTATGCCATATACACATGTGCTTCCTTCTGTTGCAACAGTAGCCCATAACTCAATGAACTATGGACCAAATGGAGCTGGAGGGAAGTTTCAGAACAACAAGGTTTGTTATATTCCATAATACTTTAGTTTCATTGATGTTAATTACACTTATTACATTCCTGCTCATCTTTGATGAGTATATCATTTACCTAGGGAGGCTTTATCAACTCTCATTAGTATACTCCAATTTTGCATGCATAGGCACTGATGTTCCAATCTTCAGTGACCTCAATAAAAGACTGTTTTATGTATCATGTTTTCCAGATTATTTGACCTTTTTATATATTTAAATTATAACCTTGAATATATATATTAAAAATTAATAAGTGATTTTATTAAAGAATTATAAATACTAGAAGAGCACAAAAGGGGCAAATAAATATTACAAACGAAAATTCAGATCCAAAAACCCTTGGAAAATAAGGGACATGGACAACATCACAAACCAAAATTCAGTCAACTAAGATTTCAAAAATATTGATTTAAGCTCAAGAGTGGAATCCTCAACATGGTTAAATGTTTGATAGTTCCTCTCCCTATGAATTAATCTACGTAAAGCTGAGGGCAATTGCTTTCAATCTGCATTTCAAGAAGTCGTATAGCACTATGGACATCTTTCTGTTGCTAAACATTTATAAAAGTAAAAATAAAGTTTCTGTTGCTAAACATTTAGCTTGAATGATTTGAAAGTTTTTTATACTTAGTTTTTAATAAATTGATTTGGATATTATTATGTCTCCCAGAAAAAAGAATGAATTTAGAAAACTTCACCTGTATTTCATGTCCTTCTCCTAGACCATGCTTACTGGAACTGAAATTTGAAGTGGTCTGTTTATATTTTCCACTGCTTTGTTTGTAGACAAAGCAAATATATTAAATTAGAATCTTCTGTGGTTTTAAGAATATAATTGAATAACTATATAATTACATAATTGTTGCTGTGTACCTGATTCATAGACTTTAATAGCTTGATGCACACTAGAGCAACTCATGGGCTTGATCTTTAAATGTTTCTCTTTCTATCTCCGCTTTCTACCACATTAAGATTTTAATGTGATAAAAAGAAACTATGCTTTGCAAGTTTACGATGACAGATTGTTTTCTCTTTCTATCTCTGCTTTTCACTGATAGAAACTATGCCTTGCGATCAAAAGAAAGTACGTTTTTCTACTAAATTGAGAACCGGCAGGGTGGGATGCAGTTCTTTGATGGGACTATTTAGAACAAACCTATCACTTATCAAAAAAATAAACCCTATGTAAAACAAATCTATCATCATTTCTGGTGAACCCTAGTGTTGATAACAAAAAGATCCATATCAAATTGATTGTGTTTCCGACCAATCTGGTCTGTCACTGTACAAGCATTATCTTAGTGCATTCGTGTCTGTCCTTTTTATTTCATTAAATAATATTTTGGTATTGTTTTGAGATTTTTCAAGTCGGGATGCATGTGTGCCGTGTATGTTTTACGAATCATGATTTACAGAAAGGCTTCTGATGTTTTCCAGGAGGATCGAAGTAACTCTGTGACCATTGGCGTTGCAGATGGTCATATTGGGTTGGTTGTTGGCCGTGGTGGAAGAACTATAATGGAAATCAGTCAGGTATATAACTAGCAAACAGTGTCATTTCACCCATAATATTGCATATGCACTAATTTGACCACTTTGATTTTGCAGGTTAGTGGGGCCAGAATAAAGATATCGGATAGAGGGGATTTTATGTCTGGAACATCTGATAGGTAAAACAGGAATTGCCAATGTCATCGTTCATCAATTTGCTTGCCTATAGTATGCGTTCTTTGGCAATAAATATTTTAACATCTTGTTGTTTTGTACCTTGTTCTGCAGGAAAGTTACAATCACGGGGTCACAAAGAGCAATCCGTGCAGCTGAGTCCATGATAATGCAAAAAGTGGCCTATGCTTCTGAGAGGGTGATGGATTAGTTTTCAAATGTTTCCATTCAAATTTCTCGTTAAGAATATTTTGGTGAAGCTACCTGCAATTTCCTTATAGATATGGTCATTTTTTAAAAATGCATCCACATTCGTTCTCACATGATGATATAAGTTGGGAGAGATCTGCATACTTTGGCAGGGGCAAGAGCGGAAATTTCCTTTTTGTTGAGAGAGATTATTGTAATAGGGATTTGTATGAGATTATAGATTATTATTTTTCCCAAAGAAAATGTTGGAAAAAGCCATTGTTGATTGACCATATAGAATTATTAGCTTTATTTATTACTCTGTTCACAGTTGTAATATCTAAATTATCAGGTATTATGTCTGACCTGTATCTTCATTGGATATTGAGTTTTAACATTTGAAGATTTTTCTAATGGAGCATTTCTGCTGCAACTCAGGATAGCTATGTACTCTTTGAATAAATTCAAATTCTGTGTCATAATTTGCGGGTTTCTTCTCAGCCATAGATTTGATATGGACAATCTAGGAAGCTGGATATGTCAGACTCCTGTTTGTAAGTTTGTACTCACATGGTTCACCTTATTTTTTGACTCAAGCACGCCTTGGTAGTCAAAGTTTGGGTTGGTTTGTTTGTTTGTTTTGTTATGATTTTTTTTGGGCCATTTTGAGTCTCAAAATTTTTCATTCTCCAACCAAAAAAAAAAAAAAAGTTTGAAAATTTTCATTTTGACTATTTAGGTTTGATTTTGTTTTCATATTAGGCTTGTTGTACATTTTTATTAGTAATTAGACTGTTAAGTGTCATTTAAACAAATATAATCCGATCATGAATAAATGTATCTCTTTCCCTCTATCCATATATGGACTTGGTTTTTTTTTTTTTTACTTTATTTAAACAATGGATTTGTTGGATTTGCTGGGATATGAGAAGACTTTATTTATTTACTATTTATTTATTTTATTAAAAAAAAAGGGATAAGATAGTAATGGATAAAATAAGATTCGAACAATGTTTGACTATTTCAAAAAATACTAGTTCTAAAATATTGTAGAATGTTGGAATTTTATCGTTGTAAATAGAAAAACATATTATTGTGGTCAAATTATTAACGGAAATAAATAGCTAACCCAATATAAAAATGGAAGGAAACATAAAAGAGTAAAATGAAAATTTTAAAATATAAAATGGTCAAAGTGAAAACGAACCCAAAATTTGAGACCCAAAGGAGTACTTTATGGCTTGTTTGGTGGAGGGGGGAAGGAGGGGGAGTGGAGGGGAGTAGAGTGGAGTTGGTTAAAAATAAACTAATTTTATGTTAAATCTACTCTACTCTATACTACCCCCCTTCCTTTCTCTCAATCCAAATAGATCATTAGAGTTTAATTTTGTCCCAATGCAAAGTTGTGAACCGAAAGAAGTGGCTAGCCACAAGCCCACAATTATGGCATGCATTGTGTGGGGAGCCAAACTCTCTGGTTCCTATGCGTAGGCAACATTTTAATGAACCTATCATCATTGGGTATAGTCTTATAGACTTGTAGTTTGGTGTTTTCTTGCACGGATGAGGGCTGAGATAGGAGTCCCAAGTCCAAGAGTGTGAAAGCACTGCATGAACTATACAACTTATGTATCGTAAGTGTTTTAGAGCATCAACGTTGGTGGAGGTAAAAATTTGGCTATTTAGCACATACAAAAGTCACTTTATCTATTTTATTTCTTCACTTTATAATATACCAAACATCAATAGATCTATATTTTTAGTTATTTGATTAAAATAATACAAAGAACTTATTAGAATAATAATAAAAACATCCACCACAAACTTTAGGAATCAACCACAACCACTACCACTACCACTATGGCAACCACAGCCTATGACAGGAAAAAAAAAGAAAAAGAAATCAACCAACCAGCTTGATCTATCCACAAAACCAACACTGTGGCATAGCCCACAGTAGAAAAAAGAAAAGAAAAAAAAGAATCAACCAAGCAGCCCGTTCTACCCACACAACCACAACCACCACCACTGTGGCAACCACAGCCTGTAATAAGAAAAAAAAAAAAAAAAAAAATCAACAAAGCAGCTCGTTCTATCCACACCCACCACCACGAAACCCACCCAACCCACCAAGACGAAATGCCCACACCCACCTGATCCTAGCCACCACCGCAAACACACCCACAACCACCCCCACGAACCAACGCTAATGAACCCACCCACCCACACAGACACAAACATCGAACCCAGTGATCCACCCACGAACCCACACTGACCCATGATGTACATTGATAATAGCTTAATTTTGCATATTTATATCATTATTAGAAAGCATTATCATACTTATTTTGAGTTAATTCATGCATTTTATATTTGGTTTTGGAGTAATGCTGAATAATCAATTTTGTACTTAATTGAATCTTATTGCGTGAATTTGTCTTTTGTAGGAGAATAGAATTAAATAAGTGAATTTGTGCAAAGAAGAAAGCTAATGGACTTTACTTTTACAAGAGCCATGATGAAGTTAAAGAAGGCCGACCCAATTAAATTTAAGTCCAATTGGAGTAAGTAATCAAAGGAAATTTGCACCAAATCCAAGTCCAATTCGGATTAGGATTCTAGCCTGCACATCAGTTAGTATTTTTGGCATAACTTTCGGCTCAGATATCCAATCGAAATTATTCAAGCTGGGCGGGAAAGTTAACTTAAAGGGCTACAACTTTGTAGTTTACCAAAAGTCCTAATTCTGACGTTAAATAGGCCAAAATCATCGGTTAAGTGAAACCTAAAAATCTGGGATTTTCTCCAAACGGGAAGTCAACTTGTAATAGGATTCTTTAACCTATATTTAAAGGCTCTTTAGGGAAAAAATTAGGGAGGCTAGTGCTAGGGCTAAGGGCTAAATGTATAGAGAGTTGCGGCTACCTCTTTGGTTTTCTTCCATGACAGTTAGTTTTATTTTATTTGTCTAGTTTAATGTTTAGTATTTTATTTTTGTGTTTTATTTCAATTACCATGAGTAGCTAAATTTATAATTAGGATTGAGGATGAAACCTTGTTAAGGATTATCAGTATTGTTTATGTGATTTGATTTTTCTCACAATAGTGGGATGGTCAATCATGTTTTTCTCATGATTTAGGATTTATCTTAATTAATTGAATGCTTGGTTTATTAATTCTTGATTATAAAATTGGATATCGCTTTTGATTTGTCTGTTAATGGATACAATTTATAATTTGATTTTTAGAATTGGATATATCTTATGATTTGTTTGGCTACAGATACAATTGATGATTTGATTTTATACTTAAGAAACGAATAAGAACACGCTTTAGATACTTTAAATAGAAGTTTTAATGATAATATTTTCGATGGTAGCAAGATTGATTTTTAGATTATCATGTAGTGGTTGGGAAAAATTAACGATTATAAATATATGCTGATATGAATTAACAAGCTAGGCGGATTCCAAAACCTTAATTCATTTTCCTTGATTGTTTACATCTTTTTTTGCTTTATATCTTTTGTTTAGTTTAACTATTTGCTTAATTTTATTATTTGCTTAGTTTATTTAATCTCAGAAAAACCAATTTTTATTAAATTAGATTATGATTAATTTGGTTAAAGTTTAATTAATTTTTCTACATTCATTCAAGTCCGTGTAGGTTTGACCAAATTTTTGTCAAACTATACTTCAGTACGATTTGTATACTTACGAGTACTTTAAAATTTCACAACAACCCACCACCACGATCCCACCCATGAGGGGAAAATGAGAGAGGCGCTGTAGAGAAAAAAAGAAAAAAAAAAAAAAGAGAAGGAAAAAAAGAAAAGGAGAGAGAGACAGTACACTTTTTTAATCTTGCTACAGTAAACATACCCTTGGCTGTTTACAGTAGCAAGAAGGCAAAATAATTTACCTTTGACACCGCCAATGTTGAGCACTAATTGAGATTTGTGGTGTTAAAAAATAGCTATTTAGCTTTGTGGTGCTAATTCCTAAGCTTCTATCTCTATCTCTCTCTCTCTCATACCTCTAGTATGTCAAGAGAGTGATTTAACTTTAATATTTGTAGGCCGGCCTGCTGTTGTGCATGCATGATAGCACTACAATTCATCAATTGCTTTAAAAAAAAAATCTGATGAAATTAAATCATCACACTCAAGTTAACAACAACAACAAACTAACTTTTATTTATATATATGAGTAATAACACAACAAAGTAACTTTTATTTTATATATATGAGCAATAATAATCTAGTAAGGCTAGTAGTAACAATGCTTAATAATACAGTGCGAATTCGCAGACATGCACGTACGTATGAAACTTCCACCGACGCATATTCATGCATAAGGTAAGGTAATATGGTGATGAGGCTGCTGCAAATTTTATTTTTAGAATTATAAATGCCAAAAGCCAAACCATCAAATGCTACTAAAACAAATAAGCTTTTTATGTTCATGGGAAATCATAACCACCCCCCTCCCCATATCCTTCTCCATAGCCTGAGCCGTAGCCAGAGCCAGAGCCAGCGCCGGAACCACCGCCGCCACCTCCACCTCCACCACTACCTCCGCCACCACCTCCACCCTTACCACCTCCACTTCCATATCCCCCACCACTTCCATATCCCGAGCCATAACCAGAGCCACTTCCACCTCCTTTCCCTCCACCTCCACCACCACCACTACCACCACCTCCTCCACCACCTGCTCCACCTCCTTTCCCTCCACCAGACCCATATCCGGACCCATAACCAGAGCCACCTCCAGACCCATATCCAGAACCAGAAGCACCTCCACCACCTCCCCCTCCTCCCTTACCACCACCTCCTCCTCCTCCTGTTGCACCATATCCAGAACCACCACCAGACCCGAACCCCGAACCATACCCAAGGCCTGAACCACCACCTCCACCACCACCACTGCCACCACCTCCTCCTCCTCCACCAGCTAGTGATCTAGCAGCTAAGGCAAGGTCCACAAAGAGTAAAACCAGGAATGCAGCACCAATTAGCAACCTAGAGCTGGCCATTTCTTATCTTCCAATACTCAACGTGGGTTGATTGAGACTCAGTTATATAATTTTTTTTCTTTCGAAAAGGGTGATTGAGATAGAGAACTATGAGTGTATAAGCACTCACTTACTATATATGAGAAATGAGAAAGCAATGCTTTGTGGGTGAAAAAGGCTAAGGCAGGGTTCCTATATATAGTCATTCTAAAGGGTCACATATTCCATGCTTGTTTGACATTCTAGTATCTTCTTTTTCACTTGGTACATTAGATAAATGAGAATTAGGAACGTGTCTGTGGGATTTGAATAGTGGTGTTGGTGGTGATGGTGGCGGTGGGGCTATACATTGTGCATGATAATGTGGTGAACTGTCTTCTACTTGTCTGTCTTCATGCAATTCTGCCTAAAGATTAAAGTCTTCTCCCACTTTTGAATTGGATTTGGATGTATCCTAGCTAGAAGTATGATTAGTTGTTGGGACCAATGTGATGTAATAGCACTTTGTTGATCAGTTCAAACTTGGAAGTGAGTGCATAATTCATCAATGACGTACTGATGAGGGACTACAATTTTTTAATGAGTAAATTGTGAATAATCAGGGAATTTGGGGACTAAAAATTTTATTAAAATTGACCAGCCACATTTTAAATACAAAACCACAAAAGTGATGTTAGGACTTACGGGGTACTATAAATTTTATTATATTAGTTTTATAAATTAACATGTCAACTTTAAAAAATATTAAAATTATTACTAATTTTACAATGAAAGATTTATAAACTAATGTAATAATGAATGTGATTAATACCACATCAACAATATGATAAGTGTTCTTCTTATTTATTTTTTGTTCTGTGTTTAGTAGTTAATATATTAATTTATAAAATTCATGTAGCTAAATTGTTAATAGTCGCATCATTACTTGTCCTTGTCATGTTAGTTTATAAGTACTTGTAGTGGAAATTGTACTACCTTTAGCATCTTACAAACCAGTTGAGTAATATAAAAATTTACTTATTATTTTGTTGATTTGATAACAATCACATAAATTATCATGTAATTTATAAATTTTTTTGTAGTAAAATTAATAATTCATTTAAGATTTTTCTTTGTTAAAAAAAAAGGAAAGAGGGAAGTGGTTACCTATTTTTTTTCATCCACTTGGATTGTTAGGGTGACAAATTAAGTAATAATATATAAACAATTATCTTCTTGAGCATATATATATATATATATATGTATGTATGTATAAAAGTCTAACATAGAGTGATTGAGCAGTAAATACAAATCACATGCAAGAGGAATTTTTTGATACATCATAAATAGGGACGGGATTTAAATCCTGAATATCTCAATTAAAAATATCAAAAGTACTTATTGACCTAAAGGTCATTAGTCATCTTCTAGAGGAATTGTACAAGCTAATAGGATATACTCATTTATTCTATTACCAAGTTACAATAGGCTGAATCAAACTACAAATGCTATTTTACAAATGCTATTTTACGATGTTTTTGTATTACACTATTACCATCTCCTTCTAAATTAGATGACAACAAGATTGTATGAGATCATATCATAAATGCCTATGGATAGGGAAGTTCCTTGTATTTTCTAGGAATAAAGAATTAATTTTTGTATCTTTCTTGCTTGCATTAACAAGTAGTGCACTAAAACAATTTTTTTAAATTTTTTTTTTTTATATACAAGATAGAAATTCTACTCTAGCTTAATCTAAGTGTATATATGTGTGAATTTTCATTCTGAAGACTTGAACCTTGGCCCTTGCCCCCCACACCTCCACTAAAACAAATTCTAAGGAGTACTACGGACTAATTAATGACTAAACAAGAGTAGAAGTGGCTAATCACAACTCTAACTTGGTACTTAACAAGTGAATTCAGCCATGCATGTCATCTTCTAGAGCAATTGCACAAGCTAATAGGTTATAGGATATACTCATTTATTCTCTCACAAATACCAAGTCACAATCGGCCGTATCAAACTACAAATGCTGTTTTAGGGTGTTTTTGTTTTGCACTAATATCATGTCCTTATAAAATGGCAACGGAATGAGACTGAGATCAGATCATAGATGCCTTGTGGAGTTACAGTCATGGCAATTCCTTGTATTCGTGAAAACATCTATTAGCAGTGCACTGAGGCAAACTCTAAAGGACTACTACGTACTAATTAACGAACTAAAAAAAGAGTACAAGTGACTTGTCACAATCCTGACTTGGTATTTGACGAGTGAATATGCAGCCATGCGCGTCATGATGTCGAACCAACATTTTCTTTCTTTTCGATTGACCATTTGAACCACTTCCACATTATCTGAATTTGATGAGTGTATATTACATTTCACACTATACATTCCTCAGCATTGTTCCAAAACAAAATTATTAATCATAAAAATACAGACACCCATTTATAATATAAAGTATATAAAACAAGAAAAGTGTTGTACCTACTAGTCCTACACGTGTCCAGTCCAATGGTGCTACCCATTATGACATTATACGTACTGCTAGGAAACCTCAAAATCTCAGGCCACAAAAAAATTCCCACTAAAACTCACCTACTTCGAAGTCTTGCTGTCCAGATCTCCCATACCTTAGTGGGGTGAGTGTTACCCTTTTTCTTTTCTTCAAATTTAAGCTTGAATGACATTTGGCAATGGCATTCATACTTTACTATATTCTTTTTCTTGTGTGGTCATATATATATGCAAAGCTAGCTTGATTGCACTTTGCCTTCAATCATAGCAATATAGCCATTATATACGATCTTAGCCAAAGAACATGGGCTAGCTATCGACAATTTTGACTTTGCTATGAACGTATATATGAACCGAATTTCGTTAGCAAAATTTATAATGCGTGATTATTTATTTTCTTCTTTTAGCTAAGTGGGATGATCTGATTAGCTGATTGTTATGATGCTTGATAGAATTTGTTAACAAAGTTTTCAAAGTGATTTCATTGGTTACACCGTTATTACATGATTCATATACAATCGAGAATTGGGTTTGGGGACACGAATTAAAAGTTATGATTAAAGATAAGATAAGATAGAGTTCCTTAATTAGTAAATTATTTAGAAAGAATGCCAAAAAAAAAAAAAAAATTACTATGCCTTGGTGGATGGTGGTACATATAATGATGATCATGCAATAAATGTCGGTGATTATAGATTACTCCTCCAAGTTGTTATGAGTTATGAGTTAGAAAATCAACCTATTAATTTCTCCATAGCATTTCACTTTGTAAATTGCTCATAGGTTTCTAAGAAAATTAGTTTTGACGCTGGCAGAATTTGCTTTTAGGACTATGTAACAATTACTTATAAGTAACTTAATTTAATGCCTTACCAAAACCCTTTCAAATTTGAACAAATTGAAGTGGATCAGAATTCAGAAACTTCTACCACCGCACACTCTTGGTGTGATGGTCACTTCACAAGTATAAGTGCTTGTGGGGTGTGGGGGCCAAGAGCCGGGGTTTAAGTCTCCAAGAGGGAGTTTCACACACATATATACTTAGATTAGACTAAAGTAGAATTTCTATCTTGTATAAAAAAAAAGAAAAAAAAAAGAAAAGAAAAGAAAAAGAATTCAGAAACTCCTCTGAGCACTAAGTAGGATTAAAGAACCATCATTCAAGTGTTGACTCAGTTAAGACTAAAAATAGTCAAATTTATGTTTTAAAAACGAATCAGGGAAGTATTTGTGGGAATATTCAAACTCACGTCAAACATATGATGGAATGAATGATAAGATTGAAGAAGTAACCCACATTTAGCAACAAAAATAAAAAATAAAAAAGAAGCTGATGGAATGTCAACAATTTTTATAAATAACATGATTTGATAATTCCCATTTGTTGAGGACTCTTTTTGCGCACCACATGGCAATACTTTATTAGCAACCCACGTCACATCAACATATTTTTTGGGTAAATCTCTTTAAAATCCAAAATAAGCTTATATCTTATTCAACTACATGGATTGAGCTCACATGGCCCACAAAAACCTTACTTCAAGAGATGGATTCATGGTCCACATTTCCTCTTCATCAATTGGAATCATAACCCACGACATCATCAACATCAATATATGGATCGGGTTCAAGCAATGAATCAAAACTCATGGTCCATATTATCTCTCTCATACTCATGGAAGGCGGCTTCTCCAACAAAAGCACATATTTACACAAAATGACAGCAAAGCCCAATGTATGTCATCTCATCTTCGGCTCATGATCCAAGCTCATGAGTCTCTTTAGGAAACTTTGGGAGTTGTGGTTTGGAGGACCAAGAGGTATGTTCAGTAAAGCTCCAGCAGTTTAAAGTTAATAATAAAAAAAAAAAAACATGTTATTTGGCGTGTCTTCTCCAAACCACATGTTGTGGGGTGTGGGGGGCAAGAGCCGGGGTTCAAGTCTCTAGGAGGGAGTTTCACACACATATACACTTAAATTAGACTAAAGTAGAATTTCTATCTTGTATAAAAAAAAAAAAAAAAAAAGAATTCAGAAACTCCTCTAAGCACTAAGTAGGCTTTGAGAACCATCATTCAAGTGTCGACTCTATTAAGACTAAAAATAGTCAAATTTATGTTTTAAAAACGAAACAGGGAAGTATTTGTGGGAATATTCAAACTCACATCAAACATATGATGGAATGAATGAGAAGATTGAAGAAGTAACCCACATTTAGCAACAAAAATAAAAAATAAAAAAGAAGCCGATGGAATGTCAACAATATTTTATAAACAACATGATTTGATAATTCCTATTTGTTGAGGACTCTTTTTGTGCACCACATGGCATTACTTTATTAGCAACCCACGTCACATCAACATATTTTTTGGGTAAATCTCTTTAAAACCCAAAATAAGCTTATATCTTATTCAACTACATGAATTGAGCTCACATGGCCCGCAAAAACCTTACTTCAAGAGACGGATTCATGGTCCACATTTCCTCTTCATCAATTGGGATCATAACCCACGACATCATCAACATCAATATATGGATCAGGTTCAAGCAATGAATCAAAACTCATGGTCCATATTATCACTCTCATACTCATGGAAGGCGGCTTCTCTAACAAAAGCCCATATTTACACAAAATGATAGCAAAGCCCAATGTATGTCATCTCATCTTCGACTCATGATCCAAGCTCATGAGTCTCTTCAGGAAACTTTGGGGATTGTGGTTTGAAGGATCAAGAAGTATGTTCAGTAAAACTCCAGCCGTTTAAAGTTAAAAAAAAAAAAAACATGTTACTTGGCGTGTCTTGTTGTGAAATTTTAAAGTACTCGCAAGTGTACGAATCGTACCGAAGTATAGTTTGACAAGAACGAGGTCGAATCCACAGGGACTTGAATGAACGTAGGAAAATTAATCAAATCTTAACCAAATTAATCCTAATCTAGTTTAATAAAAATTGGTTTTTGCAATTAAATAAACTAAACAAATAATTAAACTAAGCAAATAGTTAAACTAAGCAAAAGATATAAAGCAATAAAAAGATGTAAACAATCAAGGGAAATGAATTAAGGTTTTGGAATCCGCCTTGTTAATTCATATCAGCATATATTTATGATTATTAATTTTTCCCAACTCATTACATGATAATCTAGAAATCAACCTTGCTATCATGGATAATATCATCATTAAAACTTATGTTTAAAAATCTAAAGCATGTTCTTCTTCGCTTCTTCAGTATAAAATCAAATCATCAATTGTATTCATAGCCAAACAAATCACAAGATATATCCAATTCTAAAAATCAAATCATAACTTGTATCCATTGACAGACAAATCACAAATGATATCCAATTTTATAATCAAGAATTAATAAACCAAGCATTCAATTAATTAAGACAAATCCTAAATCATGAGAAAAACATGATTGAACTCATATCTAGAATCCCATCTTAGTCAATTGATATGAAGCAAGAACAATTTAAATCATTAAAGAACAACTATTGTGGGAAAAATCAAATCACATAAATATTACTAATAATCCTTAACAAGGTTTCATCCTCAACCCTAATTATAAATTTAGCTACTCATGGTAATTGAAAGAAAACACAAAAATAAAATACTAAACATTAAACTAGACAAATAAAATAAAACTAACTGTCATGGAAGAAAACCAAAGAAGTAGCCGCACTCTCTATACATTCAGCCCTCAGCCCTAGCACTAGCCTCAGCCCCCCTGAATTTTGCCCTAAAAAGCCTTTAAATAGGTCAAGGAATCCTATTACAAGTTGAATTCCCGTTTGGAGAAAATCCCAGATTTTTAGGCTTCACTTAACCGACTATTTTGGCCCATTTAACATCAGAATTCGGGCTCCTGGTAAACTACAAAGTTGTAGCCCTTTAAGTTAACTTTCCAGCCCAACTTGAATCATCTCTATTGAACATCTGAGACAAAAGTTATGCCGAAAATACTAACTGATATGCAGGCTGGAATCCTAATCCGAATTGGACTTGAATTTGGTGCAAATTTCCTTTGATTCCTTGCTCCAATTGGACTTAAATTTAATTGGGTTGGTCTTCTCTTGAATTCATGCCTGGCTGGATGTAAGTTGGCTTGATTCAATTGGCCTAGCCCCACTTTGCATGTAAAACCCTTGTTACCTGCAACACAAAGATATTATATAATCAGTCACAAAATAACATAAAAATAAGGCTAAATATGTTGATATGTGAGTACTTTATTGTATATATTTGATGCACATCATGTCTTCTCCAAACCACATGTTGTGGGGTGTGGGGGGCAAGAACCGGGGTTCAAGTCTCCAGAAGGGAGTTTCACACACATATACACTTAGATTATGCTAAAGTAGAATTTCTATCTTATATAAAAAAAAAAATTAAAAAAAATTCAGAAACTCCTCTAACCACTAAGTAGGCTTCGAGAACCATCATTTAAGTGTCGACTCAGTTAAGACTAAAAATAGTCAAATTTATGTTTTAAAAATGAAGCACGGAAGTATTTGTGGGAATATTCAGTGTGCGTGCGCTTCCCAGACGCATGTTTTGCGTTTCTCCATTTTTTTTTTTTTACTTTTACTTTTACTTTTCAGCGTTCCCAGACGAAATGTTTGACTTTTTCCGTGAACAGTGCACACAGTGCACTGTTCACAGACCCACAAATTTCACTTTTTAACAATTTTTTCATTAAAAATAGGTCACACGGTACTATTCATACATTTAAAAATTATTTTGCTACAGTGTTTTTTAGTTTTCAGTTTCAGTTTTCAATTTTCAGCTGTATCCAAACGGACTTTCAAACTCACATCAAACATATGATGGAATGAATGATAAGATTGAAGAAGTAACCCACATTCAGCAACAAAAATAAAAAATAAAAAAGAAGTTGATGGAACGTCAACAATATTTTATAAACAACATGATTTGATAATTCCCATTTGTTGATGACTCTTTTTGCGCGCCACATGGCATTACTTTATTAGCAACCCATATTATCTCTTTCATACTCATGGAAGGCGGCTTCTCCAACAAAAGCCCATATTTACACAAAATGACGGCAAAGCCCAATGTGTGTCATCTCATCTTTGGCTCATGATCGAAGCTCATGAGTCTCTTTAGGAAACTTTGGGAGTTGTGGTTTGGAGGATTAAGAGGTATGTTCAGTAAAGCTCTAGCAGTTTAAAGTTAAAAAAAAAGAAAAAAACATGTTGCTTGCATGTCTTCTCCAACTCCTTGAACTCTAACGAGTCAGTGTGTAGTGGATAACATCTAGTAAGTCCCTCTTATCACTTGAACACTTAAAATGATAATACTCTCAATTGCTCTTTGACTAAAACTTAATATTCATCATATGACAAATACTTAAAAACACTAGCCATTTAAATGCTATTCAAATAACTATTCATTTTATCTCCAGCTGTTGCTGTACGAATTTGGAAACCTAATCATATTATCTCACATAAACTACATTACTATTTTCAGTTAAAATCCAACTCAAACACATGGCTAAATCTGATTGGTTATCTTTAATCCTTAAATATAAAATATTCATAATATCTTTAATATCCAGCTGCCATCTGCCATAATGATACTAAATATTCCACTGCCAGCTGCTTGAGTAGAGTATTAAATGCTCTTATTGCTCACCAAGATTAAGTAACAACACAATGAGACCCCTTGACTAGATCTCTAAAGTTTCATTAACTATCAATCAATCATTCTATTACTTACTAAAAATGTATTGTAATGAAACCTTAGACCAAAAATATAAATACCCAAAAGAGGAAACCTTTCCAACAGAACACCAGCAGTGTGTTCAGCACTTGAAACTTGGCTGAAAGTGACATCACTCGCCATTTAATGCTCAATCCAGCAACCAGCTGCTATACCCAAAACAACAAGATATCCTTAAAAGAGATCTTACCATTTTCAGCTAAATCCAAGAAATAAAATCTGAATATTCTCTCCAGCAGCCTGACATCATCAGCTGATCTCATCTACTTCAGCCCCAAGCAACAACTGTCTTATAATAGCTGTGACAGTTTTTTCAAACAACTGTGATAGCTGTTTCAAAATAGATGTGACAACTGACCCAACAACTTTAACATTACAAAATTTTCTTATTTGACTAAAAACCAAAACCAATTAAAGAAACTATATTTGTTTTGCTAAAATCCTTTCATTTTTTGTTGGTCTTTCCTCTAACTGAACTGATTTAGTTTTAGACTTGGCTCCAGGGACGGACCCACGTTGAGCCCAAAGGGGGCTCGGGCCCCCCCTGGGCCCAAATTTTTTTTTTTTTAGTAGGTAAAATTTTCAAAAAACAAAAAAAAAAGGGCTTGGGCCCCCCTATGTTTTTTGCTCGGGCCCCCCTCCCATTTTCCAGCCAGTCCCCAGCCCATATCCGGCCAATCCAGGAGTCCATTTTTCAGCCAGTCCCCAGCCCACATCCGGCCAGTCCATGTAAAAAAAAAAAAAAAACACTCAGCTCTCAACTTTCACTAGTCCAACTCTAACACCAAACAAAAAGCAAACCAAAAACACAAAGGAAAAAAAAGAAGAAAAAAAAAGAGAGAGAGAGAGAGGAAAGGGAGAGGCCGGAGGCGAGAGTGCGAGATAGAGAGTGAGAGAGACTGAGAGTCCCATGCCGATGACGCCGTCGAGACCCACACCGGCGGTTGCTCGATCCTCGATCTGAGACTAAGAGAGCAGAGAGCCACCCCACTCACCCATTGGCCATTTTCTAATACCCACACCGGCGACTGGCGAGAGTCGTGAGTGACTCCACTCACCCATGCCGACGACGCCGTCGAGACCCACACCGGTGAGAGTCACGAGACCTATTTGCCACTGCCCACGCCAGTTGCTCGATCTGCTCAACCTAGCTTCGTCACTCCAGCCTTCACAGTTCACAGGTATTTACTCTTATCTTTTCCTTCAACTTCAAAATGTTTGTGACTTTGTGATCTGAGAATCTGAGATTGCCTTGTGGACTTGTGGTGTTGGTGATTATGATTGTGAATTGAATATTTGTGAATTGTGGTGTTGGTGATTGTGATTGTGATTGTGAATTGGAACTAAATGTTGGTGATTGTGAATTGAATATTTGAATCTGTGTTGCTGGTTGTGGTGTTTTTTTTTTTTTTTTTTGGCTTTTTGGCTTTATGACTCTGTCTGTGTTTGTGACTCTCTCTCTTGTTTATATAGATAAGAGAGAGACAGAGAGACAGAGAGTGAGTTTGTAGAGATTATTTTTTTTCTTTGTTGACTACTAATTGGGCATAATAGGGACAAGTGAGGTTGGGCAACGGGCAAGTGACAGAAAAAAAAAAGGTAAAGTTAAAAACTTAAAGAAAAGTTTTTGTTAGTAGTGCGGGGAATAAATGTATAGTGTTGGTGGTGGATTCATTAGGTTAGTGGGTCAGTGTCAAAAAGATGGAGACAACCCAAAGACATAAATTATAAATAAGGCCGACCAAACACAAAGACATAAATAAAGGCAGACCAAACACAAAAAAAAAAAAAAAAAAAAAAACAAATCATATATTATAGAAAATTGTCACACAAATTTAAAAAAATAACGGTGATTCTTATTTTATTTGTAGATCATGAAAAAATCAACTACAATGCTTGATTTTTTCAAAAGAAAAGGTTCAGATTCTTCCGAAGTCAACGTGGGATTGCCAACAACTAATGTTGCTATTCCAATTCCAGAAAATGTGGATGCTCCAATTCTAGAAAATGTAGATGCTCCAATTCTAGAAAATGTGGATGCTCCAATTCTAGAAAATGTGCATTTCTCAATTCCGGAAAATGTTGATGTTCCAATCTCTCAAACACAATTTCAAAGAGTCGATCTTGATTCTTTGGATTATGATCCCGGAACACGCAAACAAATATGGGAATATCATGTTAATCAACGTGATGAAATTCGACGGGCTTACATTATAAAAGGTCCGCACCAACTTCCTCTAAAGACATACCCAAAAAGTGGAAAGCACAATCGTAGCTTTCAAGCTTCTTGGTTTGGATCTAATTCAACATGGCTTGAATATTCTCCTACCACAGATGCAGCTTATTGTCTACCCTGCTTTGTCTTTAATAATCCAAATGGGGTTGTGGGACAAAATACATTCACTGTTGGTGGATTTAGGAATTGGAAAAAGGTTGGGGGCAAAGATTTTTCTTTTCAAACTCATATAGGAAAAGAGCCTAACTTAGCTCATAGAGTTGCCGAGCAAAAGTGTAAGGATTTGATGAACCAATGGTAGCATTTACAAAGGGTAGTTGATCATTTCACTACTGAACAAATTGCAAATAATTGGTTGCATCTGAAGGTCGTAATTTTTACTATTCGATATCTTGCCTTTCAAGCTATAGCTTTTAGAGGTCGAGATGAAAGTTGTAGTTCATTAAATTGTGGGAACTTTTTTGAATCATTGGGGATTGTGACTTTTTGGAATGAGAAGGTGGCTGAAATAATAGAAAAAGCTCCCAGAAATGCAACCTACACATCACCTAGGATTCAAAAGGAAATTCTACGTGTTTTCTCAGCTAAAGTGAAGAAGGCCATTCGGGAAGAAATTGGTGATGCAAAGTTTTGCATAATGGTTAATGAAGCTCGTGATGAGTCTATGAGAGAGCAAATGGCTGTGGTTTTTAGATATGTTGATGCTAAAGGCTTTGTCAAAGAACGTTTTTTTGGGCTTATTCATGTTACTGACACTGTGGCTTTGACTCTAAAGAAGGGGATATATTCTTTGTTATCTCAACATTGCTTAGATATACAAAATATTCGAGGGCAAGGATATGATGGAGCAAGCAACATGCGAGGTATGTGGAATGGATTACAAGCTTTGATTTTGAATGATTGCCCATATGCTTACTACATCCATTGTTTTGCACATCGCTTACAATTGGCATTAGTAAAAGCATCAAAACAAGTTAATGCCATTAGTCATTTTTTTCTTGCATTGCTTTTTTTGATCAAAATTGTTAATGCTTCATGCAAGCGCAATGAGCAATTGAAAGTTGCCAATGCTAATGAAATAGCACGTTTGATTGATCTTGAAGAGCTTGAGACTGGAAGTGGACTTAATCAAATTGGCACTTTACAACGACCTGTAGAAACACGTTGGAGTTCACATTTTAGATCAGTTTCTAGCTTATTAAGGATGTTTACTTCAACTGTTGAAGTTTTACAAAATATAATTGATGATGCAATTGATGGAGAACATCGGGCAGAAGCAGAGTCAGCTTATGAGGGTTTAACTTCATTTGAATTTGTCTTCATCTTGCATCTTGAGAAGGAAACTATGGAGATCACTGATAAGCTTTGTCAAGCTTTGCAAAGCCAATCTCAAGACATTTTAAATGTAGACATTTAGTTTCATCTACTAAAGCACTTATCCAAAAATTTAGAGATGATGGATGGGATGGCTTACTCACCACTATGATATCATTTTGTGAGAAGCATTGCATTGATGTCCTAGATATGAATGCTCGTTATGTTCCGAGGTGAGCTCGAGCTCGTAATCAGCAAGATAACGTTACAATTGAGCATCATTATCGAGTAAATATTTTTTATGCTACAATAGATTCTCAACTACAGGAACTAAATTATCGGTTTAATGAAGATGCAATGGAGTTACTTAGGCTTAGCTCAGCTTTAGAACCTCAAGAGGCATTAAAATCTTTCAGAAGTAGTGATCTTTGTTTGTTGGTAGAGAATTTCTATCCACAAGATTTCACAGATTATGACAAACAAGTGTTGAAGAAGGAGCTTTATCATTTTGAGCATAATGTAGTCCAGGATCCAGAGTTCAAAGAATTGAAAAGTTTATCTGAGTTGTCTCAATGGTTAGTGAGAACTAGAAATTCAGAACACTACAAACTTGTTTATAGAATGGTGAGACTTGTGCTTACTCTTCCAGTTTCTACTGCTACTACAGAGTGAGCATTTTCAGCTATGAAAGTTGTCAAAACTAACCTTCGAAACAAAATGGAAGATGATTTTTTGACGGACTCTTTGATGTTATACATTGAAAAGGATATAGCTTCGACATTTAGTTTGGATTCAATTGTAGATGATTTTGAAAATTTGAAAGAGCGTCGAGTTCCCTTTTCATAGATGATTGTATAAAGAAACAATAGTGTTTCGTGTCTTTTGTTTTTGTTAGTAGATGATTGTATCTTAATATATTAAGAAACAATGATTTTTGGGTATTTGTCTTGGTTGATAGTTTATTAATACTATATGGATGCGTATTTGAAATTTTTTTTTTTCGCTTATCTCCGGCCCCCCCAACTTAAAATCCTGCGTTCGTCCCTGCTTGGCTCTATATAAAGAGGACCAAGCTAAAGCCTACAACAACGCAACACCGTTCCATACAACTCTTCCTACACACCTTTACTCATCTTATGTTCATTCTCTCACTCTCCACATTCAGAAAATATATCTATCTTGCTGCCCATATCTTTAAACATCTCTTTCTTCATTTCTTTTATGTAATCTCATACACACTTACTACACCATTCCATACACTTACTAGACCATTACAACATTATAAGACATCATCACAAAACACCACAACTCTTCTAAACTCTACTCCCACACTCTCTTATTTTGAAATTCTATTGTTTTGCTGCGCATAAACATATCTCAATACTCTTCTCAACTTCTCTTATAAAATCTCATATCTTGGAAAGCAACACAAACCATCACTATAATCTTTCTAGCAACTATAACATAATTCCTTTATCATCTTACATATCTCTCATACATCTTACAAAGTACATATCTCACAAAATACCCATACATATCTCTCATACATGTTACAAATTACATCTCTCACAAATTATCCACATATATTTCTCATATATATTACAAATCCATCTCTCATCAAGTACCCATACTTATTACTCATACAAATTACAAATATTACATCCCACAAAACATCTATATCTTTTACCATCTCCATACTTCTTAAGAGATATCAAACACTCATACTAAAAACCCTACTCATGGAAAACATAAACTTCTAATACTAAAATCCTTCTCCTAGAAGGCACAAATACTTCTTACAAAAGCCTTTCTCATGGAAGATATAGACTTCTAATACATAAAACCCTTCTCCTAGAAGGTACAAAGACCTTATACTAAAGTCCTTCTCTTAGAAGGCACAAAGAGCTCATACTAAAGCCTTTCTCATAGAAGTCACAAACCTATCTTACAAAAACTCTTCTTATGAAGGGCAATAATATCCATAACTTCACAATAAGTAAAAGAGCATTATCAAACACTCATACTAAAAGTCCTACTCATGGAAGGCATAAACTTCGAATACTAAAATCCTTCTCCTAGGATGCACAAATACTTCTTACAAAAGCCTTTCTCATGGAAGGTATAGACTTCTAATACATAAAGCCCTTTTCTTAGAAGACACAAAGACCTTATACTAAAGTCCTTCTCTTAGAAGGCACAAAGAGCTCATACTAAAGCCCTTCTTATGGGAGGCACAAACCTATCTTACAAAAACTCTTCTTATGGAGGGCAATACTATCTATAACTTCACAATAACTAAAAGAGCATTATCAAGAGGAAATTCATTTAAGTGTATGATAAAGGGGACAAACTTAACTAGCCTCTACATATAGTTGGACATACTCTCTCTCCCTCTAGTTGCACCAATTTTTTCCTCTTCAATCTTGAAGTCATCATGGAAGGACATATCATGGCATACTGCCTCTCTACCGTTGGAGTCATATTGCTGGAATATTATCAGCTCACTGATATTATACAGCTGGAGCTACAAACCATGCAAAGATAAGTCACTACGTTTCCATATCTCTAAATTTACATGATTACTTCATCTTTAAATACAAATTACTTTACTATTACATTACTATCTAGTAAGCACATACGCTAGCTAATAAATTGACCTGTCACTGCTGGACATATATTATTTGGACATAAACCTCTGTAGAACATGTATCATTTGAACATAAACCTCAGCTGGACATATCTTATTACATGAACTATACCATAGCTGGACATGGACTACTTTGGACCCATCCCATTGTTGGACATATGACACTTAATTAATTAGTCCCTAATATTGGACATCACCATATATACATCATTATGATCTTTAACTCATCACTCAATCAAAGCAATTATATCAAACACATATTATTTATTTATTCAATCACTATCATGATTCTTAGACTTTGGGCTTTACTCATTTTGTAGGTCTAAAAATATGTCGGAAGCCATTGGACTATGTGGTCCAATGTTGAGTTCTGGATGCAACTCTCCAAAATAAATCCAAGTCTAGCAAGGTCACCCACCCAAAGGACAACACGTGGCTACACAACGAAAAACGGCCCCCAACACCATTCAACCAAAAAAAAAAAAACAAAAGGAAAAAAGAAGAAGGAAATCTGATAATCTTTATCAAAATCTTTGTGATATAGAACAAACAAATTGAATGATTGAAATAAGATTTACGCAGTTTTCGTTAAAGACCTCTTGCTTCTGCTTCTGCTTCCCTGCTTGTTTTTGCTATCACCTTAACTCTTTTTTTTTACCTACTTAGGATATAATGTATCATGAATCTTCATTGAAGCTCCCTCTCTCCCCTTTTTTATTCTTGGTGTGAACTTTTATTGGGATTGAATTGAAAAAAAGATGCATGTGAATCCATATTGATTATATCATATTATTCTTATTACTAATAATAATTACCAAAAAAGTCATTAGCTTCAACTACACCAAATCACCGTTGGCCCTTTGGCTTAAGTAGCACTTCCTTATTCTCCATTGACACTTACAGACAACGATAACCCCCCTTTTCTTTCAGATTTAATCATACCAATACCAAATCCTAAAATACCATTATGTGATCCATATAAGGCTTCATTAGCTTAATACATGTTGAATTTATTATGCTTCTCAAAAAAAGAAAAATATTGAATTTTTTATTATAAAAAAAAGAAAGAAAAAAAGTCCCGTCTTTGTAATAGCCATGTCTGCAGATTGGTAGGCTTTGAGCCCAAAAAAGGTCAAGCCATGATGACCCATTTCAGAATTACCGAGTAAAGCCTCCTAAAGACCTAGAAAATGGTCCATTCTTTCATGCACAATACGAATATTTTAGCTTCTGTTAAGCCTTCTTGCTTTGAGAAATTGTTGGGCCTATATTTTTTAGGGTGAGAAAACTGAGAATAAGTTTTGGGCCTATTATGAATTAGCCCATCGGTACACCTATAATAGCCTACATTCGGACCCAAAAAAAAAAAAAAACACGGAAAAGAAGGCCCAAAAAATTCATTAAATTAACGACATGTCGTAGAAAAATAAGCGACATGCAGCTGATCTATCACATTGACGGACACAGAGAGAGAGAGAGAGAGAGAGAGAGATCTATTTCAACTGAAACGACGACTCCGTGCTTTTCGTCTGTACGGAAACACACACAAACACACAGAGATTGTAGGAGAGAGAGAGAGAGAGAGAGAGAGAGCTAGATCTCTACGGTGCCGTTCGGTTCTTCGCATCAATTCGGAGAATTCGCATTCTGCACCGTCCGATCTCTCCTCATTGTCCTTCCATTTCAACCTCTATCTCCATTCTCGGTCCGATCTAAGGTACGTCTTTTTTTTTTTTTTTCCTTCTCGTTTTCTATAAATATTGTGCTTCAATTTTGAATTACCAGTTAATTCGATGTTTTTCAGCTCGAAATCTGTGGACTGTTTGGTTCCTGAGAAAAAAAAAGGAAAGAAAACGAAAAAATGAAATTGAAAATTTGAATTGGTGATTTGTATAATTGAACCAAAATAGTACAACACAAAACTGTTGTATTGAATTTTGTGAAATTAGCACTTGTACTCAGTTAATTGATAGTTAGTTAGGATAAGCATTAGAGTATTGTACATTGTCGGTTAAGTCTGTTGGGCTGTGAGGAGTTGTACTCTTCTGGTTCAGTTAGTTTAGCTGGGTCATGTAGTCAAGTATAAAAGACTGTGCTGAGATTGTAAAAACTGATTCAAGGAATTAGAATTCCAATTTGTTTTGGAGGCCTAGTTCCCTCAAAGAACTACCAACTGAGTGAGTGAGTGAAGTGTTAAGATCACTCACAGAAACACGCAGTTTTCTCGTCTGAGTGAGTCTGTCGCGGTTGTTCAACAAAGGTTGGACGATCAAGATACAGCAATGGAAACGAATACCCGAAGAATAGAGGAACTGGGTACTAGTGTCAAGGTTATTCAGACTGCAATCGAGGAAAGGCTACCACTACCAGCAATACAACGATTGGGACCACAGCAAGAAGTGCCCTTTCTTGGGGCAGAAATTGTGGAGCAACCAGAACAGCATGAGGTAGGTGTATTGATACCCAAACCCATTAAGCTAGAATTGCCAAGATTGGATTTTTAGGGCCGTGTAATTGTTTAGTTATTATAACGTACTTGAAGAAGAACAAGTCTTGACTCTTGAATGCTTCTTATCATTTAGATGATGAAGCACTTATTTGGTTTGAAGATTGTGAGAGATCTTTGGATTCTTGGGAGACTTTTGTTTAGGCTGTTCAAGTTAGATTTTGACCCTTCTTCATATGATAATCCTATGGAAACCTTGACCAAATTGAGGCTTACCACAACTGTGGCAGCCTACAAAAGCCAATTGAAATACTGAGTAATAGAATTAGGAATTTAACTGAATCTCATAAGCTTAGCTGCTTCATGAGTGGGTTAAAGGATGAGGTTCGATTGGCAGCAAGGATGCAAAATCCAAGAACCTTGAGTGCTACCTTTGGAGCTAACATTTTAAGAGGAATATTTTTCCACCTGTAGGAAAGCCTGTAAACCTTTGCAAGAAGTAATTGGCAAGCACCTAGGTAAGGGGGCCCCTCCATCCCCCCATTTTTTTTTTTAATAATAAAAGTGTAGTATATATATATACAAAGAAAGTTTGAAATTTTCCCAAAATATATTATTGCCCCCCCTCCTCCCAAAAAATTTACAAATTAACCCATGATATCCCACCAAAAAAAAAAATCCTCCATGGCTCCATACCTTTTCTCCAGCTGTACCAAGAACAACCACTAGACAAACCAAAATTAACAACAAAATAAAGAAAAAATCTGGTCTAAACAAACCCAATTGCCCCAAAAATAACAAGAATAGCTTTTAGACAAATCAAAAGTCCAGTCTAAACAAAAATGTACACACAATACAATCACAAATCCCCAATTTTTACCCATTTGGTTTTTTCTAGCTCAGTATGCCCCTCTCACCTCTCATTCTTCCTCCACTCCACCAGTCACCTCCGTTAATCGATCCTCACCGCCGCACACCAATAAGTCCCATAGGCATGGGTTGGAATCATTGTGTACGTGTCTCCATCTCTCTGGTATGGACTCATCACTCATGATTCTCATGAATTTCTGATTTCTCTTCTCTAATATCAATCGTTTGTGTGTGCATGTTGTCTCTGCACTTTTATAATTTTTATGAAAGCCTGTACTTGCCTCTCTCTGATGTAATGATGATATCTCCTCTGAGTGAATGTGTTCTGTGATGAGTAACTAACATGTTGATGTGTTAGGTCCTTAGTACAACACAACACTGCTGTATTGAATTTGTGTAATAAGCACTCATACTCAGTTAGTTGTTAGTTAGTTTTTTTTTGATAAGTTTTTATAAATTTTTTTGATAAGTGTTAGTTGTTAGTTAGTTAGGATAAGCATTAGAGTATTGTACTTTGTTAGTTAGTCTGTTGGGCTGTAATGAGTTGTACTCTTGTGGATCAGTTAGTTAGTTGGGTCATGTAATAAAGTATAAGACTCTGCTGAGATTGTAAAATTGATTCAAGGAATAAGAATGTAATTGTTTTGGAGGTTGATTCCCTTGAAAGGATCATTGGAGGCTTAGTTCCCTCGAAGAACTACCAACTGAGTGAGTGAGTTGTTAAGATCACTGAATCTTAACAGGTGATGCTACTTTACAAGTGCTGAAGAAGACACTTTTTAATGTAAATACACAGAGAATTTTACATAGTTAAAATTGAATCTTTGGTTAAATGGTTTGAGTTACGCCAATTTGTTTGTGATAAAAAAATATTTATTGAGCTTTTTTTTTTTTGGAGAAGTACTTGAGTTTGTTCATTTATATAATAGTAGCAGCGTTTTTTTTGCTGAATTAGATTAGGTTTTGGAACCATTTCATAATATGTTTATGTTATGATATGTGGCTTTCCCTTTTGATTTTCTTTTGTTTTTTTTTTTACTACATTGATGATCAAAATTAACTGAGATCATCTCAATGGGCCACGATTATTGAAGTGGAGGTCACTAGTTTGAATTTTCCCTCAAAAGAGAAAAAAATTGAAAGAAAACTTAGCTTTAAAAAAAAAAAAAATATATATATATATATAAATATATAATTCAATAGTTATAATGGGTGTGGGGGGAGTTTGAAGTCTGGATGTTTTCGTTGGAAACAACAAGAGGTGCTAGTTAAGCTATAAAGCTCTTGGCGAAAGAAAACTAAGCTTAATAAAGACTTAAGGCTGGCTTGACAGAAGTTCTTTAAGACCAATCAGCTCAGGTGTAGGCCATAATTTCTTTTATCAATGGCTTGACCAATTCTTTTGGGCCTTCTTTTTGTATTTGTAATGTCTTTTGACTTGTTTTACATCACCCCTTCTTACAAAAGACTTATTGACTATTGCATTTGATGATCAAGTCAGTCTAAATACCTTCTATCATCTTGTTCTCCATTAGTGTTATTCCTATTCCTTCACAATCACAAGATCATTGGCTTCCTATCCTAGTAGTGGTTGTATCTTTTTTCTTCGATTTAAGTATTTTTTTGCTGTTTATAGTTATATGCTAGCCTTTCCCATTGGAAATTTTATATTCCTTGTGATTTTTCCCCATATTTTGTAATAAATTTTCTCCAAATTATCGCAATTTCTTCATTGAGATTATTGTTAAAACAATTTAAATTGATGGACTTGAGTGACATGCAGCCAGCTTTTATGGAAACAGAGTGGCAATCAAGGTTGGCCTATGACCAGTGGACAGCAGTCCCTGTATCTGGTTCTCGGCCACCGGCCCGCTACAAGGTGAATGAACTGAATTATATTGTTGGTTCTAGCTTAAGAAGAGGTGGTGAGGTTGTGGGTTAAACCTATTTTGTTCATTTGTAACCTACCAATAAAAAAAAAATGTTGGTTCTAGTACTTTTTGAACCACTAAGTTTAAGCCCATTTTCATTTGACTATTATAAGTCCATGATCGGTGGCATATTTTTATGAAGCATTTTACTCTTCATTATGGACCATATACTTATCATACTGTCTTATCTTTTAACTATAGCATGCTGCAGTGGTAGTTGATGAGAAACTATACGTTGTTGGTGGGAGTCGTAATGGCCGGTACCTATCTGATGTTCAGGTATTGGATTTGCCCAATTGCCCATCCAGTTTTTCATATTAAACTTCAAGTCCCTTCTTGCGGGTCATTTGGTAAAGGGATAATTCTGCAGGTATTTGACCTTAAAAGTTTGGTGTGGTCTAATCTAAAACTGAAACCAAATGCTGATAAATTTGAAGAGACAGGCTCACTGGATATTCTTCCAGCCATTTCTGGTCACAATGTGGTAAGAAGTTAGATGCACATTGTCCACGTGCGTGTGTGTATATCCCTTTTGTCTGACTTCCATCTTTTAGTCTAGTGATTCAACTTATTTTTAAGTAATTACTTATTTTAAGTATACATTGTTTTGATAGGTTAACTGGGGAAATAAACTATTTCTTATTGGTGGGCATTCAAAGAAAGTAGCTGACAAAATAACAGGTTTGTATATTTAAGAGCCATATTGGCATTGGTAAGGGTTATCTGATTTTGAATCTTGTGATGCTGCTGTGCGATATTGTGTATTGTTTAGCCCCTTATTTGTGTAAATTTACTTGTTTTAGTGCTATTCATCGATCTTGAAACACATCTCTGTGGTGTTGTGGAGACCTCAGGAAAAGTTCCGGTAATTAACTGATTCTATTGGCTGCTAAGTTTACTTCTTCCCTTGTGCTTATGCTTTGTCAATTTGCCATCTAAACTTTCTTTTGTTATCTATTTATTTAGCAAGGAGAATAATTGAGTCTTTTGTTTCTGCTGGAGTTGATTTGATGTTCTGTGAATTTGATTGGCATGCTGATGGAGAATGTTCCAGGTAGCTCGTGGGGGACATTCTGCTACACTTGTTGGTTCTAGAGTGATAGTTTTTGGTGGAGAAGACAAGAGCAGGAGGTTGTTGAATGATGTCTTCGTTCTTGATCTGGAGACAATGACTTGGGACATGGTGGAGGGAACGTAAGTGTCTACTCCACATTTATGGATGGCTACTTGTGTGCTTTCAGAAGATTCTTCATCACTTTCTTGTGTTTTGATAGGCAGACACCTCCAGCTCCCCGATTCGATCACACAGCAGCAGTGCATGCAGAACGCTACCTTCTAATTTTTGGCGGTTGTTCTCATTCTATTTTCTTCAACAATCTGCATGTACTGGACTTGCAGACTGTAAGTTTTTTTGGCAGGATTTTTTACACTTATTTTTTGGGTCCAAATTGATATATAGACTCTTCCACCTTGAACTCCTGACCTTCCCACCACCTTGCTCTTACAAGAGAAGGAGGTGCCATTTGAGTTTGAGCTCATTGGCTGCTTTGATATATAGGCAGTAAACTGAGTATCTTTTTATTTTACTTTTTGGATAAAAGAAATGCTACTTTGCTTCCATTCTATATTAAGAAGTGTCTCACTAGGGTAAAATGGATACTGCAGTTCATTTTTAGAATAAAAATGTAGTTTCTTGATGGTTAATATTTGCAACACTTATGAATACAAGTTTGCTAGAAAGCGTTGAGTTGCAAAAACATATTACTTGTATGCCTTTTGTCCTTAATTTATCTGTTTTCCTGAATTATCCTATGTATCATAAAATTATGGCTTGTCGTGAGGTTATGCTAGGAATTCATCGAGTCTCTCAATCCACAGATTTTTTATTTTGATATAGAGAGGGGCATGTCCTATATTTTTTGAATCACGACCGATCTTTTGAACTAGATTATTGAAGGAAACCTCCCTTTCTGGATTTTCCATGGCCATTGGATTGGACAAACACTATCACACACCAACACAACAAACATGCAGATGTGCCCAGATTTTGGAAAGTTGTCTTATTTGACACTTAGGAAGTGTAGCAATGATGTCTATTAGCACATGTATTCAATTTCATGAATTCTATGTTAATGTCAAAGATTTATGCTTATAAAGGATCTAATTATTAAATTGCCAGTAATGGTTTCACATTTATAAAACTTTCCTAACTTTGCCATCAAATAGAGACCTCCATCCATTTAAGATAACTTCATTAGATGGACTTTCGACACTGAGACACTTAGACTTTGAAGAAGATTAAAATATTCCATCAATTTGTGCTTGTGATTGCTTTGGTCACTGTATGCCTGCCTTCTATCTTTTGCTTGGCTTTCTGTGGGGTTCTAGAATTATTGTTGATATCATTATGTGGTATTTCTATGTCAAGCAGTTGATGTTGCTAATGTATGTAAGACCTGTAGAAAGAATTATCAATCACCATGAGATTTAGTCATCAACATAATCAAGGGGGCCATGCTCATTTCTGTTCCTTGAAGTTAGTGCTTAGCAATTTCATTACTTATTCTTCTGAGGAAGATTAAAATTTCATATTTTCTGTTAATACAAAGAGACAAGGATAAAATTTCATTCACCTACATTTGTTATATAGTAGGTTGGTTTTAATCTGCTTTGAAGCTCTTACTGGGTTGAAAGTTAACGTGGGTAAAAGTGGGATAGTGGCTGTTGGGGAAGTGGGTAATTTGGCTGCTCTAGCTAATATCTTTGCTGTAAAATTGGAAGTCTACCAATAACCTATTTGGGTATGCCTTTAGGGGCATCCTATACGACAGCCTTGGTTTGGAAACCCATTTTGGAGAAGGTGGAAAGGACATTGTCGGGCTGGAAGAGACTATATCAATCTAAGGGAGGTAGCCTTACTCTGTCAAAGTCCACTCTCTCTAGTCTTCCCACTTAATTCTTGTCTTTACTCACCATTCCGAAGGCTGTGGCTGATAGAGTGGAGAAGATTTAGAGGAAGTTCTTATGTGGAGCTTTGCAGGAGGAGTTTAAATATTCTTTGGTTGCTTGGGACACAGTTTGTTCACCAGTTGATACTGGGGGTTAGGGGATTAGGAGGTTGGTGCATTTCAATCAAGCATTGCATGGTTAGCGGCTATGGTGCTATGGACTTGAAGTTTCCCATTTGTGGTTACGAGTGATCATCTCCAAATATGGGGAGGATAAGGGAGGTTGGTGTATGAAGATAGGTAGGGGTACTCATGGGTGCAGTTTTTGGGGGAGTATTCGATCCACATTTGATATTTGGAACTTGGTGCTGGCTTGTTTGATGTGGCTTGTTTGGAAGGAGAGGAATAGTCATACTTTTGAAGACACGGAAAGCTCATTGGATCAATTGAAAGCTCTGTTTGTTCATACTCTCTTTGATTGGTCCGGGGTTTGGGGTTTTACACAATGTTCTTCTGTTTTAGTATTTTAAGTTTACCTTAGATTTTCCTTTTGAGTCTTTTGTACTTCTATTCCCTCTGTGTTCATCATTTTGAACATAAGGTTTTACTTGGTTCTCAATAAACATTCATTACTTATTAAAAAAAATGAAAGAAAAAGAAGGGAAAAAAACTTTTTTCAAGTATAGTTGAATCATTTACTGAAATCATACTATTATTTGTGCTTACCTATAGTGTTGCTAGATCTTTTAGTCTTTTTTCTTTCCCTTCTCTTATTGTTTATTCCCACTATGTTAGTGTGATAAGCTGTCATGTATTTGCAGATGGAATGGTCTCAACCACTTGTTCAGGGTGATTTAGTGACTGCCAGGGCAGGTCATGCTGGTATAACCATTGATGAAAACTGGTACATAGTTGGTGGTGGAGATAACAAAAGTGGTATGTAGAATTATGTGCTTATCAAATATTATTCTGCATGCATATGAACCCTTTTGTGCATTCATGGATGTATGGCTATATATGTTTGCAGGTTGCCCTGAGACTCTAGTGTTAAATATGTCTAAGCTAGTCTGGTCAGAATTGACAAGTGTGAAGCAAAGGGATCCGCTTGCTAGTGAGGTCACCACTTTATTCCTTTTCTAACTTCTCTCTCCCATTGTAATGTCTTCTGATGTAAAATTGCATTTTCTCTAGCAGATTGAGATTGTTTGTTTGATAAAAACACCTAATGAGCAAAATTGGTATATGATTATAGTAGACTGGTGCTCATGTGGCAAAGTAGTGGGGAGGCAGTGGATCACCTTTTGATTCACTGCAAGGAGGCCTATCAGCTGTGGAGTTATGATTTTTGATCTTTTGGGATCTACTGGGTTTTACGGGAGAGTGATTGATCTTATGTTTGGCTGGAGGAATTGGATGGGCAAACATTCTTCAGATATTTGGAATTTGGCTCCGCTATGTTTGATGTGGACCATATGGCAGGAATGAAATAGACATACGGTTGTGGATGTGGAGACTAGAGGGTACGGGAATCAGCTAATAGCCACCTTTGCATTCTATCTATTTGATTGGTCTTGTGCACTGGGTTTTATGGATAGAGATTCCTTTTCTTTTTTCTTAAGAGTCTTTGTTCTTTTTGTAATTCTTTAGGCTAATTTGTGTCAATTATGCATGAACTAGTCTCATTTTAATAAAATTATTCTTACCTTTAATAATAATAAAAAAAAAAGAAAAAAAATTTCTGGCATTAGTTTTGCCGTTTACCATTGTTTCCTGGCATGAACCTATAAATTTTTTATTTATTATGGACAACACTACTCGGGCTTAGTTAAGGAATCTATGGTTCTGCTTGAAGTGTGACGATGAGTTGTTTAAAAAACTTATATCTATGTTAGGGTGGAGAGTCGGTAATGTCATGCCCCTTGTGCTTCATTTTATTTCATTAAGGGTTTCACCTTAGACGTTATTGAATTTGATTTTGGAAAAAGCCATGCACTTGAATACATAGCACATGAATATGTTGATTTTTTACTTGATCAGTGATCATAAATGTGAAAACAGGGACTCGGTGTTTGCTCGGCTATTATTGATGGAGAGATGTATTTGGTTGCCTTTGGTGGCTACAATGGGAAATACAGCAATGAGGTATGTATTGAAAGTTTAGTTTGAATGAATACAAGTTCTCTCTGAAGATTAAATTTATTTTGAGCGTATCGGCATGTATTGAAACGTAGTGTTGGTAATGTCAATTTTGAATATTAGTTGTGCCTATGGCATCCCACCCCCTTATGTGGGGTTTAGTTCCAAGGTTCAAATCCCCTCATTTACACTTAGAAACAAAAATTCACATCGCACCTAGTATAACTATTGGCTAATGTTGCATTACCCAATATCTTTTATTGGCTAAGTATATTGTCAAACCTATCATTGGATAATAAGATTTCCCCATTTTCTAGCAGACTCGTCAAATAAGAGATTAAGAATCCTCTCATCTATAAATTGTTCAAAAATTTAGATGCTTATGTTTTTAAAATATACGAAATGCATAGATTTATGGAGCGCATAAGGAATGACATCTGGTATTAAATTTGGTGTGCATGTTTAGCAAGGAGAGAATGTGTGATCTAATGGTGGGATCCACATTAATTGAATTTAAAGTTATTATGTTGTTTAACTTTAATTAATTGAATTTAAAGTTATTATGTTGTTTAACTTTAACAAAAGATGCACTAGGTGTAACTTAAGTTTTAACACACACACACACACATATATGGGTCAAGATCAAATTATATATTTTTTGTATAAGTAAGATGAAGTTATATTTGGGGTAACTCTTTGTTATATTTTAAAATTCGACCATTGGATTATATTTTCTCATTCTTAACAAGTTTGCCAAATTTCATGCTAATAAGAATGGTATTTACTATTTGATACATTAGCTCATGTTCTTTGTATGATTTTAAAATACAGAAACTTGAAATTTAAACATTTTATAGATGAGATATCTATTGATCTTTGATCATCTTGAAATTTTGCAATCATGAAGGGTAAATGCAATATAATGGTGGATTTTTTCAAAATTCTCGCATCCAATAAAAAATTATTAAGTGGTGTAACAAGCCAAAAGTTACATTGTGGAATTTGAACCCAACCATATATGTATACACTCACTTCCCTTAACTCATGTCCTCAAGGCTGTTTGAGAGATCTCTATCTCTGTTCTTACTATAACTTGAGTACAGTACATAACTGATCAAATTTGTCCTCTTAAGGGTTAGTGGTGTGTGCACCTCATGAAGCGTCATTGTAAAATTGTTGATATTCATTTGATACTATTTTAGCAATATGTAGTGTTCTAGACTATCATGACTAGTGAGATTAGGATAGATGCTACACAATGTTTCTGTTTCACCTCAATCTAGAAAGGGTGGGAAAAGTCATATCACTCTGCTTTGGGAAGTGGCACCTCAATGGCTCAACCTAATTGCCTCTTCTTCATTTTTTTTTTTTTTTTTTTGGTTTTTTTTTCTAAGATGCATTTTTGTTGCTTGTAAGTCCGATTCACTGCAAATGCTTTGATTTTTAGGTACTGACTCTTAAACTGCAAATTCTGCTGATTTTATTTCTACTTGGGTTTCAGTTATTTTCCTCTAGATTAGTCTAGCAGTAGGCACTAAATCCTAAAGCCTATTTGTCTGCTAATATTTATTCAAAGTTTCCAGTGTGAATTCTTGTCAAAAGTTCTGGATTCATATCAGTTGTTGCAATCTAAGTCTGTTCTATGCTTTCTGTGCCTGCCCCTTTTATTTCCTAGGTTTTTATTATGAAACCCAAACCTAGGGACTCATCACGTCCCAAGATTTTACAGTCACCAGCAGCGGCTGCAGCAGCAGCTTCTGTTACTGCTGCATATGCCTTGACCAAAGCAGAAAAGTTAGATTTCACCAAAGCAGAAGATCCGAACTCCAAGGGAGCTGAAAACAGCATTTCTGAAAAAGATGTCACAAATAGTGTTAAGGCCATTAGAGAAGAGAAAAATGTGTTGGAACTGTCACTTGCAGAAGTCAGAGCAGAAAATACTAGGATCAAGGGACAGATTGACGAGAAAAATGGTACTCTTTCTGAGTTGTCCAAGGTATGCTTTTTATGATTTAGTGCCAACTAAGGTGATTTTCCATTGGTCAGCTATTTAAAACTCATGGTTTCAACCATATTCATTCAGGAACTCCTTTCTGTCCAAGGTCAACTTGGAGCTGAGAGATCAAGATGCTTTAAGCTGGAGGTCTCCCTTTCTCTCATTCCTTTTGCCATTTTTTAATCTGTTGTTCCTTTGTTGACTAACTGGGTCACTGACTAAATTTATTTGGTATTGGTGATGTCCAGGCACAAATCTCAGAACTGCATAAGATGCTGGAATCAATGCAGCCCATAGAGAATGAGGTACAAGAGCTTCGGACGCAAAAGTCTGCATTTGAACGGAATATAGAGCTAGCTTCAGCAGTCCAGAAGCAAGGTTCAGGTGGTGTTTGGCGATGGATGGCTGGGGGAAATGGCAATGCATAAAGGTTGAAGGTTGGTGCCTAAAAATTAAATCCGGGAGCAATTCAATTTATCATTAGCCATAGCTTTTTTCAAGCAAATATATGATCTTAAGCTTAGGCAGATTATAGCAGTTGCAATTTCGAGAACTAATGGTGAAATTCAATCATGGTCAACAAGCATAATCTTGGAAATGCTTGCAACGTTTGACCATTGTTAAGATCTTCTAATGGAGATGAGACTAAACTTGATACAAGAATATAGTATATGCTCTTTTTTCTTTTAAAATTTTTGGAATCCACAATCTGTTCATTTTTTTTTTTTTTGTCTTTTCTAATTTCTTCATATTTGTTCCTTGTGTATGTGATGGTGACAGTCACTCATTTTACCCTTTCATTAGTTTTTGTACTTGGTACAATTGATTTGTATCAGTTACAAGATTCTTCTGGCTTGGCAATTAATTCTTACATATTCTGGAATTTCATTACTCATCTTGGTAGAATTTGTTCATTGATCATGCTGAATAAGTTTCACCTGAAGGTATAACAATTCATATTAATTAGTTGTGGTATCTATGTATGTAATTTGGAAGAAGATCTCCTACATCATGGTCCTTTTGCATGCTATCCTTTATTTTTTCCTCTTAAAAAAAAAAAAAAAAAAAATTCCAATAGGCTAGGCACTGGTTCTTTTAATTGCATATATATAATATTTAAAAGCCGAAGTGTAGTATTTATTGTTTTTACACTCCCGATAAGCCTCATCAATTGTAAATCTATTAGTAAATAATTAGATGATTTAATTTAATTATTTTGTCTAAATCTATTAGCACAAGAAGTCATTTAAGCTTTTTAAAAAAAATATATATATTAATCAAACAATAAGGTCTTTTAAATAATGCATCTTGTGAATGTTCTTATTTAAATTATTAATGGTAAAAAAAGAAGATAAAAATGATATCATTATTGGTTAGTTTCACATCAACAACATATTAAACAAATTCTTAATTATTTTTTATTGTCTGTTGAGACATCATCGTAGTATTTGGTCAACTTTGGTCGATTCGTTTTAATTCGGTTCACTTCGGTCCATATCAACTGTGAAATCTACTTGTAAATAATTAAATGAGTTAATTTAATTATTTTGTTGAAATCTATTAGTACATGAAGTTATTTAAACATTTTTTGAACTAATATTAATCAAACAATAAGATCTTTTAAATAATGCAGCTTATGAATGTTTTTGTTTAAATTTCTAATAGTTCAAATTAACCAATCGATTATGGTATATTAAAAAAAAAAAATCCCTTTAATAACATCTTCTCTATTTATATAAAACAATATTATAATTATGTAATTTAAATTTTTATTTATTAAATTACGCTTTTCATATATATCACTATGTATTGTTGTTGAATGCAAAATATATTATATGTTCCATTACATATAAGTTATAAAAATAGAAAATATGTTTAAATAACACATGCACTATTTAACCTACAAATTTTATATTTTATTCTTGTAAAATAATTATATACTACATTTTCTAGCTTAGAACTAGTTTTGTTATAAGAGTCATGTCTTACCAATTAAGCAATAGCCTCACCATAATGGTTTGTGCAAAATGAGATATGTATCTATGACAATTCTATGCCAAATGGAAGAAAATGTTACCTCTTATTATAATGGTATGCCTCATATAATGCAGAATATTAAGATTGAACATTATGCTGACAATGACATATTATTCAAACGACAGAGTTAATATTCTCAAGCCATCAAAAACTATAATAATCTGTTACTAATAACTGGTCCTATACTGTTCTAAATTCGAACCATCTCACATTTGGGAACATTAGGGGCAAATGAAAGTTGTTTGAACTGTATAACACAGTCCATTACACAAAATGACCTTTGAAAGGCCTACATATCTTCTAGACTGCTGAAGATATAATGGTTGATCACTTCATCTCTTGAAGCTCTCTTATTTAGGTTCCAACAGCAAAGGAAATCAAAAAGTGGAGAGTTTTTTTACAACTTGGAGATAAGTTGTCGTTTGCTTTGTGAAACCAGATCCTTTCTTAAGATCTTGCCTGCAGCTGATCTTGGAATAGCACTAGTGAAACTAACTCTTCTTACTTTCTTGTATGGAGCCACCTGAAATTTCCATATACACAAATTAGGGGGAAAAGAAAGAGAGTTCAGCAATGGCTACTGAGTAAAGAGGACAGAGTTAGAGCCATGACAAACCTGGCTGGCTACGAATTGAATTACTTGGTCTTCTGTGAGTTCAGAACCAACTGCTTTTGCCACGTATGCCATTGGTATCTGCCCTGCTTCATCATCTTCAACCCTGCATTTTTTTTTTGGTTAGAGAGAGAGAGAGAGAGAGAGCTAGAGTGAGAGAGAAGTGTTAAAGGTAACACACGGTATAACTGCTGCATCCATAATAGTGGGATGACTCAGAAGTATTGCTTCCAATTCTGCTAGAGCCACCTGCATTCACATTGAGCACCGATCAAGTAATTAGTTTACTATATCGTGTTGTCCAATAATTATCTTATGCTTTTGAGAATAAAAGTCCTCTGTCTCACTCTGAGTATTCCACTTTATGTTCAATCATTCAGAGTGTGTTGCACTCTTTTTTTTATATATTTTTTAATTATAAAATAATTGAAATTAACCCTGTTTGTATTTGTGCTTAGTGCCATATATTTAGTTCTCGGCCAGTCTCAAGCCTGGATAAAGGAGGAGGGTTGTGATAGGTTGACAATTCAGACTAAAATTTAGTCATTCTCTTATTATATGGATCCAATATAGATAAACATTGGGGCTCTTTCTAGAATTAATATGACCGGCCCATTTTAATCTATTGATGATACATAATTGACCCCAAATTTTGAGGCTAAGGCTATGTTATTATTATTGTTATAAAATAATTGAAATTTAAAAAAAAATCAAAATCAAAAGGTTGGACACTAACAATGAGATAAAAGATTATTATTAGTTGATCTGATAATATATGCATCATTCTTCTCACAGCATGTGAATCCCACATGATACACATTGTAAGATGGAGGATCCATATATCAAATGCATGAAATACATTTTCAAAGTTTGGATTAGTTAAAACTTAAAAACACTGAATTTGTGCTAAAATTTCAAGTTACCTGATACCCATTATGTTTGATGAGCTCCTTAATCCTATCCACAATGAAAAGAAATCCATCCCCATCAATATAACAAAGATCACCTGTTTTCAACCACCCATCAGAATCAATTGTTGCTGAAGTAGCTTCCACATTTCCCAAATAACCTTTCATAATAGCAGGGCTCTTTAGCCACAGCTCTCCTTCCCTATATGGTGGCAAAGCCTTTCCAGTTTCAATATCCACCACCTTAGCACAGAAGCTTGGAACCAACCTTCCTGCTGACCCCGAACGAGCTTTAGCATCGCTGTCTGACACAAAAATTGTCGCTGCTCCACAGCTTTCTGTTAGTCCATATCCTTGCCTTATCTCCACCCATGGAAACCTCTCTCTGAAACCATCACCCAGTTCTTTGCTCAAAGGTGCAGCCCCTGAGCCCACCCTTCTCAACGAAGATAACTCAGACTCAAACCCTGCTTTGCTTGTGTACTTTACTAGCCCAAGTATCACTGGTGGCGCAGCAGGTATGTTATTAACTTTGTGTGCTTTAATTGCGTGAAGCATAGCTTGGAACTCAAACTTTTGCATCAAAACCGTAGTGGTTCCCGAACAAAACAATCCAAGTGCAAAAAAAGCAAGCCCGTAGATGTGAAACATAGGAATGAAACACAAAAACATGTCGTTTTGAGCTGAGGTTACGTCCACAGACCATCTCAGTAATGTCATAACGGCAATGAAATTTGCATGGTTAGAATTACACCTGTTAAAATAAAAGAAAAAAAAAATTTAGAGAGAGAAGAAAGAAATTTGCATGAGTTAGAATTACACCAGTTAAAATAAAAGAAGATAAAAGATTTAGAGGAAAAAAGAAAAAAGGATTTACATGATTTGCACGTACATAACCAAAAACTTTTTGTGATTACATTTTTACTGTTCTAAATTGTGTATTACCAAAACCCAATATAACACATATATAATTATATACATAATAAATAAGGCATATTAGCCATTGATTAAGCAAGGAGATTGATATGCGTTGATTCCTTGATTCTGGACATAATAAAGATACATGACTAAGATACATATACAGTAACATATAAAGGACAAATATATTAAGTCATAGTGCATATACAGTAATACTAACAATACCTTTGCTTGTCCCAGTCAGGGGCGGAGCCACGTTGCCCCTTGGGGGGGGGGCGGCCGTGTCTCCTGCAAAAAAAAAAAAAAAAAGTCCATCAGCATATATACAAATTTTAATTGGGCCCCCCCAATGATGTACATCCGGCCCCCCCTCCCATTTCTGTTCAATACTTCAATTCACTCCCAGGCTCTAGTTTCAATTGTAGGCCATTTTATCCTCTAATAAAACAAAACATGGCCCACAGCCCACTTATATATAAATACCCAAAGCACTACCCAACTTTATCACCCATTCTCCAACTCAAAATCAGAAGATTTAGAAACCCTTCTTTTGTTTCTCTTTTTACTATCTTCTTGTCCACTGTGTACACACCACCGCCCACTCCACTGGTTCTAGCAGCCCCTAAACAAAACAAAACCCTCAGCTCAGCTTAGCCCTCCTCTCAAACTCAGTCCTCACGATCCCAAAAAAAAAAAAAAAAACTGACCATTATTTTCTTTCTTCTTGCTTTCTTAAAATAAATCATTCAGAGCAGGGGCGTAGCCAGAGGGTGAGTTTTCAGTTTCCGCTTCATCTCTTTTTAGTGTTTTTTTTTCTCTCAACTATCTACACTTAAATATTCACATGCTCTTTAATTTTTCATAGATTTTTAGAGAAATATATGGTTGAAGGGAAGATAAAGTTTGCACTTTGTGAAGAGTCTTGAAGGGAGGTTGTTTGTGATGAGTCTTGAAGGGAATTTTTTTGATTTATTATCTATTCTTGATTAGTTAGATATCATGTGGCAGTGGGTGTTGTTAAATTGCTTGGTTTATGTTGTGTACTTGTGTGTTTAATTTGTGCTTTTGTTTGAGGGGTTATTCTTAATTAAAAAAAAAATTTAAATACAGGAAAATTTAAATAATAGAAATGATGATGGGCTGACTGTTTAAATTATAGTGAAAATTTTATTTTTTTCTTGAGTATGAATAACATCCATATAATTAAGTAAAAATTTCTAATTAAGATTTTATTTTTTTAGTTCTTTTCAGGTTAATTTTTGAGTCATATTTTTAAAGCTAAAAGAATTATGAACAAACGAAAAACAATTAATGCATTCTTAAAGAAAAAAGATGTTAGCAATTCAAAATTTAGGGCATTTGTGGCTGTAGAAATAAATGCTGATACTTCAATGCCTGATGAACACCCCTCCAAATGTTCAAGAATTTAGTCTAAAGAGATAGATCGTGATCCAGGATCACGTAAACAAATATATGAATTTCCTATCAACAAACAAGATGAAATCCGACAAGCTTATCTCAAAGAAGGTCCATATCAACCTAAATATATAGACTGTCCATACAACGATGATAATCATCGTCGTCAAAAATCGGCCCCCCCATGTAAAAAATCCTGGCTACGCCCCTGGTCCAGTAGTCCCAGAAGAGTATAGTATAGCTGCTGTGTCTGACTGAGCCAACTTGGGTTGTGGAAACTCTGACTGATAACAGCATTCAATCAACTCTTCAATGGACAAAGAATCGTTGTTGGGTTTTCTTGATGTTAAAATAATAGGCACCCCAGTTGGGACTAATTTGTGAAGCTCTTCAGGTGCTGAAATAGCTAGCTTGGCTCTCGAGTCACGTACTTGCTTGACTATTTCTGACTCGGTGTTAAGTGGATTGGCTGTGGTTAGTATTGCACAAATTGAGAACACAGCAAGACATATGGTTGGATACAAGAGCGAGTTTGGTGACAAGACAAACACCACGTCACCTTTTCGGACCCCAAGAGCATGGTACAAACCTGAAGCAAGTGAACGAATTGATCTTTGGAGTTGTGCATAGGTGACTTGTTGATTAGTGGAAGAGTCTATGAGTGCAATTTGTGACTCTGCTTGGTGGGGATGTGGGAATTGTGATAACACATATGTGGCAGTGTCAAGGTCTGGCATAGTGGGGATTTTTTGGCGTTCATCAAGTTTATCAAGGGAATGGTAGATTCCGGATTGTGGGTCGAACCCACTTTTTGGGACATGTGGCGGTTGAGGGTTGCCGGAGACTTCTTTGGTGGTGGTGTTCCATGCCTCTTCTGCTGACATTTCTTGATGAATTTGCTAAGCTGTAGGAAATGTGCTTGGACAAAACCTTGGGGTGACAAACTAATGTTAATTGTTGTGGGTTATACATGGAAAAATCTAGTACTAAAAAAAATTACACTTCACCAAAACTATAATGTGGAAGAGTGTGTGACTGGTGGAAAAAAAAAAAATTTAAAATATTAGTTTCATGTATAAGTGATAAGTAACCACTCACAATCTGCCACATCAAAATTATGGTAAAAAATTGTGAAATAATTTGTAATCCTTTACCTATTCTTGTATATACTTTGCTATTGTCTTTTGCTTTGCTGCTGTCTTTTGTGTTAGACAAGATCTAGCATTGACATTGATTAGTACGTCAATTAGTGTATGTGATGACTAGGCGATCAAGGCATGGTGTCTTGTAATTAGATGATTCGTACTTGATACCTTAATTATCTTTTTTATCCAATAAGAAACCGAACAAACAAATCACAAAACAACATATAAAAAAAACATATCAGGTGCAAATAAGAGATAAAAAGACAATCTTATACAGCTTTTGTTGAAGTTGAAACACATTATAATATTGTAATTCGGTCGCTAAATTGTAAGAAAAGGTAAGTATCTTAAATATATATATATATATATATATATTTGTTTAAATGTCACCTTATTGTTCTTTTATTCACATTAAACTTAAGGTTTAAAATGTTGGAGATGTAAAATTTAGGAACAAGTAGTATATTTTGGGTCATTTTCATTCTCAAAAAAAAAAAAAAAAAGTTGTATGTTTTGGCTTTTTGATGATAAATATTTATAAGAAAATTAATGAAGGCCAGACCAGAAGAGACTAGAGAGCCCTAAACAGTTATAAATACTTTTTCACTTGACAAACCTAGCGGGAAGCTCAAGATGGGTGTGAGTCTGACCTGTTACAAGAGAAAAGCCCAATGCATCAGGTTATGGGCTGCTACAATAGTTTCTCTATGAATCATAACAAAGCACCAATTTCTCAAAATTGTTTAAAAACGCTATGTGCCGCTATGCCTTCAAATGGGATTCTCCAATGGACTTTAAAACGTCTAACCCATTTTATAGTCTGATGATCCCATGAGATTGCAAACAGGACTGCTCTCTCTCCTCAAGTACCCAAATTAAATTAGCTTTTCTCCATGTACAGTTGCAGCGTCAAAATTCAACTTGGACCCAATAAACCAAAAATGGAACTCAACCACCACCATTACCGTAATCATCACCAACCCAACTCTGCAAATCATGGAGTCATCATGCACGCGCCGGAGGCTCCCACACTGGCTTCGTCACTCACACATTACCCGTGAGTCCGGTCTTAGGGTTTTGTGCTCTAGCTGAGCTTACGCCAATGATATTCAACATGCCCATGTGCCTTTTTCTCAGATTGAAAAAAAAAAAACCCATTACTTATATGTGGAAAACTATGATCATAGGCTACTGTAAAGCCAAATATTCTCACCGTGGGGTTTTCCTATTTTCGTCAAATGATTCGAGAAAACGCATCGAAATGGAGCTTCGTTTTTGCGCTCTAGGCGCGCGAACATTTTTTGTGTAGTTTTTAGAGGGGGAATCAGTTCATTGTTGGGTTCGGACTTTTGAGGATGGGTTTTTTGATAAGGATTTGTTAGGACGAATTGGGTTGAATTTTGCACGTGAAGTGTTTGATCAAAGTTTTGTGAGAGGGTAGTTACAGGTTAGGTAGGCCATCATTTTCTGAGGAAAGTTTCGGTGGTGTAATAACAGTAAGAAACTCAAAAAACAATGAACGTCCCTTTTGAGAGAGACACAGAGCGTCATTTTGGTCTTGGACAAGCCACCCTTGACGAAGCTGAGTCTGATATTGAAGAGGATTCCATTGTTAATGGGTTTGCTTCTATAACTCTATCCAGAGAAGATTTAGCAAGGATTAGAGCCCCTTGGGCCTCATCTTTGATAATCAAAACCTTGGGCAGAAGTGTGGGGTTCATGTTCCTGTCTTCAAAGATTAGAGTTATGTGGAATCCTTCAGGTAGGCTAGACTGCATAGATTTGGGTCATGATTTTTTTCTCATTAAATTTGAGCTTCAAGAAGATGTTGATAAGGTGCTAAAAGGGGTTCCATGGTTTGTGAATCAGCACTTCCTAGCTATTCGTCAATGGGAGCCTTATTTTAAGGCTTCAGCTGCCACTTTCTCAAGTGTTGCGGTTTGGATTCGTCTTCCTGAATTGCCAATTGAGTATTACGAGCCTGAGGCTTTGAAAGAGATTGGAGCGGCCATAGGTCATGTTTTACGTATTGACGCTCATACTGTTAGTGGACCTAGGAGGAGATTTGCCAGGTTGTGCGTCCAAGTGAATCTGGAGCAACCGTTGATCAAAACGATTATGATAGGAAAGTTTGCTCAGTCAGTTATGTATGAAGGGCTTAATGCTCTATGCTTCTCCTGTGGCAGAGTTGGGCATAAAAAGGACGTGTGTCCCTATCTAATCAGGGCACCTCCTTCGCCTCCTACCCAGAGAAATACACCCTCTCAGGTTGACTCTGTGCCATCAGTGGATCAACAGGGTGATCAAAAGGAGTATGAACCTTACGGGCAGTGGATGGTTGCCACGCGGTGTAAGAAACCCCGAAAGCTTAGTCCAAAGGTTCAACTAGGCGGGAAAATTCGAGTTACTGATGTTCAGGTAACAACCTCATCTGAGGGTGTTGAGGCTTCTACAAAAGAATGGGTAGCGGTTGCTTGGCAAAAACCACCTCCTGGTTGGGTAAAACTTAATACGGATGGATCTTCTTTTGGGAATCCAGGTCAGTCTGGTGGAGGGGGTCTTCTGAGAGATGCTGAGGGAAGATGGATCATAGGCTTTGCTAGAAATTATGGGAATCTAAACAGTATAATGGCTGAGCTATGGGCCCTTAGAGATGGTTTACTTCTAGCTAAAGACCAAGAAATTGAAAACTTGATAGTGGAAATTGATGCTTTAGCTGTTGTTCATCTTATGCACAACTCCACTGTTAATCATTCACTTGAGCCTTTGCTCACTGATTGCAGGAACCTTTTGAAGACTTTTTGCAATATGCGAATTGAGCATATTTTTCGGGAAGCCAACCGTTGTGCTGATGCAATGTCTAAGCTTGGGAACAGTAGTGATGTTGTTTATGGTTTATTCCAATCTCCACCATCTGTGGTGGAGCAACTAGTAACCCTTGATAAGAAGGGAGTAGCTTGTAATAGACTTGTGTCTCTTAATTAATGTTATGCTTCTATTTCACCAAAAAAATGAAGTTTTTGTGAGAGATGTTACTTGGACCTCGATGATGGATGGATATATGGTGCATAGTTCTGAGGAGAAGGCTTTGGAATTGTTTAATCCAATGTTATTGAGTGACGTTGAGCCAAATGAGGTTACCATCATTGTTGTTTTATCGATATGCTAGCTGAAAAAGGATTTAACTATTTGGAAAAGCATCCATGGGTATATAGAAAGAGGAATGTGAATTATAGACTGAATTTGCAAAATACCATATTATATTTAATTGAATTTGGAAAGCTGGATTATAACCAAAAATCAAAACGGGCAAAAAATTATTTGATGAATGGAAGGTCAAATGATCAGAACCATGATTTATTTGATGAAAGCAGGATAGCTATATTCCACTCGTACACTTTTTATTACTATTATTATTATTATTTTTTTTTGCTAAACCTTTTTATTACTATTATTTTATATAATTTGGTAGTTATAAATTATAATAAGGAAAGTGCTAAAGATATAAGTTATTTTATAATAATGGAGGAGGATGAATTTAAACCTTAATTCTCCTAATAAAGGAGTGTAGGTCATGCCATTGAGCTATAAAGCTTTTAACAACTTTGATCCGCATTTTTTTGAGTCCTTATTTATGAACCCATTTGGCATTATTGTATAAAGTTAAAACTTTTAGCTGAGAGAAATGGCAACGCATAAAGGTTGAAGCTTGGTGCCTAGAAACTTAATTCAGGGAGCAATTCATTTGTCAGGCCATAGCTATCTTTCAAGCAAATAATATGATCTTAAGCTCAGGCAGATTACAACAGTTGCTATGTGAAGAACCTATGGTGATATTCGGTCATGGTCAACAAGCATAATCTTGGAATTGCTTGCCAACGTTTGACCACTGTTAAGATCTTCTAATGGAGATGACACAATCATGATACAAGAACATAGTCTATTAATAAATCCTTGGAATCCACAATCTGTTAGCTGTTTTTTGTTTTTTGTTTTTCCATATTTGTTCCTTGTGTATGTAACAGTACCAACTAATTCTTACATCTTCTAAAGAAAAAATAAAACTAATTCATATATATTATAGGATTTCATTACTAAGATCTTGGTAGAATTTCGTTCATTGACATAATATAGGCCGAATAAGTTTCACATGAAGGTATAACAATTCATATTAATAAGTTGTGGTGTCTACGTATTTAATTTGGAAGATCTCTGATACATCATGGTCCTCTGCATGTTATGCTTTGATTTTCATTTTTTTTTTAATTAAAAATTTTATAGGTTAGGCACTGGTTCTTAATTTGTATTTTCATATAAAATGCATGTCTTTTCTTCCCTACTATAATGGTTGCCACAAAAACAACAAACAGTCAATCACCATGCAAAAAGCCCAAATCTATCAAATAAATTCAGGGGAAGGGTAATAAAGAATGGTTACCCGAGATTTGGATGCAAATTCAACAAAGAATGGTGAGGATAAACAGAACAAGAGCAGAGAGATGGCAATGTTGTGAAGGAGTACAGAACGAACGAGCTAAGAAAATAAAGGAGATATATCTACTGGAAGAATAGGCTAGTATTTTGGTCCTTAAGTATAACGTTGGGCTTTTTGAGATTTTCTTAAGAAAGAAATTTTCAGTAACTTAAGATTGCAAATCGTGTGATTCTAAAAAAGTACCTAGGCTAGAAGTTGCTTATTCTAAAATGTGAAAATCTGCAGTTTTAAAAATCACAATCTCACTGATATCGCATGGGCAAACATTTTAAAATATTACGTTTTGGCTAGATATAATCACGCATTTGGTTCCCAAATCATGGGCCAAACAGACACTATGTTAAACAATCATGTGCATTACCGATTAGTTCTTACATATTTCGAAATTTCATTACTCATATTAGTAGAATCTTTGTTCATTGACCTAATATGGGCTCCTAAAGGTATAACAATCGTATTAATAACTCGCATGGTATCCACATATATAATTTGAAAGATCTTTGATACATCATGGTCCTTTGCATATTGTGCTTTGTTTTTCATTAAAAAAAATTCTATAGGTCAAGCACTAGTTCTTAATTGCATTTTAATATAAAATGCGTGTATTTTCTTCCTTACGATAATGGTTACTGTAAAATGAGACATGATGTAAATTCTATGCCAAATGGAAGAAAATGGTTATCCTCATTTTAATTGCCACTTCATATATTATGACTTATGAATGACTGTTTACTATTTTCCCATGAATCCGTTACTTTTTCTCTATTATTTATAGTTGACTACAACATAATTTTGGCAAAAATTGTGGTCACATACTTTTTCAACATGCTTAAAATAATGTATCACATATTCTTTTGAAAGCTCGAAAATGTGTTGAAAACACAAGAGCAATTTAGACCCCCAATTAAAATTACGGCTCAATAGATTTTACACTAACTTAATACAAAGTGCGGAATAGTGTAAATGCGAGCGGATGAACAAGTAAGCTACTCTAATCCATAAACTAAGCAACACAGCAGTATAATGGAATAAACAAGAGTAGGGAAGAAGGATGCAAACACAGAAAACACCGAGACGTGTTCTCGAAGAGGAAACCGAAGAACTTGGCGAAAAACCTCTCCGCCGCCCTCAAAGCGGAAATCGATCCACTAGACAATCAGTTGGGATACATGGGTTAGCAAGAGACCCTCCAAGCCTAATCTACCCGATGTACCTAAGCCCTCCAAGCTCCTACTCCAACAAGGCTTCTCGGAACCGTGTCTTGTCTTAGTTCTCCGGATCCCGCAACAAGCTTCATGTTGCATCTGCCATCATCGGCTTCTTCCAATGCTTCCCAGCAACTCCAAAACACTCTCTACACTCTGAATAGGTGTGAGTTGTGTTTGGGTACAAATCTCCTCTCAAGGTATGATAATGGGAGAGGGATGGAGAAGAGGCTACAATGATTTCTCACTAAGGAGGAGTAGCTCTCTCTCAAAAGATGGGTGTGTGTTGTAGAAAACCTATCTAGGGTTTTTCTCTCTGAATGGCCTCACATACATATGTGGGTAATGAGGGTATATATAGAGTGGGCAAGGATAGAGTGTATCAAAAATGACAGATCAGCTAAACAGAGCGTTTCGCGGGAAGGCCTTACCAGCGAGATACTCGTGAAAAACAGCTGTCTACATCTGTCCTGACTCTTCGCATTCCAGCATGTGCAGGGCACATGTGTCACTTCGCGGGAAGCTAAGTCGCGACATACCCGCGAGAAATCTTCAGTCTTCAAATGCTTGAGTCTTCACACACTCTCTCTCTAACACACAACCCTTACAATGAAATCCCACAATAAATACAGGGTATAAACGATTGAATAAAATTACAATCAAATTTGGCACGGAATAAAAGCCAACAAAATACATAGTTGTAAATAACAACTTTACAATCTCCCCCTTTGGCTATTCCGTGACAAAACCCTAAAACAGACTCTAGACTTAAACGTGAGTTTGGGAACAAAGGCAAAACTCACTCACACCTAATTCTAGATTCTGATAAGCTCTTGAAACATATGAACAAGTATCTCCTGAAAAACAATAACAAAACAATAACATTGTATGCAGAAAAACTTGAAAAGCATATGGAGCACAATTAGCATGATCAAGCAAAAAGGAATAAAAACAATAGACCATGGCAAGATCAAACAAGCAATCACTATACAAAAGTGATCACTATGCTCATTCACATAAGGAATGAACATCCGGACATGCAAGATGATAAGCTCATTTGAAGAGTATCATTTGCAAGTCCAACACTCAACCAATGCGAAATACGCGAAGTATTTGCATCTAGGAACAATCCTACTAGGGCACAAGAGTGTTCATCACTCAACCAATGCATAGAACGTATATGCATCTAGGAACAATCCTACAAGGGCACAAGAGTGATGTACTGAAGTAAAATGTATGACATTAAACTTCAAGAACACAAGCATAAAGGCTGCATAAACAAAGTACTGCATATGCATGGCACAAACCATAAAAGCCTACAAACATGCAATGCAACAAACCCTAAAAGCTTACAAAAGCAACATGGGTACATGCTATAAAGTACTTCCCTATCATATCACTCCCCCTATCATGAATCATAGGAGCTGTGATGAACTTGGAACATATATACCTGTAACCTGAAACACTTGCACAAAACACATTAGACCCTCAAGGTAAATCAGGTGATAAAAAGACAAGTATAATGTAACAAGTAGAATGCGATCGAGTAAACATGTTGTGAAACATATGAGCAACTAGATCAAACACATGACAGTCATATGGAAATGACTACAACGATCATATAGCAAAGCAAATGATCATCCGAACATGCAACCAATAAAGCACAATAGCATAAGGGTAAAAGCTTGTCCAACACATAAGCACGATGCAATGAGAGCAATAAAGCATATCAAAGCACCATAAAGTAACGAGAAAACAAGCATAAAGTAAATCAAGGTTTTCTCAAAAAATGTCTTCTCCCCCTTGGTATATGCATCTCCCCAATGGCTTTCTCCCCCTATGAATGTGCACAAGGTAGAATTTTTCCCCCTAAGAGTGTGCACATGAGTCATATAGAAATGACGAAACACACCGGTATACTTTCCGGCATATTCTCCCCCTTTTTGTCACAAATAGACAAATGAATCAAAAGGAATGAGGGAAAGAAGAAAATATGAAAATGATGCATGAGGGATGCAAGATGAAGGAGAAAATGAAGCTCAAACATAAGACAAAAACATTTTTTTTTTTTTTAAATGCTACAAAGCATAAAGAACATGACATGCTAAGGATGATGGAACATGATATGGACCTAGGCATGACATAGACACAAGAACATGTTAAATGAGTTAAAAGGTCTAAAAAGACTTAACTAGCATGAGTGAATGCAAAAACATGTCAAGTGTTCAAGTGTGTGCAGCAAAGGTGTAACTTGTGTGCATCTAGTGTGCATGTGAGATGCATGATCAATGCATGAGCAACGCACTCAAGGGGCAAAGTGTACAAAACACACCACCAAAGATCAAAACATGATAAACATGAATAATTATGGTGATCCCAAAATTTGGTACTCATCGGAGTCCAAAACAACGAGAAAATGCCATATGGGCATTTTATCAAACACTTAGAGTGCACACACTACACATGTATGATGAACAATGCAAGAACATATGAAAATCTTGCCTAAATACATGATATTTGCCACAAGGGGCCAACATTCAAAGCAAATTATCATTTAAAACAAAGCCCAATAAAAAAGATTGACAAAAATTAAATTTTCCAACTCCCATTTGAGAAAATCCCAATTATGAACATAAAACCCCCAAAAACATAATCTAAGGATCAAAATCAATGAAAAGAGTTAAAGATTACCTTAGAGATGTTTATGGAATGAAAAACACTTGAATTTAGTTGGGTTTTGATGTAGAAACATTAAACCGGAGGTTTGGGAGAAGATGAGAGGCGTTTAAAACAAATAACCCACGAAATGCCCTTTAAAAAGCTGATCTGAAAATTTTCGCTGGTATCTCGCTACTTAGAATTCCGCAAAAATTTTGCTGGTATCTCGCAGGTAAGCTTTACTCGCAAAACAGTCGTGAAACGGCCGCGAAACTCTCTGTCCAAAACTGGAAAACTTGAGAATTGGACCCTTTCACTCGTGACTGAACTTAAACATGAAATAAGTCACGAAAATACCCAGAAAACATGTTTTTCACACAAAAACAATTTGAAAACTTTGAAAAACATGGGTGATACAAATCACTTCCAAAGGCAAACAAAAAGAACAAAAATCTTTTTGGTTTGATCCACATATGGTTGAGCACACACACATCACATTTGAACATGTACAATCACACAAATGAAATAGACATTCATTGAACAAAAATCTTGTGTGTTGTGTGTGAGGATCAAGTGTGGAATAGTCCTTAAACTAGAGTGAAGTTTCAATGATCAATTCAATCGAGTCATACACAACTGATACGAAATCAAGTGGACTATCTCCATTATAGAAATGAGTATATATGACCTCCCACACATTGAATACACAACTTAGAAGCTTTTCATTTGGCTTCTGCATAAAAGCATTACAATTGATCCATTTTTGGACAAAACATCTCATTTTGAAATCGGTGCTTGAAATTTTTGATATTTCAACATTTAAACTTAGCCTTTGGCTTTTTGAGCACCGTATAATTTACATTAAAAGAGTCGCTTCCCCTTTTTCCTAGTCAAATACTAGTATGTGCGACAGGCTTTTGCAGCTCAATATCTCTTTTCATTTGGAGATTTACATTTGGTGAGCTATTTTTGCAAAAACATAAAAATAAAGTGGGAAGAGATATAGACACAAGTCTATGCAAGTATCAAGACCATTAAGACTATTGACCAATCATTCATGACAAGCTTGAAGATCTATTTACAACAGTCACACATAGTGTTCAAGATTTCTTCCACATAGAAATAGGTGCATAAAAAACAAGCTAAGCTCGTAAATGCACTACGCCATTAGTACGAAGGTACTAGGCCAAACTCACATGTGAAATGTGCTCAAACATATACGATCAAACTTTTTGAATTTTTCACTTTTTATGTGGTTTTGGATTTTTTACACACACAAAACAAAGACATAAAAGTAAGATAAAAACAAAAGCAATGCGTACAAATAAATGCAAAATGCACAAATGCATGAAGATATGACATTCAATGCATGAAAGGTCCTACAAAGATCGAAAGAATTAGATCAAGGACCAAAAGAGCAAAAGCTCAAACATAGGAACCCTTCCTCATCCAAACGGAACAATTGTTTGGAATGAGTGTCTCATGAGAAGCGAGACGAGGGTTGGAAGAATGAGAACCGGAGATGCACATAGTCAGGGAGTTAAGAGCATTAAATACTTTCTTTAACAGCATGCTATTTTTACTCAAATCCGGTTTATCATGCAAAGCACAATTTTCAAGAAGCTCAAGTTTCTCTTTTCTTTTTATTCTTTTAAGAGCTTGAAACTTAGAGCAATGTGATCTAAGATGACCAAAGGCACCACAATGGTGACAAACAATGTGTTTAGGTCCATTAGGCTTTTTGGGAATGGATCTAGCAACTTGGGTTTGTTCTCTCTTCAACTTAGAACATTGAGGCCTTATATGACCAATCACACCGCAATGGTGGCAAGTTGGAACAAACTTAGATCCACTCAATTCCCTAGGATTGGACCTAAACAGAGGCTCAGGCTTAAGAGCCTTTCTCTCCACTTTTTGATTTCTTTTATGTGGAGGAATGTACACCGATTTGTCCTTTGAGGCAAAACACACATTAGACACAAAATCGGGTACCACAACATGATTGCAACATATATTTTCATCCTTTTTAACAATAGGTTCAGCAATCAAACACTTGGCATGCATCTTAAGAGATTCATTTTCAGATTTAAGATCATCAACAAGTTTGTTAGACAAAACAAGTTTAGCATCCAAGTCCATATTCAAACACTCAAACTCTTTTAGCTTTTCAAGAGAATTTTCAGCAAGTTTCTTATATTTTTCAACCAATTTGATGGATTCATTGAGCTTAGCAATCAAATCATCATTTTCACAAATACTTGCTTAAACTCTTTTGAAACTTCTTAGCATTTTTCTTTAAGAGTTTGGTGTTAGGAATATCAACAACACCCTAAAGGTTCATGTAACATAGCATCACAATCATGAGGATTATCACTCATAGAGGCATTTTCACAAACACGTGGCATGTTACAATCAACAACATCCATAGAAGTATACAAGGGGTCAAGGATCACACTTAGGTATTTAAACCACAGCAAGTGTACCCGCTCTGATACTAATTGAAAGCTCGAAAATGTGTTGAAAACACACGAGCAATTTAGACCCCCAATTAAAATTACGGCTCGATAGATTTTACACTAACTTAATACAAAGTGCGGAATAGTGTAAATGCGAGCGGATGAACAAGTAAGCTACTCTAATCCATAAACTAAGCAACACAGCAGTATAATGGAATAAACAAGAGTAGGGAAGAAGGATGCAAACACAGAAAACACCGAGACGTGTTCTCGAAGAGGAAACCGAAGAACTCGGCGAAAAACCTCTCCGCCGCCCTCCAAGCGGAAATCGATCCACTAGACAATCAGTTGGGATACATGGGTTAGCAAGAGACCCTCCAAGCCTAATCTACCCGATGTACCTAAGCCCTCCAAGCTCCTACTCCAACAAGGCTTCTCGGAACCGTGTCTTGTCTTAGTTCTCTGGATCCTGCAACAAGCTCCATGTTGCATCTGCCATCATCGGCTTCTTCCAATGCTTCCCAGCAACTCCAAAATATTCTCTACACTTTGAATAGGTGTGGGTTGTGTTTGGGTACAAATCTCCTCTCAAGGTATGATAATGGGAGAGGGATGAAGAAGAGGCTACAATGATTTCTCATTAAGGAGGAGTAGCTCTCTCTCAAAAGATGGGTGTATGTGTTGTAGAAAACTTATCTAGGATTTTTCTCTCTGAATGGCATCTCCTACATATGTGGGTAGTGAGGGTATATATAGAGTGGGCAAGGATAGAGTGTATCAGAAATGACAGATCAGCTAAACAGAGCGTTTCGCAGGTATCTCGCGGGAAGGCCTTACCAGCGAGATACTCACGAAAAACAGCTGTCTACATCTGTCTTGACTCTTCGCATTCCAGCATGTACAGGGCATATGTGTCACTTCGCGGGAAGCTAAGTCACGACATACCCGCGAGAAATCTTCAGTCTTCAAATGCTTGAGTCTTCACACACTCTCTCTCTCTCTCTCTAACACACAACCCTTACAATAAATCTCACAATAGATACAGGGTATAAACGATTGATAATAATTACAATCAAATTCGGCATGGAATAAAAGCCAACAAAATACATAGTTGTAAATAACAACTTTACATCTTTAAACAACCGAGTTAATACTCTCAATCCATCAATTAACCAATGTAATCTCTTAATAATCGCAGTTTATCCTGAACTGTTATAAATTAGCTAGAATTATTTGTCACATTTGGGAACCGCAATTAGGCAGGCAAACGAAAGTTGTTTGAACTTTATTAATACAAACCATTATACAGTTTGACCTCTAAAGGCCCATCTTCTAGACTGCTGAAAATATCATGGCTGATCAATTCATTTCTTGAAAATCTTATTTAGGTTTGAGCAGCAAAGAAAATAAAAAAGAAGAGAGAAAACTGTTACAATTTGGAGATAAATTGCTGTTTGCTTTGTGAAACCAGGTTCTTTCTCAATATCTTGCCTGAAGTTGACCTTGGAATTGCACTAGTGAAACTGACTCTTCTAACTTTCTTGTATGGGGCCACCTGAAAGTTCCATATACACATAAATTACAAAAGAGTTTAGTGATGGTTACTGAAGAAAGAAGACAGGAGCCATGACAAACCTGGTCAGCCACAAATTTAATCACTTGGTCTTCACTGAGCTCAGAACCAACTGCTTTTACCACGTATGCCATAGGTATCTGACCTGCTTCGTCATTTTCCACCCTGCAAAATTTAATATATTTGTTAGAGAAACATAGAGAGAGCTAGAGTGAAAGAGATGTGTTAAAATAACACACGGTATAACGGCTGCATCGAGAATTGAAGGATGACTCAAAAGTATTGCTTCCAGTTCTGCTGGAGCCACCTGCATTCATACGCATTGAGCACCAGTCGAGTAATCAGAATACTATTTATCCTTTCTAGTTGTTTCATTTAGCACCAACCAAGTAAAATTTTGCTTTCCAAAGTAGGAGCAATTAAGCCATTAATCCCTTAGTTTGGACCATTAAGTTAAAAGAAAAATGCTAAAGCTACTAGTAAATTTTTTCTAAAAAATTTACAAACTTACATGACTGAAAAGAACGTTACCATTTCAATAACATAATAACATAATAAATGAATGTCTAAATTTCTTTTTTTATAATTGATAACACGTCAATTTGTGAAAATTATGTAGCAAAATTTAATATATCCCTAGTATCACAAAAGTTAAAAACTGAATTAGTACTAAAATTTTAAGGTACCTGATACCCATTATATTTGATGAGCTCCTTAACCCTATCCACAATGAAAAGAAACCCATCCTCATCAAAATAACAAATATCACCGGTTTTCAACCACCCATCTGAATCAATTGTTGCTGCAGTAGCTTCCACATTTCCCAAATAACCTTTCATAATAGAAGGGCTCTTCAGCCACAGCTCTCCTTCCCTATAAGGTGGCAAGGGCTTTCCTGTTTCAGTATCAACCACCTTAGCACAAAAGCTTGGAATCAACATTCCTGATGACCCCGAACGAGCTTTAGCCTCTTTGTGAGTCGGCGAAAACGTTGCTGCTCCACAGATTTCTGTTAGTCCATATCCTTGCCTTAGCTCTACCCATGGAAACCTTTTTCTGAACCCATCACCTACTCCTTTGCTCAATGGTGCAGCCCCAGTGGTCACCCTTCTCAACGACGATAACTCAGATTCAAACCCTGCTTTGCTCGTGTACTTTACTAGCCCAAGTATCACTGGTGGCACAGCTGGTATGTTATTAACTTTTTGTGTTTTAATTGCTTGAAGCATAGCATGGAACTCATACTTTTTCATCACCACCGTAGTAGTTCCCACACAAAACAATCCTAGCGCGAAAAAAGAAAGGCCGTAGATATGAAATATAGGAAGGAAACACAAAAACACATCGTTTTGAGCTGAGCTTACGTCCACAGTCCATCTCAGAAATGCCACATCGGCGATGAAATGTGCATGTGTTAGAACTACACCTGATTAAATAAAAGCGAATAAATGATTATCATGTGGTTTGGTCCATAGGGAAAAAACTAGAACTACACACAAAAACTAGTGCACACAGTGTGTTTTACACAAAATACGCTGAAAACATAAAAGTGTTCGTATTTGGGTAGTGCATATTTGCACACATTGTGTGCAATAAAGATGGCCCTGGTACAAAAGCTTGAGCCTACACTAAAATATGCTTAGCGACTATATTTTTAGTATTTGAATTGTGTATTGTCAAAATCCAATAGAGGGTATATATGCACAATAAATGGGTTATTATTATGCTTGAATTGAGGATAATTGATATATCTTGATTCAAGGCTAAGTCAAGAGTCTTATAACTCAATTAAAATTGTTCGATGTTTCCGACAAAAACTTTTAACTCTTTCATTGTAACTAATGAATTATTAAAAAAAATGACATATATATTAAGTCTTTGTTTTAATATTTATGCTAGAAACAAATAGTAAGTCATAACAAAATATGTGATTGTACTAAAAAGACGCACCTTTGCTTGTCCCAGTAGTCCCAGAAGAGTATAGTATAGCTGCTGTGTCTGACTGAACTAGCTTGACTTGTGGCAACTGATATAAATGATCAGAGCTTTCAATTAATTCTTCAATGGACAAGGACGACGAATCTTTGTTTGGTTTTCTTGACGTTAGAATTGTAGTCACCCCAGTTGGGACCAATTTGTGAAGCTCTTCAGGTGCTGAAATTGCTAGCTTGGCGCCTGAGTCACTTACTTGCTTGGCTATTTCTGACTTGGTGTTAAGTGGGTTGGCTGTGGTTAATATTGCACCAATTGAGAACACTGCAAGGCATATGGTTGGGTACAAGAGCGAGTTTGGTGACAATACAAATACCACATCACCTTTACTGACCCCAAGAGTATGGTACAAGCCTTTAGCAAGTGAACGAATTGATCTTTGGAGCCATGCATAGGTGAACTGCTGATTTGTGGCTGAGTCTATGAGTGCAATTTTTGACTCTGCTTGGTGGGGATGTGGGAAATGAGATAGCACATATGTAGCAATGTCAAGGTCTGGCCTAGTGGGGATTTTATGTTGGTCACCAAGTGTATTAATCGAATGGTAGATTCCGGTTTGTGGGTCAAACCCACTTTTTGGATAGTGTGGCGGTCCAAGGTTGCCGGAGACTTCTTTGGTGGTGGCGTTCCATGCTTCTGCTGATGACATTTCCTGATGAATTTGCTAATAAGATGTAGGAAATGTGCTTTAGATAAAACCTTGGGTTTGTGTGTGTGTGAGTGTTATTGATGTGGGTTAAATATGGTTTGCTATTGGCTTTTGTGTTAGCCAAGCTCCAACATTGGCATTGATTAGAAAAAGAATAGGACGATTTGGACCAAGTCATGGGGTCTTGTAAGTAGATAATTCGAATTTGATACCTTAGTTAATCGTAGGGATCCGTCTTTTATGTTGTGTTTAATGGTTCAAAATGACAATCACATGTCTTGTCAGTATTGTAATGCTGCCGCTAAATTGAAAGCAAGAACAAAGAAAGTGGTGATTAGATGAGCTGAAAATGATTGGAATTAATGTACTGAGAGCATCCACGTTGGTGGAGATATTTTTTTAACTATTTAGCACTATAAAAAGTTATTTTATCTACTTACTTTACAAAATATTCAGCATAAGTGGATCTATTTTAGCTTTTAACACAATAAAATAATATAAATATTATAATAAAATAATATATTTACTACAATAGTAGTGTGAACGCATAAATAAAAAAACAATATATAAGAAAAGAAAAAATATAAGAATAAAAGAACCGTAGCAGTGTAAACGCACAAATAATATATTGGCTATATAAAAAAAGAAAAAAAATGAGTAAAAGAAGTGTGAACGCACAAACAATAGTACGTAAACGAAGAGAAATGAGAATAAAAGAAATGATAAAAATGAATAAAATAATCAAAAACAGTGTAAACGTACAAATAAAAAAAAAAGTTTCTTTTTACCTTTCAACTACAATGCACCGTCAAAAGTAACTGTGCACTATAGCTGTGGAGTCAACAAAATATAGTTTTGGCTCCACCATTGTAAGATACATTTTGGTATTTGATAGTGCTAAAAATAGCAATATAGCTATTTAGCACCACTAATATGATGCTCTACCTATGACATGTACCTGTGCATCTCACAACTCACAATATTACTGTTAGAGTTGGACAATGTAAGGACAAGAGGCTTTGTCTTTGATCTTTTATAATAAAATATTTATAATTAGTCCCAAAGATATATCTAGCTAGCCCCAAGAATTCAATTGGCATAAAGATGTTACAAAAAATAATAATAAATCAAAATGGGGTCGGTCGGTTTGTCCATGATGAAGGTGGCCGTCCTCCCTTTCCCAAAAAAAAAAAAGAAAAAGAAAAGAAAAAGGAAAATGGTCACAAGTTTCAACATAAATATTTAAAAAAAAAATTATATTCTATATTTTTTTGGTGTTTTATGCATCTTTTCCTAATTATGATAAATTAAGGACAAACCAAGAAATAAAAGGGTAAGGACCTTCAAAAATTGTATTTATATTATAAGGTAGCTTCTTTCCTTTATGCATGTGTGCTTTAAAAAAAAAAAAACAATATATATACTTAATATTATTTTTTCCCCTCAAAATTAATATTGATGGATTGGCAGTAGATCCAAAGCAAATATATGTTTTGTTCAATTATTATTTTTGAATTGTAAGAATCGAGTAGAAGATCAATGCACTACCAACTTCTTTTTTTTATAAAATACTTGTACTTGTATTTAGTATTTACCCTTTTTGTTGTTTTAACCGTAACTATAAAACAAGTATTTTTACCCATATATAAATATTGATAAAACTAAGCTTCACAACGAAAGATAATATAACTTTTAAAGCCGTCTTGGACCAACAAAAGATAATATAACTTTCTAAAGATAATATTGACAAAACTAAGCTTCACAACAAAAGATAATATAACTTTTCTAAAGATAATATAACTTTGAAAATTTAGTACAAAATCAATTATATATGATTTCCAAGATCTAAAAGAATGTTGACTTCTATTTTGATAAATGATTAATTATAAATGTATTGAGTAGCAATAAACTTGAGCCTTTTGTTTTATTTATATTTTGTTAACATTGAATGGATGTTAGTTTTTATTTTTTATTTTTATGTATTAATCTAGTTTTAAATCCTAATATACTTTTTTTATTCTTAAATTCCAAGAAATTTTTTATCCATACATTGTCCTTTCCAAAGCTGAAATTTTGGTTCCAACCCTAATTAATGTTATATAATTACTTGACTAAAAACTACTCAAGGAGTAAAGATAAAGCGTATTTTGGCATTGTAGTTTCAATTCACAATATGAAACAAAATTATATTTAGCCAACAAAAAAAAAAAAAAAATGCATGGAACTAAATCATACTTTAGCAAAATCTAGTAATATAATATTGATCGAAGAAAATAAAGAAAAGAGATAATAAAATTACGGAATGATGGATAATCAACTTACTTGAAGGCAAACACTTGAATAATAAAACTTGAGAAGTGGTGAGGTACAAGAGAATTGCACTTGATTGAAGAAGCCAAAGGATTACAATAGAGATGAGAAAAAATTACAGTTTAGAATTTGAAAAGGTCTACAAGTGAAAATGTAAGATTTGGAGAGCAAGAGAGAGGAGTCTTCAGAAGATTTGAATTCTGCCCACGCCTTTTTATGCATGGCTAAAAGCCTTATAGTCGTGACCAGTGTCCCGACAGTACTGCTGTATAATCCAAAGGAAGCTTGCAAATAATTTTCCTGATGAATCCTTAACTTCACATGGCATTTGCAGGGAATCTTTCCCTTATTACTATTCATTGAATTATGGCACTTGTCGTCCTTTTCCGGGGTTCGAATTGTATCAATCCATTTACAAGTGAGTGGTTTAGAGCATTAGCATTGGAAAATGCTAATGCTATCATATTTTACAATTTTAAAATCTCACAATTTTATTATACCATCCAATTTTACAATACCTCCACATCCCAAAACTCTATTTTTATTAAAATATTATTTTTTTAAACTTTCTTTATTATTTCTTTCAACTGTAATTTTTTTCAGCCTCCTATTTCCTGGGCTTTCCAACGGTCTATTTTTTTTTTTCCTCTGCTTCTCCCTCAACCTCTAGCAACACACAAGCCATCAACAACCACAGGCACGGTACCAAAAACCCAAGCCACCGATCAACTCAAGCCACCGATCAAAAACCCATCAGCACCGATCAACCCATCAACAACCACAGCCACGGCACCAAAAACCAATTAGCACCTCAACCCATCAAAAACCACAGCCACGGCACCTCAACCCATCAACAACCAAAGCCACAGCCACGGTAACCCTCAACTCTACCACCATGAACCCACAAAAAAAATTCATCCCAAAATCAAATCAAACCAATAGCAAATTCCGAATCCAAAAGATGACCCACAAAAAAAAAAATCAAGTCAAAATTTACACAAACCTAGCTACAAACCGATCTCACCGCTGCAAACCATACCGAAAACCCATGAACACGCCGCCGCAAACCACCATACCATGCCGCCACATACCCATTAACCCAGAAAACGTACCCAAAAATACCCAGAAATCGCCACCATACCACGCTGATCTAACTTCCCAGTCTCACCTCCACGCCGGACCCACGACCCACGACCCACGCCAGAATATACCCATGAACCCAGAAAACGTACCCAAAAATACCCAAAAATCGCCACCATACCACGCCGATCTGACTTCCCGGTCTCACCTCCACGTCGGACCCACAACCCACTCCAGAATAGCCCACCGTAAGAGAGAGATGTGATGAGAGAAAGAGACACCGTTGTGGAGAGAGAGATGTGATGAGAGAGAGTTGTGGAGAGAGGAATGAGAAGAGAAACAAAGTGAGAGAGAAGACAAATTCAGAAAATGGGGAATAAAAAAATATTAAAAGTTTTAGAATTGTGCTAGAATTGTACTGTAGCACAATTCTAAATATTTTTGCAATACTTCCTTTTGACATTTCCTGATGCAGTGGTTATTTGGTGCATTTATGCTAAAATGCTTTTAGATATGGCATTAGCATCTCCTGATGCTAAGAGCATCAGCAGTGGGCTTCTCATATGCCAAATGTAAGATACATTTGGCATACAAGCCCAACAAATGCTCAGCAACTGGAAGGCCAAACTTGGGAATGCCAAATTTTTTTGAGATATTGCTACAGTACCATCTTATTTGTAAGATGGTACTGTAGCTTAATGTTATAAAAAATAATAATTTTTTAATACTCCCTCCCCTGTTTATTAACCCGGGAATTTCTCTCTCTTTCTCATTATTTCTCTTTCTTTCTCTCTCTTCCTTCTCTCTTTCTCCTCTGCTCTCTACTCTCTTTAGACCAAGACCCCGTGGCTTCCTCAACGGTGGAATCGGATGGCTCCGATGGCTCGGCGTGAGGGCTCTGATGGCTCCGATGGGTTTGAATCGGAGCTCCGATTGCTCCGATAGTGATTCCGACGAGCATCGGTGATGGGTTTCTTTGGAGGTGTGGGTTTTGACGACGGTGGGTAGGTGGTCTGGGTTTGGATCGGCGTGAGGGCTCCGATGGGTTTGAATTGGAGCTCCGATGGTGATTCCGACGAAGCATCGGTGGGTTTCTTTTGCATGTTTGATTCTTTTTTTTCTTTTTTTTTTGGGTTTGAAACTCTTGGATTGTGTTCTGTTTTTGTTTGGTGTGAAGATGAAAGAAAATAAGAGAAGGTTCTGGGTTTTGTTGTTGTTTGTGAACTGTTTGGTTTCCTAGAAAGAGCATCTCCTTTCCATATACTGGCGTGGTGGTGGCTATTGTGGTTGTGGTGGTGGTGGCTAGCTAGTGGCGTGGTGGGTTTGCTGGGATGTGAGTGACAGTGGTTTTACTACGGTGGTGGTGATGTTTTAGACCCAAAGAGACTGGTTGTTTTTTTTTTCTTATCTGTTCTTGTGCCAGAGGTTGAGGGATAGAGACGAAAAGGAAAAGAGAGAGAGAGAAATAGTAAAAAAATAATAAAAAAGAATATTTAAATAAACTGGGGAAAGAAATAGAATTTTGGGATGTTGGGTGTATTAAAGAATGGTATGTTATAATTGATAAAGTAGCTTTTTGGGATGGTAAAATAGGATAGGATGATGTGGATGCTCTAATGCTCTAGATTGGTAGCAAATTGGAAACAACGGTTTTCAATGTTTGGTAAGAGCGTTTTGAGTCATAGTTTTCAATTTAATTAGGGTATTTAAGCACTGTGTTTTGAGAATTCGGAAGTAATGACATTTTTAAATATAATGAAAATTGTGGGACTCACATGATTTGATCAAACATTCAAACATAATTTAAACAATTGTTCCCCTATCTCATGCCTCTTCTGTGTAATTTCATCTCATGCAAACAGAGTTCCTTTGGACTCTTTTCAACTACGCTCCTCTTTCTGTCCCTCTCTCACGAGTCACAACGACTCTTTTAAGTTTGGACTCTACCTCAATTACTCTTTTACCTTTATTCAAGCCCCCAACCCTTTTAAGCTTCTCTTTTTTCACTATGAAATCGAGGCACCCTTAAAAGAGAAATCATTTCATGACCGCAACAAATCAAAACAAGAGCAACAAGTCAAAAATTACAGTTTTGGGGGAATATGCACTGTGTTAGAAATTAAAAATTTATAAAAACTAGTGTAGACGACTAAATTTCTAGTTCGAAATAAATCAAACAAGTAAAATAGTTGCACAAATGCGAATTTGTATTGATGATTGTGTGGTACAATTCTCTGTGATTACGAAAGAGTGATCCTCTGATTCGATCTCCTTGAAGGATTTGTTGATTGGAATTGTGGTAATGTGATTTTGATCTAAACACCAAATATACTTCAATTTGGCTGAAGAATGGATCGAAGACCTTTGAAACAGAATTGCAATGAATCTCTGGCTATGAGCTTGTTAGAAATTCTTTGTTCTTCATACGTTCTTCGTGTTCTTGGTTTGTGGTGGAAGTTCTTCGGGGCCTTAGGGGCTTGAATCCGTAGAGCTTCACTGATTTGTGAGTTGTTGATGTTTTCGGACACTTTAGGCTTGATTCCCGCAAACTTTTGGATCTTGGCGGATGATTTGGATGATTTCTCTTCGAATGTTCTTCGTATTCGAAGTTGAAGTTCTTGAAGTTCTTGGAGGCTTTAGAGCTTGGTTCCGGCAGAGCTTCTGGATTTCTGAGTGCTTCAGATGGCTTCCTGTCCTTCCAAATGTCTTCGGAAGGCTTCTATTTATAGGAGTTTAGGGGTGGATGAGTGACACGTGGCGGAGTCTGATTGGTGACACATGTCACAGCCTGATTGGTCCGCTTATGTCATCGCTTACACGTGCGAGGTTGATTATGTCATCGCTTACACGTGCGAGCCTGATTATGTCATCGCTTACACGTGCGCTGATGTGTGATTGGTTTTTGCATGACACTTGGCAAATTTCTGTTGGTTTTTGAGTAGTGATAGCAAAACCTAGCAGCAATACGTGGAGTTTTGTAATTGGTTGTATTTTGTAGACTTGGTAGTGTGACGTGTCAGCTTGTGATAGGTCAGGAATTTTCCCTTTCTACAAATGCCCCTTCGAAACTCGTTCACGCACACGGTTTCGGAGTGTAGTGTGGGAATGAGTTTCGAAAACAGATTTTTGCACTTGACTTTTTAAGTGAAGTAGTTGAAGGTGGTGGAGCTTTCAGCAGGATGAGATAATTTCCGAGGAGTAGACCTACCCATATGAAAGGTTTTGATGAGACCGAAAAGAGGTCTGCGAGTACTTGAATGTACTTGCGTGACCGAGCCTTCTCAGCAGAGGTTAAGTTGAAGTAACTTCAGAAGAGTGTTTTTGGATCGTTGGCGGCGATCACAGGGTGTGGAAGATGGGGAAGAGGTGAAGATGTTGGTTGGGTACAACATACAGAGTCATGGGGTCAGCCTTGTGTTTTTGAGAACTTCTGGTGAAGTTATATCGGAAGAATATGCTTTGGATTATGGCGAGGCCATGTGGGAAAGTGGTTGAATGCACATGTGTAATTGTTTCACTCAAGTTAAGTTGAGGTAATTTCAGAAGCTTATGGATTCTGGGGATGTTGATGAGGGTGGTGAAGAAGACGGGGATGAAGCAAAGTGAATGGGTGAAACACACGCCACCATGGTACTGGCCCTGTATGTTGGGGACCTTCTGGTGTAGATGTTCCTATGAAGTACACCTTTGAATATGGGACTGACTGTATGTTTGCATGGGGTCTGACAGCAAGTCGTAGAATGTGCATGCGTGATGGGACTATGCCGACAGACGTTAAGTTGAAGTAATTTCAGAAGAGTACCTTCTAAAATACTTCAAGCTAAATTTAAGTTGGAGTAATTCCAGAAAGTGTGTTTTGAGGTACCAGCAACGATGACCTTCGAGTCCCATAGTGGTGGGGACATGGAATAAGGCTCTGGTAACCATTTACCGGCTCCAAAGGCTGAACTCTGATGAGCTGGTGCCTTGAAGGTTGTTTCAAGTGTTGGATGAAAGACAATTTGTAGGATACCCCAACACTTTTTACCATCTTCATTTACTGCTTCTTGTTGGAAAAGCACAGAAGAATGAAAGATGGAGCTAACTTGTGACTCTGGTCTTAAAAACCAGCCAAGTTGCTGTTTGTTCCGAACCGCTGCCTCTGCTGGAAGACCAAGCAATTGGAAAGAGACTACGGGAGACCTGAGGTTAGGAACGGGTGCTTCTGCTGGACTTGGATTCCCTGGCCAACCAAGTCTGAGGAAGCATGGAACCACAGTGCAGACCTTGTTATGAATAATTTTATGGACAACTGTGGTCGTTAAGAGGAGAAACAAAATTTGTTTGGATCTCAAAACTATAATGATGTTGTGAAGAGGGTTTATACTGAACCCTGAGAGGGTTGATTTCAAACGAATTATGAAGCAATATTGGTCGCTAAGTGTCGAGAATGATGAGGCCATAGTGAGAAATGGCCGTGAGAAGGAGGACTTGAAAATTTGAAAGAAGGAAACCTTCATCTCATGACTCAGTGTGTTTTTTTTTTTTTTTACAGTTTTTTTTTTTGAACCCGGCCCTTCTATTTATAGTGGAGAAACAAAGAATGGTAGGTAGGTAGTTGAGAATTTTTGGTGAGAATGGTAGCTTTTCGGTTGGTAGGCACCGAATGGTTGGTGGGAAGGTTTGGCATCGAAAGGGGAATGGTAGGTTGGAAGGTTTGGCACCGAAAGGGGAATGGTAGGTTGGACGGGTGACCCGATGTAATTTCAAGTTCAAGACACATTTGTGAGAGTTCATCTGTACTTTGAAAGGGAAGCCTTGATGAAGCCTGGAGAATAACCCTGAGGGGATCTAGATCAAGTGGATGAATCTTAAATTTTGATTTTGGGAGCTTAATTTTTGGACATTGCTAGTACTTCGGAGAAGTGGGTTACATAGGTAGTTTCCAAGTCCAAACAAATAAACGGATTTCAAAATCAGAATCTATGTGAAAATCTGAATAGGACAAACTTTGCTTGGACATCTTGATTCTTGGTCAAAGTTCACATTAAAGCCAACAACTGTAGAATCACACGATTTGAGAAATTTTGGATTCTCAAATGAAGAAATAAACCCCAAAATCGAAATCTACGCGAAAAATTAGGCAAGATAGGTCCTTTTTGAAAATTTCGACTTTTTGTTAGGATTTGTACAAAAGTCAACTTTCTGGAATTGGACAGTTTGCACAATTTCCGAATCTCAGACAAAGAAACAGATTCCAAAATCGAAATGTACGCGAAAAATAGAGTGGGGTAGGCTCCTTTTGAAAATTTCGACTTTTTGGTCAAAGTCAAAAGTCAAACTTGGTCAAAGCATTTTCTTTTCTTTTTTTTTTCTTTTTTTTTTTTTTTTTTTTTAGTTTCTGGCGGTTCGGACCGGGTCAGGATCAATGGGTTAAACCGGGTTGGATCGGTACAGGTGGGTCAAACCGGATAGTGGAGGATGACGTCATCCCTGACGTCATGGAGCTGGACGTGTGTGGCGCGTGTACGCGCGCGAGAGAACGCCGGCGCATGTGAGCGCGTGAAATCAAGAGCTGCGCGTGTTTCTGAAGGCAGCACCGCCAGATATTTTGGCGGCACGTGCTTGAGGTTTTGGGCCTGAAATTTTCAGGTTTTGTAGATCATGGGCCGTACTAAACCTCTGTAGTGTCAATTTCGTATAATTGTGAACATATTTACACAGGTTTGAAGGACTAAGCCGTTGGTCATCGCGAGCTTATGGCGGCGCGTGGTGGCGCGTGATGGCTCCGTTGTTGATGAGCTTTCTGGGTTTTGCACATCGAGGGCCGCTGGATTGAGTGGTAATACCATTTCCTTGAAATGAAGTCTGGATTTTTACCAATATGAAGGAGTAGGCTGCGATTCTCTGAAGCTTTTGGCGGCGAATGGCAGCGCGTGGCCGGGCATCTGGACCTGGATTTTTCAGGTTAGGTAAATCGAAGGTCGTAGAAGATTTCTGTGGGTTGAATTTTGTGAACTCCTGGAAGAGGAGACCGGCAAGCATTGTTGGACTTGTTCCCCTTTTAGTCTAGGCTATTCTGACAGTGTTGACAACCCAGGTGGGGAGTAGTTCCAGCTAACCACTGAGTGTCTCTGCTGTTCTCAAGAGTTGGTGACCCAGTAAAATAAGCTACTCCTCTTTGCCGGCCTATAGCTTCATCCAAAGTCAGTGCCATGGTTATTCTTAGAAGACATGTTACCCTTTGTAGACCAATTCTTTCTGAAGTCTAGCGTGACCATTTCTTTCTGTGATCCTTTTATGAGCATTTACTCTCTTCCCTTTTTTTTTCAAGGTTCGGAGCAGTATCTTTTGAAAATATGGCGCGTAACTATTTATGCACTTTTTTTTATTTTGTCCACAAGCTTTTCAAGGATCCCTATATAAAGCCATCCGGAGCATACACTAAGTTTGCACAAGCACTGTCTTAGCTACCAATACTTTTTAAGTGTAGAGAAACTCTGCCTTTTTACTTCTCTTTCTTTTTCTTTTTCTTTTTCTTTTTTTTTTTTTTTAATATTTTGTCTAATCCTTTTTTTTTTTTTTTTTTTTTTTTTTTTTACAGCTATCACAATGCTTTTTTTTAGGGATTCGAAGATTGGTCAAGAACCAGCTTTGTTTATTTGTAAAGAGAAAGATGACAAGGATGCAAAGGCTACAACTTTGATTGTTCGTCCGCCCATAATTGGAAGATTTTCGGAAAGATGGGGCCATAACTCTTATCCTCTCAATTTGCCGAAATGGTCACAGGTTGTTCCTTCTGATGGCAGCTCTAACTTGGAGACAATTATCCTTCTTGCTTCGCATCACAAAAATGTTGCCAAATCAAAGCCATATAACACTTTGGGACGAGAGATAATTGCAAAGCGCGCCAATTGGGATTCTTCCTTTAATGCGAACGGAGGGTTTTCCTATCTCTCCCTTTATTGGGATTGGCTAGAAGATGTGCTTGGTCGATGCAAACACCTCCTTGATGCAACCCACCTTTACGGCGCTGTCTTTGCCTCCTTGTTCACATACGATCATGATGAGAACCTCATGAAAGCATTTTGTGAGTGTTGGAGTCCATCGACCAATACTCTTCATACCTTAGTTGGGGAAATTTCCATCACACCAGGGGATCTTTCCATTCTTGGTGGACTTCCTTGCACAGGTGCATTTTATGACGAAGTGGTACCCAATGCGCAAGAGCTGGATGGAACCAACAACTAAGGGCGACCCTATCTGCCGTACAGTTGTCGCTTCCTTTTCATGGCGTATCATCACCTTCAAAACCAGTTGAAGAGACAAGGGAAAGTGAGTGTTCGTGATTGGATTACTTTTTGGTATAGAGGAAATGGTAGCTACCCGGCTCCTAGATTCCCAAGTGTAGTCAAAATCCCTTTGGCGTGATAAACGAGCGTGGACCATGGTCCGACAAAGAACACGGGGTCTTTGCGGATCTTCAAGTTGAGGGTGACTTAAAGGAGGAGACTTACTTATCGGCACTTCTTTCTTGTTGGCTGTGCGTATTTGTCTTTCCTATCAAGGATCCAAATAGCATTCGTCCAGGCACTTTCAAGATCGCTAGTTCCATGGCCAATGGTCGTTTGTTTGGCCTTGCTGCCCCTGTATTGGCTAGCATTTATCGTGGACTCAACACCATTTCTTCCTCTCCTACTCCGAGCAAGTCTGGAGCTAGTTTTGCCATTCATTACGTTTATGCGTGGGTAGCTCATTTTTTTAGAAGCAATCGCATCACTAAGGACAAACTGTCTGATCCTTTGATGACAAAATATTCTGGTGTAGGCTATGCCTCTCCGTTCAGCGAATTCTCTGCACGAAAGCATATATGAACCGCCGACGACTTCTTTTGGCACGGGACTGCTTTCAAGAAAAGCTATGATCAGACATTCATTGACAACGATCATTTATCCATCCAGAAGTTTGACTACTTTATGAGCCTTCGCTCGAGGTACTTGTCACTTCGATGTGAAGACCAACACACTATAGAAGCATATAGTCCTCACAGATTTAGCCGGCGCTTTGGATTTCATTAAGATATTCCAAGTGATTTGAAGGAAGAAATTCGTACAGGCTCTTTAAAAGATCTACACCAATTCTACCAATCTTTCACTCGCTGCAACACAGACTCCAAGGTACTTATTCCAGCTTTTGCCACAAACTTTGGAAGCCGAGTCAGACATAGCTACAAGCAATGGTGGGAGGGAGTTTGCGGAAATGATTTTACCAAAGGAACAAATTTTTTGGCTGACATTGCCTCTTCCCATGTTAAATCACTAACACCCAACAAATCTCAAAAAAGAAAGAGGGAGCTACAAGACCCATACATTCCACAGCCCTTGTCAGAGTTTGCACAACATCCTCTTGAAGATGGTCGTCATTCAAAAGACTCATCTCGACATACTGGAGTTGCTTGAAGCCAAGGTACTAGAGGTTCACTTGTCGTACCAGCTAGGGATGCCATTAAAATTTCTGAAGAGAAGGTGTGTAACGACTTGGACTACAATCGGAAACATTTGAAGAGTCCAATGAAGGGTGTTGATGTAGAGACTTCTATTGATCATGCGCATCTCCTTGCAAATAGTGAGTCTTCCATCTCGAAGCCATCTACGAAGAGCTCGGATCTTAAGAGGCGCAAGTTTGCCGATGTTGGTACGTCATCCAAACTTCCGACTGAGACAGGAAGGACATTTCTCTCATCACTGCAACCGACCAATCCTCCGGAAGTCTCTATGTTCCAGGCCATGGCGCATGTTTCTTCTGTGTGTAGGAAAGGGGCTTCTATGTTGGGAGATGTCCTTTTAAACAAGCTTTCGACTCTTTCTGTGGACGACATCCTCCCACAAGTTGAAATAAATGAAATCTATAGTGGGATTGAAAGTCTTGGAGTCGATCCTCGACACTTGCACGAACATGTTGACAAACATTGTGAAGGGGTTGCAGACTTTTTGAGGATGAAAGAATCTTTGAACAAACGACCTAGTCCTGTCAACTTGATTCAACATGAGGCCGAAATTGAATTCCTCCTTTCTGAAGCATCGCACAAGAAAGCATCTTTGAAGACTGAGCTTGATACCACTAGGTTGAGGATGGCTGACTTGCGAACCGAGCTTGTCCAATTAGAGCAATCAGTGTCTCAAATTGAATCTCATCAAGTTAGACAAGACGATGTTATGCAAGCCTTAGAAGAACAACTTGAAGAAGTCAAATCCACTCCCGTACTTGAAGACCAGGATATGAAGGCTTTAGAGAAGATACGAGCCCTTCTAGAAGATAATTGTTCTAGCTTGAAAGACTTGAAATGGATGTTGTAAGCTTTTTGTTTTAATTCCCTTCATATGTGTCATCAAGCTTTCTCCTGTACTATTTTCCTTTTGTCAATCAATAAAGAAAACTTCATTCTCTGCTCCTTCATTTTTTTTTTTTGATAATTTGGTAATAATTTTTTTTTAGTGCGTGACTGAACTTAGCAAAAGATACTAAGTTGCCTACGTACCCTCAAGAGGGATCAAGTCATCACGTAGTTCAAAAGATTTTTTTTTTTTTTTTTTGCACAAAAAAGGGGGGCTCAGTGTGTAATAGTGGGTATCACCACTAATCGAACCCGAGACCTCTCAAGGGCGACTTGGGCATCCAACCACTACGCTACACTAGCAATTGGTGACATAGAGTGGGATTAATTTCTCTTTATTGGTATGCTTTCAAAGGTAATGGGAAGACATCATGTACCCTTGCAGCATTACAATGGGTAGTTTAAGCTCTTGCCGAGGAGCAATTTCTTGACTTTTAGGCATAGAAGCGTTTGAGGAACTTCCCATTGATGGGGCCGATCCTTACACCATCATTATCAATCAACTTGTAAGCTCCATTGGTGTAGACTTCTTGCACAACATAAGGTCCATCCCATTTTGAAGTGAACTTATTGCCTGTACGATGAGTTGTGATGATAGGTCTTCGAACAGCGAGGACTAAGTCACCAACTTGGAATGACCGTGGTTTAACTCTTTTATTGAATGCGCTTGAAAGACGAGCTTGATAGCACTCAAGGCGTTGTTGGGCCTCGAGCCTCTTCTCATCAAGTGCTTCCAATTCTTGCAATCTGAGCTTGACATTTTCTTCTCCAGTCAATCCTTCTTGAATGGCAATCCGTAATGATGGGATTTGACGTTCCAAAGGAAGGACGGCTTCCACTCCATAGACAAGAGAATATGGCGTTGCTTGAGTAGGCGTTCGAAATGTCGTTCGATATGCCCATAATGCTTCTCCGATTTTTTCATGCCAGTCCCTCTTTGTTTTGGATACCACTTTCTTTAACAAACTGCCAAGCGTTTTGTTAAATGCTTCAGCTAGTCCATTTGCCGGGGCATTGTACATGGAGGAGTTGTATTGTTTAAACTCAAACTTCTCGCATAATTCCGTCATCAACCTATTGTAGAACGGCTTTCCATTATCAGTTATGATATACTGAGGGACACCATACCGATAGATCAAATGAGTTCGAATGAAATTAACCACCGTCTCTTTTTTCACTTCCCTAAGGGGCACAGCTTCCGCCCACTTTGAAAAGTAATCAGTTGCAGCCAAGATGTACAAATGGCCACCGGATGACTTTGGTAATGGTCCTATCGCATCAAGCCCCCATGCATCAAAAGGCCAAGAAGCTACAGTTGGGTGTAGAGGTTCTGGCGGTTGGTGGATGAAGTTTGCGTGATACTGACAAGCTTCACATTTCTTAGCGCACTCCATGGAATCTTGCACCATTGTAGGCCAATAGTAACCCATTCGTTTGATCCTATAATGTAACTTAGGACCTGACTGATGTGCGCCGCATATTCCTGAGTGAGCCTCCTCTAAAGCTTGTTTAGCCTCCTCCTCTCCTAAGCAACGAAGAAACAATCCATCAAATGAACGGCGGAAGAGAGTATCTTTGTAGTAAATGAATCGAGCAGCCCTCCGCCGAACTTCAGTCTTGTGGCGTTTATCATCCGGGAGTCTTCCATGTTGAAGGTATTCAATGATCGCTTGTCGCCAATCTTCTTTTTCAACAAGGCATACCGAAATGCTGTTGGCTTGCTCTTCTTCTTCTTCTTCAATCACAAGAGGTACCACCCACCTCTGGGAAATAGCAACTTTGGTGGTCTCTTCTTGGGATAATGCCAAGGCGGTAGCCAAATTAGCTAAAGCATCGGCCTGTCTATTCTCCTCTCTTGGTATATGCTCCAATGTGATGGCCTCAAAATTTGTTAGCAACTTCTTCGCATATTTGCAATAGGGGATGAGGTCTTCCTTTTTGACGTCATACTGCTCCAAGATTTGGTTGATAATTAATTTGGAATCCCCAAAGATCTCAAGTTGCGATATGCTCATCTCAATGGCCATTTGTAGACCAATAATCAATGCTTGATATTCGGCTACGTTGTTAGAGCAAAGTTCGCTTAATGAGAACGAGTACAGAAGTATTTGCCGTTGTGGAGAAACAAACACTACACCTGCCCCCGCTCCTTCTCGACGTGCAGCCCCATCGAAAAACATCATCCATGGTGGCATTACTTCAATGTAAAACACGTCTTCATCCGGGAAATCATCGGAGAACTCCCAATCAGATGGCACTGGGTGATCAGCTAAGAAATCTGCCAATGCTTGTCCCTTGACAGCTTTTTGTGGGACATATGCGAGGTCATATTGTTGTAGCAAGACCGCCCATCGAGCTATACGACCCACAACCACTGGCCTAGAAAGGACATACTTAATTGGGTCCGCTTTTGCTATCAAGCGAACTGTGTATGCTTGCATGTAGTGCTCCAGTTTATCTATAGCAAAGAAAAGAGCGAGACACATCTTCTCAATAGGAGAATAATTTAATTCAGCCCCATTGAGAGTTCGACTTAGATAATAAAGGGCTCTTTCTTTCCCCTCTTCATTTTCTTGCGCCATAAGAGCACCCAGAGACTTTTCTTGTGCCGCAATGTACAACACTAGAGACTTTCCTGGAATAGGAGCACCTAAAACTGGAGGATTAAGCAAGTAACTTTTGATGCGCGCAAAAGCATTGCTACAAGCCTCATCCCATTCAAAGTGCACATCCTTCTTCATTAATCTATTGAAAGGTTGGCATCGACCAGCCAAGTTCGAGATAAATCGTCGTATGTAGGCTAGTTTTCCTTGCAAGCCTCTAAGTTCTCGCAGATTCTTGGGCTCTGGCATTTTCTGGATAGCTTCAATTTTGGACTGGTCAATTTCAATACCGCGGTGCCTCACAATGAAACCAAGAAATTTCCCCGATGTTACGCCAAAGGCGCATTTGCGTGGGTTCATTTTAAGCTGATATTTTCTCAAGCGGTTGAACACAGATCGCAGATCTACCAGATGGTCTTCCCTCCTTTTTGTTTTCACCACCAGATCATCGACATAACACTCCACGTATTTGTGAAGTACATTATCAAAGATCTTTTGCATGGCCCGTTGATAAGTAGCACCAGCGTTCTTTAGTCCAAAAGGCATCACTTTGTAACAGTAAATGCCCTTAGGGGTACGAAAAGCTGTGAGCTCTTCATCTTTAGGATTCATTCGAATTTGGTTGTAGCCTGAAGAACCATCCATGAAAGATAAAGCTTCATGACCAGTAGTGGCGTCAACCATGACCTCAGTGATGGGTAATGGAAAATCATCCTTGGGACATGCATTGTTCAAATCACGGAAGTCAACGCACACCCGGATTTGTCCATTCTTCTTTTTGACAGGGACGATGTTAGCGATCCATTCCGGGTACTGCACTTCACGAATGAAGCCCGCCTCGATTAGCTTATTGACCTCAGTTTCTATTTGAGGGATAAGTTCCGGCCGAAAGCGTCTTTGGGCTTGTTTAACTGGGCGCACGCCTTTCTTTACTGCCAAATGGTGTAAAGCAATACTTGGATTGAGCCCGGGCATTTCCTTGTAAGTCCAAGCAAACACATCTTTGTATTCTACTAGGAGCTTGAGGTACCCTTCTTCTTCTTTAGGGGTGAGAAGCGCATTGATGAAAGTTGGCCGGGGTTCTTCAGTAGTTCCTAAATTGACCTCTTTAAGTTCATCAACTGTAGCTTGTCCTCCATCTTCCAAGGCTGGAGGAGCTTCATCAACCTCTTCAGCTTCAGCATCTGAAAGTGTATCCTCTTCTATTGTAATATGAAACGAGGATGATACCTCTTCAATTTGCTCATTGTGGGCGAGTGACTGACTTGTGTGTACAATCGTTCGTCTTTTGACTTTGAGCGATCCTTCAGTGCTGATATCTAAGGTAAAGTTACGTTTCATGCGTGAAGGAATGCTACTGCGGATCTCATCATTAGCTTTCTTCTCCCCTTGAACCTCAAAGTTTATTGAATTTTGAGACTGACTATCAACAGGCCTTTTTGTTGCCCCCAATCTATCAAAGACTGATTTACAAGCAAGAGTGTCACGATTTTGTGTTAAGCAAGTTGTATTTAACCTGTCGAACACTGTAACTCGTGACGATGAGGCCTCGATGCGATCAAACACTGAGACACGCGATGAAGAGTGATCTTTTCTTTGATCCGAACTTTCGTCGACCTCCACTGTTATGTATTGGGAACTTGAAGCATTGGTTCTCCTCTTGATCCATATCTGGGCTGGTTGTTCTGGAGTATAACCTAATCCGGTCTTTGGGATAGGAATCTTATGCCCTTCAAGCCGCATTTTCCTTTGTGTTTCGCTAAGGTCATGCATCTTTTCTCCGGTGGCTTCTGGAATTAGTTTCCCTAAGTCTCCTTGTTTTGAGAAATTGTAGCCTACTTTGGCTAACAACCTATATGCCTTTGGGTCAAACCATTCCTTCGTCCGCTCACTTGGTAGAATATCATGCTCTGTCAGATTTTGTGAAGACCTCATGAATCCATTTAGTGGCTTTGAGGGCAAAAGATTTGTGGATGAAGTTAAAGGCATGACATGATTTTCTTTCAATATGGCTACATCCTCCATTGTAAGCTTTGCAGGAGGCTTTTCCATGTCTTTTGTAGATTGAAGGCATTCCACAAATGGTGACTGTCCATTCTTGCGGCGTGATAATGGTACATAACGGAGGAATGGAGGATTATTGGAAGGTGTTGAAATTTCAGCTCTTATTGAATTACTAGTAGATTCACTAGAATGATCATTCCCGCATTCTGGACCTTTCTTTGAGGAAGGATTATCCTTTTCAGTGATGAATCTAACATGCTTCTTTTCACTCTGCTTGCTTTCTATAGACGGGATCTCAACTGGGAGAACTTCACTAGCAATATTATCTTCTATATAAAATTTTGCATCAGCAAAGTGAGCTTCAGTCTCAACAAAAGGCTTTAAGTCGGCATTGACCTTCTTTATTCCACCTTGAAGATACTTGAAACATTGATGCAAAGTTGACGGCACTATTCCATTTCCATGGATCCATGGACGTCCTAACAACATGTTGTAGGTTGTTTTGGCATCGATGACATGGAACAAAACGTTACTTGTCAATTCTCCAATGATTAATTCCAAGTGTATCATGCCGATTGCACGTTGTCCTCCTTGGTTAAAACCTTGAATGACCAAACGACTGTGCGATAATTCCTCCATAGTAAGACCAAGTCATCTCATTGTCATTTTTGCTAGTATATTAACAGCTGAACCTCCGTCAATGAGAATACGATCGATCTTTTGTTCACGAGTATAACTAGAGACATAAAGTGGACGATTGTGGGGCTTAGAGCCTAACAACAGATCCTCATCAGTGAAAGTTAAGTCTGGAGAGCATGCGTAACATACCTAGGTTTGTTGAAACGTGTTGGTAGAAGGAGTGTACATCTCTGGCTTCTTAAGAGCTTGAGTGAGCGCTTCTTTTGGTGAGATGGAGGATTGCAAGGGTTCAACTTCATCAACCTGAGATTGGAGTTCCTCCAAAGATGACAAAGTCTCGTTTGGACCACCATGGTCAACATCCTCCTTTTCATCATGAATTTCGCATCGAGAGACCGTGTGAATGGCCTTGGCTGAGTCATTTTGAAAGAATTTTCTGGGGAAGAATTCTTCCAATGTGATGAGATTTCGAAGTTTTTGGGTTTGTGCTGAATTGTCAAACATTTTTGTTCCCAGTCTTTCTTGCCTTTTATCACTCTTTCTTCTTGACCAAGGCTGAATCTGGTTTTGTGCTTTTCTAGACTCTTGGGTGATCAAATGAAGAGGGAATGTACGTCTCTTCTTCCATCTCCTGCGAGTAACCACCGTCCAGTCTTCTTCCTCATCCATTGTTGACCTTTTATCATCATTTAAATTATAATCAGATGCCTTTTGTGAGAACTGAACTTGAACAGGTTCTAGAGAACCAAACTGAGCGAGAGTGGTATTTGCCCCCTGCTTAGTAGTTGGAGACATGCAACTAGGTAACCCACAAGCAAAGGTTGCAAGGTTTGACTGAGCAACATCATTAAAATCCAAGTCGATTTTCCTTTCCTTGGCGAGCTTCATGATGAGTTCTTTAAGAACAAAGCATTTTTGGATTGGATGGCTTATAATGCGATGATACTTACAATAGTTTGGGTTATCAACTTTTCCCATCTCTTCCGGTCGTTTGCATTCTGGCAATTCAATTAATTTCAACTTGAGCAGTTGTTCTAGCATTTCTGGCATATCGGCATCTAGGAAAGGATACACCTTTTGTTCCCATTCCTTAAGTGATGAGCGTCGCGTCTCACGCTGTTGGTCTACCTCGGGCCTCTTCTCATTGGCCTTTACATTTCTTGTTGAAATTTTGATTGGGGCAGGGTTGACATTCATTGAGTCTTTGACATTACTTTTCGGATTCCTGTCATTTTTCCTTATTTCCCGTCTTTCTTTCCTTTCCTCAGGTACGGGAGGTTTTGTATTTCCATGGCTAGAGATACTCAATTCCATGTCATGCGCACGAGTTGCTAACTCCTCAAATGTTCGGGGCTTTATCCCTTGAAGGATGTAAAGAAGTCCCCAATGCATGCCTTGGATGCACATCTCCACAGCAGATATTTCAGAAAGTCTATCCTTGCAATCTAGACTCAAAGAACGCCACCGATTGATATAATCAACGACGGGCTCATCTTTCCACTGTTTGGTATTGGTAAGCTCCATCATGCTTACCGTGCGCCGTGTGCTATAGAATCGATTGAGAAACTCTCTTTCAAGTTGTTCCCAGCTATCGATTGACTCGGGTTCTAAGTCTGTATACCAATCAAAGGCATTTCCTTTCAATGAACGAACAAACTGCTTTACAAAGAGGCCTCCTTGAGTCCCTGCATTCTCACATGTTTCTACAAAGTGAGCCACGTGTTGCTTAGGGTTTCCTTTGCCATCAAATTGTAAGAACTTGGGGGGTTGATAACCATTTGGCATCCTCATATTATCGATGCGCTTTGTATAGGGCTTCGAATATATGAGAGAACTTGTAGAAGAACCTCCATATTATGCTCGTATGGTGTTCGTTATCATATCCTGCAATTGTTGGACAGATATCGAAGCCATTGAGGTGGAATGTCCGTGTTGAGAAGTGCCTTCAACTCCTTTTCCCTTATCACCCTTCGCATTTTCTCCTTTTAAGGTAAAGCCAGGTGGGCGCTCAGGGCCATGACTTGATTCACCCGAATCTTCTACCTCCAGTTTGTTCATCAGGGTTGCAATTTGATGTCCTTTTCTTCAAGTGATTTTGTGAGAAGGATGATCCTTTGTTCCATTTCAGCCATCTTTTCTTCCATGGTAGAGGTGTTAGTCATCATTACTGGCATGACTTCTAGATATGATGGAGAACATGATGAAATAGGATGAGCCAAAGGTACTTTATTCCTTAAGTTTCTCATCACAGGTGAAGAGTTGATAGAAAAGGTCTTTGTTGGGGATGATTCATTACTGCTCTCCAACTCTTTCGAGACATATGAATCCTTAGTGGTAGCTTTCCTATTTGCAAGAAAGTCCAGAGAGATGACAGTAGGAGGTTGGCTTTTGTTAGTTGGTTGGGGTTGAAGTTGATCAAGAGCTTTGGATCGACTGCGAGTGATTGGGCCAACGTAATCCTCATCACTGGAAGCATCAACTACTGATTTTCGGGCATTCTTGCTAGAGGCCATTGAAGCTGGTAGCAAGATGATGTCGAATTTCTTTTCTTTTGAGGGAGAAAGAGATGAGAGGCAGAGATGTCCCACTGGGCGTGCCAGAATATGTAGACGACTAAATTTCTAGTTCGAAATAAATCAAACAAGTAAAATAGTTGCACAAATGCGAATTTGTATTGATGATTGTGTGGTACAATTCTCTGTGATTACAAAAGAGTGATCCTCTGATTCGATCTCCTTGAAGGATTTGTTGATTGGAATTGTGGTAATGTGATTTTGATCTAAACACCAAATATACTTCAATTTGGCTGAAGAATGGATCGAAGACCTTTGAAACAGAATTGCAATGAATCTCTGGCTATGAGCTTGTTAGAAATTCTTTGTTCTTCGTGTTCTTCGTGTTCTTCGTACGTTCTTCGTGTTCTTGGTTTGTGGTGGAAGTTCTTCGGGGCCTTAGGGGCTTGAATCCGTAGAGCTTCACTGATTTGTGAGTTGTTGATGTTTTCGGACACTTTAGGCTTGATTCCCGCAAACTTTTGGATCTTGGCGGATGATTTGGATGATTTCTCTTCGAATGTTCTTCGTATTCGAAGTTGAAGTTCTTGAAGTTCTTGGAGGCTTTAGAGCTTGGTTCCGGCAGAGCTTCTGGATTTCTGAGTGCTTCAGATGGCTTCATGTCCTCCCAAATGTCTTAGGAAGGCTTCTATTTATAGGAGTTTAGGGGTGGATGAGTGACACGTGGCGGAGTCTGATTGGTGACACATGTTACAGCCTGATTGGTCCGCTTATGTCATCGCTTACACGTGCGAGCCTGATTATGTCATCGCTTACACGTGCGCTGATGTGTGATTGGTTTTTGCATGACACTTGGCAAATTTCTGTTGGTTTTTGAGTAGTGATAGCAAAACCTAGCAGCAATACGTGGAGTTTTGTAATTGGTTGTATTTTGTAGACTTAGTAGTGTGACGTGTCAGCTTGTGATAGGTCGGGAATTTTCCCTTTCTACAACTAGTAATTCACATAAATCTTTTATTGGGTACCTTCAAATTGTAAAATTTCAAAGAAAGCAACAGTAGAAAGTAAAAGGCAAGCTAGAAGAAATCTAGAAGTTTGGTCACCTGGGAGAGCACTGAGAGAGATCAAAATCTTAGAGAGGGACGAATGAGCCTTGGGTTTTGAGAGAAATGAAGAGGAGAAAAGAGACAGAAGGAAAATAGGGCTCATTCTTAACCAAAAAAAAAAATAGAGCTCATTAAAAAAAATAATTAAATATTTTACTGTACATGTCAATGAGTCATCACTTTAGACATATATATATATATATATATACACATACACACATATCAAACACACAATTTTGTTTTTTTACTTTTGAAAATTTGTTATTAGAAACATGGTATCAAACACATTTTTGCATTATGAATACTTTAAACACGTGTTTTTACAACACTTTTTAAATTACAGTTTTCACATCATTTTAAACACTAATACTTAAACACTATTACCAAACAGACCCTGAGACTTTGGATTTTTTCATGCTATCAACGTTTAAAATAAACATTGAGTATATAATTATTCTGATAATTGTATAAGAAATCTGGGGTTCAATCACCGCCAACATCAATAACTGATTAGTGTCTTGGTCTAATAATAAAGAGTTATCATCAAGAGTGGACGTCATAGGTTGAAACTCTCTAAAAAAAAAAAAAAATTGATATCTATTTATTGATGATATAAAAACATTGTAATCCATTCATTTCAAAATGCTTGGATAATATTTCAAAAGGTCTTTACAATAAAGTTACTTAGAAACTCTAGAAATCCTAATTTCCTTTGTATCGGTTTTGGAGATTAGATGAGCTGGAGCCCATAGAAATTTGTTTGTTTCCTTCGATTTCCAGGCCACAACATTGATGTTATTATAATTAACATGGTGATAGTTGTATATTGTGTGTATAAGACACAACTAAAATTGTGTTTTAAAAACATTATTTCAATTATAGATGCGAAATGGTGAAACACGATTTCACAGTTATTACCGAATGAAAACACAATATCAACTGAAATGTGAAAGTTCTTCTAAAAAAAGAAAAAGAAATGTGAAAGTATATAATTATTTGGTCATAAGGTTTTAGGAGAAGAAATATCTCGACTTAAAAAAATACAAAAATAATTATGTGCCCACTCCATGAAACTTACGCTTGGACCAGGAATCTCAAGATGGGTATGAGTCTAACCTGTTACAAGAGAAAGCCCATTGGATCAAGTTATGGGCTGCTACAGTAATTTCTTTTTTTTTTATGGGAGCTACAGTAATTTCTTTGAATCAATTATTACAACACCAATTTTCAGAAACTGTTTTAACAGCCACCCTAATGTCTTCACTCTTCAGTGACCAGGTTAATGGTCCATAGAGGAGTATCAACTATCAATGAGGTTCTTCAATAATGGACTTAAAACATTTAACCCATCACCTTCTAGAATTATACTTCAGAACCCAGTCTGATGGGCCCATTAGACTGCAAATTGGGCTGCCTTGGGATTTCCTACCACAACGGGCTACCACCCTCTCCTCAAGTACCCAAGCTTGCATTCATGCTCTTTTTCCTTTCCACATAATTGCAGCTTCAAGCCTTCAGCATTCAACTTTAACCCAACCTATCTTTCAGCCGAGACAAGTTTATTAATATTCTTTTCCCATATATATCACAACAATTTTTTTTTTTTTAAATCCTTCACATATCTTAAATTATAATATTGTTTGAATTTTTTTTGTTGAGGATCATAATATTGTTTGAATTAATTAGATAGAATGATTTCTTTTCTGAACCCATCCAAATTGGATTCAGATCCTCTAGATTTCCTAAGGTACTCTACCAAATAGATTTCCTTAAATCTTAACCATTCTTTAATGATTTAATGGTCAAGATTCTGCCATGTCAGCATTTCACTAACAATAATCTTAATTGTTTTGTTTGCAACATTATTTTATTATTTTAAGAATATTGTTAGTGGAATGCTGACATGGCAGAATCTTGACCATTAAATAATTAAAGAGTGCCTAGGATTTAAGGAAATTTACTGATAGAGTACCCTAGGAAATTTAGAGGGTCTGAATCCATAAAAATTAGCTTCACAGATCTTATATTATTAAAATTATATATAATTTTCATTACAAAATAGACTATTTATATTATCAATGACTTATAAATAATAATTTGATATCTTATTGAATTAATTACAATCTTTCACAATCTAATTTCAAATTTATAAAAAAAATTATTATAAATATATACATATAAAATATAAAATATTTTATATATTTAAATCGAGTCTCATGTTTAAGAGCTTGTTTATGAACAAATTATTATATTTAAACTTAACTCATTTAATAATTGTCTCTAAACTTAGACTTAAATTTAGCTATTTGTTAAATAAACAATATAAATTTGAAATGTTCATAAACAGAACGATTCATTTAAATAAGGAATCAGGACCCCATAAATATAAAATGCCAAAGCAATTTATTATGCATGGTTAGCAATACATCGAAATGGGCATGTGACTAAAGGAGATATGGACCTCTTTAAAGCTACGTACTTGCATTTTATATCAAGAGAGCAGAATCAGCACCACAACCAAACATTCTTGGCCACTCAATTGTCGATATCTATTGTACGCTAAATCTTCCAAGTTTCAACACCATTGCATCAACAGGATGTCTAAGTTTTGGATTTTGGCTGTTGGGAACACCTTTGCAAAATGTTATGCTTTTTTTTTATTGGCTTTGAATGGAAGGTTCATATGAATCATATCTGTAACTGTAAGGTTCTTTTTTCTTTTCTTTTTTCTTTTTTTTTTAAGTCTTGAACTAGAATTTTAAAAGCTGGATTACAACCAATAAATCAAAGGGGCAAAAAATTATTTGATGAATGGAAGGTCAAAAATGACCAGAGCCATGATTTGTGTTTGCTTCTGCCTGGCTGCAAATTAATAATTTAAGCTGAAAGTAGGATAGCTATATTACACACTCTTGGACAAAATATATCAATCAGCTAGTTGAACAAAACAATTCCAATAATTTTGATCCATACTTTTGAGTCCCTAAATATTATATTGTTTGTAACCGGCCGTTTAGCATTATTGAAAAAAAAAATAGAACTTTAAATTATAAAGTTTTTTTTTTTTTTTTTTTTTAGAGAGTTTCAACCTATGGTGTCCGCTCCTGATGATAGCTCTTTATCATCATACCAAGACACCAATCAGTTTTTTGTGTAGGCGGGGATTGAACCCCAAATCTCTTATACAATCATCAGAGACTTTACTAGTTGAATTAACTGGAACCCACTTAAATTATAGAGTTTTAGTTGTAGAGTTTCTGGCAAAGAAAAGTTTAAGTTACAGGGAACTTTATATGTTTTAAGTGTTTGACAAACTGCAAACTTAAATTTGAATAAATTAATTAATGGAGAACTTTAAAATAATATATATATATATATATATATTTTTTTTTTTTTCATTTTCTTCGTATCACTTGCAATTTTTTTTTTTCTCTTCTTTCCCCTCTTTGTTTTCCTTTCCTTTTCTCCTCCTTTATTCCTATTCCTTTTTTCTAAATCTAACTTTTTACTCAATTGTGGATTCAAGCAATCCAAAGTGACCACAATGGCTCTCCACTCCTCTCTTCTCAAGAATCCATACATCTCTTATTAGTATATGGACAAATATCTCTCGAGTACTACTTTCCATTTGGAGCCTAAATGGAGGAAGCCTAAAAAATTTACAACCAACTTTATAGTTTTCAATGGTCATTAGCATTTCAAGATCGAGAACATACTTGAAGAACTTTCATATTTTCATGAGCCATTCATACACATATAATGGGAAAATTATTATATAGTCCTGAGCCCTGACTACCCAATAACAGCCCCCATGACTCAAATTCAAGATCTTTACCTTAGAGAATAGAACAGTACCACTATACTAAAAAGTTTGGTAGCAATCTCAAGAAAATGATTGTTTTTTTGATAGAGCTCAAGAAAATGAATGATATTGTAGGTTGGGTCAACCAATTGATAATAATACAATGGAATATGATATAAATAAAACAACGCACATGACACATGAGGGTCCAATGTAGTATTATACTAGGAGGATTGAACCCCAATGGAAATTCTCAACAGCCACTGATAGGCAACTTGAAGTACAGCTGAGCACCAAAACTTCTTACCAAGTTGAAGAAAGTGAAGGAGACTATAGTGTGTTTTTTGAACCTTTGGTTGTTAAGTATTTCTGTATTTATATGGCAGACTCCAGCGCATAGGGATTGCAGCGACCAATTATTGGAGAAAGTCAAGGACATTGTGGGTTAGAGAGACTAGAAGTCTGAGTATTTCTTTTTAGGTAATTTATATTACGCAAAACAATACTTATTTCTCTCGTATTTATAGTAGGGTCTATTTATTAAATTCACAATGAGGTCTATTATGAATATAAGTAAATAGAATACCATTCCATTAGAAGTACTTAAGAATTTTACTTATGAATAATTTGGTCTCCCACATTGTTAACGTATCATGTACATTGTACTATTACCATCTTCACAAGGTTAAAAATGATTAAAGCCCACAAATTGATGAATTCTTCCAACCATTTAAAATAGTGCATGCTTAAAATAAATAAATAAAACTTGATTTGGTAGATGAAGAGAAGTGTCCAAATTTTACAATTAATTTAATGTTTCCCCATATTTAAATCTTACAAACTAATACATTGCAATTTGATTTTAATAAGATTCTGTGAACCCTATTGGTAATTTTTTCCAGCCTTTGAATAGATGACCAAAATCAAACACACATAAGATCATCAGCTCCATATTGCAAAATTGATCTTTAAAGCATCTCTAATAGATTAGGCATCTCCTTTTCTAACCTTTTTTTTTTTTTTTTGCTGAATCCTTTTCCTTTTCTAACCATTTTGACTAGCATTTTCTTTACTGTGGCATCTCCAACCAATGAGATTAGTCATTTTGGATAAATTGCTACAGTAACTCTCAAAGCTTAACACATTTGAAAAGTAATTGTAGTTTTCCAAATATTTATTTTATCATTTTTTTTCTTAAAGAGATAGAGTTATAAGAAGAACATGAGTAAAGGAATAAAGAATAAAGAATAAAAACAAATATTTAAATAAAATAGAGATAAAAAAAAAAAAGTATAATGAAAATTTGACCAAAATAAAAATGGAAACATGAATTTTTTTTTTTTTTTTTTTAATTTATAAATGACATTTTGATTAACTAAAATAGGACACATATTTCCTTTATCACACATGCCAAAATTCAGAAGCCACCTAAACTAAGTGCCTTGTACTGTTAAGTCTCTAACTGTAATTCAAGCCCACTGTAAGTAGCCGAGTGCAAAGAGATTTCCTGACTCACATTTTGTTGACAAGTGTCAATTGCAGTGCCTTATCCTAATATTTCTAAAGGTGTGTAATCTCTTCTTACTTCCTCTGCCTCTATTTTACTCTTCTTCTCTCCCTCCATTCCATTCAATACCTTCAACCAGAGAGTCTCTCACTATAACAAAAATCCGTTCTTTTTTTAAACAGAGCTTGTTTATTTATCTGACCCTTTGAGTCTCTCTCTTTCTTTCTTTTTAGTTTAGTTTCCTCTCTGAAACTTTCATTCTCTCACTTTCTTTGAAAACTCTCTGACTCTGCTGCCATGGCAGTGGCAGAGCTATCACCTTCTTACACAAACACCCATCTTCACTCATCCCAGCTCTCTTCCTTATCCACCCGTCTCGGCAATTTTCGTCGCTGTGCTTTTAGACCACTCCCTCGAGCTCGAAACTCCCTCACTATCTCTTGCTCTGTTGCACCAAAGTAAGCTTCTTTTCAACCCTATCCGTTCTTTCTCTGATATTGTAGTTTCTTTATAGTCTTATGGGTCTTTTAAAAATAAAAAATAAAAATTTATTTGTTCTTTTTTGTAATTCTCAGTCAAGTTCAAGCTCCAGTAGCAGTGCAAAATGAGGACCCTAAGACCAAGACCGAGTGCTTTGGTGTGTTCTGTCTCACTTATGATCTCAAGGCTGTAAGTTCTTACAAATTTTGTGTCTTTTTATGTTAATTCGATGAGTCATGGTGAAATTCTATCTAAATTTTGTAGTTATTTGTGTTTTGAATTAGTTTTTTTTTTCCATGTTGAGCTCCAGTGTCTAATATAATTGCATTGATATTTTTTGTCAATATGTGTAGTCATTAGTTTTTTATATGAGGGCTGAATGGTTGAGAAAGATTCGTTTGATTCTGTTTTTTATTTTTCATTTTCGCCTTGTCATCATTTTCCACCTCATTTGTAATAAATGAGGTGGAAACTAACAAGAAACATAGTAATAACTAACAAGAAACATAAAAAGAGTCCAATCAATATGCCCAATTCTCCATGGTCTATAACTGTTAGTGCACATGCAGTAATTGATTTTTATTCCAGAAATATAAATATCTTTTATTTTAAGTGAGAGGTGTGAAACATGCTTGCAAAATCAAGTTTACTATTTAACTCAAAAAAAAAAAAAAAAAAATCAAGTTGCTATTGTTATTTATGTAACATTTAAATCTTGGTAATCAATAATGCTAATATAATTACTGTGAAATGGTGAAAGAAGAAACGAATGTTACTGGCTTGGATTTTTTTAACACAATGCATATGAATTGTTACTCAAGGCGAGCGCGGAGAGCATTATCTTGATTTTGTATATACAAATTATTAAATTTTATATTGAGTACTGAATCCCTTTGATGGTGGCACTTGATCTGACAATGAGAAATAATGAGATACAGATTAAGTATGGACATGGGGTACACTATTTTCATATCTAGTAATGTCTTGCTTGTTTGTGTGGGTGGATGGGGGTGTTAGAAGATGCAAATTCATATCCTTGACATCTTTTTAGCTGTTTGGTGCAGTAATAGCTCATCAGGAGATCTTTTCTTCTATTGTTTAATCCACAAAGACCACAGCTGACAAATCTTTTTAATATGTGGCCCCAGGAAGAAGAGACAAAAGCCTGGAAGAAATTAATTAATATTGCTGTCTCAGGTGCTGCTGGGATGATTTCAAATCATCTACTTTTCAAAGTAAGGATTTCTTAGATCCAAAAGTTGGAGTATGCAGTTTTTGGGTGATTTTTTTTTTTTTTTTATAATTTAAATTTTCCTGGACTCTCTATTGCATTTGAGTTGATATTGATCTGTATGTCACCCTAATTGTTCACAGGATACATAGAAGTCTAGCTTACAGTTTGATCCAATAATCATATCAACATTAGCATGTTCCCATAAAAGTAGGAACCCTATTGTCTTTTGAAACTGACAGATACCTGTCTATGGTAAAATTTGCCCCAGCCTGTTGACTTATTTAGCTGTAAAATTTTAGCAATCCAGTGTTGCAGGCATGTAGCATAAAATTGAAGAAGGGAAAAAAAAGGTTATTATATGCATATGTATTACATCAAGGTATTGCCTCACTCGTTAGGAGGCAGTGAATTGAGTTCAGTTGCCTTTGACTGACTGTCCAATGTATTAATATATTATTGAACCATCTTCAGAACTCTTATTGGTGCCCTTGGAAAAAATCATATAAATCAAATCACTCACTTCATTTTCCACTGCATTGAGTCACAAGAAAGAATACTTAGCTCAGGGTGGGGGGGGGGGAAAGAAGAGTCATAACAGAAGGAATAACATTATGACCTAGTCATAACAAAGGTTGTTTGTTTCAGACGTGTAATCTGATTTTGTTTGTTCTGCCAGCTTGCATCTGGTGAGGTTTTCGGTCCAGATCAACCTATTGCATTGAAACTATTGGGATCTGAAAGGTCGTTCCAAGCTCTTGAAGGTTTGTTTCTCAAGTCAACGTACTCTGATAAGACTATTAGTTGCACCACTCAAAAAGCAGTGTTTTGTTCCACCTAAGCAAACAAAGAAGTTATAACTGAGGGGAAAAAAACTTTACACATATTTCTGACAATTAACTTTATTCTTAGAGCATGTTTTGTTGTGAAACCAATGATGATTGATTGAGGCACCAGACAAGAAAATTCCTTCCATTTAGATTGCAGCACTATGACTGCACTGCCTTTTATTAACATTGAAATTATCTGTTTCAAGTGAATTCTAATAACGTATGCTTTCATGAGGGAAAAACTAACTATCTAGTTCATTCTTGAAACAAAATGAAGTACAATCAATATTGCAAATCAATTATGTTCTGAATTTAAGGCCCATAAGACTAAAAAAAAAAAAGAACATTGCAGCTGAGTTGTACCAAGTCAGCATTGAAGACTGTTAGCTGCCTTAGCAGGGGTACTCCATCCATTTTGCAGAAAGGAAGTTTATGATGCATCTGCAGCAATGAATGTTTGTCCTTCCAATTTGGCTAGTATTACAGCTAGAAAATCAAGCAAAAAGAAGAAAAAGAACCTGTCATGGAAGTCATTTGCAAATTAGTTTTCAAAAAAAAAAAAATTTCGCTTTTCCCTGTTGAGGATTTTAACTTCCAAAAATTCAAGCTTTATTATCTTGTCCAAATACAATTCATTTACCATAAATTCTCCAATGTTAAGAATATCAAAAAAAAAAAAAAAAAAACCTATAACCTTTCTAGTTGTTTTATGTTTATTTGTATGACCATATGTCTTCAAATTTACTATCATCTAAGAATAAGTAATTTAAAATGATGATTGATGTATCTCCATAATGATGAATAAATTCATGCAGGTGTCGCTATGGAATTGGAGGATTCCTTGTTTCCTTTGTTGAGGGAGGTAAGTATAAGTATTGATCCATATGAAGTGTTTCAAGATGTAGAGTGGGCCCTACTAATAGGAGCAAAGCCTCGAGGGCCTGGAATGGAACGAGCTGGTTTACTGGACATAAATGGGCAGATTTTTGCTGAGCAGGTACCACTATTTTGTGTGATTTATGATTTTTTTTAGCAACAATTGGCTATACTGAATTGATTCTTATATTTCCTTTATTATTTTATTATTTTATTATTATAGGGAAAGGCTCTCAATGCTGTTGCATCCCGTAATGTCAAAGTGATAGTTGTGGGCAACCCCTGCAATACTAAGTAAGAGGGGTTCTATTTTAGTGGTTGATGTACAATTGAAGTGTTCCATACTGTGCCTGTAACTGCCTTGTGTTTCTTTTTTATGCAGTGCATTAATTTGTTTGAAAAATGCTCCAAATATACCTGCAAAAAATTTTCATGCTTTGACTCGGTTAGATGAGAATAGGGCAAAATGTCAGGTAAAGTTAGCTAATGACCATTACTGGTGTTGATTAGCAGTTGTCATGACCAAAAGGAATTATTATTCTAAATAATGGCTATGATTTATGCAGTTGGCCCTCAAAGCAGGTGTCTTCTATGATAAAGTGTCAAATATGACCATCTGGGGAAACCACTCTACCACTCAGGTTATTAAGAGGTTCTGTTATAAGATCATGCATGAAAAATTTCCCCACTCCTCTTCTAAAGAAACTTTATATGTAACTTTACCAGGTTCCAGACTTTTTAAATGCTAGAATCAATGGATTTCCTGTGAAAGAGGTTATAAGGGATCAAAAGTGGTTAGAGGAGGAGTTCACGGAAAAGGTCCAGAAGGTAAGATTTTCAGAACGCTAATATATATATATATATAGAGTCCGGTAAAATCAAATGTGTGGGTTTCACGTTCAGATGCTAAAGGCAAAGTTTTGATTTGCAGAGAGGTGGCGTGTTGATTAAAAAATGGGGAAGATCTTCAGCTGCATCAACTTCTGTGTCAATTGTTGATGCAATACGGTCCTTAGTTACTCCAACCCCTGAGGGTGATTGGTTTTCATCAGGAGTAAGTCTTTGTTTGTTTAAAATGCATGCATACAGATATATGCTGTCAATTTCTTGAGAACAAATTAGAAATCCCAAGTAACCATTATGTCAGAGATCCACTAACTTCATCCAAACTAATGCTGTGAGTAAATAATTTGGCACAACCCGTATGATGAAAATAACAGAAGTGACTACCGGAAATCATTCAGTTAGTCTCAGGAGTTCTCTATGTTCTAAATTTTCTTCCTATCCTTTACTATTTGTCCAAAACAATAATATCTTTAGTATCGAAGACATACTGGTTTTTGAAGCGAATCAGCTAATTGAATGCCACTTGCCAGAAGATTCCTATCAGGTAGCATAACTTGTCTGTACAACCATACAATTATGAACATGGTACAACCTAGTAAAAAGGATTATAAACATGGTTTTTTGATATTATTTGAGTCACTTCAGTTGCAGACAAGTTAAAATACTGGCTTTAATTCTCTAGTCTCATTATTGCAATACCATTGTAGGTTTACACCACTGGAAATCCTTATGGAATTGCAGAGGATATTGTTTTCAGTATGCCATGCAGATCAAAAGTAAGTTTAGCTCAGAGTTTTCTAATGATAATATTTAATTGACTTTTCCGTAAAAACGTATTCGCATTCTCCAGGGAGATGGTGATTATGAGCTTGTCAAGGATGTAATATTTGATGACTACCTTCTTGAGCGAATCACCAGGGTGAGCTATCTTCTCATCTACTAAGGGAATGTCAGAACTTATCATGAAAAGAAGAAAATCCCCATTCTTTTTAAAGGAAGTTGATGGAAACTTAATGATATCATAATTGTGATACCTTCGATAATGTGAATTGGATTGAAGAAGTGTGTGTTATGTATGCGTGTTCCAAGTCTACCTTTTTTTCTTTTTTTCTAACACCATTATTTTTCAGACTGAAGCTGAACTGCTAGCTGAGAAGAGATGTGTGGCACACCTTATAGGGGAGGTAGATATTCTGATATTGTAATATTTTCTAACTATTGATTGATGCATCAGTATATGAATCATCTTCAAATGTTTTGTTTTTTAATTTATTTTTTCAGGGCGTCGCTTTCTGTGATCTACCTGAGGATACAATGCTTCCTGGAGAGATGTAACACTCATCATCAGACTGCTCTTTTATCTGAAGAATTCATGCGACAGCTGGCTACCACAATGAGCTGTGAGGAGGGTTAACAGATATATGGAAAATTAAAATTATACTATTATTTAATGTAGAATGTTTTCAAAAATAATTTCTCATAGTAGCAAAGAGTAAATGTTACTTTCCCAAAAAAACAAAAAGAAAGAAAATATATGAAGTCACTGTTGAGCCATTTGTTGAATTTTGAAATCATATCTTTTGTGGTAAGCATGGGGCTTTCACGTTAAATGCATATTCCTTGCTTTGCTTGGGTGAGCCGTTCTCAGCTAAACCATCTATGTACTTGTGTTGTAATTTTGTTGAAGTGCTTTAATAAGCTAATCTTGTATTCTTTGGCTTGGGTGCTGTATATCATTCTTCTTCAAGCTCTGTTGCCGATACTGTAACATGATGGTCCTTTATGATAAGCAGAGAGTAAGCTTAATAACTACTATAATCTGATTAAAACATGAGGACATTCCCGATAGAAAAACTGTTCAATACCATATCAAATCAAAAGCATAGTTCAGTTCAAGTCACAATATGGATATGGTTCACCCCAATGCATAAAATCTGTGGCTCAATGAGTCAATGGTATGGCAAGGGCGTCTCTTGAGACCTTTTCTTCTAGGCCAGTTTCTCACAGCTGTGTGTATACCGGAAAACTACTACACTAAAACCCTCTGGCTATTCCATCATTCACAAGACATCCTCAATATTACAGTTCATAAAAGTAAACAAATCTGGTCATAGCCTGCACGCTTGACTACAACATGTAAATCATCCCTTTGAAATGTTATTTTCAAAGAGATCGGCTCCCTCAGCAGTCAAACTTAACAGCCAAAGCTCAAAAGTCAAAACCCAACTAAAACACCTGCTCAATGTGATAACAATCAAGCTCAAATTTTACATTGCATTAAGAAAGTATTGACTAGAGACATAACAAGCAAATGCACGTAATGGCCCAAGATGCTTGTAAAATTGAAGTCTGGATCACAATGGATATGTGGTATAATGTTGCAATTAATGTTTACAGTACAAACCCTATCAATGAAAGTGTATGTTTCAGGCAAATTTTAAAATTAAACATCTTTTTTAACCCTTGAATATGCATAATTAATTGCTCGCACTATTAGAACCATTGCAACATCAAAGATAGGGTGGCAACAACTATAAATAAAATTATTTAAGGCATGAAATAACCCATTATCAGTTTAGTAGTCAGTAAAATAACACAATATGCAACTATAGAATGTAAACAGTGTAAGAATTACAATGAAATCACAAGGGGTATAAAGCACAAAGTATCAGTTTGGCAGTCAGTATGAACTAAAAAACAGAGCTGCATCATCGTGACGTCCTAGTCAGTCTATAGAGTATAAAATTTTAACCATGAACCAACCCAAGAATATTCAAGATGGGATATACTGTATGGTTTCACATAGGCAACTTTCTCACTAATTCAGCATTACTTGATGCAGATGTAGCTTCCAATCTTGAAGCTCACAGAGAGTAGTAGGACCCAAAAGAACAAAAAGAAGCACCAGCACCGTGAAACTACAGACAATCCCTTGCCAGTGAGTGAGCCAGCCAACGGCACAGAATTGGCAGAATTCATGTCAGCTTGTGGCAGCACAAATGACAAGAAGAGGCTGGCATCATTATTCTTGCCAAGTGACCAGTCCATCCCATCAGTTAAAGTCATGTTTCTTATTCTGATCATACCAGCAGTGACACGAACTGAGCTGGAGGATTGTGCAGCAGAGTGTAACCCAAGAGCTGCATGATCTTTTGCAGGGAACTCTGCAGCAAACGCGGGAGGAGCAGGGATGCTTCCCAACATATGACTGGCCCGCTTGACGAATGGATGCTTATCATCTGCACCATAGATCAGGCACACAAGAATAAGCAAAATCAAAAGAAGAAGGGAAGACAAGACCAGACCCACATACAAGTCTCAAGGGATTATATGGCTGCTTCAAACTTTTACCACTCTTCACATATTTATGGACATAGAAACACCAATAAGTACATGACTGGAAGAGCTGAGAGATTTTGTCAAATTAAGATAAATCTTACCTGATTCATATATTGTGGCCTCTGGCTTATGCTTTGAAGATGAGGCATCATTGTTGCGTTGTGCCTCTGGCAGATGTAGAGTCTCGTTGAAGACTTGGTCAGTTCCTCCATTCTCATGCTGTTACAGAGTAATTAAGTTAATTAAATGCTGCAACGACAGAATCCCAACATACGGTAGTGTATTTAAAGAATTAATCCTTTACCTTCTGGGGTGCTTGGTCAAAAACAGAATTATCAGTCCCCATGATTTCAGAGGGATCAAATGTTAAATGTTGTGAGTTGTCATCATCTGCATCAAAGAATGTTAGGTACTCATCAAGCATGTCAAAACCTTCAGGATCTGCCTCCACAGGATTTGAAAGATCATTAGCTTCAAGATATAATCCATCACCCATTGGAGCATTATCAGCAGCATCCATGAAGAATTCATCAAGCGAGTAATTGACTTCAGCTGGATTCACATTATTGCTTGATTCAACAAATCCTCCAAGTGAGTAATTGACTTCAGCAGGATTCACATTATTGCTTGATTCAACATAATATTCATCTTTGACTGGATTTGTACCCATCCCATATTGTTCTGGTATGTTTAAAAATTGGTCATACTGTGGCTCGGAGGTTTCACCAGTGCCTATGATAGGCTTTTGATCATCTTCAATGAACTCCCCAGAATGCTCAGCATGGTTGCTCGTTTCCCCATAATAAAAGTTCAACGGGGGAGGATTTTCGGATGGAATATTTATCTCAAGATTCTGGAAAAGGGAAACATGTTTACAAAATTTGAGAATTCAGAAATGACTGTGTGTGGGAGTTCTTTTTTGGTTATTTTGGGGGGGGGGGGGTGGGCGGGGGGTGTTTGTAGCAAGGAGGTGCAAAAAACAAGACCATGTATACTAAATAAGACAAATGGAGAGCACCTAATCTGCCACAACTATACATTTTAAAGACTTCTTCAAATTTATGGTGGATGCACATCATTAAAAGTATATCCACCTTCATATTGAAGTCATACTAAGCATAAACTTGAATCCAAAGGTTGCAGCTTATGGAGGGAGGGTGACATTAATATAATCAACAAATTCACATATAAGGCCAAAATAATGAATCCAACTGCTCTACCTTGATTCCAATCAGTTTCCCAAGTGTAGATAGATCTTGATTTTTGAACCATCTATAAATTTGTCTTTGGCTTTACAGTAAATGCATCAGCATTTTTGTCCGAGAAGTCATAGATTCTGGACTGAAATCAACACCCAAAAAAAAAACAACATACCCAGGCTCCTGCTTCTGCAGGGTTTGGGGTTCAATAAAGCAAAAATTACAGTAACTGTAGGAGCAAAAACTTTCCCAATATTTTGAACTTAAATATAATGGAAAGCTTATGTATACATCTAAACCATAACTAATCTAATTTCACTAGTTTTTGCTACTAATACAGAACTCATCATATTAATATCTCCTTTTCAAATAATGGGCACCATCCAAATTTGTCCTTACAGCTTTCCCTAAAGGCCCTAAACACATTAAGGGATTACCATCAAAATTTCAGCTTTCTTATTTTGGTCCCCCAAAGAATCTCATTTCACATGCCTAACAAATAGCGTCAATTCTTATCATCCAGCATATTCAAAAACAGCACCAAATAAACAGTTCCATCAATCACATAACACTACATTACAATTCAGTTATTCAATTGCAAAAATTCCACAAACCTGGTCAAGGTCATTCGTTTCAACAAAAGCATCATCACCAACCATCACTTCTTCAGCTGCAGCAGCTGCAGCCGCTTCACCGGGCATGAAAACCTCCACGTCATCATCTTCCCATTCCTCCTCAACAAACGGAGCGCCATACTGCTCCCCATTCTTCGGCCCTGTCCCACTCTTCTGGAAAATCCTACACAGAACAAACGCATCCTTCACCCAAACCCACCCACAAAACGACATCAAATTTTCTTGATAGATTGGATAGAGAATTTCATCCTAGGGCATCCGCTCCATGATGATTGCTCTTTATCATCAGGCCAAAGACACCATATAGTTTTCATTGTGGGCGGGGTTTAAACCCCAAATCTCTTATTTGCCGACAAGAGACTTTACCAGTTGAGCAACTGGAACCCACATAAAAGAAAAGACAAAATCAATTCCAATACCACCATAACAAAAACATTTCCAACAAAAAAATAAACACAAAAATTAAAAACAGAAATGATAATCAAAACAAGAATCTTACAAGAACAAGTCCAGATTTTTCCAAATCCTCGTCGATGAGGCGGTACTCGTGCATAACCCAATTGGACCTAGCTCCACGAGGAGCGCGACCATTGTGGTAAACAAGGGTCTTCTTCATCCCAACAGTGCGAGAATTTTGACGAACCGGACGGTCCTTCCCAGTGGTTTTCCAATACCCCTTTTCAGTAGCTCGATTCGTCCTCGAACTATTCCCATACTTCTTGTCCAAAGCACTGAAGAAATACCACTCCAAATCCCTGCTCTTCAGCTTCGACTTGCCTATAAAAAATTTACCCAAAAAATCAACAACAAAGATTCAATCTTTAACCCATACATAAAAAGAGAGAGAGATAGATGGGTTTACTAGGGAGGTCCCATGGTTCGGACTTGTAGATATCGACGACGGAGATTGGGTCGAATTTGAAGGGCTTGTTTAACACCTTGCGCTTCAGGTAGTACCGAACGAGTTCTTCGTCGGTTGGGTGGAATCGGAATCCGGGAGCGAGTGAGGTTGCTGATTCGTCACGGCCCATTAATTCAAATCAATTCGGGCTAATTAGGGTTTTGGAATTGGGGATTTGAAAGAGAGAGAGAGAATAATTAGGGTTAGGGTTTTGGATTTTCAGAGTTTTCAGTCAGAGTCTAAAGGTTGAAAGCTGGAGAGAGAAGAATAAGACGATGAGAGCAATGCCATTGAGCTAGAGAGACAAAATGAAAAAGAGAAAAGAGTGTACACACAATTGATAAATAGTGGATGCTTCTTCAGGAAGAAATTTGGGTTTGGTTTTGTTAGAGTCACAGCGTCGGTGATGAAATTGGATTTCAATTCAGTACTTATTTTTCCACGTGGCAGTGTCTTTGCGAGTAGGTAGCACTTGCGGTGCGGAACTGTTGGGTTTTGGTGTACTGTTGTCTGTTGTTATTCTAGAATGTGCCATTGGGGGGGGGAGGGTGACGTAATCACATCCGTCAAAGTTAGATTGATAGTATTAATAAATATCCAATACCAAGTAGCCTTAATTTGTAAGGGAAAATGACAACCTTTGGTTGAAAATCACATCCGTCAAGTAATAAGATTAAGATTGGATTTTAATAAGTGTTTTTTATTTTTGGGTTATATTAAATTTTTTAGAGCTTTCCGAAATCTGGGAACTGTTTCATCCACACAAAAAAAAAAACACACACACACGTACAACCCTTGCGTGTAAATCTGTATATTTTGGAATAAATTATGATAATATAATGATGATGTCTTATCAATTTTCGTGTGCTATCAAAAAAAAAAAAAAAAAAAATTTCGTGTGATTATTATAATTTTTTATTATTATTCAAATTCAACTAACCTATAGAATATAAAGTCGTTTAATTTTAAATACTTTTGATATATAAACAATCTCGTTGATTTGTAATTTAATCAAATTCAAATTATACATAAGTTTTTGTTGATATTATAGGACTGAATTACTTTTTATTGAATAAGAGTTTTTTTTTTCCTAGTTATTACAAATGAATTGATGGTTATTAATAATGTAATGTTAATTAAAAGTTATATTTCTCAAATGAGTAAATAGTTTAAATTTATGTCATAAAGATATTTCCTAAAACATGTAGGAATATAATATGCATTGACTTCCTCCCATATATATACATTGACTCTGTTATTTAGCTTCAAATGACTTTTTTTAAATGTCAAAACCGTGTGTGAGGCATGTAAATATGAACAATAATTTTTTTTTTTTTTTTCTAGAATCAAATATATGAAAAATTAAGCTATAAAATCTAGGATCCTAAAAACTATTTTGGGTTCAAATGGAACATTGAGATGCATTGTTTTTGGCGCAGTCAAAGCTAGAAATGTACCATTGGATTGATCGCCTGGACCTACAATTATGGAACTCACTAAATAAGGAAAAAGGAAGATGAGGTTGTAAACAATTTCTAGGACCTTTCCTTTTCTTTTTTTTTCTTTTTTTCAAGGCTACTTGATGCATATTTTTGCCGGCACAGAACAGACAACTTTCTCTCTAGGTGGGTCTGGACTTTTACTTCAGAGTTTAGACCACAAATCTCCTACTCGAGAAGTCATCTATTACTAGCCACCAGCCAACGACCCTCACTACCCCACATATCTTTTAAACCAAAGTAGAGTGTCATTGGCGTATGTAAATTATTGTTTTCCTAAGTTTGCAGTGTCATAAACAATTTGTGTTAGCCTATGTTGTTGCAGCTGATGATAGTGAGTAACATGAAGAAGGCACGCAAGCAAGATAAGAACCCCAAAATTTCAGAACACGCAGCAGTGGTCATTGCCAAGACTTGTGTGAGTTGCATACAAACACGTACACAACTAAATTGACTTGATTGAGACTTGTTTATCACATGATCTTCACAGTACATGTAGTTTGTAGGAGATGAACCCATCACTATCAACAAAGATTCAGAAGTTATGATGTCATCTAGTCCAGTTGTATCATCTCTTTAAGTTTCAGCTAATCCACCATTCATAAAAATCCTCGAAAAAAAAACGGCAGCGCATCACCATCAAACTCGTCATGGAGTCATGGGGGCAGTGCCATTGACCCTATTTTTTTCTGTGAGCCTTGGTTGCAGGCTTGGGTTCTTAATAAATAAGAAAATTTCTAATTGTTTTACTAAGACTGTATAAGTCTTAAATTTTGAACCAAGAAGTCTACATTACCTATTTTTCAGAACAAAGGCTTCGATAGCCGATACAACATTACATTTTGACATTCTTACAAACAAATGTTCAAACAACAGTAAAAAGTTCCTGACCCTAGAAAAGAATACATGATCTCAGATCAACTGATGTGAGAGGGAAAAGCCCCCAAGGGCTGCAAAACTTACATAACATACGCCTACCATTCACTTGACATCTCGGACACTCCTCTTCAAGTCCTCATTTTCCTTGTTCAGAAGATCAATTCGAGATCGAAGAATGTTTAACATGGTTTGGGCACTCATCAGTTCAAACTTCAATGTCTCCCTCTCTACCGAAATTTTATGTATCTCATTTTGCAGATCTTGTATGAATTTCAAGCAGCTAGGAGGCACGGACGAATCAAGATTAGCAATATCAAACGGAGGAGAAACTGAAAGACTATCTTTGGGTTCAATAGATTCTAATAGAGAATATTCCACGAGTGCAGAAAGGAAATTCCTTGTTGTTGCTGGGGCGGTGGTGGTGGTTGTCAATGGTGTTGCTGCGGTGGTTGTTGTAGATGAGCAATGATCTTGACTTGTCCTAGTTGAAGTCTCTAAACCATTTGAATGGTTAGAGTTCGATTCATTATGACGCCTTCTTTTATACCTTAATAGTGGGCTGGGTCTTGGATTAGCCAAGCACGGTGAAGGATAATCATCCATTCTCTCACTCTTGCAGACGACCAGAGCATTTTGATTCTCTCTTGGTACTTCACTAGCACTAAGAGGAGCCTCATTAATGGACTGAGTATCCTGAAACAACCAACATTGGAAAGTAAAAAAGACTCTTTGGATATAATGAGGCTTGAAATACTAAGTATAGGAGCTACATCATACACAACTAACGGCATAATAGATATAAACATACCCACAAATCGGAAGAGCACAACCAATATCTATCGTGGAATAAACAAATTAAGTCTTCACATGTTTTTTATTTATTAGGTATAGGGGGAGGGGGGCTGGTGGGGTTCAAACCGCAAGTGCCCTGGCACCACAAGAGAGGCTCAAACCACACTCATTTAACCATAGATCATATCAAGTATTGACTTTATAATCATTACTCTTGGATCTCTAACACTGTGTGACCATAATTGTTAGAAATGGGGGTGGTGTGTATCATATCAGATCACTTGTAAAGAATTTCAAATTGTTTGGGGGTATAAAAATGCTCATAAATTGTATGATTAGTAAGTTTATTTTCCAAATCTATTCAAGTCAGGTGTATATCATATTGAACAATAATTTCTGTTTCGTTTTTCATTATGATTTATTTTTTCTTCTTCATATTTGGGGTTTGATGGAGACTTTAGATTAGACCATTTGTTTTTAGTTTGTGATTGTTAGAATTTAATTGGATGACTTTCCCCCTTATATGTACTAGTTTGAAGGCAAGTTATAACTCTATTCTATTTTGGTAAGATTATGAGAAAGACAACTATTTGCATTACATACCATGTGTTGTCACGTTTGGTGTATTTTAATATGGTGTGAATTATCTACTTGATGCATTGTAACTTGAAAATATGATCATTTTGAAGATTTTGTAAATATATCTTAATTAAATTTTTTGGTTGAATTTCTAAAATATTATTGTATAAATGATGATAAAATTGGTCATTTATTGATTATGTCTCAAGCTTGAAATTAGTGTGTTTTTATAGATGTATATCTTATATCTATAATATTATTGTTCAGGTATTTTACAATACATGACACAAAAACTTATATATCGATTCAAGATAAGATTCACTTTTTGACAACAATACGCATAACCATGATTTAATATACATTCCAACTCTCTATAACCACAAATGGAAGAGTCAAAACTGACTATCAAATATAAAAACCTAGTGGTATAGACCTAGCCTGTCCAATTTCTCACTATACTGCAATTCCTCCATACAATACAAGGTCTTTTGTCCCCCAGGAGGGTGGGAGGATAAACAAGGATACGGGTAGTATGCAAATGAGATCATTCAAAAAATATATTGAGAGGGAAAAAAATCTCAATGCCTAGAGTTAAGGTCAACAGAAAACCTAAGAAAGAGGTCAAAGAATGGACCAACACCCAGCTGAACAACACTTTAAGAAAGTTAAACTTTATTACCTCCAAGGAATTCTCTCTTCAAAAGCCCTCTTATTTCTTTCCAGCCAAATATACTAAATAAGGCATGATGGAGTAGTTCTTTATGCTACACCCTCAAGAAGTCAAGAACTGATCTGAGCATAATCTGATCCACTCCAAAGAGTGAAAAAGGCAGAGACCATAACTCACAGGCAAATGAAAAATGAAGTGATGCACAGTTTCACCATCCTTCTTGCACATATAACACCAACTAAAAATATAATTCTTAGATTACATTTATGTAAATTATCTGCAGTCCACACAAAGTAAGAATATGGAGGGAATTCTAAATGCCAAATATTCTTACATGGGAACTGATTCTTCAACAAACCACGTGGTTGAAAATAGAAACTCCTACCATCTTATCTACCACTCTTGTTCAATTTTCAATTTAGTGTCTTCCCCCACTCCACATACCTTGGCAGCATAAAGCATTTCAAGAATAGCATCAACAGATTCATCCTCCCAATCTTGAACTGCCCGAAAAAACTCAAATCCTTACGCAAAACCCCGTCCATCCAACCCTTGCAATCAGCTACTTTAACCTCTTTGTTCTTGTTATAGAAAATAAATCTGAAAATAGATCTTCCATTTGTAAATCAGAACCCACAAATCCAGCCAAAAAAAAGGGTCCTGCTTCCATCATGCACATAAATATGTGAAAATCAGAACACGTGTCATTCCAAAAAGGGTCCTCTCCCATCCTTCAACCTCACATATCATTTCAACTAAATGCAATCTTCTGGAGATAAGAAGGAAACGCAATCCTCTCCCAAAATTATCAGATGTGTGCAACACATCTACGAGTAATAACTTATGTTCCAAGTAGCAACTAACGCCAATTACACCTTATTACTACTTACAATAAACTAATGAAAAAGCACCTTTGGGATTATCCTTTATGTGTATATATATATATATATATATATAAAATACATAACCTTAGGGACTAGCATCAATCTAATACAAAGAATCCAAAATTGAACCAATTTACGTATTAGATGTAAACATGCTTCACTGAAAGTGCACACCTCCAACAAAAAAAATTATATTAATAAAGTCAGCTCTCCATTTATCTAGTTTCGAGACAACATCTAAGCAAAATTTATGCATACCAAAGTTATCACATCTGAATATAGACCATTTGCCCAACAAGTAAGCAAAAGGCCCAACCACTCAGCTGGTTCATATCATTACGTGCACCATTTAATAGGTTGATTTTATAACTGACTACACAAGTCTCACTCGAACACCTAGCTAGTGTGAGTTGGCTTGCTTTCACTTCCATGCTTTAAGGGGGTAAAAAAAACTGAGGATTTCACAGACCAGAAAGCACATGATATGAGTAATAAAATCAAATTTAAGTGAGGACAAGGCTTCTTCATTTATAGTTTTACCTTGTTAAATATTCAAAGATGACCTTTTGTCTTTGAACCATACTTCTTATATATTATGCTACCATTAATACAATAATAAAAAATTCACCTTGTGCTTCAACAATTTTTCCAAATGGTTTAACCATTTACCAGCCTGGCAGCCTCCAAACTGGTTGACATTCAATCCAAGTACATGCACAATACCAAGAAACCTTGGAGAAAAATCCCAGGCTCAAAAATCAGCTCAAGCTAGAACAAGTTTCCAAACCTCTATTCAAACTCTTAACTCCAGATTAGCAAAATGAGCTCACAAATGGCTCGCAAGCTTTACAAACTTGGGCCAAAATTTGTTATTTGAGGAGAACAAAGGCCACTTCACACTGCAAGCCCGTCACTTGACAAGTTTTATTATCTAAGAGGAACATGAGGAACCTCAAACTGCAAGCCCATCTTTTTGTTATTAAAGAAAGTTTGAGCCCACACAAAGACAAGCATTGATACATAAAACGCTTGGGGGCATAGGTGTTCAAAAAGGAAAAACCTCATTTACCTCCAACTTTGCGATGTGGAATTCCCAGCCAGCCTTCTCCCATATCAACAATCCCACATCAGAAGTGATGCCAATTACATTTTTTTTGCTAATAAATGTATCACATGCCCACTCTGTCTTTCATCCATGAAGTCTAAATGTCTCAAATAATGGACAAGGAGAAGCCTTTATAAGTTGGCCAAAAACTTTGTAACATCTCCTATAAGAGCTGGGCTAGCGAGCCAACAAGCCAAGCATCTTACTGCCTAGGGCTTGCTTCATTTACGAATGAGCCTTAGAATGTGTTCAAGTTTAGCTCATTCACCACAATGAACAAGCTGAGCTGGGCTTTGACCAAGCTACTCATGCATCTCAGAGCTCTCACAATTCCCCCATCACCTATGTGAAGGCACCTATTAAAAATTTGTCAGATAAAGCCATGTTCAACCTATCAGAACCCAACTTGTTCAAAAGATTCAACTTCTTTCCAACTCCCACCGATTCTTCCTCTTCAATAGTTCTTTCAAACTACCCAAATATAATGCTCTATATCATCAAACTCGAAGAGATCCAACTCGAGAGACCACACTCGCTTCTCAAAAAACCTCTTGAAAAACTCAGCTCTACTTCCAACTTCTCTCAACACCTTCCTTAAGAATTTCACAACTAGCCATTCTATACAAACTTGCCATCCAATTAGAAATTTCAGGCTCTGTCACTTTTTAGCAAGAAAAACTTCTCTACTTTGCTTCCAATTGATTTCCAACTCAAACCAAACAACCAAAATCCCTTCCTTTCCTGCTTCTCAAAAAAAAAAAATCTCTTCCTTTTCTCTCCAACAAATCTACTAGCCTCCGGATATTTCCTTATTCACATTCTAATTTTCACTTGGAGCTTTTAACTACTTTTCATATATAAATCTCAATACACCTTCCTTAAATTGGAAGAGACTCTGCCACCTTTCAACCGAATCCATGAAAACATCAACCCCAGCCCACATATTCTCAAGACAATTTTTTTCCCAATTCCTATTATACCCATGAACCTAGCAATAGGGAAGTAAGATCATAGATAGGTATTGGAGTATAGAGGTTAAATCTATTTAATAAACTATTACACCATATAGACCTATGTGCTATCGGGGGGTTTTTTTTTTTTTTTTTGGGGGGGGGGGGGGGGGGGGGGGGGGGGTGTGTGGCGGCATGTGTGTTGGGGGTCAGACTGGAGTATGAAAACATAATTGAATTACACACACTTATATACATGTACATATACACGTATATGCGCTTGTGTGTGAAGTACGAGGAAAGATTCTTAATTCAATTTATCATTTGCACTTGATAACATTATAGCTTTTAATTGGATACTTCATCTCATCTTTTTTTTTTAATCAATAAGTTTTGGCCCAAGGGGAGGGGAAGGGGAGATTTGAACAAGAGACCACTTCATGAGGCATGATCCTAGCTGATTATGCTACTGCTTAGGGTGATATCTTCCTTTCACATAAGATTGTAAAAGGCTTTACTAAAAATTGCTATATAATATTGAATACTTTAAGACTCAACTTTTATTACAAAAAAATAATGAGAATTGGACATCTATGGTGTCTCTATAATGTACTTATCTCTTTATTCTCGTTTTACAAGATAATTTTGTTTTCTTGAAATTCCAATCTCGTGAATATTTGAATTTAAGATACCTAAATTTTCTCTTCTTTTGTTTCCATTTTTCTTTTCTTTTCTTTTCTTTTCTTTTTTTATAAGATTTCTCTTCTTTTGTTTTTCACGAACAGGGCGCTCATAAGGTTTAGGTGGCCAAAGCACAAAAAACTGATTTTTATTTATACTTTACATTTATCCCTCAATGTTTTTGCAACAATAACATGGCATAATTCAGTATCTATAATTTGACACTTCAATGAAGGACCGCTAATAAGTATAAGTACTCTTTCAAGTTTTCCTACTTATTTCTTTTCTCTCTTTCCTATTCCAGTGGAGATGGCCAATCGGATTGAGAATTACAAAAAAACTTTTTGTAGAGAGGGATTGGTGAGGAACCTAATTTCAATCTGGTTAATTGGGCTCAAATTTGTGAACCGCTGCAAAAAGGGGGGTTGGGTGTTGGGTGTCAAGAATTTGAGAAGATTTAATCAAGTATTGTCAGGAACTAGTTGTGGAGATATGAGACCAAGAGAGACTACTTTGGAGGAGTATCATAGAAGTGAAGTACGGGAGTGATTGTTTTGGGGGTGCTAGTGTCCTAAAGGTGTGTCAGGTCCTTATGGTGTTAGTCTTTGGAAATCCATAAGACAGGAGTGGTTGACCTTTTCTCGGTTTGATGTGGGTGATGATGCTAGGGTGAAGTTTTGGCATGATTTATGGTGTGGTGCTAGTCCACTTAAAGAGGCCTTCCCAGAATTATATAAAATTAGTTGTGATAAGGAGTCTTCTATAGGGAAGGTTATGCAAGTCTCTAATGAGATGACTCACTGGGATGTTCAATTCACTAGATCATTCCAGGATTGGGAGTTGGAATCTCTAGCTGCTTTTATGGACTTAATCTATTCTAGGCCAGTGAGGACTGAGGGGTGAGGGGCTTGATGAACTTAGTTGGAGGCCAGCCAAGAGTCGGGGTTTTGAGGTGCGTGGGCATTACCATTCCTTAAATTCATCTAATGGCGTGTCGTTTCCTTGGAAGTTGGTGTGGCGCTTGAAGGTTCCTCCTAGGGTAGCAATCTTTGCATGTACTACTGCCTTAGGGAAGATTTTGTCCACAGATAATGTATGGAAGAGAGGTATTATTGTTGTAGATTGGTGTGTTTGTTTGGTCTTCAATGGGTTATGCCACAAAGGGTTCTCGATTTGTTAGCAACATAGCAAGGTTCTTTTGGTAAACATCAAAATATAGCTTTATGGAGGGTTGTGTTGCATTGCATTATGTGAGTCTTTGGCGGGAATAGAATGCTAGAAGCTTTGAGGGATGTGAACAGTCTATTTTTGAGATTAAATCTTTTTTCTTTCATACTTTGCTAGATTGGAGTGTTACTTTTCAATATGTTCCTTGTTTTCCTTTTTAAGATATGCTTGAGCATTGTAATTTCAGAGATTGATTGCACTGCTCCCTAAGTTGAGTACACCACCGATGTACATGGGTTGTTTAATTCAATAAAATTTTACTTATCAAAAAAATAAAATAAAATAAAAGAATCAAAGTTAGAAAAATAACCAACCTGCTCAAAATTATTCCCTTCAATAAATGAATCCTGACGATTTTCAACGCATTCAACATAACCATTCTCGACATATTCGTAATGGCCATTCTCTTCAGCACATACAACATTGCCAGCATCTTCATCACATTCATCATGACCAGCCTCTTCAGCATATGCATCATAGCCAGCCTCTACATCACATGGATTGTGGACGGCTACCACTTCCTTCCCAGCCTGTTCCCCCAGAAACAAAACCGGTGCACTATCATCCCATTCCTCCTCAATAAAAGGAGCATATCGGTGGCTATTCGGTGGTCCAATATTATTCTTATGAAATACCCTACACAGCACATATGAATCCTTCTCCACACAAACAAAAACCCAAAACATAAAGGTTAACAAAATAATAGTAACCATACAATTCCAATTCGACAAAACATAATAAAAATGCTTTTTAGTTGCTGAGAAAAATATAGGAAATGAACAACCTTGAACTTCTAAATTGAAATTCACACTTGGGGGGACCCAAATTGACTAACTCCTCCAGCTCACTAACATCAACTAAAAATCCCAAATGTGGTGAGTCTTTCATTCAGTCAAACCAGAAGTGCACAATCCATAAGTTCCAAAGTTCACATTTCAACTCATTTGATAAACATTCTCAGCAACTAAATGCAAAACTGCATAAAACCATTAACTTGCCACAGCCCTCACCTGCATAGTAGCCCCAGCCCGAGCTTTCTCCAATTCTTCATCTACAAGCCTGTACTCATGCATCACCCAATTGGTCCTCAATCCATCCGGGGCTCGGCCACTATGAAAAACCAAAGTTTTCTTGAGCCCAGCCGTCCTAGAATCGTGATGAACTGGCCTGTCATTCCCGGTGGCTTTCCAGTACCCTTTGTTTGTAGCCCTGTTCATTCTCGCCCCATTGCCATACTTCTTGTCCAATGCACTAAAAAAGTACCACTCTTGGTCCCTCGTCTTCAATCCCGACTTATCTAAACACCCAATTCATTTTTTTTTTTTTAAATGAAAAAATTTAATTAATTAAACAAACAAACAGGCAAATCAGAACCCACTAAATAAGAACAAACAAATTATAGACTTATAGCCCCCCATCAAAAAATACATAAAACAATAATTATACTACAATAAATCAAAAAATAAATATAAAAAAATTAGCCACCACAAAGTGATCAATACCCACATAAGAAAAACACGTGATCAATACAACAACACTAATAAAACACATGAACAGGAAGTTTTATAAAAACATAAAGATACAACCTTAAACGAGACATAAACAAAGACCCAACAGAAAGAGAGGTACAGGATATAACCTGCGAGGTCCCAAGGCTCGCTTTTGTAGATGTCGACCTCGGAAATAGCATTGATTCGAAAGGGTTTGCCGCAAACCTTGCGTTTAAGGTAGTATATGACAAGCTCTTCGTCCGTGGGGTGGAACCTGAACCCAGGTGCCAACGCCGTGGGTGGCGGTGCTGGCAGCGACGGCGTTTCACGGCGCATAGTGTTTTGAGATTTTTTTTTTTTTTTTTTGGGGTTGCTAGGGTTTGTTCGGAAGGAAGGAGGGATATAGGTGGAGAAGATGAGGGTTGGCTTTGAGTGACGCTTAAGGAACGAACGGTGGGTACCTTCGATTGCAAGGCAATGGTATTTTTGAATTTTCCTGTGTATAATTTGCCTTTTTAAAAACCTTTTTTTTAGTTTTGTCTGTTGTGTTTTTTTTTATATTAATTTTGTGGATGTATTTTATGTGGTTAAATTGGGAAACTTAATTTGTAATTGTAAATACTGCTTAAAATGGAAGAAAACGCATTAAATTTGGTTAGAGATATATGGTATGAGAGTTATGTGGTTCTTTTAAAAATAAAAAAAATAAAAACTTGAAATGTGAGTGTGGGTTTTTGAATTTCATTATTTTGTATTGTGCTAATTGTAAGTAAAAAAATATTGATGATAAATGAGTTCTAAAATATTACTAATAAAAGTTTTAATACTATTGTAAAATTATTTAAGAGTTGTGGTTTGAGACCTCTCGGTTGGATTATTATTTAGAAATTTTTAGGATTTTTAAAGAGTTCGTCTAATTCTCATATTTTGGTCATATATAGTTTAAAGGATTTAGATACCGTTAAAGTTTACTTATGTTAAAATGTGGTTTAAATAATCGGGATATCAATAAAGTTCACTTTTGTCAAAATGTAATTTAAAAGGTCTGAATACCATTAAAATTCACTTATATAGAAATGTGGATTACGTTTTAAAAAGTGATTAAACTTAAGGCAATATATTAAATGCAAACATAATAACTCGGTCTTATCAAGAGCTATCAGAGTCTCTTTGCCACATTCAGTTGGTCATCAAAAACAACAAAAATAGAGGTTTATGCAAAACAATGATCGGCTTCACAATAAACATGATCAACAATCATGTTAGGAAAATTTCTTAAAAAGCTTTTGATATGAATAAGTAAAAGCTCCATTACTTAGTTGTTGCAAAGGTTATTCTTTGCAAGAAAAACAGCAGTCTTTGCATCGAGTTCGAGCTTTAATGCCAATATAAGTCCATCATTAAGTGCCTAAATCTCGATCATCACACTCACTCTAACCAATTGATCTAGTGAATCATTTTAGCCAATTCCTTTCAATATTTTTGAGGTGTCTTCCTCCTTCTACACTGCCTAGATTTCCAAACAAAGATTCACTGTGTTAAGCTTTGTTTAGTTTTATGAAGGTTCCATTTAATAGGTATATTGATTACTTTTTAAAAAGATAGGTATTAACATTCACTTAACTTATGAAATGTATACTTTTGATGTGACAATAATAACCCAGTTTATTACTTTATTTTCCCTTTGTCTACCTATGATATATCTATTTTCTGCAAACCCAATCAACGCAACCCACGATATTGATATTATGAAAACATATATGCATTTTAAAATTTTTAACATTTTGATTTATTTTGTATTTTGAGAATTAATTTAAATTTGTTTGTTTGATTTATAATTTAAGACTTAATATTGATGAAAATTGAATACTAAACATAGTGCATTAATTGTATCATTTATTGAATAATGGGTTTAAGTAGTTAATTGAAATCCTTTTTTTTTTCCTCATTAGGATTGACAAAATGGCCAAAACCGAACGAACCAACCTAATTCTATATGGTGGGTTAGATTGGTTATTAAAGTTACATGGGTTGGAACTTGGAAAACCTAATGAGGTTGAGTTAGAGCTAGGTATGTTTTAATCCAACATATTTTATTCTTAAGAAAGTTAGGTTGCTTGATACGGGACCCTTGTAGTAGGCTGGACCAACATCCAATTGAGAGGTACCCAAGAAAGCAGGGATAGAGGGGACGCATGCCCACCATTAGAAGAAACCAAAGGCAACTAGTTCATCTTTGATGTAGGTGTTGTTGGATAATTATGTGCCTCTCGGACAACTGCCTACGCATCTACTTATGTACTAGTGCCTTCAATAGTCTCCTAGCCTTACAATTGGATTAAAGGATTGAAATGTTAGGATGATATATTAGTGTGAAAGTCTTTAAGGTTGCTCTAATTCTATAAAACCGAGATTTCAAGACCTACAAAAGATTTGTGGGTGCATTGGCTCATCCCTTATAAGGTAGAAAGAGGGAGGAAATCTTTCCAATGTAGGACAAGCAAAAATGCCTAAGGCTCCAACCGGTCTAGCCCTTGGCCTTGAAGCAAAAAAATGCACCCACAAGATTATTTGACCATATAGGAATCAATCCTTACCCAAGGTTTGCAATACATTGTTCAAAATAAATTTATATAAAAAACCACATACATAAATTTTTATGATAATTATTTTTACACTAAATAAATGGATGGAAATAAGTGCCCTCAAATGCACACTCATTTTACGAGATAAAATGTATAGAACTCTTAAAGCATTCACATCAATTTATGAAAAAATTAATGTCTATTTTAGAATAAAAACCTACTGTTTTTTTTTCTCTCCCTATTTTAGCTAGTCGTTTTCAAAATATTTACATTTAATTATCTATTTTATACTTTATTTCATTAAAATATTAAATTTTTTTAATCATTTATTCTTGTCTCTCTCTCTTCGCACACAACAATTATCATCCACTTTTTTCCATTCACCATCGAGAAACGCAAAGAAATAAAATAAAATAAATTTGCATAATCGATTCATAAGCTAATATGTATAATTTTGGACTTCACTGACTATATTTTGGGTTTTATGTTATTTTACAGCAAAAAACAAAAAACAATAATTGTTGAATTAATAGTTTGCAAAACGATTTGAAAGCATAAGAAACATCTTCTCATGTTTAAAGTAAATCACTTTTTCTTTTAAAAATCTCATAATTGTGTTTTTTTTTTTTTTTGGTAAATAAAATGATAGTTTCTCTATCATAAATTCTCTATTTGTTACGTGAGTAGGGTTTGGCGAATATCAAATAATTGGTACAAGTTTAAATATACTTTACTATTTTATGACTTTATCAACTAAAATTAGTTTTTTTTTTTTTTTGAGGAAAACTAAAATTAGTTAGTATCCATATATCTTGTACTCAATTTTTGTGTGACAATGACATTTCCTTTATTTCCTTTATTGAAAAAACAACAATTATGAGACAAACCTACCTATAAATTCTTATTAGGAAAGTAACTTAGGATAATAAATGACTGGGATACCCCAGGTGGAAAATGCATCTCTTTCAGTCAAGTAGCCAACTCTTTCTTAAAAAAGAAAAGAAAAAAAGTAGCCAACTCAGTGCCAGTGTCATTTTCTCAAAAAGCAAAATTAACAACTTTGTTATTATTAGGGACCTTTTTTTTTTTAATATAGTTAAAATTAATGACACTTTTTATTTAAGTCACAACTGGCTTCAGCAAATTGGGAAAGAAAGTGTAAAATAAGCTGTCACAACTCACAAGACTTTCAAGACAATGAAAGGCACCACATGTGTCCGTGGGGGACTGGAGTCTGAGATCCGAATCTATGTTCGTCTGTGGACAGTGCACATTCCAGAAAAGCAAACACAGGAAAAGCTTTGGTGTGAGAGTGAGGTTTGCCATAAGTTCGATCACTTTGGTTCGTGCACTTAGAAAAGCACTAACTGTTTTTCTTGGATTTGCTAGAATTTATATGTGGATACCATAAATCAAAGGAATAAACAATACGTTTCCATCAAAGACTTGAAGACTTTACCCCTAAGGCAAGTAATTGCTCGTGGGACCTCCAAAATTATGAATTAGCTTATTCTAAAAATATATATAAATAAATCTTAGCGTAGATATTAGATCCGAATTGAAAGTTTAATCTGGTTTAAGAATTAGTAGATCACTGGTTCAATCAGTAGGTCACCGGTTGAACCACATGAGTATAAATTTAAGTTTAAAAAATCGTAAAAAAAAAAAAAAAAAAGTATGACTAAATTACTAACTAAAATTCAGTCTAAAAAACTAGTTGCCTAGAATAAATCAAAATCAATATTTCACAAGTTAACAACAATAAAAAGCAAAAAATAAAAGAATAACATAAAAGTGCAACAAAGTCTTTGCTAAATTTAATCCTATTAATGTCTAAAAAAAAAAAAAAAACCTATTTAATGTCTAGATTGACAAGTGAACAAATGGATATCTTATTTTTATTTTTTTAAATTAGTCTCTTTTTTTGGAATTACAAAGCTGGTTGGGTGAAAATCACCAATCTGGGTTACAAAAAACTCACTGAATTTTATCGGCCCAATTGCATAAATAGTCCAATTAAACACTCAGATCGACTTAGGTATTAATTCACCGGATTGCCGGTCAAAATGGCTAGTGGGTTTAAATGTTTAATAATTATGCCTTTTGAGTACCAAGCCCTTTCATGTTTGATCACGAGCATGGTTTTCCATGTACTTGAGGTCTTAATTGCCATCACAGTTAATTAACTAAAGTAGCCCTAACGTGTGACTTAATAAACAAATGAACACTAGCCTTTTAAAAAAAATGTTATTTGTTCGCAGGTAATTATCTTTTTCCCCTCCTCTTTGATAAAAAGTTTTTTTTTTTTCTTTTTTGTGAGAACAGATAAAAGTAAATTATGCTCAAGAAAAGTCTAACACAAAGACTAAAGATGTTATTATGTAGGGTATGCAACAGTGACCCTTATCATGAATGGCATATTCTAAATTAGAATATTCGAACTAGAGTAGTGCTTCACTTCTTCTACTAATGAGTGATGATGATGTTGAATCTTTTTGTTTTTTTGGCTGAATGATGATTTTGAATCTGACCACTGCTTAGCACTTAGCAGTTATCACTATCAATTAGGGATACCAAGTTAATGAATTATAGATTCATATCCATGACATCCAATCATCGTATTAGATTCATTTTTATGCATGCCATGTAGCAATTGATGTTGGGAAATTGCCTCAATATTCTATTATGACTAGGTTAGTTACTTGGGTTTTCTTGGTGAAGAAGGAAAATTAAATTGGTTATTGTTGAATTTCTTTTATGTGGAGGAAAAGTTTATTCCTTAACATTGAAGCAAAACATTTTTTTTGTTAAATAAGTATAATTTTATTTTTAAAATTTTCAAAAAAGTAATGTATTTATCATCCACCAAAGAATATGAATTGAAATTATATAAATTGATAGTGTTGCAAAGAATTTGATGGTTTTGGACTAGGATCCTTCTCTATGGACATAAGAGAAAAATCTTAAAATTGAGCATAAAAGTGAAATCAATAGAGAAAAAGAAGAAGAATAAGAGATTCTCACCTGAAGGCAGTGCAAGCGCAAGAGAGGGAGAGAGGGAAAAAATTTAGGTTTTTCTAAAATTTATGTAAGGTGCACAGATCAAAGAGAACTTGCTTTTGTCTTGCTTTTAGACTTGTATAATGTATAAAAGTAAGAGAAAAAATGTCATGCTTTTGTGCGAGAACAAAGAAAATAAGGAGAATTTTTGCTGCTTCACATGAACTCAAATGGGTTGAATTTCTTACGTTGGCTGACAAGACAATAGATTGACACATTTGTTAACCAAATATGCTCTGGGCATAGATGATTATATAACTTTGATTGAGGAACGCCCTTATTTTATAGAACATGCTCTATTTTACGATGTAGTTTTTCCCTATCGGTTGAATAAAATTTTCTATCTTTGCATAAATAAATAAAAAGAAGATTGTTTTAGTTGTGAGACACACACTAATGTAGAAACATATGAGTTTTCTTTGGAAGAAGATTTTGGGTGTTATAACTATGCAGAATTCGTAGTGATTGAACATTTTAGATAAATTATACTAATTATGAAAGAATTGTTATCCATGCATTTAATGTGGATCTCAAGTTAGGTATAAATTTGGAAACAGATTGTAACAAATTTTATTAAAGTGAGTTTGTTAGGAATTGGTCCAGTGGTTTTTTTTTTTTTTTTAATAAATGATTTTCTACGTAATTTTTTTTTATTCTTGTGTGTGTTTTTTTAGAAGATTGTTCTTGTGTGGGAGTGATCAATATCTTATCTTGGTTTGGTAATATTATGGTTATAATATTTTTTAAATTAGTTAAAATGTTTTGTTTATTTTTTTTTTAATTCATATAATGCTTGGACGGAACTAGAATGTTTTCATTATTTGATAGTGAGAATGATACAAAGATCCAAAATAATAATAATAATAATAATACATAAAGATAAAACTTATGTCTATTCAATGTTAGCATAATATGAATAAAGGAAAGACATAATAATAATAATAATAATTTTTAGTTTTTACTACAATTCAAATTAATCTTTTATCAAGTACTAAATTTTGTAAAAATTATTGTATACATTGAAGTTAGAGGCTACCCTAAATTCTCTTATATAAATAAATTTTTATATGATATTTGCCACTTAATTTCAAACCCAAAAAGTAATATATATATATATATATATAAAAAAGAATAGTTCGAAATTTGAAGTTCTCAACCATAATATCTTTTTTTTATGACCCTATTACATGAGAGGGTATGTCATGTTTTGGATGTATACACTTAGCTTTCTTACAATACATGGGACTGAACCCACTACGTGTTGTGAGAGAGCTAAGGGTATACACTCAAAACATAATATCCTTTTGCCTATTACATAGTAGTATATAAAAAATAATTTTTTTAATAGTATATAAGAAAAATATTACCTACTATCAATTAAATTAGTAATTATGACATCTTATTAAACTTAATACGACACACTTACCACATTGTTTTATTTTTGTTTACTCATCCATTTTGTATCAACATGAACATAAAAATATGTCCCACAATGTTCCATCAAAACTACTCGGTTTCAATTTGTCTAAAATCATTGCTCATTACTTTGTTAATAATCCTTATATTGTAATGTTGTTAGACCCAAATTTTCTCTCTACTTTTCCTTCCATTTGGTTTTGTTGGTACAAACACAATAATAATGGAAAAAACACTTCCTCCCTTCACCATTTTGCGCATATATCTAACCCAATATCTGAATCAACATATATCAACCCATTAACCACCACAATTAAAAAGAATAAAATAGTCTTTCTCATTTTCAATGTGAGATTTAACATTTCACTAACTTCTTATCTTTTATATTAACTCCCATAACATTGTATTTATATTATCATATTTATTCATTTTAATTAAAAAATATTAAAATGCTCTAAAAATTTTTAAATATATTTTGAGCTATCTTTTTCAACTTATTAAGTAACAAACTATATGATTATTCATATGTAGTTTTAGTAACATGATTTTTTAAAATGAATCATATGATTTTTTAAAATAAGACACATGGATAATTTTATAATTTGTTGTGTATTGGACTAGAAAAAATAACTCTAAGCGTGCGTTTGGGACAAGCTGAAAGTTTCAGCTTATTTGCAATTTTAACTTATTTTTGTTACTATTTATGAGACTCACTATACTATTCGACTAACTTTTACTTATATATAATATTTTTAGCAAAAAATTTTCAATTTTAACTAAATTAATTATTTCCAAACAAACACTTAATATTTGCAGCAAAACTTTTTCATTTTCATCTAGTCACATTTTACTCGAATCACTCCCACCCGAGTAACTTTTTCCCTCCAATAAATAAATGTAAAGGAGAATAGGTACAAATTTAATTTCCATTAATTTTTTTTAAAGGCAATCCCCATTAAATTGAAAGAGAAAAAAGGAAAAAAGGGAAAGAGGCTGTGTTCAAATTGTGCACAGATCCTTCTAGTGCACAGTGATTGGTTGGTTGGTGCACCAAGTCTGTGACTCTCTGTACTTGCATTGCAAAAAGTTGAACAGACCAGCTAGATTGAGAGCTGGTCAAACAAGGAGAAGGACGTAAGGTAGCCTTGTAGGTGTCGCTGGTGGCACGTGTCAAGGGCCTGGGCCTTTGCCACTGCATGGAGCCTGCGCGGCCCTCCTTCATAAAACAGTCATGAATAAATAAATAAATCTATGAGGCCCCAGGAGATTGGTATGGAATCTATGGATGAATGAAACCCTTCACTTTTTTTATTATTTGGATTTTACCGTTTTGGCCATAGGTTCATTCAGCAGGGGCACTTTGTGTGTTTACACTTTAAAGAATGAGAAAGTTCGAAGTTTCTGTTTTTTATTAGGCTGAAACTCACACATTAAAAGAAATTAAGAAAAAAAAAAAATAAATAAATAAATAAAGAGAATTGATGGAACTTTCAAACATTGATGCATACCTACCCACCCAAAAGCAAGCCTCTTTTTCTTGCTGAATCAAAGGGTCAAACTTATGCGCCACAATTTTATATTTTAATATTAATTAATTAATTACAGATTTCTTATCACTTGTGAGTGGATCGTTGGTTTTGCTCACATATATCGGGAGGCTAATAGAGTGGCTGATGGACTAACTAAAAGGGGAAGCTTGCAAATTGATAGAATTTTTGTATATGAGTCTTGCCCGAGTTTTGTGTATGAAAAGTATCTTAGCAGTGTTTGTCAAATGGGCACTCTTAGAAAGTACTATGTAACAAACTATGTACACTCTTAAACTGTTTGTTTGAATAAATAAAACTTCCCCTTTTGTAAAAAAAAAAAAGGTCAAACTTAATTAAGGAGAATTCTTCCCAAAAAAAGAAAAAAAAAATTTGGTGGTACATGATATTTCTTGGCATGAACTGGCCTTGAAATATATGCTTACTAAATCTCATCAATTTCACTTTTCTAATTAAGAAAATTTCTTATGAGTGACAAATACCATGAATGCACCCATCACCAAATAATGAAGAATTTTACAGATTCATCAACCAAATTGAGGGATAAGTATAAGCACATTATACAATAAGTGTTTTAGACCTTTGTAAAAAGTAAAGGAACAACTCATACTATAAAAAATTTCTTTATAAAAAATATTTTCTTCCAATTCTATCATAACACTATAGTATGACACCTATGCATGTATTCTTATTAGCTTCTTTTCGTGCATCTCTTTTTTGCTTTATAAAATAAGATCACGAGTATAATATAACCTTTTCCAATATATCTATAAGTGTCTTCTCTTATAAAATATTGGGTACAAGTTTTGTTTTTTAATTAAAATTCAATAAAATTTGGATCCACCAAGATTGATAATAAAAAGTTTTTTTTTTTTTTTGGTTGATAATTTCTTTTCGGTTACTAAAAAAAAAAGGCCACTATAGGCAGTGTTTTTTTTTTTTTTTTTTTGGTAGTGATACTGTGATAGCATTCTAAACTAAACTATAAAAATAGACATTTCATCTGATAATTGGGCTCAACTTGCAACTATAGTATTGTAGTTTTCAGATGGTTTTTTAAAGCTTAAAAGTTAACACAAAAAATATTAAAACTCCAGTATTCATGAATATTTTTTTTTTAAAAAGGTGATCATACAAGAAAACAAGAAAAGGAATATAAGATAAAATTGTATTGCGTGCATGCGTGATGATGTGAGTAGGTAGCTAGGTGTAGTTTCGTGTTGGTTGCATGGTGCACACTTGTTTAGCTGTGGCAATGCTACTTGTTTCTTGCCAAAATTGCTTAGCTCGGCTCTATACACCTTGAAGGCTCGTACAGTTAGACTATTTGTCCACTCCTAACTCTTTAGTCATAGCTTTTATTGGTGTTAAATTCTAACCAAATTTATCACTATATTATATATATATTTTAGGGGTTAATTAGGTCTATTTAAACACTCAGTTGGTCTTTGTTGTGAATTCTAGTTAGCTCTACTGGTAAAGTCTTTTGTCGTTTGGAAAACTAAAAATCAATTGAGGGTCTTGGTCTGATGATAAAAGGCAATTATCAAAAGCGGATACTATAGATTAAAACTATACCTCTCAAAAAAAAAAAAAAAAAATTGGTTATTGTTTATTGATGTTACATTCTAACCAAATTTAGGCCACGTCCAGCTGCATACACTTTCTAGAAAGATTGTGAGGATATTATAAACTTCATTATAAAATATAAATGTGTCATAAATTACAAAAAAAAAAAAAAATTAATATGCATTTATTTTTTTATGGGAGCATTTATTATGTTATTAAAATCTCCAATTACATTTATTATTCCATTAATAATAATAATAAAATTGGTGTTGCTATAATTTGATAGCATGTGGAGATGGACAAATAGAAAAAAAAAATTAAAGTATTAAAGCTTGATAAAACATTAAACTTGAGGAAAAAATTGATAATTACTTGAAACTTATGAAGATTAATTTCAAAATTTGAATTTAAAATGGAGAAAAAAGCCTGGTTCGAAGGGATTTGAGGCCGGTTTTCAATTTGCTTCCCACCACGCAAAGTTCAAACCTTGTCGGAGAGAGAAAGAAGGAACGAAAGCTGGCCGAGAAAAGAGGTCCGGCCATGGATAGGCATAACCTTTGGCATGAGATTTATCAATTAAGCCTCGCTATTTGCACCCCTTGGCTTAAGGTGGCAGTAAGCTTTCAAGTTTTAAAACTTGAGGTACCAATTCATAGCAACACCAACTTTAGAGAATAGTTATTAAACTCATACTAAACGTTATCCATGTCTAAGTGTTGGGTTATTGGATCACTGTTTCAATCAATGGGCTATCAATCGAACTGTGAGGTCAAATAAAAAATAGAAAAATAAGTTTGAAAAATTATAAAATAAATATGTAAATTGAAAAATAGACATGCTTAAATTTATAATTAAAATTAGTTAAAAAAAAACTAGACATGTTTCAAAAGTAAGAACTCTAGAAAACATAAAATTATGATTTGAGCTAAAACTTGAATTTTTATTTTTATGGAAAAGTCCAACATCAACCTCATTATAAAATCTTATGTGTTTATTATTGTGGGGATAAAAGCCCAAATTTGTATATTGGGCCCTGGGCCCCATTTGGAAGTATGGGTTCGTCCGAGGAGGAGCCAAAGATTGGGAAAGGCCTCGGACTGGAGAACCATGCAAGGAAGTGATAGAGGAATATAGTCCGAGGAGTATATCCTTCTCGGATACGGAGAATACTAGTCTAGCAAATACCTGGATGGCTTGGGCAATCTTCCGATAAGTTCCAACGATAAGGATGAACTTCATGCACGTATAAAGATGATAAGAACGGAGAAATATCTAAGGGAAAAGCTGCTACCACCACATTAAATGTACTGCAGCAACTTTTCTGGCCGCATTTATGTGGAGAAGACCCCTGAACAGTGCAGCTTCAACTACCACCACTCATGGAGAACTAAAGAAGATACCTGATGGGACATATACTTAAGTGAATGCTTAGATGAAGAACAAGTGTATGGTCAAGATGGAGAAAGAGAAAACTATATAAATGTAAAGGACCTCTCATGAAGGGGGGATCGAAAAATCAAGAAAGGAAGAGAGAAGAAAGGTTTACTGTAGCTTTAAGAATTATATAAGCAAAAGTTTGTCTCCTCGAACGACAATTTATTCAAGTTTCAAGTTTGTACTTGCACTTATTTATCTTTCAAACCTTTGTCAGACGTTGTTTAGTTCACTATCAGCCCAGCTCTTTCACCCATTCTCTACAAATTTATTGTATTGGGCTTGTTGGACTCATATTCCATATCTCTTGGGTTTGGGCCACAAAAATTGACCCTACAATTGGCGCCATCTGTGGGAAGAGCTTGAGCGAGGGTGGAAACAACCGTTGACGATGGTCGAACCAGGGCAACAACTAGCAGAATCTAGGGCATCCCAACACATTGATCCTTTTCTCAACTTGGAGCAAAGACATGATCGTGAAGGTAGTGTACATACTACGCATACTGACCGAAGTCAGCCACAAAGTAGAAGTCACGTGTCTCGTGCAGAGAAGAACAAAAACATGCAACTAGAGATTGACCGGTTGAAAAGGGAGTTGCGCCATGCAAAGAGGAAGCGGATTTCTTCGTACTCTGATGATGATTCTGACGACGAACAAGACGTCACCTATAAATGGAGATCTCGAACACCGGTTAGTGAATCCTTTTCCTATGAAGAAGAACATCATCGTAAACAACAATCTCGAAGTCCATCACATGGAGGCGTAGGGAACGATGTTATGAGCAGGGCCTTGAACCAAATTTCCAGATTACCTTTCACACGTAGGATTGAAGAGGCAAGGCTTCCTCGTCGTTTTCATCAGCCGACGTTCACTATTTATAATGGTAGAATGGACCCTGTGGAGCATGTGAGCCACTTTAACCAGAGGATGGCTGTCTACTCCAAGGATGAAGCTTTGATGTGCAAAGTTTTCCCCTCCAGTCTTGGACCAGTTGCGATAAGATGCTTTGACAGCCTGAAAGCAGACTCCATTAGTTCCTTTAAAGAGCTCACTCAAGCATTTGGTTCCTATTTTGTCACCTGCCGAAGAGTAGCTTGGCCGTTAGCTTCATTGCTATCCTTGAGCATGCAAAAGGGTGAGACCTTGAAAACGTATTCAAATAGGTACTGGGAGATGTTCAATGAGATGGAAGACGATTTTGACGGAGTGGCCCTTAATACGTTTAAGCTCGGCCTCCCCACTGACCATGGTTTAAGGAAATCCTTAACTGGTAAGCCTGTTACTAACGTGCGTCAGCTCATGGACCGTATTGACAAGTATAAAAGAGATGAGGAAGATCAGCAGCAAGAAAAGGGAAAGGACAAGGTTATCCCCCAGGAGATGAGGGATTTCAGGTCGGACTGTTACAATAACAATAAACCGCGAAGAGATTTTGCTGGACAGTCTAGATCGGCGAATCCTCAAGCAGTTAACGCAGTATTCCGAGAGCCAGTGCATCAAGTTTTGGAGAGGATTAAAAATGAACCATTCTTCAAACGACCGAATGCGATGGTGGGAAATCTTGAGAGACGTGATCATAGCCTCTACTGCCAGTATCACTAGGATCATGGGCATACCACAGAAGATTGTAGAAGTCTTTGGGATCATTTGGAACAGCTTGTCCGCGAGGGTAAGTTGAAGCAACTCTTGCATCACTCTAGTGGCCGAGGAAGTCAAGTGAACTCGGAGCCCCGAAGGAATGATTCTTCAAGGCCCCCTTTGGGAACTATTAATGTCATCTTCGCTGCACTAGGGAGAACAGGATCCTGGCCATCTAGGGTAATGTCGGTAGCCCGTCTAACCACAGGAGACGTTAATCACGATCCGAAGAGAACTAAAGCGAGTATTCCACCAGTTTTAGGATTCTCGGACAAAGACAAGATTGAAACCATCCAACCCCATGATGATGCTTTAGTAATCACCCTCAGAATTGGAGGATATGATGTGAAGAGGGTAATGGTGGACCCGAGCAGCGCAGCGGAGATAATGTACCCTGATCTCTACAAGGGGCTGAACTTAAAACCTGATGACTTAACTCCATACAGTTCTCCCCTGGTGAGTTTTGAAGGAAGAGTTGTTATCCTGAAGGGCCAAATACGATTACCCGTGCAGACTGGTACAGAGGTAGTAGAGGTAGATTTCATTGTTGTAGACGCGTATTCCCCTTATACTGCAATTGGCTAGACCGTGGCTTCATATGCTAGGGGCTGTTTCCTCTACTCTGCATCAGAAGGTTAAGTATTCGTCTGAAGGTCGAGTTAATGAAATCCTGGGAGATCAATCTTTGGCGAGACAATGCTTAGTGGCTGCCATCCAGCATAAGCCCGAAGTTGAATCCTCGGCCCATGCAGGAAGAGATTTATTGCAATCAAAACCTGTGGCATTGGACATCAATGATTCAGCCAAGGGTGCGAGGTGTGAAGATTTGATAAAAGTTGCTATCGGAGATGATCCAGAGAAGTTCTTTCAAGTTGGATCTCAATTACCTCTTCAGGAGAAGGAAGAGCTTATAGAATTCCTTAAGAAAAATATCGATGTATTCGCTTGGAATGCTTACGAAGCCCCCGGGGTGGATCCAGAATTCATATGTCACCATCTGAAGGTTAACCCATTAATCACCCCTAAGAAACAGCCTTCTCGGCGCCCGTCCAAGGAACACGCTGACGTAGTGCGATAGGAAGTAACAAAGCTCAAACAAGCTAGAGCTATTAAAGAAGTTTTTTTATCCTGAGTGGCTAGCGAATACTGTGGTGGTAAATAAGAAGAATAGAAAATGGCGAGTATGCGTAGATTTCACTGACTTAAATAAGGCTTGCCCTAAAGATCCATTCTCTATGCCTAAAATAGACCAGCTAGTGGATGCAACTGTTGGCCATCTTCGGATGAGTTTTTTGGATGCTTTCCAAGGTTATCACCAAATACCATTAGCCCTGGATGATCAGGAGAAGACTGCCTTTGTCACCCCTATTGGGAACTACCACTGCAAAGTAATGCCATTTGGTTTGAAAAACGCAGGATCCACCTATCAAAGAATGATGACGAGGATGTTTGAGCCACAACTGGGTAAAAGTATTGAGATTTACATAGATGACATGGTGGTGAAGAGTAAGATTGTTTCTGAGCATGTGAGAGATCTTGGAAACATTTTTGAAGTTCTCAGAAGATACAACTTGCGTTTAAATGCATCAAAATGTTCGTTTGGTGTGGGATCAGGGAAATTCTTGGGCTACATGGTCACTCACAGGGGAATTGAGGTTAACCTAGATCAGATAAAGGCCATCAACAATTTACAACCTCCTCAGAATCCCAAAGAGGTCCAGAAGTTGACTGGAATAGCTGCTGCTCTGAACCGATTTATCTCTCGATCAACAGATAGGTGTAGGCCTTTCTTCTCTCTGATCAATAAATGGAAGGGATTTGAGTGGACTGAAGAATGTGCTTTGGCTTTCCAGCAACTTAAAGACTATCTAGCTCGGCCACCAATTATGTCCAGTCCTGAGCCAGATGAAGTCTTGTTTGCCTACATTGTTGTAGCTCTTTATGCTGTAAGCTTGGTGTTAATACGAGTGGATTGTGGTGTGCAAAAGCCAGTTTATTGTGTGAGTAAGTCGCTGCATGAAGCCGAGATTCGTTATTTGCCACTGGAGAAAGCTATCTTGGCAGTAGTGCTTGGTACACGGAAGTTGCCTCATTATTTTCAAGCACATACAGTTGTTGTTCTCACCCAACTCCCACTCAAAGCTATACTCCGAAGTGCTGACTACACGGGGAGGATTGCTAAATGGGGCATAATCTTAGGGGCTTTTGACATCAAATACATGCCTCGCACATTAGTCAAGGGCCAGATCCTTACGGATTTGGTGGCCGAGTTTACGAAGCCTCATTTAGAAGAAGTAACGCCAACACATGACATGGATGAAAAATTAGTTGGTATGATTTCTCAACAAGGCCCCTCACATTGGGAAGTATACGTGGATGGTGCAGTGAACCAGAAAGGTTCCGGAGTGGGGTTAGTGTTGATATTCCCTGAAAAAATCATCATTGAAAAGTCATTGAGGCTGGACTTCTCGGCTAAAAATAATGAGGCCGAATATGAAGCTCTACTAGTGGGAATGACCATGGTTCAAAAGATGGGCGGAAGGACAGTGGAGATGTTCTCGGACTCAATATTAGTCGTTGGTCAAGTAAAGAGAGAATTTGAAGTTAAGGATGAAAGGATGCAGGAGTACTTAAGCCAAGTCAGACACCTTCAATCAAGGTTTGAATCTTTCACTTTACTGCATATTCCCAGAAGTGGAAACACACATGCGGACTCCCTAGCCACTTTGGCAACTTCTTCGACGCAAGATTTGCCTCGGGTTATCCTCGTGGAAGATTTGTACAAGCCCTTGGATGTGAGAAAGGGGACAGCCCGGGTTCACCAAGTTAGGGCAGGACTTAGTTGGATGGACCCTATAGTTTTATTTCTGAAGAGGATACTCTGCCTGAAGAGAAGACAGAAGCCGACAAGATACGAAGAAAAGCCACCAGGTTCTAGCTGTCCGAGAACCAGAAATTATATAAACGTTCATTTTCAAGTCCATATTTGCTATGCATACACCCTGAGGAAGCTGAATCAATCCTTGAAGAATTACAGAAGGAATTTGCGGAAGCCACACGGGGGTAGGTCCTTGGCGCATAGAGCCATTACCCAAGGCTATTGGTGGCCAAACATGCAGAGGGAAGCCTAAGAATACGTGAAAAAATGCGATCAGTGCCAACGTTTTGCACCAAACATACACCAGCTTGGGGGAGTTCTTAATCCATTATCTAGCACATGACCATTCGCTTAGTGGGGCTTAGACATTGTGGGTCCGTTCCCTAAGGCGGTAGGAAACAAAAGATATCTACTAGTCGGCACAGATTATTTCACCAAATGGGTTGAAGCCGAACCTCTTGCTAACATCAGAGATGTGGACGCAAAGAAGTTTGTTTGGAAAAATATTGTCACACGGTTTGGGATTTCTCATACACTCATCTCGAACAATGGCCTTCAGTTTGACAGCAAATCATTCAGAAGCTACTGTTGTGAATTGGGGATCATAAATAGGTACTCTACTCCTGCTTACCCCCAAGGAAATGGACAGACGGAAGCTGTTAACAAAACCATAGTAAACGGACTAAAGAAAAGGCTGGATGATGCAAAAGACAAATGGGTAGAAGAACTACCACACGTACTCTGGACATACAGAACTACGCCTCGTAGGTCTACTGGGGAGACCCCCTTTTCAATGACTTATGGGGTTGAGGCTGTTATCCCTCTGGAGACTAGGTTCCCAACGTTGAGAACCAGTTCATTCAATCCGAGTGGCAATAACGAACTGCTAGAGAGGAGCTTGGATTTGATTGAGGAACGGAGGGAAAATGCAATGGTCCAACTGGCATATTACCAACAGAAGCTCAGACAGGGTTATGATGCCAACGTGAAGCTAAGGCCTTTAACACCTGGTGATCTAGTGCTCAGGAAGGTGGTGGGCACTGCAAAAAATCCAGCTTGGGGAAAATTAGGACCCAATTGGGAAAGGCCATACCGCATTACCTCAGGGGCTGGCATTGGGGCGTATTTTTTAGAAGATTTAGATGGTCATGTAATACCACGTCCCTGGAATGTAAACAACCTTAAAAGGTATTACTATTAATCGAGTTTTTTCTTTTATCAAAATGTTTATTTATTGCATAAAGATGTCATGATAAGTGTTTAAACTTAAATCCAATCATGCCTGTAGTCCTCGGACCAGATGATATGGGTTAGTTAACACTCCCTTACAGTTCTTATAAGTGTTTAAACTTAAATTCAATCATGCCTGTAGTCCTCGGACCAGATGATACGGGTTAGTTAACACTTCCTTACAGTTCTTATAAGTGTTTAAACTTAAATCCAATCATGTCTGTAATCCTCAGACCAGATGATATGGGTTAATTAACAATCCCTTATAGTTCTTATAAGTGTTTAAACTTAAATCCAATCATGCCTGTAGTCCTCGGACCAGATGATGTGGGTTAGTTAACACTCCCTTACCGTTCTTATAAGTGTTTAAACTTAAATCCAATCATGCCTGTAGTCCTCGGACCAGATGATATGGGTTAGTTAACACTCCCTTACAATTCTGATAAGTGTTTAAACTTAAATCCAATCATGCCTATAGTCCTCGGACCAGATGATGTGGGTTAGTTAACACTCCCTTACCGTTCTTATAAGTGTTTAAACTTAAATCCAATCATGCCTGAAGTCCTCGGACCAGATGATATGGGTTAGTTAACACTCCATTACAGTTCTTATAAGTGTTTAAACTTAAATTCAATCATGCCTGAAGTCCTCGGACCAGATGATATGGGTTAGTTAACACTCCATTACAGTTCTTATAAGTGTTTAAACTTAAATTCAATCATGCCTGAAGTCCTCGGACCAGATGATATGGGTTAGTTAACACTTCCTTACAGTTCTTATAAGTGTTTAAACTTAAATCCAATCATGTCTGTAATCCTCAGACCAGATGATATGGGTTAATTAACAATCCCTTATAGTTCTTATAAGTGTTTAAACTTAAATCCAATCATGCCTGTAGTCCTTGGACCAAATAATGTGGGTTAGTTAACACTCCCTTACAGTTCTTATAAGTGTTTAAACTTAAATCCAATCATGCCTGTAATCCTCGAACCAGATGATGTGGGTTAGTTAACACTCCTTTACAGTTCTTTTAAGTGTTTAAACTTAAATCCAATCATACCTGAAGTCCTCAGACCAGATGATACGGGTTAGTTAACACTCCGTTACAGTTTTTATGTGTTCAAACTTAAATCCTGTCATGCCTGAAGTCCTCAGACCAGATGATACGAGTTAGTTAACACTCCGTTACAGTTCTTATAAGTGTTTAAACTTAAACTCAATCATGTCTGTAGTCCTCGGACCAGATGATATAGGTTAGTTAATACCTTCACAGTTTTTATAAGTGTTTAAACTTAAATCCTGTCATGCCTGAAGTTCTCGGACCAGATGATACGGGTTAGTTAACAGTCCATCACAATTTTTATGTATTAACACTGTTACAGCTTACACAGATGATTAAATGAATCCTAAATTCTCTGATGCTCTTGAAGCACGTATTTGGGTGAAATTAACATTCAGCAGTGCTCCTTGTAAGTATTAAACGCAGACTTAATGATTTACGTAGGTATCGAAAAGCCTAAAAAACATCTTTCTCTTCCATGGTTCATTGAGTTTACCATTAGTTCTTGCTAAAATTGTTGGCATCATTAGCGGGGCATGGTTATTGATCTAGTTCGAATTAAAGTAATATGAAGTCAAAACCATTCGCAGTAATAACAAATCAGATAGTATGCATAATAAAAAATAATAAAAGTGAAATGCTTTTATTAATCGAAGAAAGAGTATTTTACATCTAAAAAAAAAAAAACAAAAAAAAAAACAACAACAACAACAAAACAAAACAACAAAATCAGAACAACAATAAAGACCTTAGTCTTTAAGGTTTTGTTTTAGGGCCAAGAGGGTCAACGTTTTGACTAGGCAAGGAGGCAACAGCATCTTAGGCTTGACTCTTGCCTTTGTCCTGGGTGTCCTCGGCTCTCCGCTCCTGGTTACCAGCTTGAACTGATTCCTTAGGCACATCAAGGGAAGCAGGAGGGGCTTGGTCCATCAGTGGCTGCTCGGTCATCCCTGGAGCCTGCTCGAGGTGGGAGGAGTCAGGACCTGGGAGCTCACGAATCTCAGGATCATAGTAGATGCTCTCAGGTCGCCTCAAAACAGAATCTGCAGGAACTCCTGCAACATCAAGGGCTTTACCCCAAGAGATGTCACAGTAGTCCCTACTGACCACAGAAAGTTCCTCTGTGAGCCTGTTTTGAGTTTCTTTCACTCCAAGCTTGTAAGATGCTCGCTTTTTAGCTTCAGTCGCCTCCTTGGCCAGTTGGGCAGTTTCCTTGGCTTTCTTAAGCTCGGCACGAAGATCCTTCACCATCTATCTCTCCGTTTCCAGATTGATTTCAGTCATGTGCAGTTGCTTGCGCAGCTCTTCGGCCTGCCTTTCTGCCGTTTTGAGACCAGCATCAGCACTGTCCCTCTGTTGAATGGCCTCTTTCAGCTTCTCAGAAAGCTTGGCTTTCTCTTTATTGAGGCTGCCTAAGGCTTTTTCCACCTCGAACCTTTGATAGGCCTCCACCTTGGCTTCATTACGGGCGTCCTTGTTCCACTTTTCAGCCACGTAAATTTGTTGAGTGATCTCCATGACAGAATGAGAAATTTAGAGTAGAATAAAGATGAATGAATAAAAATAATCAGTGGTTTACTTCGTGGAGTAGATCAAACCAATTACCATGGCTAAATCCCTCTTTAGGGATAGGAAGAGTTCTTGTTGGTTGAAGCGCCGATAGGCTTCCATGTCCTTTGGCAAGACGAGTGGTTGCTCTAGGACTTCAACAATAAGACCCGCTTTCCCCCCTCCATAGTTTCTAACTGAGGTGTCCCAAGGGAGAGGGGCACCATCCAGCTCTAGCTTAGGAGACCATGTGCGTGGTCTTCGGCGCACATCAGCCACAAGTGGGTCTTCTTGGCTTTCAACAGAAGAAGACCTTAAGCTCTGTGGATCCTTGCCTGTCTTTTGCTGCTTTTTTCCCTTTAAAGGGCCTACTTCGCCTTCCTCAAGGGCTTCGTGTTGCCTTTTTCTCCTCAGTTCATGGACTGGTTTCAATCCGAGGTCGGCAGGAAGCTGAGGAGGAGGAGGAGGAGGAGGAGGGAGGTTCGCTGGAGGGTTGGATTTGTTGGTTTCTTGGGGGGTGGGCACTTTATTCCTTCCCCTTAAGAGTTCCTTTAAGCTCTTGCCGTCGGTTTTCAGAGCCATTTCTTCGTCCGAAAAGTCCTCTAAACAAGTTATTACAGGGGCAGGGGCCTGAACGCTTGAATGTCTGTCAGGTTCTTCTTCTGCTTCTAATATCACAGTTGCTCCTACTCCCTGCACTTCCTCTTCTTCGAATTGGAATTTGTCAATTTCTTCTTCAAGTGAGGATGAAGAGGAAACTCCTTCAGCTGCCACCGCTTCAAAGGGTACTTGTTGAATTGGTGGAGCGGCCAGAGCTACACCCTACGGAACCAGATGTGGTACAAGGGCAAGATCGAATGGAGACAAAAAATTTCTCCGAGCAACGTCTATCCGGTTTATGCGAGGGTCTCCCTGCCTTATCGCGTTGCCAACCAGTTGAAATGTGTCCGATAGTGGCTTGAAATCAAGAATGAGATGTGCAACATGAAGTTGCTTGTCTTCACTTACAAAAATCTCTGATCTCAGCAGGTAATTGAGCGCGGCAACGTTAGTTAGACTGAGCCGAGGAGCTACGTGCCTTTTATCTGTTAACACCACAACAGAATTAAACAATCAAAAAGTAAAATACGAATATAAAAAGAAAAGGTACAACGCTAGCGATGAAGATCCTAAATCTATTTCTAGGGAACCTAGATCTGGGATATCCCATCTGGCTCTCCTGGTTGGGTTGGGCAATGAAGACCGTCATGCCACGCTCCCGAGACAATCAGATAGTCGTCTTTCATCCCCTTGTTAGACTTGGGAAGACAGGATATGAGCCTAACGATGTCAGACCGAGATTTAAGATAATATCCCGCCCCCTTTTGTTTATGACACTCATACATATGTACTACGTCAAGCCAGGTGAGCCCCAAGCCTAAATGTTGGTTTAAAGCATCGACTGCTCCTAGGATCCTAAAGACGTTAGGTGCACACTGGTCGGGACTAAGCCTATGGTTGCGAAGGTAGTCTTTTGTAATGCGACCCATGGGGATAGTCATTCCCCCTTCTATGAAAGCTATGACTGGGATTATGACTTCTCCCACTTCTCGGTCGGTTAGTAGTCTTTCTGGGGGACAATACCGCAAGTGTACGCCCTGTGGAATGTGATACGTTTCTTTAAATATCTCTATCTGGGCGGGGCTATCTACTAAATGCCTAAATCTACCCATTTCGAACAAGCGAAAAGAGGGAAACTCTAAGAACAAAAACTGGGAAATGAGAATTTGAAGGCCGAGGAAGATGGCCGAAGAGAAAATAATGGGTGGAAAGAAACTGGAACTTACACGAACTGAGTTGGGGAGTAATCCTTAAGTCCTTAGTAAGATTCTTGTGAATTTATGGAGAAATGATACTGATGATTTGAAAAGTTTTGTAAGTTTGAATGCTTGGATTCGCTGGAGAATTTGAGAAATCGTGAAAGGAGAAATGATCTCCTTTGGGGCTTTATATAGGGGTCAGAAAATGAGTGGCAAATATCCCGCCTAGATTTTGAGGAAAAATATCGTCCGTCTAATCAATGGCTCACTGTTGGATGCCAGAGGCATAGCATCGCCTGGAGCAATTAATAGCGCTTCGTAAATATCGAAACGTCAGTAGCAATAATGAAGTGCCCAAATCTATGCTCCCACGCGTGTAAACTCAGGTTATTTTTACATTATTAGCCTTTATTTTTGCGGCAGATCAAAATCCTATTTTTTCTCCTCGGATGCGAGGAAAAATTAAAATTTTGAGGGGCTATTGTGGGGATAAAAGCCCAAATTTGTATATTGGGCCCTGGGCCCCATTTGGAAGTATGGGTTCGTCCGAGGAGGAGCCAAAGATTGGGAAAGGCCTCAGACTGGAGAACCATGCAAGGAAGTGATATAGGAATATAGTCCGAAGAGTATATCCTTCTCGGATACGAAGAATACTAGTCTAGCAAATACCTGGATAGCTTGGGCAATCTTCCGATAAGTTCCAACGATAAGGATGAACTTCATGCATGTATAAAGATGATAAGAACAGAGAAATATCTAAGGGAAAAGCTGCTACCACCGCATTAAATGTACTGCAGCAACTTTTCTGGCCGCATTTATGTGGAGAAGACCCCTGAACAGTGCAGCCTCAACTACCACCACTCATGGAGAACTAAAGAAGATACCTAATGAGACATATACTCAAGTGAATGCTTAGATGAAGAACAAGTGTACGGTCAAGATGGAGAAAGAGAAAACTATATAAATGTAAAGGACCTCTCATGAAGGGGGGATCGAAAAATCAAGAGAGAAAGAGAGAAGAAATGTTTACTGTAGCTCTAAGAATTATATAAGCAAAATTTTGTCTCCTTGGACGACAATTTATTCAAGTTTCAAGTTTGTACTTGCACTTATTTATCTTTCAAACCTTTGTCACACGTTGTTTAGTTCACTATCAGCCCAGCTCTTTCACCCATTCTCTACAAATTTATTGTATTGGGCTTGTTGAGCTCATATTCCATATCTCTTGGGTTTGGGCCACAAAAATTGACCCTACAATTACCATTATCATTTAGAAAACAATATTGGAATGAAACTTTAAAGGTAATTTTATTCAAAATTACAAAACTTGCTGAGCAAAAATGACCCGTTCAGGTTGCAAGAAACCCATTAAGTTTTACCGATTTAATTGCATAAGCGGTCCAATTAAAGAACCATACTTACTTAGGTATTGAGTCAAATGATTAGTGGTCAGTCTGGATTTAATAACTATTTTGGAGTGCCCCCTCAAAAAAAAAAAAAAAAAAAAAAAAAAAAAAAAAACTATTTTGGAGTGATTAAAATGTATTTAACTATTTTTATTATATCAATATATATCATTTGAATCCTATTTATTACACTAGCCCCCCAAAAATTGGTATTCTTAAATTGAAAATAAAGAGATGAACAATGACTAGGGATTAGGATCCATGTGGGATAGCTAATTTCTATTAAATTATTCTGTTAACAAAAAAAAGATAAAAAGTTAAATTTTAAAAAAACTGCTCGCAAAACACTAAAAATAAATTGAGTTTTTATGTTTATTCAAACACACAGCGATTACCTTTCCTATGCCATCATCTAAATTTAGTGCATGTACAAAGCTATTCCACATTATAGGTAATGATTTTGAGCACCACCTACCAAACTCTAAAGGTATTGGTTTGTTTCCAAGGAAGGGGATTTGGAGAGAGAAACTAAAGGGGAAGAACCAGTGGCAGAGCCACACACAAGGGTGGGGGCCCAAGGCCTCCCAAAATTTTAAAAAATCATTTTATAGTATGTATATTATTTACATTTTAAAGAATGTAGCTTGTAAAATTTGAAGTTTGCCCCCTCAAATTTTGAGTCATTTCAATGGTGCTCTTAAAAGAAAGGAAAATTATATTTAAAATCATATAAATAAAGAGGTTTAACAAATTAAACTATGTAGAAAATGATAAATTTTTGTACATGTCTAATATAAGAAATACACGACTTTTATATACTCATTAAAATTTAGAAGATGATAAATTCTCTTAGTAAATTAATATATATATATATATATGTGTGTGTGTGTGTGTGTGTGTGTGTGTGGAGGTTTGTTTTAACTAATATATAAGTATCACAACTTGGCCCCCAAACTAAAATTTCTGGTTCCGCCCCTAGGAAGAAGGAAGGATTACTAAAATTTAGTACATTCTAATAATCTTTCATTCTCCTCTCATCTCCCTCAAATTGCACCAAAACATAGGGAAACTAGTTATTGTATAACTTAGCCCAAACAATAAGGTTAATGACATTATAAATTATTCATAATAGTTGAAATGATTTTTTTTTTTTTAATCTTATTGTTGGTCATAATAAAAATTGCATGTAAAAATGATGTTATATTAATCATTTTTAAAGATATTAAAGATATATCAAGCCCAATATGCTACGCCTAAACTCAATTCTATTTAGTATGCAAGTCAAGTCTTATATTTGTACCGCAAGTCTTATTAATCATGCTTAATGTATGGTTAGTCTAAGGTTTAGCCTATTATAAATATTTATATTGGGTTCATTGTAACATGAGTAAAGCTTGGGTCTAGTGTTTAGTTGCACTGAACCTATCTTGATAGCGACACGTGTTTATTGTTGGCTACATGTCATCATTTCAATAGGTCTAGTGCATTGGACCCAAACCAAGTCAAATTTTTTTTTTTTTTGAGAAACCAAACCAAGTCAATTGTAACTTTAGATTTGTATTTCACTCACATATCAATTATTATGTAGCCCTTAAAGGTTTTTTCGATAGACGTAGGTTATTAAGCAGAATCACATAATTATTTTGTGTTTTATTTTTGGTGCTTTTGCTTCCACATTTAACTTGTATCTCATCCAAAGTATTTAACAATTCTAATTTACCATTTTAGCAAATGGTAAAAAGGAAAAAAAAAAAAAAATTTATGGCCCTGGTATTGCTATGATCTTTTTATTATTTTTTAGAAAATGGTAGGCCAACAAAATCTATAAATGTTGGAAGCTAGTCACTGTACTAAAAATTCCACTGTGACACTTACTCACAATGTGACAAAAATATTAAATGCCAAAAAACCGGCAAATGCAGGCGCTTGCAGAAGCGCGTGGAGCTTATAGAAAGATCCGAAAACCAGTTCAAAGGATTGAAAGACGTTTGTCCTTAAAAAACCATTCTGAATTGTCACATTGTTTAACTCCACGCCTTCCACATGCATGTACATATACTAGTACCACCCGCAAACCCCACCACCACTGTCTCAATTCTCATCCACCCCACACGAAATTTCGCATTTTTGTGTGTGTGTGTGTCTCAAAGTTCTGTCTTTCACAGTGTTTTGTAGCTGATAAAGATAGAGAAGAGGAACACTTTGCAGAGAACTGAAAAGAGAAAGAAAAAAAAAAGAAAAAAAAAAAGAGAAAAGCTTTTGAGTTGTTGAGTAGTATAAAAAAGAATTATGGGTTCAAAAGTAGGGAATAACAATTATGATTACTCTTTCAAGGTACTGCTGATTGGTGATTCTGGTGTTGGCAAAAGCAGCCTTCTTCTCAGTTTCATTTCCAACTTTGTTCATGACCTCTCTCCTACCATTGGTACCTTCTCTGTCTCTCTGACTCTCTCCACCATATATTCAAAACCTTTGTTCCAAACTCTTGTAGAATATTAAGCTTTTGTCTTTTTGCAATTTGTTTCATTGTTGTTGAACAAATTGAGCATGTAATAAGATTATACTTATTCTTTTAAAGCAATCTCTATGGAAGTGTGTAAATTTTATGAAAAAGACTATGATTGAAAGGCCCATTTGGTGTTGCATGTGGCTTGAATAATGAAGGGTTAGAAAAGATGATTTCTTAAATCAGGGGTGAAAAAAGAGAGTTTTTGGTGGCTCTCATGTATACGTAGTAGTTCTTGGGAATGCATATTTAATTTCATAGGGGTATTGAATTGTGACTAATCTTATATTTGATTCTTTAGATGACTAAGTTGAGCAGAAAATACGAGGCTATATAACTTATAACCCACATAGAAAGGGGAACAGTGGAGATGAAATAGGAGATTGTACTAGAGGAAGCTCAAGGACTAACATTTGGGTGTAAAAGTTAGAGCCATGCTTAAGCAGTTTCTATTTAAATTTCTCATTGTATTTGACTTCATTACTCCCAATTCTGTACTGTACACCATCCAAACGTTTGAGTTAAATAGTCAATATTAGCTTGGTCTGAGAACCTTATCAAGGGATGCCAATAGCTTCCTTAGTCTCAGTACTATTAGGTGCACCAAGAGCTTTCATGTCCATTTTCTCTCTTTTTCTAGTGATTCACCATTTTCAATCCTTAGATTTTATTATGAGCCTTCATTATTGTTTTAACCATTTCCAGGTGTGGATTTTAAGATCAAGCTGCTCACAATTGGTGGGAAAAGATTGAAGCTTACAATTTGGGACACTGGTAATTGCTGGAATTATTTTGAATTATAGTTTCATTCAATTTTTTTTATTAATGATGCTTTTTGGAAGTGATAGTTATTGGGAATAAGTTATCCTTCTCTTCTTTCAAGTTCGTCACTGCTTTTGATGCATAAATAGATTGTTTGTACATTAGCCAATCTCAGCATAAGACCCTCCACCTTTTTAGAGAGTATGTTTCACTCATTGGTTGGTTACCAGAAGAAGTAGAGCTATTGACAATTGATGAAAGATATGAGAATATGTATGATGTTTGTTTAGGTTGGTTAGGTGAACTTTTGGGTTTAATAGAAACATTTAACCTTTGGATGTCGAAATATCAACTAGAAGGTAAATATGTTCTGGAAATTCAAATTTTGAGAAAATGATCAATGGAACTTTGAAGTGTTAAAGAGACAACAGTGTAGACTTTGGCTTGAAAAGTACTCAAAAGAAACTCAATGACAAGGTATTAGACATGTATATTGGGGAAAAATGTATGCTAATGACATCTCCACTTAAAAATGTGAAGTGCAACACACTTCTGATTCCAAGATGCTATTCAAGTATTAAAACAAATGTTTGACATTGTATTTGCATAACACAGAGTTCCATAACACAGATTTTGGATTGCAGTGCACTAGAGAGTCCACACATGAATGAAGCTTTAAGTACAAGTAAACTTGCATATGTCATAGACCTATAGATAAGGCAAGTTTTCATGTTAAGACTGACTACATGTCTTTTTTTATATGGTTGAATACTGTAAAAACAATCAACTCTGGCAGCTGTAAGTCATACCTTTGTATAAGTTTGGGCAATTTCAACTTTGATTTTGAATTTTCTATGGTTAATAATTTCTATTGTATTTGCAGCTGGACAGGAAAGGTTTGGGACATTAACAAGCTCCTACTACAGAGGTGCTCATGGAATTATTCTTGGTATGCCACTGCATTTGTGAATTCGAAGATTTTTTACAACTAAGCAAAAAGAGTGATTATATTTTTTAAAAATTAATTAGTACTTTTATTCTTCAAGTTTTTTTGGTTCAAAATATTTTTCGAATTATTTTAACTTTTTAAGTGCTTGATGCTACCATGAAATTTAACTGCATTATAAAATAGTTAAACAAATGAGCATATTACAAAATCTATTTATTAAGGAATTTCTATTCTGGCACTGAAGCCTTATACTATATTGTGAGTTAAGTAGGTTTGTAGAGTAAAATATTGAAATTTGTTGGACAGGTTTATGAGCTCCAACAACTTTCGTTTGATTTTGCATGCATACATGCTGCTTTCTTTCTTTTGCTTGTCAAGCATTGTATAGTACTTCATGACATTTGGTTCTTGTTATAAGATATAGCAGCATGTCAGTTGCATAACATAGTTAGCCCCCTTTTCTTGAGATAGATCACTATGTCTAGTCTTATTCACTTTATATAAGAATTATTTCTCGGGTTTTCTCCCCTCTTCCTGTCTTGTTGGCTTTTTCACTTGGAAGCTAAATAAAAATAAGGCACAAATTCACTCAACGTTTTTACATGTTGTTGCCTTTTTATCAACTTCTAAACTTCTTAAATTCCATGACTCTCGTATTACTCTCTTTCAATAAGGAATTTAGGTCTAACTGTTTTGTGATTACTTGCAATTTTAGTGTATGATGTGACACGGCGTGAAACCTTTACAAACTTGTCAGATGTATGGGCAAAGGAAGTACAGCTCTACTCCACTAATCAGGAGTGTATCAAGATTCTACTGGGGAATAAAGTTGATAGAGTAAGTTCTAAGGTCAAACTGTCTTTTCCTACTGTGGATAGACACAATTATATTCATGTGAATAAAATTTTAGTGCCCATAAGGTATAAATAATGTCCAATTTATTTTGTATTAATTGATAATCTATATATCTTATAACAGATACAAGCTTCATCTTTCCCTTAGTCATATCATGTGAAATTATACACATTTCATGCAGCTGATATTTCTCATTCTTATGGTGTGAATATATTCTAGGAGAATGAGAGGGCTGTAACGAGGGAAGAGGGGTTGGCTCTTGCACAGGAACATAAATGTTTCTTCCTTGAATGTAGTGCTAAAAATAGAGAGAATGTTCGGCAATGCTTTGAAGATCTCACACTAAAGGTATTCTATTTCAGAAACTCTTACATTTTATTTAACTGTCATCTTGTATCAGCAATGTTTCAATAGCTTGTTAGACTCTGCCTCACTTGGTAATGTTCCTGTTGTTATCTGTTGGAGGGTGAAAGAATTCATCGCTGGTTTGATTGATGATAGCCGGCCCTAATTTAATTGGGATTAATGCTTAGTTGAGCGGAGTTGAATTGCTTTGATTGGTGAGTGTTCATTACTTCATTTAGAACCTACCAGCCCATGTAGTACTTCTAGAATGGAGCTGTCCAGTGAATGAAAGGACTAATTATGTCCATTGTATACTTCTGTTTCATAATTGCAAGAGTTGCAAGAATTTCTGTCCTACGACATGATTTTTGCAACCTGAAAGGGCCTTCTAACTGTGTTGCTGAAATATATTATGAATGTTAAATAGTGTCTTATCATCAAGAACACTGCTTCCTTTGGTCATTAAAAAACATTCTTTGGTGACAAATGCACCTTAAGTTACCTTTGTTAGTAAGTTGGCACCAAAAGTATGCTCTGCTGCATCTTAGTAACCTCCTGAGCCAGCTTGAATCCACTCAACATCAGACATTGCTATAATGAAGTTGGGAAAAGCAAATTTCAGGTCTGATGTGGCCTATGATACTATGAAAACCATTAAGCTCTTAACAGCAATGACACTTTGAACCAAATAAGTCAGCTTGGTTTCTGCTGAGGCTGGCAGTGCTATTGTCATGTTCTCTAACCTAGTTAGAAATAAGCCCACTGATGATGCAAGTTGTGACATTATTCAATTTTACAATGTTGGCTAGTGGTCATTGCTGGGATGTATGCGTCATGTATACCGACTTCATTTCACTTTTAAGGTATTGGTGGTAATAATAGTACTTCTAGTGTTAGTCCTGACACAATTTTTTCTATATTGTTAAACTAACACACAAAATACAACTTATAAACACTAGGCGAATGCTGTTTAATTTGATGCTTTACACATATTTTAATTGAGTTTAATTAGTTACAGATACTTGAGGTTCCAAGTTTATTAGAAAATGGATCCTCAGCTGTGAAGAAACAAATATTACAACAGAAGCAGGTGTACTCAAAAACTCATAGTGGTGGTTGCTGCTCTTGATCTAAATGTTGCATGCCAAGGTTCAACACCAAAAACTCCAACTTGCTGCAACAAAACAGAAGACCTCAAGAAGTGGCAGAATTGGCATGCAGTTGAACCACATCATCTTAAGACAATTTCACAATCGGTTGGAACGTACGATTAAACACTTGTCAGCAAACTTTGCAAGCCATTTTCTCACTTCTATAGTCATGGGAATTTCTGGGGTCTTGTAACATCTTGTAGTTCATGTAAATACGTATCGTTGTTGAATTTACTTGATGCTGTTAGCCTGTTAGGTTTAGCTTGATATTGAGTGAATCAGAAACATGTAAAAAGAATATATGGATCGTGAAGTGAATAATGGTTCTGTATTCAAAACGGTTTCTAGTATATAATATGTTCATGTAAGAGCTGATGTACAGGCTGAATACAGAAATTGTGCTTGCTTTCTTGTGAAGCTAGAGCATAACTAGTTAGAACTCTGATATTTATGTAATTGAAAAGATAAACTTGAAAATGATAGTATGGAAATATTGGTTGGGCTTGTGTCTAGTGGCTAGTTTCACTGGACACGCTAGGATACAGATACGTGTTTAAAATTGGACACATGTCCGCAACTCAATGTGTCCAGTGAAACTGGCCACTGGACACAAATATCTGACATTTAATAACATACGGAAAAATCTAAGAAATATCATTTTCAAGAACCTATCAAGATGGTAGACTTTATTTCATTGACAATTATATCATTTTCAAGGTGATAGACTTTAATAACATATGAAAAATGTAATTTTATCAAGAATCTATCAACATTATGCTAAGAAGGTGATATATTTTTTTTTTGATAACCAAAAATGGGGGTTTTTATGGTTGTATTATACCACCCGGGTTGTCAGAGACCATGTGAGGGACAGGACCCACCGGACCCACCGAGGTACCCGCCAAGGCTCGGCCCGATGTTCCCCTCAAATCCCTCACACAGCAGCCCACCAACAGAAGGCCGTTGGCAGGACTCGAACCCAAGCCTGACAAGCAGGGAACGAAAGTCCTGACCAACTCAGCCAACCCTCTGTTGGCTAAGAAGGTGATATATAATTGTCAATGAAATAGCTCATTTTTCTACAAAAAGCTCTCCTCCCAAAGCATCACTGGAGTGGACTAAAATGGACCGAACGGACTGAAGTGGACCGAATGGATTGAAATGGAATGAATGGACCGAAATGTTAGGTTGATGTCTCTTAATAAGAGTGTAGCAACAATAAAAGCTACGCTACAACTTTTAGATATTTATAAATATAGAAATATATTGTGGAATAGTTATTCCCATCTAAAATGGATATAATAATTATTTCTTAATACACATAACACCATTTAAATTTACTATATTTCCAAAATATACAAACTTTTCATATGCATCATTTTGTATGAATTTCCCATAGTTATCAACCAAATTTATGAATAGAAATAATTATTCTATAATAATATCTCTTATAACCAATAATAAGATTATTATTCTTAACATAACTCCATTCAATGTACTAAACGTGTCCTTAAAAATTAAAATTATATTGTCATACATTTTAGTAATTGATGGAGAATAACTATGACGTATCAAATTAGCTTGGCAATTGATGAAGTGACTGATGTGGCAGCTCGGTCCAGCTCGGCAATTGATGAAGTGACTAATGTGGCAGCTTGGATCGATGAGGTGTTAGCTTGGCCAAAGCATCTAAAAGCCAGCCAAGTTCAGATTCCACATTTATGGGAAGTCCTACGTATCCTCGTGTCATCTCCAAATCTCATGCTACAAACCTGGGTAATTATTGAGTACTCTTGGAGTACCATAAATGGGTAACCCCCATCTCACATAACTGTAGGTTCTACTAATTAAATTTATGGTAGGACCACACAATTCATGTGAGAGGGAGGAGTACGTATTTATGGTACTCTCGGAGTATTCAATAATTTTCTCACAAACCCTTAGTGGATAAATTGAGATTTCTAAATTAAAGGAAAGAGATGAGTGAGAAAAAATCCCCAAAATTTCGGAATAATTCAATCTTCAATAGCAATATAAATAACACCCATCATCAACTTGAGTTACAAGATACGCACTTACACAACTTCTTAACTCTCTAATTCGTTACTCACTTAAGCATTGGAAAATCCCCTTGCCGTAATTCCGATAAGTCTTTGGTAGTTGGTGTAGTTGTTCTTGGATCTAAGATAACCTCTGATCAGTAATAATCCACTGGTTTACCAGTTTGAATTGATTGGAACTTCCTAGGAAAATTGAACAACTCAGGAATTGCCGGATTTACTAGAACTTACAACCATTTTTAAAGCAATGAGTGGTCCTTGAATGCTCCGTAACCCACATGAAAAATTGTGATTTGTCTTGTTATTATGTAAACAATTACTAAGCTTTGGTCAATGACAGGCAAAGAACAATTCACAATTATACTCCAATAGGACAATCCGACCATCAAATGTGTGAAAAAGAAAGAAAATTAATATTGCATGACTGTATCCAGTCTCAACAAGGCCAGCTTTGATCTCTCTTTTTTGGCCGAGGCACAAGCGACAAGAATAGTTGAACAAAACTATGATATAAAAGAAACATTTTGTTATTGTCACAATCTCACTATACTATATAATCTGCCGGCTTGCTTGGTTCAAAACTGCATTGAATAACCACATTGTAAGAAGGAGTCCACGTTGGTACAAATGCTTGGTTCTTTCCTTTTTTTCTGGTTATTTTATTTACTCACTTTCTTAGTAAGATCCACCCCTTTAAACCACCTCTTGCTATATAAATTTAAGCTCAAAGTCCATATATATATATGTCTCCCATCTCCTAGTGAGGTCAAAAGGAAAACCTTTCACCATTCTAATGGCTGTCACTTGTTACCACATGGGCAGAGTTGCATTTGCAACGTTGATTGCAATCTTTGTTGCAGGAGCCAATGCTATTGATATCTTTCTGGAATGGAATGTTGCCCTTGACAATTCCATCCAACCTGTGTCCCTAAAGCAACCTGTATAACATATTTACTAATGCTTTAAATTTCTTTGTATGTGAAAAAATATGCTAGTGTTATGTGCTTTTTTTACTATGACAATGAGATATAATGGTTGTGTGAACAGGTAATCACCATCAATGGGAAGTTCCCAGGACCCCTAATCAATACCACAACCAACGATTTCGTCCACGTAAACGTCTTCAACAACATGGAAGCGCCGCTACTCTTTACATGGTATATATAAACTCGTGTTAAGAAATAATGAATTTAATCATTTAACCATTATTCTAAAGGTGATGTTATTGGTGTAGGAATGGCATACAACAACGTTTGAACTCGTGGCAAGATGGAGTGTCCGGCACGAACTGCCCAATCCTACCCGGCAAAAACTGGACTTACGTGTTCCAAACCAAGGACCAGATTGGCAGCTTCTTCTAGTTCCCCTCCATCAACTTCCACAAGGCTGCTGGAGGGTTTGGACCCATACGTGTCTACAATCGTATTGTCATTGCTGTGCCCTTCCCCAAGCCAGAAGCTGAGTTTGATCTTCTTATTGGTGATTGGATATTTGATAGCTACAATGTCTCTGCCTTGAAAATTTTATTCATGGTCATAAATTCTTTCTTTCTCAGGTTTATTTAATGCTAACTCTTTTCTTTTTTTTTTTTTTGGAACATGAAATTGTGATATAGTTGACTAGGTCGTTGATAATGGAGGACAAGCAAATGGCGTTTCAGGCTATTCCTGATATCATTTTGATGAATGGAAAAGGCCCTTATGGGCATCCACTCTCAAAATCCTATGAAGCTTTCAGTGTTACAAAAGGTACATAAAAATAGAAAAGAGAAAAAGATATGGGTATTTTCGGTTTCCAATTTTGCATACAGTTCTTTTAGAATCACAAAATTTGCCAGAACTTGATAATATGTGTGACTGTGATTAATTAGTGAACCATCACTTTTATATAGACTCATTGCTTATAATCAAGCAATGATCACACATGTCGTGATTATAGCAAAAGTTGTGTCATAGAATTGGGCTGGTTAGGCCGGTGGTACAATAAAACTATGTACTGAGTTTCATTTGTGTGTCATGGCAGGGAAGACCTATAGGTTCAGGATATCGAATGTGGGGACTGCTTTGAGCTTCAATTTCAGGATTCAAAACCATCAGATGGTGATAGTTGAAAGAGAAGGATAGTACACCAATCAGATTACATTGGACTCACTGGACGTGCATGTTGGCCAGTCCTACTCTGTTCTTGTCACGGCAGATCAAAACGAGGTTGATTATTACATTGTGGCAACTCCTAAGTTGCTCGACAATACTGGTTCTAGAAACCTTGATGGTGTGGGGGTACTACACTATTCCAATTCCATTACAAATGTTAGCGGGCCTTTGCCAGCCGGGCCTGATCCATTCGATCTGGAGTTTTCAGTGAATCAAGCTAAATCCATTAGGTAATGTACTTTTCATCTATCCTGGCCCAAAAGGCTCAAACAAAAAAAAAAGTCAGAAAATAACCAATTGGACAAAATTTAGAGACAATACCTTAGATACTGTTCGTTATGTTCTTATTTTTAAATTCAGTCATATAGTTGTACTTAACTAAAAATACACTTCTATACCATGAGAAAAAAACCATATGGTTGAATTTTAAGAGAGAACCTAAGGAACAACATTTAAATACTGAACCTAAGTTTTGCTCTAACCAATTTTGGATTAGAAAGCTAAACAAATATGTGTGTGTCTGATTAAAGAGGTGCTTTTTTTTTAGCATCACCACACTGCTATCTTTCAAATACATAAGGTTGGTTTTGTAGAGGTCAAGAGAATGGAACCCAATTTTTGGAGATATTTTCTTCTTTACTTTTCTTAGTTAATAATATGCGAGTTTGGGGTTTGAGTGATAATCCAATAGTATCAACATGTTTAGTTGAACCCTAGCTACTTTCCCTTATTTATCTAGCAAAAGAGAAAAAAAAGGTGTCTAGATCTGATTAGTATTCTAAATTTTATTTTTCAATTATAACTTTCTTAACATATAGTTTATCTTTGTCCATGGAAACAAAATACAAAAAAAAAAAAAAATTATCTTTCATACTTGCTTTATTTTGACTGTTAAAATACTTAAACTGGTACAATTTTCCATGTATGCTTAACATTTGGATTTCGGCACTCACAATCTCATATCCCTCATTTTATTCACGAGTAGGTGGAACATGACCGCAGGAGCTGCAAGGCTTAACCCACAAGGAACCTTCAATGCAACAAATGTGACCCTATCACAAACCTTCATTCTCCAAAACTCTCTGGCTGAGATTCAAGGCCATCCTCGTTATGTTGTCAACAATGTGTCTTATTTGACTCCAAATACCCCGCTGAAACTTGCTGATTACTAAAAGAATGGATCTCAAGTGTACAACCTTGATCAATTTCCGGTTAAATCTGTCAATGATAATGACTCATGTGGAATTGCTGTCGTTACTGGGAATCACAAGGGGTGGATAGAGCTTGTTTTTAAGAATCATTTGGATGTCATGGATTCTTGGCATTTCGATGGTTTTGGGTTCTATGTTGTTGGGTAAGTGTGATACGTATCATTGGTGAAATTGATCTATTTTATAGTTTACATTAAATATTACATATAATATATATATATATATATATTGATTCATGTGTTGGAAAATTATAGTTTTATATATACAAAATATGTTGGAAACAACTCGTGTCAAAATCCTAATATGGTTGACTGTGCATTGTGGAGAAAATATTACATGTCCATGTGATAAACAACTACATTAGAATTGTGACAAAAAAGTTGTGGTTCTAGAAGAACTCATTTATATATGTCATTAACAATCGTACAAACGGTAGTGTATTATCTTAATTGTTTGTTTGCATGTTTAGGTTTGACAATGGAGAATGGACAGAAGAGTCTCTCAAGATTTACAACCTTTTAGATCCTGTTGTTCGATCCAGTGTACAAGTGTACCCGGGAGGATGGAGTGCAGTTTATGCATTCCTAGATAACCCAGGAATGTGGAACCTAAGGTCACAAAACTTGAAAAATTGGTACTTGGGTCGAGAACTCTACCTCAGAGTTCATGATGATAATCCTAATCCTGCCAAAGAGTGCCCACCACCTCAAAATCTACTTCGATGTGGTAATTAGTGCATTTTAATAAGCTCATCCTTTGGTTTTTAATATAAACATTATTCATGATACTTGTTAAATTATCGATGGTTCCAAAAGCTTAAGCTATTGAGGTATGGTAAATTTAATCATTTAACTACATAATTCTAATAGTACTCTAGCTTAGTCACACTCATTATTATTGTTTCGACAATGACCTCTTTTGTGGTTACCTATTTACAGGTATTTGTGATGATCCTCATTCTCTTCCTCCAGCAAGTCCACCATCTCAGGTTTCAGGGTAGACGAGATATAGTGATTAGACCCATTCCTATTCAGTCTTGATGCAATAATGCCTATGTATAATCATTGTAACCTTGTAATTGAATCCATCATTTTGTCTGGTACTGATATTCCGCAAAGTTTGATAAATATTTTTATTTTTCACAGAATACTATTCGGTTTCTCGATCATGACAACTACGACAATTCTATATTTTCTTTTCTTCAATTTAGACCGTGCCCGAGAAACTACTTATCATTTATTCATGTGGATTTTCAAGAAGAATAGGTACAAGTTGAAGTTCCTTAATTATGTCTAATTGAAAGATTTTACTGAGCAGTGAACTACTGCTGGGCAAGAGTTCTTAGGCCATTGACTCATTAAGCTTATGTGATCATCTTATATCATGCTTTATCTAGAAAGGAAACGAATGCTAGGATTTACTTTGAAAACATGGAACTTTTCTTTTTAAGAGGTTATTTTTATTTTTGTTTCGGAAGAAACTAATTCGGTCCAATTCAGTCCATTTAGGTAAATTTACTTTCATTTAATCCAATACGGTCCAATTCGGTCCTATTAAGTCCATTTAGGCCCACTTAGGTCAATTCTGTCTGATTTGGTCCACTTTATTTCCATTCAGTCTATTTTGATCCAGTTTGGTCCATTTTGGAGCAATTGGACTTTAATTTAATTCTTTTTGTAGGTTTCCCTTCCAGTTTTGGAATATAAAATTTATTTATTTTCCTTTAATTTTTGAGTTGAAAAGTATGAAATTTTATTCTATTTGGGTCCATCTCTTTAGTCTTGAGCTAAAAAGTACAAATAAAATAGGCATTAGAAATTAGACATATAAGTCCTAAAAAGCAATAAAAATGATAAATATTCAAAAGATTACCTTAAAATTCAAGTTTCAATAATATATGCATTATACGTATATTTGGAAAAAAAATATATACTATAATTCTAAACTCATATAATAATTTAAGCTTAATATAACATGTTACATGTGTTCCATGGAAATAGAGTGTATATATATTTTAAAAAAAAAAAGATATTTTAAAATTAGTCAACTAATTATTGTATATTAAAAAAAAAAATCATTTTAATAACATATTCTCCATTCGTATATAACAATATTATAATTGTGTAATTTAAATATTTTTATTAAATTACGTTTTTCATATATATATATATATATTGTTAGAGCATTTTAATATTAATTAATTAAAACGGATTTATATTACAACATAAATGTAAAGATGTTGGAGTTAATATGAAAGATAAAGAGTTAGTGAAATGTTTAATTCCACATTGAAAAGAAAAGAAACTCTTTTATTCTTTTTAATTGTGGTGAGTAATGAGTTAATATATATTGATTCAGATATTATGCTAAATACGTGCGCAAGGGAGAGGTGAAGGGAGGAGGTGTCAAAAATGGAAATGAATTAACCTATTAGATTGTACTACTTGACAACCCAACCCTATATATATATATATATATATATATATACAAAGTTTAGCTACAAAATTGGTTGTAGCTTAAGATTACAACCTTACTCAATATTATTAACATTACACATATCAAATTTTGTGCCAATCAGATATTATTTACTATATGATTTATAAAATTATATTTTATGCATAATTTTAAATTACAAAAACTTGTAATTTAAACAATTTATTGATGACATAGCTATTAATATTTAATTTTCTAGAAATTTTGGAAGCATGAAGGATATAAGAAGAAAATGTAATCCAATGGTGGATTTGTCAAAATTCACTTTCAATAAAAATATATTCAATAAGGTTATAACCTAAGACAACAACTAATTTTGTAGCTAAACTTTGTTCTATATATATATTAAAACTTTTTTAATATCATTTTCATCTAGGATTATGTACTAAAAAACATAAGAGAATTTATTTTTTGAGAATTAAGGGGCTATTTGGTAGGGTGTTTTGAGCAATAGTTTTCAGTATTTAAACAATATTTTACGTATTTCCACACACTTTTTCACCTATACGTATTTCCAAAAAATACAAACAACGTTATTAGAACAACATTACTAAACGACCCCTAAATAACAGGAGTTTACATAGTGTATTAACTTTTTGTTAAGAGCAGAACTTTTTTAATCTCGTTTTCAACTAGGATTATCAGATTATGTATTATAAAACATAAGAGGATAATATTTTTATATATAGAGAATTAGTTACTAACCCGTGCGATGCATGGAAAAATTATTGACTCTAAAAAAAATTCCAATAATGAGTAAATAGACATTCTGAAAAAATAATAATTAATTGAAATTAATCCAAATAAATAATTAATCAACCAAAACTATAGCTTTTAATAAGAAAACAAAAAATCACATGAACCTAAATAAAAAGCATTTATGGTGAAGAATTAAGATTAACTTACTGAGACGCAAATACCAAAAATTCCAAGACTTATGTTGAGGTTCAAAATAATTAAATGTCCATAAATAAAGCCCAAAGAGATGAAAAAGACATTGGGCCCATTTCACACAAAAGAGGAAAGAAATGATAAAGGTTGGGCTCTCATAATAAAGGAAAGAAAAGATAAAAAAAAAGAGGAAGAAGCCCAGAAGGACCTGATCTGGAGGCCCACGAAAAAGGGCCCAAGAAAACAGGTAAAGTCAGCAAGCCAAAGGAAAAAGCCCAGAGGGCAGAATTGGGCCAGGACGTCCAGAAGCTCCCCAGGGGAAGAGGATCCCTGGACGCGCGAAGAGAAGATAAAACAAATTTGAAGAGAGAAAGGGGACAAAAGGCACGCGAGCCTTATGACCCAGACACGCAGTGGAAGTACAAGGCAAAATGCAGAAACTTGGTTCCAACCACTTGGAGAAAAAAGACAAGGAGAGGACCACTGGAAAAGCTGAAGCAAAAAACCAAAGAGCCTCAGGACAGCCAACGGGGGAAATCTGGAAATAGGAAACTAGCTGGGAGACTTTCATCTGGTCGCAACAAAGAAGAGAGAAAATGTGAAGAAAAAGGAAAAGACACGATCCTGAAACAGTCAGGCGCGGGACAGACTTCAAGGGGCAAAAAGGGGAAATCATCAGTACCCCGGGAGCCCGAAACTATGCTATAAAAGGAGGGAGGGATCCATGCTACAGAGGGGAGTTTTTTTGACGATTAGAGCATTAAAAAGCATTTACAAGTATTCTCCCTGAGGTCTCAGAAAATTGTAAACAAAGGGACTCTGTAAACTGAAGGGAAAACAGGGGAATTTGCTCCCGGTATCCCAGAGATAGCCGCTAAGGTACACGCTCGGATTCAACAAGTTCAAACTTTGCAAGTCTTTGAAGCTTGAATAGCTATCCAAGTCTGTGACTTTTGAACCCAGTTGGACCTTGCATCACGTCCTAGCGAGCCACTGTAACCACAATTAAAGGAAACTAATGAAATACACCCCATTAATCAAGGGATCTCCAGCGTGTTCATTATATTTCATTTACTGTGCATTTTTCCTTATTGTTAATTTGTCATCCAATACGAATATGCCTTTTTGTTAGCTATTTTATATTGTAGGAAGTTTGTTCTGTGCACCAATCAGTTCTTAAAACAGCCCCTTTAGCTGCGGAGAACTGATCCCAGTCCACCGAAAAATATCTCACACGGCCCAGGATCCTTGGGCCATAGTGCTAAAGAAAAAGCACTCTCACAACTTAAAATTTCAAAATTTATAGAATCCCCAAATTCTAATTCAGAACCAAACCAAATTCAACAAATTTATATATAACATACCAAATAAAAATGTATCGTTCCCTATGCTAGAAGACATAGGTTGCATCTTTGATTTTTCTCCAAAAAAATAGAGATGTTTTATTGCCATGTATAATAAAAAAAAAATAATTAGTAGAAATTTCAACCCAAAAACCAAATCCACGATTATCAACGTGAGTCTAACATACCAAATAAAAATTTATCGTTCCTTAGGTTGGAAGACATAGGTTGCATCTTTAATTTTTTTTCCAAAAAAATAAAGATGCTTTATCTACCATGTACAATAAAAAAAAAAATAATTAGTAGAAATTTCCAACCCAAAAACCAAACTCACGATTATCAATGTGAGTCTTTTTTTTTTCAAAGTTAGTCTTTTTTTTTTTTTTTTGAATCCTATCATAATTTTTGTTTTTATATAGATTATCAATGTTGGAGTTTGAGTTTAAGTTGAACTTGTTAGAAAGATAGAGTTTCACTTCTTGTTAAGTTTTGATTAAACAAAAATAATTTTATTTAAAAAAAAAATGATAATGAGGAGTTTGAGTTTAAGTTGGACTTATCAGAGAGATAAAGTTTCACTTCTAGTTAAGTTTGAACTAAAAAAAATAATTTTATTTAAATATTGTGCTGACGTGAAAAATTATGAGAATTTCAGAGGTTTTGGTTATATATATATATATATATATATATATATATATTAAATAAGAGGAGTTTACCTAGTTTTAACCTTTTGTAAATCACTCACGTACCCCACATTTTATCTGGTATGTGTTAATTCAATTTAGTTATTCACCTATTTATTTTAGGGCTAGCCTTAGGCCTACATTACAAAAACTCTCACCCCCTTTATAAAAAGTCCACACCCTAATTTGAAAAAAAAAAACCCTTAAATTTCATGATAATAATTGAATTTAAAAAAAAAATGTTCATACACTAATTTTCTCATATGTAACTATACACTAATTTTTGAAGTTTCTTTTTGTAAATGTGTCAAATCATCAATGATCAGTGGGTTTCAGTTATCTCAACTGGTAAAGTCTTTGATGCTTGAATAAGAGATTTGGGGTTCAATTTCCGTCTATAACAAAAACCGATTTATGCCTTGGTTTGATGATAAATAGCTATTATCATTATCAAGAGCAGATGCCATAAGTTGAAATTTTCACCAAAAAAAAAAAAAAAAAAAAAATCATCGATGGTCATTAATTTTCTATAACATTTTGAGACTTTAATTTTTGTAAACCAATATCCTACATGGTAGATTGTGAACATTAACCACTTGATCTCCCATGTGATCACATACCAAACAATCTTTATCTCTCTCTAAACACCAAAATCAAAATTGAAAATTAGATTACAACTTTATTCAATCATACATTACCTTATATCCAAACTAGAGTAAATCTTTTTTTTTTTTTTTAAATTCTCATTTTTTTGTGTTAAATTTTATGCTTGAACTATGATGTTTGATTTCCTATGTTAGGATCTTAGAGTGTTGGCATATTCTGTGCCAAAGTTTATTTTATTGTCTAATTGTAATTGAGTTGAGGTTTTAGGAATTGAAGTTGTATAAGTCATCAATTTTGGTCGAGTGAAATTGGTTGTTGTCTAGCGAAATAGCATGTGATTGGATTTTAAAAAGTGGTTAAGGCAACAAGTTTATGGGACACTTGCAGGAGGTTTGGTCAAGTAAAATTGACGAAACTAGAGAGAATTCAGTTATGAAATATCCTTTTGTTCCAACATTTGCCCATCATATATATACCTCATTTTCCCACGAAATTAATAAACCTTAATTCCCACTTGAAATGTGAGAGAAAATCCAGCAAATTTAAAAGCCAAACACTTTCAATTTTATCTACCTTATCCCTCTCAAAATAGCCATATACCATAAGAGGAGATTAAGGTCATTAATTATACACATCACTACCTCTAAGTTGTGAGTGTTGATTGAAACTTGGGTATCATTGGAGCGGCCCAGAATTGAATTACCGATGAGACTTGGTGTTGGCAATTGGAGCTCAATTGTGGATCCAAAGCTAAAGTGGAGAATGGACTCGCGAAGGTGGTTGCAAGCAGGGGATTGGAGGACTTGAGTACATTGTTTGCGTCTTAACTTGAAGGGTTTCTGTATGTGTAGTTTACTGTAACTATCTATTCTAGTGGATCAGTTTGGGTGCTGAAGTTGTAGAGAGTTTTTTCTGCCCAGTTCTTGGGTTGTTTTACATGCTATTATCTATGATTGTGTTAATTGATTATTCATTTTGATAATTGGACTTAATTGTCAGATTAGCCTAAAATGACTTAAGTTGTAATCGAGGTTCAAAATTAGACAATACTTTGTTAATTAGTAGATTGTCAATTTCTCACTCTATATGAAATTAACCTATTAACCTTGGTTTGGTTAGTTAATTTATCAAGTTATGTATTTAATATATCAAATTAACCTTGGTTTGGTTACTGTTAAATAATTTTTTTTTTGATTGATAATTTTTTTTTAGAAATTTATTTGATTTATATTTAAATATAAAACATCACACTTAAATTTATTGCCCGATTATTTGAAGTGTTCGCTTAAAGTGATTGAGACGTTATATTAGATCGATGCTTTTCTAAAATTCTTTGAGATAAAAGATTTAAATTGTATTGATAATCTGAATAAAGAATCCTATACAAGGTAGAGACAGGCCAGAGGCTCCAGGCTCCAGCCAGGAGGAAAACCGACACAAGAAAGATACTTTTCTAAATTTCTGATCAACAAAACCTGTTATCAAAAAATTCGTGGAATAAACGTTACTCTTATATAGAATATTATTAAATCACATCATGGGTAAACTTCTTCTAAAAAAAAATTCATGGGTAACAAAAACAAAAAAACAAAAAAGCCCCTTTGATTTCTTCATTGATGCCAGCTAAAACATTGTGCTGAATAAACAAGGCCTGCAGTAGAAGCAAACACCATTTGAATCTTATTTCAAATCTTTGACATTTACTCATTTGGTGTTCTCTTCCTCATTTATTTATTTTTTATTTTTTTATTTTTATGCTTGACTCTTTGTGTTCCCTTGAAGTTTCAACACTTTCATTTTTATTTATTTTTGGTTGTCTACATCAAAGCCAAATAGGGGACAAATCTATTTGAAGTTCAAATAAATAGCTATATGAGCCAACAGGAGGGCAAGGTAATCAGATAAAGCCTATGCCATGGCTTGGCCTTATGATTGTTCATGGCTAATTGTGTGTGCAACTGTTCTTTCTCTCCCGAAAGCAGCCAATGGTGTTGATATTTTTCTGGAATGGCACATCGCGATTGACACAACAATCAAGCCAGTGTCCATGGACCAACCGGTAATAAATGATACAGTAACATCTTTTCCAAAACCCCATGAAAAGGGATAGCTGGAATTGGTGGTGGCTTTGTTTTGCTTCTTTGAATCTTAGTTTTTTTTTTTTTTTTTTGGGTGTTTCATGCAGATCATTACCATCAATGGAATGTTTCCTGGACCCCTTATCAATGCAACGACCAATGATAACATTCATGTAAACGTGTTCAATGATATGGATGAGTCCCTACTGATAACATGGTATAGCTCTCTCTCTCTCTGGACTCTTACATAATTGGTTTTCTTTGAATTCAGCCAAAAAAAAATATTTCTCTTTTAGGGAAACGAACCTTGAAAATGAAATTTCAAAAGAATAATAATATTTTTCAGCTGTTTTTTATTCAACATAAACCATATAAATAGAAATCGGAGTAGTTTTAAGATCACAAATTATTTCATAATAACTTTTTTGCTACAATTTTGACGTGATAGACTGTGAGTAGTTAACCATCACTAAGATAACTTACACATGAACACACTATTTTATGGTCCTAGAATTTTTCATAGAAGTATTTATAAGATAAACATAACATTCATCTTCAATAGGGCTGTCCACGGGTCGGGCCGGGTCGGTTTTGGGCCCAACCCGGACTCGACCCGCTGGCGTCGGGGGGGAGGGTAGAGGAACCCGAAACTGACCGCCGGAAAAATTGGTCAAGTTAGTTTCGGGTGAGGGTGAGCGTCGGTCGGGCGCCGGAGTAAAAAAAATCTTCGAAATTTGAAAAAAAAAAATCGCGGGAATCTAAAAAAAGTCGCCGGAATCTGGAAAATTTAGCCGGAATCTGGAAAATCTTGCCGGAATCTGGAAAAACACGCCGGGTATCTGCATTTTTTTTGCCGAAATCTGAAAATTTTCACTAAAAATTGCTGGAATTGGTCGGATCTGGATAAATCCCACTAGATCTGGTTGAGATCTCCTCTGATTTGGTCGAGATCTCCTCGGATTTGGCTTGATTTTGCAGGTTTGGCCGGATTTTTTATACATCTCCAGTCGGGTTCGGGTTGCTCGGGTTTTGGAGAAGCAAACTCGCCACTCGACCTGCCGGTGTCGGTTCTTGAGAACGGAAACCCGCTGCCGACCGACTGAACCTTCGATTCGGGCCGGAATCGGGTCTCCGACAAGCGGTTTGGCCGGGTTGTCGGGCTCCGGTCAGGTCTGGACAACCCTAATATTCAAAATGAAACACATTCTTATCTACCACAACTAGATAATGTTAATTCAGAGCATATAAAAATACGAGATGAGAAGAGAAAATTTAGATATAGATAAATACCATAGTGGTGGTGCAGGAATGGCATACAACAAAGATTGAACTCATGGCAAGATGGAGTGTCTGGCACAATTGCCCAATCCAGCCCAGTAAGAACTGGACTTATGTGTTCCAGACCAAGGACCAAATTGGGAGCTTCTTTTATTTTCCCCCAACCAACTTCCATAAAGCTGGTGGTGGGTTTGGGCCAATTCGAGTCAGCAGCAATCGGGAAGTCATCAAAGTACCTTTCCCAAACCAGAAGCGGAATTCGATCTTCTTATTGGTGATTGGTATCAGAAAAGTTACAGAGTATATCCACTTCACCATTTTTTAAAGACTAATCATATTTATTGACCCGTCACTTTATAAGTTTTTTTATATAGTAAAATTGATAATAATTTCAACTTCATATAATATGTTATTTAATAAAAGTTGAGTCTAGAAACTATGGTTGTGCCAAATGGTTATCTTCTCTTTACTATAAATGATTAAAAAAACTAAGTTTCGAAAATTTTAAAATTCTGCTCCAAAGTCCAACCATAGTACATTTTAGGCAAAACTAGCTAAATTTTAAGAAATATAAAATTCCCGAACTAAAATTATATTAAAAGAAATTTCAAGAATTTAATTTAATTATTTTTGATCATCTATCGTAATTTTTTATTTTATTTTAATATAATAGAATTTACACATTACATACGATCCTTAAGCCAAGTAACCCAATGTATATTTGCATTTCGATAAGTTAATTAGATGAAACTCTATTAAAATTTCAAATGACTCACTAAATATTTGATAATTTTCTTTTTATATATAATTTTTAATTAATACGTGCATTGCAAGCTCATACTACCAATGTTAAATAAAAGTGGTAAAAAAATGTTACAGGATATCAGGTCCTCGATGAACACCGCGGTTATAGCCAATAGCAGCATCCCAGATATGATGCTTATGAATGGCAAAGGCCCATTTTTGAACCCTCAATCAAAATCCTATGAGTCCTTTACTGTCACACAAGGTACAAAGACAAAATTTCTGACTGTCCAATGGGCCATTGAGCCAAACTTTTTGGGCCCATTGGGCTATTCAACATAGTTCTAATTTTTTTTGACAACATTATGGTTTTATATAGGGAAGACATAAAGATTTAGGATATCAAATGTGGGTATTGCGTGGAGTTTCAATTTCAGAATTCAGAATCATCGAATGGTGGTGGTTGAAACAGAAGGATCTTACACAAATCAGATAACTTTGGACTCTCTTGATGTGCATGTTGGCCAGTCCTACTCTGTTCTTGTCACAGCCGATCAGATCACTGCAGATTATTTCATTGTGGCAAGTCCTAAAGTGTCTAATGCCACTGAAATAAGTGGGCTTGTGGGCATTGGTGTGCTACACTATGGTAACTCTACTGCCACTCCTACTGGGCCTCTTCCAAGTGGGCCTCACCCATTTGATCTCGAATTCTCCATCGTTCAAGCTAAATCCATTAGGTAACGATTGAAGTAGGGATGTTTCTCTACATCTTCTTCTTCCCGATTATGGCTAAGTTTATTTTTAATGAAAGTTCGAGGTTTTCTTCTACAATATATGCATTCTTATATTGCATACAACAAGTCTAGGGATAAGCTTCTTTTACAATGGTTGGCGTGATCAGTTATGATTAACACATAATAAAAATGATATTAGTAGTAAGTTTATGTGAAAGTCATATTATTACAATTGCAACATGCCATCTTATGAAAATTGTTATAAAAAAATTGTGTTCTTAAGATTGCTTTTTTGGCATAACTGAGGCTCGTATAATTGAGGAGTTATTAGAGGTTACAAGGTATGATTTAGGCTCTCTTCTGATAACATTTCCATACATTTAGTGTACCTATTAGAGTTTGCTCTTATAGTACCTGGTTAAAACGCACATGAACGGACATAGAATGCTTTCTACTTGGCCATTTTTGTAACATTGTATATTTTCCATAAATCTCTAACAATTTCTTGTATTTTTTTTTTGGTTGTGAAGATGGAACTTTCAATGTAATAAATGTGACACTATCTCAGACCTTCATTCTCAGTGCATCAACAGCAGAGATCAATGGTGCACCTCGCTACACAGTTAACAATGTGTCCTATCTGACCCCAGATACCCCACTAAAACTGGCTGATCAATTTGCCAATGGGTCTGGTGTTTACGTACTCGATGAGTTTTCAACTAATTTTACGAATCCTGAGTCTGGGAGTTTTTGTTGCAACTGGAAAGCACAGAGGCCGGATAGAACTGGTGTTTAAAAATGATCTAGACGTTATGGATGCTTGGCATCTTGATGGTTTCGGATTTTATGTTGTGGGGTAAGCCTCTTCATTACTAATTCCATCATGATTCATGAAGCTTAATTGGATTTTCCCTACCATCAGTTGGCAAAGGCTAAAGGCCACACGGTTTGTCAAAACACAAGGCCATGCTCTTATCTCATAGGAGTCAGGGACCTTAAAACAATAGGTCAAGGCTTCAGTCCAGTGCACTGGAGTATTGAACAGGTTGCGAGAATTGATATGAGGTCAATTTTAGATATGTGTTGTGTCCATATCACGTATGATGGTTCACAGCATTGGACAAAAGCCAAATCTAAAATAATATTGCTAAATTACGAGATAAATGACGGTTTGTTTCAAGATTTTAAATTATTAGGAAATATGATGAATTAATTATTTAACCATTATTATTCTAACATTACTTAATGTGTTTTGTTAACCTATCTTTAGCTTTGGTAAAGGAAAATGGTCACCTAAATCATCTACTTACAACCTTTTCGACCCTGTTGTTCGTTCAACCGTTCAGGTCTCTCTTTCTCTCTCTCTCTCTCCAAAATAATAGTTGTAATTTTAACTATAACCATTTTCCCTCCACAAGACATAAGGCTTAGGGGCCTTACAACACAAGGTAATAAATCTAGTGTACATGTTTAGGTATACCCTGGAAGATGGAGTGTAGTTTATGCATATCTTGACAACCCTAAAATGTGGAACTTGAGATCACAACTCTTGAAAAATTGGTACTTGGGCCAAGAACTCTATCTAAGAGTTTACGATGCTGATCCCAACCCTGCCAAGGAGCGTCCACCCCTAGAAAATCTCCTTCTATGTGGTTAGTGCACGCCCTATTTAATAAGTTATGTGACTTGTTTAAATATTTCAATAAATCATGTGATTTAAATAGGTGGATAATTTTATAAATCACTATGTAAGGTTGAATTTAATCAACCATTCTGTTGGCTTTATCCCATGCCAATTTGCTTGTAATTCAGCATTTAGAAACCCTGTATTTAGGTGGGAATCATGTAAGGGTAGTGTGTGAAGAACAAGCTCAAGAGTGTGCACTCAACAGGGCCTCATGACTGGATCTCGCGGCTGGCTCACGACTGACAAGTCGCCAAAGGAGGCACAGTGAAGCATGCAGAGGAGCTGAAGAGTCACGCCAGCTGGAGCACTACAGGACAAAACTTCTAGTTTGGCCATTCTGTTAGTTCACGACTTAGACTTGCAACTCAGTTAAGTTGCGAGGCCAAGTTGACAGACCACTATGTTTGGGAAAAACTGACCTTTCGCATTCCAAACACACACCAGTATAAATACCCCTTATACCCACGTATTGTAGAGAGCTTCCAGAGAGAATTTTGAGAGAAAAACCCTAGAGAAAAACAAGATTGACTCATCCACAATCTTCATCATTGTTTCTCCAAATTCCTCTACTCTCACCCTCTCCATTGATACATCCTTGAGAGGTACATTAGCCAAATCATTTTCTCACCATACCTATATCTGTGAGAAGGTTATTTGGTGCTTAGGAAGCAGTTAGGAAGGGACCAATTGATATTGGTTGATGCTATGGGTTATAGCGGGATTCGGTAAGCTAGAGAAGACAAAGGTTCGACATAACCTCGTTGGAGCAAGAAGTATGAAGGGCTTAGGTACACTGGGTAGATTAAACTTGGAGGGTCTTCTACTGTTCATGTATTCCAACTTGATTCTCTAGTGTATTATTGACCGCTTGGAGGGCGGCAGAGAGGTTTTACGCCGAGAACTTCGGTTTCCTCTTCGATAACACATCACTGTATTGTTTTTGTGTTTGCATCTCACTTCCCTTAATCTTTGCCATTTAATTTCTGCTGTGGATGTGATTTTATTTGGTTTAGATTGTTCTATCAAATCTGTTTTAGCTTATTTATATTTTCCGCATATACATTGTTTGATAATAAGCTTGAATTGGTAATTTGTAATTTTGGGGTCTAAACGTTCATAAGTGTTTTACGCACATATTTAAACATTCACACTGCATAGTGGATTAGAGAAGATTCATTCAAACTTATTATGAGAAAAACTTTGTCCTTATTCATCCTCTAATATATTTGACCTCTCAACTATTAATCATGTTAAGTTAAATCATCCAACTTTCAAATCAATTTCTTCATCGAATTTGTTCTCATTTAAATTTAACAAAATTAACAGATGTAACAAATTGTACATTTGTTAAAAAGTTACTATGAAATGTAAAAAATCTTAAAATCTCTTTATAATAAGTTAACCTTATTTTTATCTTCTTTTTGTCGAAGTTATGTTTCGGTAGCTTATTTTGTTTCTTAATGCTGTTTACAGGAAAGTACCAATCTTTAGCTCCCCCACCCCAACCCCCACCTCCACCTCCATCGTCGGCTAGTGGATTGTCTTCACAAATATCATGGTAATCAAGATTTTGAATCTGTTATGAAATAATTTCAATGTGTTTATTATGTGGTCTTAGCACTGCAAGAATATGCAATTTCTTGTGATTCTAAATAATTTCCCTTTTGATCATTTCACTAATATATCTTTTCGTCTCTTGTTGCTCTTTTTGGTAGGTTTCACAATGCCATGATTATCATTGTGACAGTTCTCTACATTCATCAACAGTAAGAGATGGTGGTTTCCTTATGCAGGAATGTTCACTGAACTTGTTTATAAAGTGAAATCGTTCATGAACTTTGGAGCTCTATAATTTTTGGAAGTTTCCTTTTGTGAGAATTCTCTTGGAACTGTCCTAGTTACAAAGGAATTTCTCATTTTATGGGCAGTTTATGGATGAAAGCCAAACAGAGAAATACCGGTCCCAACACTAGGCAATATAAAGAATGTATAATCTCATCCAGAATGATAAGCCAATTTTCAAAGTGTATTCTTGAAAAAAGCAATAGAAATTGTAATGTATCAAGCTAAGCTAATACAAATAGCTAGTTTGACAACCATACTACCAACACCCACCTCTAGATCGAAGGGTATAAGTTAAACTCACAAGGAAACAAAAAATTTTAATCGGTTAATAGATTGTAAAAAAAACAAAGAGAAAAAAAAAAGAAAAAAGAAGAAGCTCAGTGATTAATATAATTAAAATAAATTATGAAAAATTTATTTTAATTTTCTTGAAAGTTGAAACATTTAGTAATAGAATTTTAATAGGAGTACCAGAATTTGGAACTTTGGTAATAAAGTTTTACATATAGAAGTAATCTGTCTTAATTATTTAGATGTATTTATAGTGAACCACATGTCAAAGGCAGTATAATATGAAATAATCTATATTATATATATCTAAAAGTAAATGTTACGCTTCAATTGAACCACATCATAGTTTCAAAAAAAAAAAAAAAAAACCACATCATCGATTATGTCACTTTTTTTTCCCTTCATTTTTTTAAACAATATTAATATATAAATAAATAGTACAACTTTACACATTTTCTAACTCATTAAATCCAACTCACTATGAACAACCTTACACATTCTTTAACTCATTAAAACCAACTCACCATTAATTTAGCATTTTCCAATTCTCAACTCTTCATTTTTCCATTCAAAACTGTTTCGCTCTTTTGAAGTTCAAACCTTTCAATCGCCACTCTTGTGACTAACTATGTTATTTTTAACATTATAAATTTCCAGTTTCTCTCTACTGTTGCTCTCTCTACATCCGCAAAAGTTGCCAAAGTGGCATTAGATTTAGAAAGTCCCTTTGAGATTTGTTCTTTCCCTTCTTATTTTTTCTTTTCCCCCAACTTTGGTTTTTCCTTTGGATTTCTAAAGTGTGTGGATGATATGTTTTTTTTGTGGGTTGCTGACAATATGATCACTTTGGGGCTATGGGTGGCTAGGATTGGTTTGGCGGTTATGAGAAGGGTTTTCAAGAATTAGAAATCTCTACAACAACTTCTTACTACATGTTCATGTTGTACAATTTTTATTTTATATTTGTGTTTTACCCATTTAATTTGTTTATCTTTAACATTTTAGTTTTCTTACATTTGACATTTGTTTAACACTATGTAAAAAAGAAAAAGAAAAAAGAAAAAAACAAACCAAAGTTTAATGTATTTACCTATGATTGTTTTGAAACAATAATAGAGTATATGCTGTAATTATACTCCAATTACTGCTTTCATATTTTTTGACTCAATGGTTCTTTTTTGTTGTGGAACCTTTCTCAATTTCTGTTTGGTTTCGATAAATATTATGTTTAGCACACTTTTTCTTATTATGTGCAACACATAATAATTTGATCTTGCAGTCCAATAGATAATAAAAATCAAAAGTTTGGTCACGAGGAAATAGAAAATCTCAAAACATGATTGGGGGTTTAATTTTTATCTAATTTTGATACTGCTAAATGTGGAATTTGGTTCTTGCAGGGTCTAGGATCATTAACCTAGATACATGAGAGTTTGACAATGAAGGTTTCTTAAGTGGCCAAAGACATTTTTAAGAAACTTTAAGAGAAGAAAGACAGTTTTTTTTCAAAACTTTCATTATTATATATAGTATAGATATGTATAGATATTGTTTTTGGTTTTTGATTCTTCATTGATTTCATGATTTAGTTATTAAAAAAAAAAAACCCAAAATAATAGAACGGAAATGGATAATACTTTTAAAAATAGTTCAATTATTAAGGAGAACAAATTATTTTCAATAATTTTTAGAGAATAAATTATACATTATAGCATATTACAAATTAATTATATATTTCCACACATTGCGTGGGTTTGCGACTAATTACATTAATATGCATGGCTAAACATGGAGTTCAACTTTCGAGATATGTGATCTATATATATTATTAACAATGTGTAAATTATAATTTTTTTTAATTGTTGAATAGCTTATATACCATATATGATGAGAGTTTTGTAACTTAATGATATTATCTCAAATTCTCTCCCCCCTCAAAAAAAAAAAAATCTTAAATTCTCTCCAGATAAAACTTAGATTTGAATTCTCTTACACAGTGTAAGGGGCACAAAAGAAGAAGAAAAAAAAATCTAAAAAGCTATAAACTAAAAGCTCACCCACTTAACCAAATATAAACCTTTAAGTTTTACTCACTACTTCATTCTTATGAAAATAGGAGCACTGATGTACTATTTAGTTGCCATCACTATTTATATTATGATCATAATTATGTAAAAGTCCCTAAAAGTTGTGACCATTATTGTGTTTGCAGCACATTAAGTACAATTTATTAGGTTGGCTAATATTTTTTTAAAAAAATTGTAAATTTTAATACCATTATTAATAATTTGTTGCCGTGATCATAGGGACTTGGATTTATGCTCCACGGGAGAAGCCATATTCAACATTAGGCACCAATGATAGGAATGGACCGAACGGTATAAAATAACCAAAAAAAAAACAAACTAGTAGCAGTAAAGGAGAGTCATCCTCGAGATTTATTGGATAAGTATTAGAAATTTAATGACCTATTGGCCAGGGAGTTGGTATTCTGGATTTTGTTTGTTCTAAAGAAAATGGGAGAAAAGAATGAGATACACGGAATCATATAGGTGACCACTTGTTTTGTTTGGTATTCCATTTATAGTTTCTAGTAGTTTATTTGCGGGTTTAATTTATCTCCAGTATTTTTTTTAAATAAATCTCATTTTATTTTAATGAGAGACTGTTACATCACTTACTAACTAAATAAAAGGTAGAGATTAAAACTCACTACCATTTGTCATTTTATATTTGAAACAAAATGACATATTCAGTTAAAAAAATACTGGAGGTAAGCCGCACCTTTTATTTGCTACATAAGAGGAAAAAGATATAATTTTTATAGTTTTTATGCTAACTGTATGACCCAAAAAAAAAAAAAAGTTTTTGCTTTTTCTCTCAAACAAAAGCAATTTTTTTTCCAAGCAGACGATTAGTCTATTAGCAGTGCATGCCTTAAAAGATTAATTTGGGGGTGAGCTAGTCAATTTCTTGTTATTGTTTCACTCTCACTTGGGTTTTGAGTTTTGACTCTTTTGTGTGGGAGAGAAGTGACTAGTGAGGGTTGACAAATGGGTGTGGATTTTTTGTGGAGCTACCAAACAGGCTTAAGTAATCCAAAATTCCGGGAAGGTGGGTTTTTTCTTTTCTTTTTATTGGCTTTCTTTAATTAGCCGTGTACTTATGCTTTTGATGTTTAATATATTATAATCTCTTGTTAATAGCTTTTGGTATCGACCTTTGGCGTTTTGCTATGGCAAAGATAAATGTTCCAAGAATTTATTCCAATTCTTCCCAATAATTTTGGTATGGTGAAAATGAAAGGAAAAGAAAGAAAGCTTAACTCCAGGTTGTTAGAGAATAATAACAGAATAATCTTTGATCAAGTTTCTCGACCTTTTTGACTTGAAATTAATCAATTCTATTTTTTGAGTCTCACCTTTTAAACTTGTTATGATTGAATACGTAATAGAATTACCCTTAATTTCACAATATTGTGGTGTATTTAAATTGATAATATTGTGGTGTTATGATCCATATGGGGTTTAGAGAATCAAAAGTTTGAAATTATAGTATCATTCTTTGTCCAAACAGGACAGAAATACTAAAATTGATGGAATTTCCAAAAGGAAAACATGTTCTGGACGTCATCACGTCAACATTAACATGCATGCGTGTCTTAAAATTAAAAACAAAAAATCTTAATTGTTATTTTTCATTCAACTTTTCACAATTCCTAAAATTTCGTTTTGTCCCTTTGTCATTTCCACTTTGATTTGCTCAATGTTCATGATGTTTACGGAATCCATTTTCCACTCAATTCCTCTAAAGCTAGTTTCCAAGAAAAAAAAAATTTATTTACACGAAAACTGAGTTACTTGATACTCCACGGTGCCTGATTTTCTCACGCAACCAATTACAACCTCAGACGTGCACATTACAAACTCGGAAAGCCTCAAAGACAATTTTTGTACGCCCAATTTCCTGAGTATCGCTATACAGTGAACACTAATTAAGGCAATAGTTTCTTTGAATTTATTCATTAAGAAATTTTTTTGGAAACTCAGTGAGCCACACTATAAATCTATAATGTTCCGTATTTTATTTATTTTTATTTTTGTGTGTGTCTACCACTAGTCTTTTTCCCTTTGATAAATTTGGGTCCAATTTTGCTAGATATTTGTTAGAAGTCAGTAAAAATAAAATATTTTAAAAAATGTACATAAACAAATAAGTTAACAGATTGGGTCCAATTTTGCTAGATCAAATTTGTAGGGTCAAGATTTGTAGCCCAAGCCCAAAAGATATGAGATGTGAGCCCAATAAGTCCAATACAATGAATTTGTAGAGAGTGGGTGAAAGAACTGGGCTGTTTGTGAACTAAACAACAGTTAATCAAGATTTTAAAAGATGAACCAGTACAAAAACAAACTTGAAGCTTGAATAAACTGATGTCCGAGGAGATAAATTATTGCTTGAAAGGTTAATACAATTCTTGGAGGTACAGTAAATCTTCATTCTTCCTCTTTTTCTCTTTTTTCTGATTCCCCTCTCATGAGAGGTCTCTTACATTTATATAGTTTTCTTTTAAACTATCTTCATCGTACATTTGTTCTTCATCTAAGCATTCACTTGAGTACACGTCCCATCAGGTATCTTCTTTGGTTCTCCATGAGTGGTGGCAGCTAAGAATGCACTGTTCAGGGGTCCTCTCCACATAAATGCGGCAAAAAAAGTTGCTACAGTGTATTAAATGCGGTGGTAGTAGTTTTTTCTTTAGATATTTCTCTATTCTTATCATCTTTATACATGCATGAAGTTCATCTTTATCGTTGGAACTTCTTGGAAGTTCACCCAAACTGCCCAGGTATTTGCTTGACCGATATTCTTTAAATCTGAGAAGGATACACTCCTCAGACTATATTCCTTTATCATTTCCTTACGTGATTCTCCACTCTGAGGCCTTTCCCAATCCTTTATTCCTACTCGGACATACCCACATCTTCAAATAGGGCCCAATGCCCAATATACGTGTTTGGGCTTTTATCCCCACAAAATTATTTGTTAAAGTTGGTAAAAAAAATTTTAAAAAAAATTGTACATAAACCAATAAGTTAATAGACTCATGAAAAAGTTAATTCAAAGGAACACATGAAAGGAGTGTTGGTTTATGACTAATATCCCCATCATTTTTCTTTCCTTTGAAGAACTTTTATAACAAGGGCATAAATTAGTAGACTCTTGCTCCACAATGGATGTGAAGGCACTATGTAATTATTGTTATTAAATAAGAGATTTAGAGTTCAATCACTGTCTACACCAAAAATTAATTGGTATATTCGTCTGATGACCATAAGGAGCAATTATTAGGAGCAGACGCCTATAAATTGAAACTATCTTTAAAAAAAAAAATGTTTGGCTTATATCTAGTACTTTTTTTAACTAGACTTCTCCTTTTGTTTTAAATAACAATGGCAAGTGGTACGTAGTGAGTTTTAATCTCCACATTTTATTTAGTTAGTGGGTGATATGTCAGTTTCTCATTAAAATAAAAAAAATATTCCACTTAAAAAAGTACTGGGGGTAAGCCAAATCCAAAAAAATCTAATACTTTCGTAATTTACCAAATTGAATATTTATTCATAATCTTTTAGCTTCATAAATTCAAGCCACACATATAGTTGTTGACTTGTTGAACTCAAACAGGCTTATTGAAATGAAACTATCCGAATTGGTGAATCCCTCACAGATTACCACATATATTAAATATTAAACGAAAAGAAGAAGAATTATTTAAAAAAAAAAAAAAGCATATGTAGCCCAAGAAAATCACCAAAATATAACTACCTAATTTGGCACTTTCATCTGTAACGTCACAAGTTGCTTATCTTTTATTTGGCTCAAAGAATTGACCAAACTCCCAATTTAGCACACTGCTCAACTTGGCACAGTTAATAGCAATCTCACAGTCACAAGTTGCTTCTCTCTCTCTCTCTCTCTCTCTCTCTGTGTGTGAGGTAGACATACACCTACTCTTAGTTTAAAAACAGCTAATTGATGTTTAACAATGCCACAAAAGTAGGACGAGGGTTTGGTACAAGGTTATCTCTCTCTACTTAATATCCTACCATGAATGGTATTATCCCTTATTTTGTGCTAACATGTACTCACTCAAACTAATTTTATTAGTACAAATTAAGTAAATCTGTAACTTATTACATGTGAACCGTTGGTTGTCTTTTTTAAACTAATTATCCTACTTTAGTTATACATATATATCTAGTGGTCAACCACATTTAAGCAATAATAATAATAAATTCACTAATTGAGATCTAGTAACTAAATTCCAAATAAAATTTCTAATCATGGGTTTAATTAATTTGTTTAACTAGTAAATTAATTTTTTTTTCCTTCTTAAGAAAAAAGAAAAAGAAAAAAGAAGAAGAAGGTAGCATTGGTGCAAATCATATTGAATCAATTAAAGAAGAAACTTCTGATCGGATTTACTAAATTAAGATTTGATGAAACCAAACTTCACATGCCCAAGTTGAGAAGTTGAATTAAAGTAGTGTCTCAGAAGATTCAGAACCTATTGGAGCATTCTAAAGGCTTGTGGGTCATGGAGTACTGTATGATAGCTAATGTTGCTTAGGTGTAATGTGTAGGCTGTTAACTAACAGAGAGGTGGACCAAGCAAAGAAAAGAACAAAAATGGCTAATTAAGAACGTTATTTTAATGCCACTTTGTGATTGAAAAAAGAGAAAAAGGACAAGAGGTGGATTCATGTGGGAATTGCAGTTACTTACTGGCTTTCTATACTTTTATTCTATTCTTGTCACTGGCTATAATATATGAGAGAGAGAGAGAGAGGCTTTCTTTGTAAACAAAATAATGAAACCTAAACCACGCTTTTGGTTGTGGTGGTGAGTGGTGACAACCCAAGCCAAACACCCATAGTTTTCTCTCTCTCTCTCTCTCACTCTCTCTCAAAGTGTTTATCACATTCCCTCCCACTGAAAAGAACAAAAACCAATCAAAAAGAAGATGAAAAGGACTCTATATCATGCACTTTTCATGAATTACAACATGCCTTTAAGAACACAACACAACTTGCTTTAACAAAGAATTTTAAGTCCATATATATGAAGGAAATTAAAATAAAAATAATCGAAAGAATCTTATAGTTTTTGAATGGTAAAATATATATAAACAAAAAACAAATTACCGTATATAATTCTCCTCAAATGAGCTTGAGAAATCGTGCAAGATAAACAAATTGAAAATAAACAAATAAAAAAAATTTCTGACCCTTCTGTTTAGTAATGACAGTCCACCAAAGTTGGGGCGGAGAAAACAAGACTAGTTGATTGTTGTTGTTGCTGCTGCTGTTGCTGTTGCTGTTGTTGCTTTGGTGCAAATGGGAATTTCTGTTCAACTCCATGAACATGATCATGATCATCTTCTGGGGCAGGAAGGTTGAGATCCAAATCCAATGAAAGCATGTGTGTTGGCTTCTTGTTTGGTGGTTGTTCCTGATGATATTGATCAGATTCCAAAGCTATTGGAGCTGTCAAAGACAAACTAGTACTACTACTTGTCCCCATAGGTGAACGGTGCCGTCTCATGTGACCACCTAAGGCCTGTCCGGACGTGAATTCCGCACCACAAACCGAACACTCATGAACCTTATGATTATTATTATTATTTGACCTGTTAATATTGTTGTTATTGCTATACAAACCTCTAGAACTATTACTCAACTGTAGAGAAAGAGACGATGAGAAATGATCATTATTATTCTTCTTGATGATCACTTGTTGTTGTTGTTGTTGCGCTTCTTCAATACTATCATCCTCCGAAGACAATAAAAATTGCTTCTTTTCTTCTGCTGCTGCTGCCAAGGCCTTAGTCTTCTTGTGACTTGCCCTATGCCCACCGAGCGCTTGGAATGATTGGAATGTCCGGTTACATGTCTTGCACTCGTAAATATAACATCCAGCCTTATTACTCGTGTCTGTACCTGTACCTGTACCTGTACCCGTACTCGTGCCCGTGCCTGTGCCTGGACCTATTCCCGTGCCCGCCGCCTCTAAGAATCTTCGACTATTAAGCTTATAAGCAGAAGCAGCAGCAACATCTTCTTCAACTTGTTTGAGGGACTCAGCGCGGCCGCGAACGGATTGTCCTTTAGCTAGAAGGATTAGGCAATTGGCCATGTCCTCTTCTTCCTCAGTGCTATCTTGTAATTCAGTTGAAGTAGTGGCAGGAGGTGACCAATTGATAATATTGTTGGTATTGATGATATCAACATTGTAACAATCGCCGCCAGTAGTAGTCCCGCCGCCGCTGCCACCACCGCCACCAATAATATCATCTCCACTTGTAGTAGTGATCATGGCAAAAGGGATAGGGGATTGAGGCCTTTGGCGTTTGGTGCGCTTGCCTTTGACGATGTGGGTTTGATCTCTAGACCCCATCATGACTTCTTCTTGAGCTTCCATTTGTTCCTCCTCCAATACCCCAAACAAAAAAGAGAGCTTTTGTGAGAAAGGTTGGAGGGTATGAAAGAAACAAGAGAAGGCGAGTGGGGTTGTGAATTTATATATAGAGAGAAAGGGATATATAAATATTATGGATACCCAATAGAACAGTGAGTGTGAATTAGTCTGCCAATGATTCTTTGGTTAAGTTTTTTTAACCCCCGAAGTTACACATAATAGCCTAGTTTGGATGGAATTGGGAAGTTATGGGATTTTTAGTGAAGCAGAGAGAGAGAGAGAGAGAGAGAGAGAGAGTTAGTTGGAAAAATAAGAGATTGTATTTAGACAAAATTAAACAAAGGGTGGAAACTATAAAAAACAAAATTTGTAACTGAAAATAGGCAAAATTAGAGGGATAGAAAAGAATGGTAAAGGTTGTTAAGCGTATTGAAGTCCGTTTCACACTCTCTTTCTCACACTTTGCCAACGCACTCTTCACCAATTGAAAACTAATCCCACCACCAAGGCTTAGTTGCACGAAATAAGCGTGCTACCCCCCCTAATTTTTGCCTATTTTAAATATATATTTATCCAAACCTCACGCGCAAATACTGTCCCACGTCTTAGCACAAGCACATTCCAGAGGCTGGCAGTATACTACTCACTCTTTATCACCATCTAGATTTTAATACAAGACTCGGAAAATGTTAAGTTCATCGTATTTTTATAACACTCTTATAACAAATTTTACATGGTAAGTTGTTATTTGCTGTTATTGATAGACAAAAAAGAAATTTTAATAGTAGATTTATATTAAAAACCTATAATAACTTACTACTTAAGATTTGTTATGAAAACTTTCTCCTCTCTCTCCATGTGTGTGTTAAAAATATTTAATATTCTCAAAAGATTTGTTATGAAAATATTGTGAATGTAACACTTCTCATAAGACTCAAGTTTATTTTCAAATTGTAATATGATTTATAGTTGAGATTCAAGGATTTGGCCGTATCTTTTGAAGTTGATTGAATTCAAGCGTAAATGGGTCTAATTTTTTTTTTATTATTATATTAGTTGAATATGGTATTAATAAGAGTGTGATATGACATATTGATACTAGAGGATGTATATAGGGATTTTTACACCTTATCTTTATTAAATTTATTATTCCAATAGTTTATGATATGCAATACCAAAAATTGCATTACTTTTAGTGCCAGCCTCTAGTAACAAGAAGGAATAGTCTTCTTTTTTTTTTTTTTCCAGGTTATATTAAAGCTATTTTCCAATTCATGAAATATAATATATTTATTCTTTAATTAATGTTTCACAGAGCTTGTGACTTGAAGCCCACACAAACACAGAGCACACGAGAGACTTCTTTATTTGGGTTGGGACCTGAGAGAAAAAAGGGGGAAGCGTGTTACATTATAGTGATGGTTTTGAAGGCGCGTATGCATCAGTAACAGTGCTATGTAGACTTTCAATTTAGTTACTTCACGCACGTTTTGTTGAAGAAGAAAAAAAATACTAGTAGAAACTAGAATGCAAATTACAGGCAGATTTAGGAGCAAATTATGTGTGGGGTCCACCTCTATGTGAGAGAGAAATAAGATATTTGCACCGGATGCATTGAATACCACTTCTAAATTTAGAAGTGTACATACTATTTTGGAGAGAAAGAGAGAGAGATTTGGGATAAGGGTGGGTGTGTGTGTGTGAAGGGTAACAAGCAAAGCAAAGCAAAGCAAAACCCATTACTTTGCCTCAACGATTGTGCATGAGATGATTGGAGTGCAAGCCTGGAACCCACGGAATCTGCGGTGCTCCCTCCACTTTCTTTCCCTTTCTTTTTTATTTCTCCCTTCTCTTAATATGTTATGTTTGCCCTCATGCTTGCATTACCAACCATTGCATCAAATTCTTGTGTGCCCTCTTTCTATTTTTCTAGCTAACACTCACCCAAAATAAGCTATGCCAAGTTAATAATAACAAGAGAAACACTCTCAAATCCACTATTGTTTTACACTTCTATTGTGTCAAAAGTTAACATTCACCCAAAATAAGTTAAAAGCCAAGTTAATAATGTTGGTGCAAATACAAGAATAATAGAAATAACACAAAGAGAAACTGAATAATACTTCTAAATTTTATTACTTTAAAGAGAGAAATTACACAACACTATTTGGATTGAGGCGCGGCACTCGCTCTCTTTAAGGAGATTCAAGCCCTTGGTTGGCTAAACTTTGTAACCGGTGCAGACCTTCTCTGACTTGTCTCCCCCAGGATACAACAGCCCAACAAGTGTCGTATGGCTAGAACAACCTCTGCACAAAGTGTTCAAGCCCAAAGCTCCACCAGAAAGAACACCCTTCTTTGACAAGAATCTCTCCCCCCTTGCGCACGTATCTAGCCCAATATCTGAGTCAATACATTTTAGCCCATTAATCACCACAATTAAAAAGAATAAAAAAGTCTCTCTCCTTTTCAATGTGGGATTAAACATTTTCACTAACTCCTCATCTCCCACATTCACTCCCACATCTTTACATTTATGTTATTACATTTATTCATTTTATTTGTTTAATATTAAAATGCTCCAACAATCCCCCACTCATTTTAATATTAAATTTTTTAGTTAAAGAGAGATTACCAGGCAAAGACGGGTCACTATGCATCATGAAGGTGTGCTCTGCATTGAACCTTCACTTAGTAAAACAGCGATCTCAACTCCAGAGTCGTAGTGGTCTCCGACTTGAACTATGACTGCTTTAGGGAAATTAAGCATCACTGCTTACACATAACAACCTAGGTGTTGACATGAGCTTTTATAGCTAGCACTTTACGGCCGTGTGCTGATCCCGGTTTCATGAGTGTATTTGAGATTAAGTCCAAATCTCATAGGGAGCAGCCCCACCCCCACACTCACATAGGTGAAATTTTGTCAAGGGTGCTCCTGTAATTCTGACACCCCACTCATACGAGCTACAAATTTCATTAAGAGTTTTTTAACTCATCCTCTCCACATTACAGGATAAATGCACTTACATCATAGGGATGAACAATTAACAAATTATTTACAAAATAAATAATTAAAAATAAATAAATTGTGCATTTCTTACGACCATCGTATGATTCGTTTTTCCCATTGAACCCAATTCTCAGGATCTCTGGTCCTTGGGTTGGGTATCCTCATACATGGCTCATGATTCTATGGACTTTAGTCCCATCCCCCTCGATGTATTCCAGACTCTATCTTTTGCCAAGGCCTTGGTAAATGGATCTGCAAGATTATCATTAGATTTAATATAATCCACAGTTATGATGCCACCACTCAAATAAGATCGCACGGTATCGTGCTTTCTTCTTATAGGTCTGGATTTACCGTTATAGTAACGGTTTTTAACTCTACCAATTGCGGCAGTGCTATCACAATGAATTAATATAGGTGGAATTGGCTTTTCCCACAATGGAATTTCATATAACAAATCTCTAAGCCAATTTGTCTCTTCACTAGCTGAAGCTAATGCTATTAACTCAGCTTCCATCGTTAAATTAGCAATTATTGTTTGCTTTTTAGATTTCCAACAAATAGCACCACTACCTAAGGTAAAAATATAATCAGTGGTAGAGAGAGAATCACCTGACAAAGTATTCCAATCGGCATCACTAAAACCTTCAATCATAGCAGGGTATTTTTTATATAATAAGTCATAGTTTTTGGTACCAATTAAATATCTCATGACTCGCTCAATAGCTAGCCAATGATTTTTACTAGGCTTACTAGTAAATTTGCTAAGCACTCCTACTGCATATGTAATGTCAAGCCTAGTACAATCAGTAGCATAACGCAAACTACCAATGATACTAGCATAATCCTTTTGATTAAAAATCTCATCATCATTATTCACAGGAAATAAATGAACACTAGAATCAAAAGGAGTAGCTACACTTTTGTGATCAAGATATATTCCATCACATACTTTTGTAATTTTCATGCCCAAAATAAAATTAGCCTCACCAAGATCTTTCATATCAAAATGGCTTTTAAGCATATTTTTTGTCTCATTTATAACATGCATATTTGAGCCAAAAATCAAGATATCATCCACATAGAGGCTAATAATAACATGTAAATTATTCCATGATTTAGAATAAATACATTTATCACATTCATTTGATTTATAACCATTCTCAATCATGCAGGAATCAAACTTTTCATGCCATTGCTTAGGTGCTTGTTTTAAGCCATATAGGGATTTAGTTAGCTTACATACCTTGCTTTCTTGTCCAGGCTCTACAACGCCTTCGGGTTGATCCATATAAATCTCTTCCTCTAGATCCCCATTTAGAAAGCAGTTTTTACATCCATTTGATGAATTTTCAAATCAAAAATTGCAGCAATAGCAATTAGCAATCTAATAGATGTAATTCTTGTTACCGGAGAAAAAGTATCAAAGAAATTAAGATCAGCTTTTTGTTTAAAGCCTTTTGCAACAAGTCTAACTTTAAACTTATCTATTGACCCATCCGGTTTCAACTTTTTTCTAAGGACCCAGTGGAAGATCTACTAATTTCCAAGTTCTATTAGAAATTAGAGATTCCATCTTATCATTTACAGCCTCTTTCCAAAATATAGCATCAGGTGATGTTAAAGCCTCCTTTAAATTTTGGGGATTTTTCTCAATGTTAAAAACATAATAATCAGGACCAAAATCCTTTTCAACTCTAGCTCTTTTACTCCTTCTAGGTTCCATTTCAAAATTTTCTTGATTTTGTAAATGTGAAGTAGAAGAACTAGGTTGTGACAAAGTATTTTCTTGGCCCCACTATTTTTCAATTTAAAAGGAAATTTTTCTTCATGAAAATTGCATCACCAAATTCAAAAAAATATTTTGTTTTCAAGATTAAAAAATCTATAGGTTGCACTATTAATCGCATAACCAAGAAAAGCACAGGTAGTAGCTCTAATTCCCATTTTAGGCATTTTGGGGTCAGTAAGCCTTACATAAGCAAGACAACCCCATACTCTCAAATATCCCAAATTTGGCTTATGTCCTTTCCACATCTCAAAAGGTGTGGTGTATGACTTTTTATGTGGCACCCTATTCAAAACATGACATACAGTTAAAATAGCTTCACCCCAAAAATGTAAAGGTGCACCAGATTCAATTAACATGCATTTGTTAACTCAATTAAAGTTCTATTTTTTCTTTCAGCCACACCATAAGAAGCAGGTGAATATGGTGCAGTAGTTTCATGGATAATTCCCAAAGACTGAACAAATGAGTTGAATGCACTACATTCATACTCACGGCCTCTATCACTTCTTACTCTTTTTATTTTTCTACCGAATTGATTTTCAACTTCTTTTAAAAAATCTTGAAATTTTTCAAAAGCATCACTTTTATTTTTCAACAAATAAATAGTTGTATATTTTGAGAAATCATCAATAAAAGTGATAATATATCTATTTCCTCCACGAGTTAAAATTCCCTCAAATTCACATAAATCAGAGTGAATTAACTCAAGCAATTCGGTATTTCTTACAACATTTTTATGAGGCCTTTTTGTAATCTTAGCTTGACTACAAGTTTCACATTTTTCAAAATCTTTTGACAGTCTTGGAATTAATCCTAAACTACTCATGATTCTCACATATCTACTATTTATATGACACAAACGAGCATGCCAAAAATTAATAGAAGAAAGCATATAAACTGAACTGGTAGATGCTTTATTATTCTCAACATTCAATTTAAACATTCCATCACAAGCATAACCCTTGCCCACAAATAATCCCTTTTTAGTGATTACATAATTATCAGATTCCATAGTTTGCTTGAAGCCAGCCTTGTTAAGCAAAAAACTTGACATCAAATTCTTCCTCATGGACGGAGTGTAAAGAACATCTTTCAATGTTAGCACACGTCCAGAAGTGAATTTCAATTCAACCTCACCACTCCCAAGAACCTTGGTTTTGCTAGAGTCACCAAGCATAATAGTTTTCTCTTCTTCAAAAGGAGTGTACAACTTGAACCAATTTTTGTCATAGCAGACGTGCCTATTAGCACTGGAATCTGCCCACCACCCTTCAACATATTGCACCATATTTATGTCTGTAATCATAGCCACTAAAGGCTCTTCGGTTACGTTAGCCTGCGGGACAGATTCACGTTTCCGAAATTTGCAAAATCGAGCAATATGCCCACTCTTGCCACAGACAAAACAGGATCTATTAAATTGATCTTGTGTAGGGGGTCCTTGGTTCTTATTGTAATTTTTATTCGGTTTTCCCCTTCCTTGAGGTCTATTATTATAAGAGCGACAATTATACTCATCTTTTGTATACTTATCTATTTTTTCTTGATGGAGAATATATTCTTCATCGCTCATCTCATCGGTAGGAACTTTTGATGGATTCTTGTCAGTGAGGATGTAGGAGACTTTGAGAAGGCTCAAGTAGAAGAGGACCTTTCCTTTCCACCTCTTGAAGTAGGAGGATCCAAGAGGCTGATTTATTTCCAATTTTGATACCTCCACTCTTCACCTCCCCTTTGCGCACGTATCTAGCCCAATATCTGAGTCAATACATTTTAGCCCATTAATCACCACAATTAAAAAGAATAAAAAAGTCTCTCTCCTTTTCAATGTGGGATTAAACATTTTCACTAACTCCTCATCTCCCACATTCACTCCCACATCTTTACATTTATGTTATTACATTTATTCATTTTATTTGTTTAATATTAAAATGCTCCAACAAATAATAACAAGAAAAACACTCTCAAATCCACCATCCAATGATGTTTTACACTTCTATTTGTATCTAATAGTGAAAAAAAAAAAAAAAAAGAGAGTCTAAGAATACTACATTTCTCGTAATTGTTTATATGTAAGTGGTGTATGATAAAAATGACGTTAGTGATAGATTTAAGTGAAATTGATATTTAAATTACAACAAATTATATCATGTTGTGAAAAAAATTTGTATTTCTTATTTTACTTATTTGGAAATGGTTATTAGACTCAAATTACATTTCCTTATTATTGATATGTAATTTTCAGAGTTGAAACTTTTCTACTTTTCAGATATTCATTAATCTTGCTTTTTGATAAGGGTCTTTCTAGCTAGTTTCTACACAATCCAAGTGACTGCAAGAAAATTTAAGATGGAAAAGAGGAGGGGTCCTTTACAAGTAAAAAGTGAGGAGGAGTATTGTGGTTTTTTTTCACTTTTTTGTTGCTTGAAGGGTTTCTTGTTGAGACTGTGCAAACTAAACTCTGTTGCATGTAATATTCATAACAAAGTGTGTACTCTAGCTTTCTTTAACTTCTTCTGTAAACAAAAAGCTTCACAAAATATATGAACATAGAATTTCTTAAAACAAAAAAAATAAATTTGTATCTTTGTGATTGTTACATAATTAATGCATTATTATGTTATGCATACTCCTTTCTAATCAATCAGTTCATGTGCTAGTGACCCACCCATCCATCTAGTTTTCATTAATTATTGTGTCACCTCTTGAATAACCAAATGACTACTTGATTTATAAAATATTCTGGGGCATAGTTTATGCTCAAATCCAATCATAGAGGTTCATTAATTTGATTGGATGATATGGATAGACACCAAGTGCATTGATTGAAATTCCACGTACATTTGTGAGAATCTGGCTTTAGTGAAATGAACACAATGTTGAAACTTGAAAATAACTAGCCCATACTACAATTCCGTAGCAAAGTAAAAAGCTATAACATATTTAATGTGAGTTCAAAGAAATTAAAAGCAAAAGCCACGAAAAGTCTAGGCTCTTTCAAGTGAGGCTTAAAGATGGTAACCAAAGTTTATTATTCTCCACATTTATTTGAAATAAACACTTTGTGCTATAATAAAACCAATATTTATTATATAGAGTTGGCTAGAAGCCATAACAAAGTCCATATATATATATATATATATAATAAAATTGAGGGATATTTTAAGAAAGGTTAAAAGCATGCTATAAATCAACATCATACGTAAGACTTCTGAAAATCTTACTATAATAAGCAAAGCATACCGAAAGTTAAAAGCTATTTGGGGATAAAAAAATGCATACCTAAAAGTTGAGCCATAATAAGCATTAAGCAAGTAATAATATTTGAAAAAAGGAAATGCCAAAATTGTCCTTAAAATTTGATATAATTGACAATTTGGTCAATAAGCTTTCGATTTGAATTTGAACAATTAACCCGTTGCAAATTAAGTTTGTAACAAATTACACACTCTGTTAGTATTTATCTTAAAAATTAACAGATTTTTTTTTTTTTTTTTTGGAGAAGAAAGCTATAATATTATTACTAAGGAATAACCAAATTAGCTAATATTACAGCGTTAAGATGTGGATGACTATCCTCCATCCACATCGAAAAACTATTAACATGTCTAGTAATGTGATGAGCAGTAGAGTTACCCGACCATTAACAGACTTAATCACGTGTTAATAATAAAAATGATACATTATCGATGATATGGAAAAACTATATATACATCATGCTCTTAAAGAAAAATACTAATAAAAGTATAATTTGTTACAAAACTAGAGTGTAGGGTTTTTTTTGGGGAAAAATTTAGAGAATAAATTGTTCAAATCAAGGGAATAACATTCCGTTTGTTTCGATGAAAAACTTTGTATAAAGATAATTTTCTGTATTTTCAAGTGTTTGGTAGTATCAGAAAAAACGAGTCAAAATGAAAATTATCTTTGGTCAATAGATTAAGTATGGCTTATATTCAGAGATTAAGTATGGCTTATATCTTTGGAAAAAAACTCTATCTCACAAAAAAGTATTTTGTATCAAATGATACCACGTCATCCGTATCAAAATCCAATAAATGATAGACATATGTGTAAAAATAATTACCCACTAACACATGTCTTTCATTTGTTAGTGAGGTAGTTATTTTTTGTAGACATGTTTTATACTTATTGGATTTTGATACTGCTGACATGGTATCATTTGATACCAAATACCTTCTCCTATCTCACAGCAAGCTAATTAATGAAAGTTAGGAAATTTTTTTCAACTCATTTAAGATTACTACTAAACATAGGAAGATGAGATAGTTTTATAGAAAATATTTTTTTGAACAATGACTCATTTTCTAGAAAACATTATCACCAAAATAAATAGAGTGTAAAAATCAAATGATAGTCACATTAAAGTTTAAGGGTGATATGTGTAAAAATACATAATAAGTTATAATTTTGGATACAACACACTTGTAAATTAATTAGTTTTTGTTTGAGAAAATTTATGATATTTATCTTCCAAGGAAAATTTCTTTTTCTTCCTTTCCAAGGAGATGACAAATTGTTGACGTACATGCTAGTTAATGGCCCGTGCCTTGCACAATTTTGGTCATAAAGATATATAATATATTAATTTTACTGAGAAATAATAAAAATGATAATATCACGTGACAATGTTGAGTAAGATATCATCACTTAGCGCAATCATGATTTTTATGACCCAATTTTCATCATTAAAAAAATGATAATATCACAAGACAATGTTAAGAATTAATTTTCTATTTTGAGCGTTAAGAAGAAGAAAAAAAAAATTCATTATATTAATGACTCATTTTCTAGAAAACATTATTACTTAAATAAATAGAGTGTCAAAATAAAATGATAGTCACATTAAAACACTAATATTACTATTTTCATGTGTGTTCTAATAAGTATTACTGTTTACTAAAAAAAAAATGGATGTTTATCCCACATTAGTTGTGTGTGTCTAGTATCCGTTGTTTATAACTTCAGTCTACAACTACAAAAGGGCATTTGTAATGTATTATAACTTCAGTTTATCCCTTTGTAGTTGTACTTTCGTTATGTAATGTATTATAAACCCGGTTTAAAACACTAATATTACTATTTTCGTGTGTGTTCTAATAAGTATTACTGTTTACTAAAAAAAAAAGTTTAAGGATGATATGTGTAAAAAGCCATAATAAGTTATAATTTTGGATATAACACACTTGTAAATTAATTAGTTTTTGTTTGAGAGAATTTATGATTATCTTTAATTAGTTTTTGTTTGAGAGAATTTATGACTATCTTTAATTAGTTTTTTTTCAAGATAATTTATGATATTTATCTTCCAAGGAAAATATTTTTTTCTTCCTTTCCAAGGAGATGACAAATTGTTAATGTACATGCTAGTTAATGGCCCGTGCCTTGCACAGTTTTGGTCATAAAAATATATTGTGGGTGGTCGGGATTTTCACCTCTTTGAGGCTTGACACCCTATACCTCACCTTAGAAGGCTTTGTCCTCTTTGGGGAGCCAAGCCCTCAAGAATTTGTATTACGAAAGGGTGGGATTGTCCATGTGAGTAGTGGTACACTAACACAAGCTCCAAGGGCATATAAAGTGTTAGTGGGAGGGTTCTCTAGGCGATGTGGGACAATCCCACCCCTTAAGAACAAATCCTTGAGGGCTTGGCTCCCCAAAGAGGACAAAGCCTTCTAAGGTAGGTGTAGGGTGTCAAGCCAATATCGGCCAAGCGCTTGAGGTGAAAATCCCGCCCACCTATATATATAATATATTAATTTTATTGAAAAATAATAACAATGATAATATCATGTGACAATGTTGAGTAAGATATCATCACTTAGTGCAATCACGATTTTTATGACCCAATTTTCATCTTTAAAAAAAATGATAATATCACAAGAGACAATGTTAAGAATTAGTTTTCTATTTTGAATGTCAAGAATTTAAAAAAAAAAAAAAAAAAAAAAAAAAAAAAAAACTTCATTATATTAATTTGGCTTTAGATTAAGATATATATAAATGTCCTATTAGAGGGTGCGCTTAGGATATTTGTTAATAGACCATTTTAAAAAAAAAATTTATACCACTTCTATGTGAAATGTAAAAAGTTGTCAAAAATCTTTTTTTTTTTTTTTTTCCGTATAAAGTTTCTAAATTTTTTCCTAACTTTTCCCTTGATAATTTTATATTTTAAGAGTCATGAATTGAAAAAAAAAATCCATTATATTAACTTTTTTTATGGCTTTTTTTTTTTTTTTATAGATAATATAGACAGAAGACATAAATGATGAAGTAATGAACATAAAACATGATCCCGACGCATTAATAGTAAAATTAATATTAAAAACAGTAAATGTGGCAATTGAGTAGGATATTTACTTGGCATAACTACACTTTCTTGGATAAAACTTCTAGAGTAAATGATTTGAGTGATAAAACTTCTAGAGTAAATGATTTTTTTTTTTTTTTTTTGAGAAGGTCTAGAGTAAATGATTTGAGTGTACCAATGTTCATCCTACTGCACATCAACACTGTATAATCAATTAATCATGCAAACTGCAACTTGATAGTAAAGTCTTTAATATAGTGATCATCTTGTCAAACACAGTTTTGTAGGCATAGCAAACTTAGCTATGACTGGGTGTGAGTCAAATTTGTGCTCTATATTCCAGCTTGGGCTCTATTAATAGGGCTTGAGTGTACGTGGAGCTTATTTGACTAAAAGAGTTAGCAAACTTAATTTTGCTGAATTTAGGAATCCTTAATTCGGTCAACTTAGCTTAAGCACTATTACACATTATCAACTATACTTTACTTTACCAACAAGTTGATAATAACATATTATTATGCTTAACCAACTAATCCGTACAATCTTTTTTTTTGCCACTAACATATATTATATGTATGTCATCGATTTAATCCAACTTCAAAAACAAAAATCTCAATCTCTTTTCTTTCGCAAGGACTAGATTACTCAAGTTGATTAAGTTTCCTCTTTTTAGGTTACGAAAGGGGATTCTGACTCAGAAAAGCTTATCCAAGTATATATAAATCTAACTTTATTTTGGGTTGTCAAAACTTCACTAAAATTTTTTACCAATAATAGTTCAAACTATATGTTACTAGCTTAAACAAGCTAATGTTTCCCTCCCATTTTAGTTCATCTCATGTGTTCTTCCCATACTAATTCATGTAGAAATTTCATCTTTTTAGGTTAGGAGAGGAAATTCTTACTCAGAAAACTAATCCGAGTATAAATCTAACTTTATTATTCCTTTCTCTTTCTATATTTTCTTTTTATTTTGGGTTGTCAAAACTTCACTAAAAGTTTTACCAATAATAGTTCAAACTATGTTACTTAAACTAGCTAATGTTTTCCTCCTATTATAGTTCATCTCATGTGTTAATTCTTCCCACAATAATTCATGTAGAAATTAATTTCCACCCATTTAATTATAATAATTACCATAATGTGCAAATATTGACTCTCCCTATAACAAAATCAATGGCATTATACATGCATTATTGGTAGTTACTTGATTATATAATATATATTTGATGGTGATGAGTCAAAGGATAAAGAGTGGGTTGAGGAGAGCAAGTTCTTGGCGTGAAGAATTACTATAATTATTGGCGGCTTGGTTGTGCGCTGCACGTTAGAGGCAAAACCAAACCATAAAAATTGGAAAGTAGGAATTAGAGAAAGCAAAGGATCCTCTTTGTTATGGGGTTCCTCTCCCCTATTTCTTTCTAATCTAACCTTCTAGTCTAGGATATCTCTCTCTCTTAAGCACAAGACAAGCATATCTTAAAATATAAATATAAATATATTTTGCTTTTATATAAAAGTGTATATAGCTAGCTTCAAAGAAATTTCTAGCAGCAACTATGCCAGTGGATATAACCGACATTTCAATTATTTTATACTAGTATTATACTATTTTTACTTAACACGACATCTATGAGAGAGAGAGAGAGAGAGATTCAGTAGCTTCTGAGCCACTCAAATGACATGTTTGTTGCAACTAAGCAAACCCAAAAAACCAAAAATGAATTAATTAACCTTAAAATAGAATGTGAGTAAACGAATCAATCAAATTATATATGCTCCATTCTTGTAGTCAACGTTTTATAATATTCACTACAAAGCTTTTTAATTTAAGGTGATTGTGTATTTGGAAATTGAAATAATTAAAAAAAAATGGCAAATCAGAATGAGGTGGATGTAAATCTCTAATTGGTCATTCATCCAAACCCAAAGAAGGGGAAAAAAAAATTAGAGATTTGGAGGGTTACCAATTTGGGGAAGGTTTATCTTTTTTGCCTGGTTCATTTACTTTGATCATTACTCTTCTTCTTCTTTTTTTAATTTAATTTATTTATTTATTTATTTTTACTTCTGAGGAAATAAAAAAAGAAATTCTCATTTAAAGTGGGATCGAATGGCTATGGTTTTTTGTTTGTTTTTGTTTGAGTATGAACACCATTTTCCATGCATTGAACCATATAAATCTAAGGCCAAATTAGTTATAGAACAAACAAATGTTTTGTCCAAGAATCAAGACTCACAAGCTTTGATGACACACTAATGGAGTGGAGTGGAGATGGGAGTCTATACAATATACTCTAAAAGTCTTCCTTTTGTGGGTTCCAGTTAGCTCAACTGGTAAAGTCTCTGATAGTTGTATAAGAGATTTAGGGTTCAATCCCCGCCTACACCAAAAACTGATTGGTGTCTTGGTCTGAGAATAAAAAGCAATTATCAAGAGCGGATGCCATAGGTTGAAACTCTCTCCAAACAAATAAAAGTCTTCCTTTTAAGCAATTTGTCTAGTATCAATTGTATAAAAGATTGAACAACTAAATAAATGCTTGCAAATTTTGGTTGAAATAATTGTGCAGTCGAGTCACATCTTACGTAAGCTGACTTGCTAGTGAAATCAATAAAGAATGCACATGTAGTAATAAGAATTATAATTATTTGAAAATCAATCAATTTAATAGCGCGGGGGAGGAAGAAAAAAATAATAATAAATAATAATAAAAAAACTAATCTATAACAGTCGGCAGCTAAAAAAGACTTAAAATGAGCTGACTTGCGAGTGATTTTTTTTTTTTTTTAAGATAGTTACAAAAGCATCACCATCAAGTGTTTTATAAAAAATGTCATTTTGACACACCAAAAGTTTACTTTATTATTTTACCATATCATTTTACAATATCTCATTTATCATATGTTTTATTTTTCAATTCTATACATTAAAATAATATTTACTACACATTAAAATAATATATTATCTCCTCCCTATCATCACCATCAACAACATCAACAACAATGGCACATCCAACACTGTCGCAACAATAGCCACCAACAACCACTGCCGCAACAACACCGACTAGCCACCATCGACACAAACCCACATCCATCAACGCCACCTTAAAAAAAAAAAAAAAAACACACACACACACACACACAACCAGAGAGATCGGCACGACAAATGAACCAAACCCAAAAGCAAAACCCACATCAAACACAACCAGAGAGATTGGCACAGCAAAAAACACAACCAAATCAAACAAACCCACATCCATCGACACAAACCCACATCCCAAATCAAACAAACCCAAAAGCAAAACCCACCACTGCAGGCCGATTGAGAGAAATCTGATGGTGGGAGGTTTCAATGACGTGGTGGATGGCACGGCAAGCTCGGCGGCGTGGCGTGGCGTGGTGATCAGGCCATGGGTTGCTGTGGATGTGGTGGGTCGGGTTTGTGTGGCCGTGTTGGTGGACGGCGATCTGAGAGTGTGGGTTTGGTTCGTGTGGCGTGGCGTGGTGTGGCTTGATGCTCTGACCTAGGTTTCGTCGGAGAGGGAGGCAGTGACGTGGAGTAGAGAGAGAGAGAGCAAAGAAATGGTTGAACAAGGAAGTGAGAGAGAGCAGATACAATTCGGTGAAGGAAATGAGGAGACAGATGGAAGAAATAGGAGATGAGGAGACAGAGGAAGTGGGCCCATTCATGAATAAAAAAGTAATATAAATTATGATAAAGGTGAACAGTACGCTCTCAAATTTGAGAGCGTACTGTAGCATGTTTCAAAAATCTGACACATATAAGACACCTCATAAAGCTCATATTTTGGGGTTTGGTGTGCCAAATATGTCATATTATAGCATTTAACACACCTGGTACGAATGCTCTTTTATGTATTTGTAATTTTATACTTTCCCATTTATTAGTAATCTGTGTTAAAATTTACTTTTGCTCAATATTTCTGAGTATATTTAATATGTATTATGAATTATAGTTATATGAATTTTTTAGTATATTTTTTTTATAGGAAAGTAGAATCTTACGATACTCGTGCCAATTCTTCGATCCAATCGCTGAATTCTATCATCGGTCCCACGATAAATCTCGATTAGTAGTATATTGTAAGTTTGTAACTATATATATATATATATATATATAGTTAAAAAAATAATTATTAATTAATATTAATAATAAACTTGATAATATTAAGTGTGAGAAAATTACACAAAAGTTAGATTACCAGCAAGGTGGATCTTCACTTGAAATTCAATTGGACAAACAATTCATAGTTGCAATTTGCAAAATGGCCTCTCTCTTTTTTTGTTGTAATTTTTCTATTTTCTTAGAAAACGTTTTCCTCTCAATTAACATATTCCATACCGACACCATTAAGGATCATTTTCTGAAATTGAGTGCTTCAAAATGAATTTAGTGTGCGAAAACACCAACATTTTTAGTATTGACAGCAGTCATGTTCCTAAATGAGTAGTGTATTTCAATTTCAATCTGAAATTAGTGTTGAAGATGAAATCTTTTAATAACATTTTCTAGCTCTTTCTGTCTAGGTTGTGGTGTGTTTGGTTCGCTGGGCGTGGTTTTGATGTCAGTGGCCAGTGGTCTTGATGGTAGTGGCAATAGTAATGTATATGTTTCTAAGAATTTCTTTTGATTATTTTTACTCCACGTTGTGGAACTGGAATCAAAACTCTTGCTTTCAATGGATAACGACCTTATGCCTACTCTAACCCAAGATTGGTTCTTTATTTTCTTGATTTCAATTAAATTTTAATATGTCTATATATGTAGTTACTTGCTGCATCACTCATACATTCGTTGTTTCTACATCTAAAATCTAAAATCAAACCATTATAAGAATTGAAAATACATTCGTTGTTCTAAATCTAAAACCAGACCATTATAAGAATTGAAAAAGCGAGAGGTTTAAGGTTTTGAGGTCGAAAAAACAAGATTTTAATAGAATTTAAATTGTAATAATATAATAATTAATTTATAAAAAGAAAAAATTGAAAAAAAAATAACAATGATATCTAAGATGTTCAAATACTTCCACTTGATCAAGTGGCTGGCTATAGTTTAGATAATTAATTAATTACTAAAATGATTTTTTTAAAGCACCTATATTAATGCTTACTCAAAGATAAAAAGAGGTTAGGATTTTGTCTATAAATTTGTAATTTATCATTGAGAACGAATATGTGGATTTAATGAATTTGAGTCTGATGTAAAGGTGGCTTGGTGTTTTTGAATGTCTCTTTGGAAAAGAATTGTGGACCTATAAATGCGAAGTCTCATACATTGGAGATTTTTACTTATTTGGTAGACTATTTGGGTTACCCTTCATGGTTTTAAAACACGTCATATCATTTTGAATACTAGCCCACATGTATGGTCTTTCCCCTTTCCTTCCCTAGGCGATGTGGGACACCAAGATCACGTTACCTTTTGCACCTGTCACACAAAAACTTGATGCTCAAGACTTCACATACTTTGCGAAGTAAATTATCAAGCCGACCTATCTAACCTGACTACCCAAAAAAAAAAAAAAAATTGAAACTTTTGTGAATAACATTCTGCAAACAATATATACACACACACCAACATTGTGCTTTGGTTTAATCATCTGATAAAATTCATTATCTTTAAATAAGAAACCTAAGATCGAATCCCATTTACACCAAATAAAAACTCATTAATGTTTTAACCTAACAATAAAGTCGAATCATTATAGAGTGATTATTATAAGTAGAGAAAGCAATCCCTATTTATCTATTTTACAAGTGCATAAAATCGTTGACTAAAGACTATAATTTTACAATTTTATTGAAATATAGATGTTGTTTAACATGTAATAACTTACATTCATATAAAGGAAGATTTTATACCTCTATGTTACCAACGAAGATCATAGCCATGTATCTTTAAATGTTTCAATTTTCACCATTTCTTCGTGAACACAAATAAAATTCTGAGAATAAAATACTCAGAAATTAAAAATTGTAATTATAATCATAACCATACCTTAGAAGTACCATAGAAAAACCCTCCAATAAATACTTATGGAGAGGTTTGTTAGACTTCCCTCTTCTTTTTCTTTTTTAAATTCATTCTATTCATCATATGCCCCATTGGAAGTTTGGGTTACATAATGAGTAATAGCCCATCCCATAAAACCCGCACTATTGACCTCTTCTAATTCTTATGTGGATGCCTATGAATTTGGGTCTAACTATGTTATATTAACCATTTAGTCTTATCATATGCTATAAGGCAATATGAAAGGTTGAAGTCTTAATCTTTATTCATTGATCTCCAGTTTCAAGATCATCTACATTACTTATCTACAATTCGATCTTCAAAATATATTGGCTAAATATTACACAAACATTTGATGAGTGCAACCAAAAAATAAAAGCCCGGGAAGCTTCACTCCTTTGAGAACAGGCTTTAAAAGAGTACATTTTTTGTTTAATCACAAGTTTGGCGCTGTTGAAGTCACAACTAACTCCTTATAGATGAGAACTGTACCTTAGCTGGGAAGTCACCAGATTACTAGCTAATGATGGCACCCAACCACTTTTAAAGTGAAATGAACGGTGAAATACCACAATTGATATCACAGACACTCAAATCTCAAATCTATCGAGGCTCAACAAACACAGATGTTGTCCTTGGGGGCACAGTGAAGCACCCAGAGGATCCTTCATACGTTGAGCTCTTAACTAGTTCATCTGTTGACATCACCTGCATGAAGTTTCAATATATGATACCCGAGAAGGTATGCCAACAAATATTAGAAGCTCTAGATGAACCAAATCATGAAAGGTGCATTTGGAAACTTCAAGGAACTTGACTTCAGTGGCCAATTTTTTTTTTTTTTGAAAGTGGAATTCAATTTAAATCATCAAATGGAATGCTACATGGAAGTCATATTAGCTCGAAGCATTTAACAGACCTAACCTAACAATTATATATCGAAATATCAGATTACCTGAATAGGATGCAATTTAAGAGTTCTTGCCCGTAATGCAGGGCAAGCAAATGAGACTTCAGTTGGACTTGCATTGACAATAACCACAATGTATGAATAGCTGTGAAGAACAAAGGATAGCAGCTCTATCATTAATTATATTATGCACAAGAAAAGAAAGTTAAAATTTATTTTTACGCACATGGGATCCAGTTGAGATAACCCTGGGACACCTTCATAACCATCTTCAATGCTCATCACTATTGTACCAGGGATCCATGACGGTCCAGTATTGTGGAAGCATACCCTTTCCTGAGAAGATATAACATATTACAGTTTTAGAACTTGGGAATTACATAGGTTTGTGAAAACGTATACTTTTTTGAAAAGATATGACATATCACCTGGATAGCATTTGCTGTCTTCAAACGGAAGAGCGGTGAAGAGTACCTTATACGCAACAGGTTTAAAAAATTATCCACAGCAGCAAGAATGTGAATTTTCTGAGGCTTGAAGGATGGATCTGCCAATCTTGGTTTAATTCTGTAACGGAAAAATAGATCCAAGATTATCAGTAAAAAATATGAAATATTATACCAGATGTTATAAAGGCAGAACAATAGCCAATACATAATAATAATGTTTGCTTCAAAAAATAGTCATCAACTCATCACAGGAAGCTACTCATATTGTGAACCTCAAGGGATACAACAATCCTCATGCCTCATAAAGCGGAGGTCATTAGTTCGAATCTCCTATTTCCCCTCCCTTTGGGGCCAAAACTTATAGGAAAAAAAAAATCAAACAAACTACTTCAATTGTGGCCTCGGACTAAAACATGCACAATTATCAAGTAATGATTGGAGATAAGCGACTGCTTACAGTGGCCAGTTCTTTTCATTTTTCTCTTTTGGAGGAAGGCCAACACCCCAATTGTTAGAATTGTAAGTAAAGTCAAGCCTGAAAAGTATGAAAAGCAAAAATCAAATATGAGATAAAACTGAAACATGTTACTTTTTGCACTGAATCCACAACCAGTGCCAAGAAGAAAGAATGTGAATGTCTACTTATGCTCACAGAAAGATCCCAATTTATAACTCTATTGTCATATTAACATGAAGAATATCAGATGCTCCTTTTAGAAGTCAAAGTCAAAAGTGATAATGGTTGTCCAATATGTTTGATGAAAATTATTATTAGGAAAGTAACTTGAGCACAACAAAAATGGTGGACCTGTTGAACCAATCCCCAGAGTTGTATGAATCACGATCAAGAGATTTTGAGCGCAGCATCTCATCACCAGAGTGGAAAAATGGTATTCCCTAAGAAAAAATTATTAATGGGGGTTATAATTATTTCAGAAATAATGAATTATCTAAAGGATCAAACTCATATTCTTTTTTTTGTTTTTTTGATAGATAATAGAAGTTTATTCAGATCAAAAAAAGAAAAGAAAAAAAAAAGAAGTTTATTAATGAAGAAAAAAGAAACAATGTGTTCACGATGGTGAATCCACTGCACTTGTAACAAATCAAAGAGAAGAACTAATGGACATTAGAAAAAAAAAAATGGAAATACACTGCTTGAACCCCCAAGTACGAGACCATCCAAACAAAGTTTCAGCTAGCATAGACCTCAAGAGATCTACTAGTCTCTCAATATCTTCAAAAATACGGGTGTTGTGTTCCCACCAAATTAACCACATAAGGCAGGCTGGTAACATATTCCAAACATTTGAAGAACTTTTTCCCAAAACATTCCTCCATGCAAAGAGAAGAGAAACAATTGTATCCGGCATCACCCATTGAACCCTAAACATCAGAAAAACTTCACTCCATAAAACATGAGCAAACTTACAATGAAGCAGAAGATGATCTACAGTTTCCCTATTACAATGACATAAGCAACACTAATCAACAAGGGACTGATCCCTTAAAACAAGGTTATTGATGGTGGGAATGCTACCCCTAGCAGCTGTCCATAAGAAGAAAGACATCCTTGCACAGAAGGTATAGACATGACAGCATCTTGGAAGCAAGTGACAATTGAAGGCAAACAATGTCACTAAGTATCTTGTCCAGGATGCTATAGGTTAGAGCTGGAAAAATCCCCAGGACCCAGTTCTAAACTGCTAAAATTAACCAATTTATACCCCGACAATCAACTAACTATACATGGCTCCTAGCTCTGACACAAGGGCACCACAAAAACAGATGCCTTGTTATACTAGTGTGTTCATGTTTGGATTCAAAAGGCTCTGATTGGTGAACCACTAGGACAAGACCAGACAGGAGGACTCATGGAAAATGTGCATATTAAGGGCACTCCCATTCTCTCTATCCTCTACTTTCCCTCACCTCCTCCCCTGACTGTACTCTGCATTGATCCTTTCTAGCATGAACTACTCCAAAGAATCCAGAGCAGAAATAATCCAGGACACCCTTCTCATGAATAGGTTGAATTCGACTTAGTCTTACACACTCAATGACCCTACATCTAAAGACCATGATCATTTTCAACCAATTTATTTTTAAAAATAAATTTTGTGGTAAATGGTAATGTTATTTAATTTAGTGTTATTGTCCAATAAACTAAGTTAATTGGGGTGGCTAATCAGTTTGACATGACCCCTAACAAATTCAATAAATCAAGGTTAATCCATTGAAGTTGTTAATCAAATTATAAACAGGTCATGATTAAGCAAGATAGTTCCTGAACCAATCTATTTAATGAATTGTCCCTTTATTCACTCAACATCATGAGAACCTGTACCACTTCTGAACACATAATAGATATAAATGCATTAAGAGAAGATCAGAATTTGCAAAAGATGGTGCACAATCAATCAACTCATTGTCCATAAAATTCATGTTTTCCAAAATAACCTACTTATGCTCTCATTGAAATTAGCTTATTACTTAACATAAATATTTTTGTCAAAATGAGAAAAGACTAAGGCTTTATTTGGTTGGGATAATGAAAAAGTAGGAGGATAGAGAATATTTGTGTTTTCCATCATGTGTGTTTAGTAGAGAGGATGGAAAAGTGAAAGGATAGAGAGTTAATTACGATTATACCTCATTATAAAAAGTAGAAAGATGGAAAAGTGGGGAGTAATTTTGACATTTTGCCTCCCTCAAGTTTTCTCTCATGTTTTCTCTCTATTTTGGAGAGAATTGTGGGCCCAGAGAGAAAATTCCCCAACCCCTATCTTCCTTCCACCTTTTTTTATCCTCTTACCAAACAAAAGAAAGTGGCATTCTCTCCTCTTTTCGCTCCCCTATTTTCCATCCTCCCTAAAACACCTCCAACCAAACACATTGTAAAATTCATTAGTCAATTCATAGGTCTCAATTAGCTATGAATTACATTAACTTTAAATGCTATGATGAATGCAATTGTATAAAGCAAACAGCAAGAAAATAAATTACAAGATTTTATCACTATTTAACATTTTGGAATGGTTGGAACCTGTGATAGCGCTATTACACTTGTTGCCAAATGATTTATCCTGCATCTCTTGTCTACAGAGATTTCCGTTGGAGTCTAACAGTAAAGGACCAAATTAGATCAGAATTAAACATAATAATATAAAAGCACTGCAAGAAAATGTTGAGCATACCTTCAAACTCACTATGTCAAATAGGGTCTCATTGTCATGAGCAGACACATAATTAACCTTGAAAATAGAACAACAGTTAAAGTGTCAATCAACCCAGTGGTTTAGGACTAAAAATGATACCTTGCAATCTCTTGCAGAAGCATCAGTTATGTAATCAATAATTGACTGCTTTATGGTCATTTCTATCAAAATCTTAATGTATCTGAGATCTTAGCTTGATATTTTTTACACAACACCACTCCACCTAACAAAATATTTTTAAGAGTAAGAAAAACCTTTGGTGTATTTCTCATAACCCATGGTATGTAAGATCAACAATACTTTAGACAGAGAGATGTAAGATCAACAATATTAAAAAAAGTCTGACAGTAAAAATTTGACTCCAACAAAATGTGTATGCTTTTAAGCACCACTGCAGCAAGCAGATGAGTGGTAACTGCACTTGTTCTCCTCACTCAATGGTCGGGCTTGAATTCCAGTGCACTAGAGTTATGGTGGGAGGTATCTAGCTCTATGGGGTCAGGCAAGTATACCCTTCTTAGGGATGCCATTTTGAGGCCATCAGTAGGGGTGCCACCAACCGCTCCTACCCATTGTTACTTGGCCAAAAAGAAGTGTATGCTTCGTAAGCATGTACTCCCACATTATACTCAAGATCAATTTGAAGACATGGAGTGCACATCAACACAATTGCAAGCATTTGTCATTAGTTCTCTTTATGAGTGGTCTTTTGTGTCGGGTCTCACAGATAGTAACTCTATTCATTCTTTCATAGATTCAATCCATATGTAGATAGTTCTCCATTTGTAATTCTTTAGGTTACTTTGTGCCTATTTTCACGAGGTAGTCTCGTTTCAATAAAATTATTTTTACCTATAAAATAAATAAATAAAAACTAATAAACTACAAATTGTCCAAAAGGCTAGGAAATTGTGAATTTAAGCATTGAATCATCATTCTAACACTCCCCCTTACGTTTGGGTTGAGCCCCCCCCCCCCCCTCTCTCCTTTAATAAGATGGGGCCCAAAACATAAGATTTTTAACTTTTTAAATGGAAGGTAGAGTAGTAAAAGGGTATTGATTACTATTTAAACAATAACAAAATATGCATACAAAATAAGATTCTTACTGTTTCTGTGGGAGATAAAGCATATGCAACCGGGGCCCCACCATAAGTTAATACCTCTGATCCTTTTACCTGAGCAGATAACTATCATTAAATGTCAAAGTAATGTATACCCTAGTTATAACATGATTGTACTAGGATCAATTTTATTAAAAGAGCAAGTTTATACTATCAGGTTTGTGTGTGTATCGCAAGGCAGGAAATGTAACCGATAAGTCAGGATAAGCCTTTCAAATGTGTGTGTGCGTGTTGTTTCATAATAAGTCAGAATAAGCCTTTACAATATGCACGTGCATGTGTGTGTGTTGTCTGTGCACATTTATATGCTAAGAAGACCAGGTGAAGTTGCGATAAGAAAGTTGTTTGTTCTTTTCCCAAAATATCACAAAGGTTGTAGGGGCCCATGTTTTGCATAGTTGATCATGCATTTGGTTCTCCACCATTCAAAACAATGTGAATTTGTGATAACATTCACACATATGACATGTCTTTGTATATATATAAACATTAATCCCCAAAAAGCAAAGGATTGCTGTATCATTTAGCTGCAAATAGCAACTGATCTTCAACAACCTCAGGCAGCTCACTTAAATCATAAGACTCATTTTCTGCAAGTAAACTTCCTAAGCAGATAAACACATATCACAATATATACAGCAATGAAAAACAATATTTTTCCAATTTATGTGGTAAGTAAACAAAAGCTGCTCTAAAGCAGAAATTTAGATGAAAACTGCATCAAACCATCACATACCTCTTTTCCTTCAAAATCAGTTAGCACAAAATCCCTCAAGTTTGCAGCCATGCCAACCTAAATAATGTGAACATACTTTAGTTTATAGTTAATCCAAGAAATATATACATAACTTAGGGTGACTTGAATAATGCTTGCAAAGATAAGTAAATGTGCACCACTACCCACATGATTCCATGATTACTGTACATGGACTAAGAAAACTAGACAAGCCATGATACTAGACCTGAAATTTTACTTCAAAAATCATCCAATTCAACACTATTAAATACAATGATTTTGTCAAGCAACTTACCTGGATGTGATCCTTTGCCACAGCAAGCATGCATTCTGCATTAGCTTCTGTACCATGATCATGACCATTTGGCTGCAGAAGAACAACTAATTAACTATTCAAACTAGTTGAAAATAACCAATTATTATAAAGAAATTGTGCAAGGAAATTTTGTTTCTCTAGCAATAGTCAACTTCTAGTAACAGAAATCACTATTTCACTGACCACAAATAGAATCGTTAGTCATAGGCCAAGAAAATGCGGGCAAGAAGCAGACCATCACTGCATTATGTTCACTGATAATTGCATAATAAACATATTTCTTCAGCTCATTCAATAAATCTTCTCAATTCATACTATGTAGAATGTAGTAGTCATTTGAAAATTTAGTTCAAAAGGCTATCACAATTTCTCTACTGATGCAAATTTTTCTCTAACGGAGGAACAACATTACAAAAAAAAAATTCATCCATAAAGGAAATCAAACATAAAACCTTTGCAAAGAAGAAATTATTGAATACCTGCAAAAATAGACCAGTAACAAATCCTTGCTGAAGAGGATGGCCAAATGGAGATCCACCAAGCATTGCATCCCGAATTCGATCATTAAAGCTGAATAAATTCCAAAATAACTCATATAAACTAAATGCTTCATGCAGAATGAATAAAGAGTGCTAGCCAGTGATCAAAGAGTACGTAGTTTCCATCATATTGAAATTTGAATGGAAGCAATTGCAGTCAGACTTCAGGTCCAAAGCAAAATGCGTCTAAATTTTCAGTTTTCTTTAGTTAGGAGAGATTGCCAATTATTACAAATCAAACCTGAAAAACAAATGTTGATAGTATCCTCTGAGTGGTCAACAAGTCGAGCACGTAAAGTTGATTACAATAGTATACCCATTTTATAGTTAAATCCTGCATCAGATTTGCTTTGACACAGTAAGGAAAGAATGATAGATGAAATGAAAAAAAAATCTTACCTCCCAATTTGAGTTCCACTAAGATTGAACTGAGAAGCATTTACCCCACGTCCATTTTTGGCAACTTCACCAAAGTCCCATCCTTCACCATATCTGAGCAAAGGAACAGTACATAGCAAAAATGAAAAAACACACCATGGGTACAAGTATTAAAGAGAAAAAAAATGGTTCACAATGAAAAGCCAAGCACCAACTCCAGTGCAGTAATGATGAAACCTAAAAGAAGATAAATCAGTTTATGATTTTAAACGTACATATAGATACTTGAACCATCAATCCCATCCCTTTCCTTTGTTAGGCTGTGGAGAGCATCCTTGGCTTTCACCTATACATAGGTCATAATCTTTTAGTTGCATGGCTCTTGTACAGTAGCTCATTGCACCACCCTAAATTGGTTGAGAATCCCAAATCATGTTAAATATAATATTTTATCTTACTAGCATTTCAGATGATCCATCATATAAAAGAACATATTGAATACACTTTCAACTACCAAGACATCTACATAGCAAACTTATATCCATGGATGGATGGATTGATGCAGTTGCATCATCTCAAACCAAGCAACTTCATGAAGCCCTTAAATGTGACATAAGTAACTAGAACATATGTGGCTAGTATTTCAATTCACAGGATTTTTTATGGTTCTCACAAGTCACCAGAGAGAAATGAACTTAGATCTCTCTATAGTTTTGTGCAGTAACAGAACCAGAAGTCAGAGAGGCACATACCATTGTACTTTTCATTATATGACCCATGAGGTCAAACCGAAACCCATCAACCTGAAAAATCATGGCTCATTATCAACTATTTACATATTTCTGGGTTAAAATCTTAAAGCGTAATAGCAAAAAAAAACAAAAAACAAAAAAAGAGTTGAAATGATAAACCTGCCTTAAGCCAACAATACACCAATGTACTATAGAAAGAAAAAGGCATAAGCTTTCTAACTATATCGGAGTAACAGAACCAAAATTGAGGTACTTAAGAAGACACCATAACACTGTGCAATCACCTTATAATGAACTGCCCAGTGAAGAAGATCATCAAGAATCAGACGCTCAACCATAACATGCTCACTGGCAGTGTTATTCACGCATGTACTATTCTCAATAAGACCATCAGTGTTCTTTCTCAGATAGTAACCTGGAACAATCTAGAGAGAAACCTTATGTCACGACAAAGAGCAGACAAACCTTCCAGGAAAATAAATTATATTATACAGGATATCACTTATATACACAATGGAATGTTACAATCATGACTTAAAACATGTATCCAAAAACCATAAGTGGACATAAAATATTAAGGGAAATTTTCATTTTAAACTCTATAGTTAGAGGTGTAACAAATTAAACCCTATAGTTTCAAAAGTAAAAACTTAAACCATAAAGTTTTAAAAAGTAATAAATTAAACCCTATAGTTCAAAAGTCACAAATCAAACCTTGAGTTTTCAAAAGGTAAACATTAAACTTCAACCCATTTAAGTGAAACAACATTATGTTTGGGGTTTAATATAGGCTGGGGATTTTAGTTTGTTACTTTTTGAAAACCCAATGATTAATTTGTTACTTTTCAAAACTTCAGGGTTAAAGTTGTTACTTTTGAAACTACAAGGTTTAATTTGTTACTTTGTAAAACTTCAAGGTTTAAGTTGTCACTTTTTGAAACAACAGGATTTAATTTGTTATACCCTAAATGATAGGGTTTAAAATGTAATTTTCCCAAATATTAACAACAGATCATCACCTTATCAAGGACAGAATTTTCATCAAAGGGCCCACTTCCATGCACATGATTGTAGACAACATCCAATACAATGCGAAGGCCAATAAGGTTAAGTGCCTATAATGAATGTAGATCTTGATGAGGAACAAAGCAACAAAAAACTACTTAAGCTGATTGCAGACATATGAAAAACCCAAATATCTATTCTGCACAACACAAAGATCAAAATGAAAAGAATACAAACAATCCGTACCTGAATCATCTTTCTAAACTCAATTATACGGTATGGACCATTTGGGTTACTTGCATAACTTCCTTTAGGGACCCCCCAGAGCACAGGATTGTACCTACATAAGACAGAGCAGACAACCCAATCAAGCAAACACAATATAAAGAAACCTGATAATGGCATCCAATTCAGCCCCAGGAGCTTACCCCCAGTTATACCCATCATTGTCTTGGATTGCCGAAATTAGATCTTGTTGCTGAACTGAATCAGGTGGTAATTTTTCCAACATATTGGTATCTGCAAAAACCCTAATGGTATCGAGATGAATGATTCCACTAGATAAACAATTATAAAAAATTGAGCCCAATCAAAATGTTCAGTTATCAACATGTCCAGAATGGACAATTAACTCTTTATATGGTGCCAAAGATTGACTTGGCCAAAACTGAACTATTATACCAATTAAAGCTGTGACAATTAACATTTTCCAAAACTACATCAGTAGGTCAAAGCATTTGCTCATCACCATAATAAAGTTTTGTTTTTTGGGGGGAGAATGAAGAAATGTTTAAGAATCAGCAGATGAAAAACAATCTTACCCACACACTTCCAGTTCTCCTTCTCATCATCAACACCAGCAAATTGGAAGGTTGGCAATAGATGGACATGAGTGAGACCAGCATTTGATAATTTTTTTAGATGGAGCACACCTGATGAATCCTTCAAGCAATATGCTTACTATTAGATAACAAATTGTTATAGCAGTCTTTCCACATGACTGTTTAAAAGCAACATAACTAAATGAGTATGCTTATGTATAATCAATATTTTCTCAAACTTATTGTTACTCTTCTTCAGCTTCTTAGGGTTAAATCAATACAGCAATTCAGCTTTTTAGGCTTAAATCAATAAAGCAACAACAACAACCAAGTCTTGGTCCAAAAATTTTGGGGTCGGCTTTAGATACTGAACAGACTAGTGAGAGTCGACCACATGTATTCTTTTCGACCATTCTATTTTATCTTAAGTCATACTTTTTGTTATCTCCTTAATTGTCATATCTTTTTCACTTCTTCTACTAATGTTGTCTTTTTTTAGGCCTACCATCTGTCTCTACCTCTTTTCGTTCCCTCAACATAAATCAACTCACTTTTTCTCACTAGTGCAATCACTCTCCTCTACACATGCCCAAACTGTCTCAAGCAACTCTAACTCATCTTTTCATGAGTATGGGTCACCCCTATTATTAGCAAATTTCCTCATTTCTAATCCTATCTACTTCACTCATTTTATGAACATTTTGCTTCTTAACAACCCAAAATTCAGACTATAGAGCATGGCTAGTTTTATAATAGTCTTAGAAAACTTTTCCTTTAACATAATAGGCATTTGACAATCACACAATACCCTTGATGCACTTCTCCACTTGATCCACCCTACTCTTATCTTATGGTTCACATCCTCTTCAATCTCTCCATCTTTATGAATTATTAATATAAGATATCGAAATCTCAAATCAATACATTTTGATAAATAACACAGTGAAAACCTTATTGGTAAAGACCATGGCTATTGTGCCAAAAGCATAAAGTTTTTCAAATATCAGCAATTTTACAAATATTCTCCCTGGAAGAGAAAATTTTCCAAAACCTTTTTTATTATATCAACCATGAAGACCAGCCAGGAAGGGAAAGAGAGACAGAGAGAGAGACTATCAAGGAAAGAAAAAACAATGACAACAAAGCAATCTCAGGTCTGAAAATCCATGTTTAAGTGCAGAGACAATATCTGTTATGGCATAGAAAGGTGGAAAAATATTTTTATTCTTCTAAGAACAACTTTGTCAGTAATCAGGATTGAAAGAACATAAAACCTGCAAAGTGAAGGCCAGATAACCACCACGAAATTCGGGATGCACAGTGTAGTCATTGGCACTGCAATAGCAACACTGAATATTAGAGGAATACAAACCTACAGAACTCAGCAAAAAGAAAACAAATAGTGAAATCAAGCAAGCAGTAACAACACCTATCAATTGAAACCTCCCTCGAGCAGGTAAGCCAGACTTAAAATTCTTAGTTATTATTTGCATAAAGGTAGCATGAAATATCTCTCTAACTAAGGTGCAACATCAAAAGAAATGCAAGGTCAAAAGCCGCAAAACTAAAGACCAGTCAATTATGTTGTAGTTAGAACATAATATAAATGTAGAAAAAGCAGGCTCCACTAGTGAGTTTGAACGTAAAAACCCTTGGAGGCCAAACTTCTCATTTAAGAGTTCCATGAACTATTGAAACAAGAATGAGGAAGTCTATTATCTGCTGATCTCCATAAAGTAATAAGCACAATAGATTGAGTTTGCACCTGAAATCCCTTATATGCAATTCGTATATACTTATGTCAGAGAAAGAGAGTATATCAGGTTTCTCATTTGCCAAATTATCCCACTCTTCAGGTTTCAATGTATCAGAATCAAGGTTGACCAAAAATGTCCGCCTGCCATCTGATGAGAGCCTGCTTCAACAAGAAAACAATAAATAAAAACATCACGGGATGTGCCCATGTCTATGTCTGTAAATACAATACACCATATGTAAACATGTATTGGCAGATGGTAGTCCAGTTTAACTTTAGAATGTAGAGACACCTTAGCCATATTCAGTAATTATTGGCTAATTGAGACAACCAGCATACCCTCTAGCATAAGGATCATTTACATGACATTTATCAATTTGCAAGGTGCTAGGGTGATATACAGATACTTCATAGACATAATAACAGCCTTCCCATCTTTTTGGTCCTTTAGTACTCCAAACACCATTAACCTCCTCAAGCTGGACAATTTCCAGAGGATTCCCACCTACTGGATCCCTATAAATGCAAGCACATACTGCCTGTATTGACAAATTAATAATCAAGAAAAAGTAAATGATTTTGAGAATAACAAAAATAAAACTAAAGAAGGCAGAATTCTTTTAGAAAATATGATATACTTGAGCAGTAGGAGCCCAGAGGTAAAGTGACACAGATTCTTCAGAGTAAAGTGCACCAAGGGGACCATTGTATGAGAATAAGTCGTCAAGCACACCAGGTAATTGCAAACCAGTAACATTTATGCATTTCCCATCAGCTGTAAGAAAGAGACACAAAGGATATGATTCAATAGACAACAGTAAAATACAAGTGGCCACAATAGAAGCCTAATTTTGATTCACAGCAAAAGAGAGTTTGTGCCAATGAGCCAGGGCCCAAATAGCACTTCCTCCTCTTGCAAGCACAAGATGGAGTATGAAATCATGGGTTCAAGACCCACTGGGTGTATGTGACCCTTATCAAAAAAGAAGATCAAAAGAGATTTACATACACACACACAGACACACACACACATATATATACACATCACCAACTTCATTTAATGTTCATGCAACTACATAGCTGTTAATGAACCATGCAATAAATCAGATATCGTTTACATAATCATGTGATAAGTTATAGCTATAACTTACTAAATCAAGCTGTGAGATATTTCTTATTATATTACATGAGAGGCCTGTAAATTTGTTAACAGATTGATCCACAAAATGAGAACTAATACTCAACAGGCATACTAAGGATTCTATTATATCACTTGTTAGAGTGATATCTAGAACATTTATTCCTACTATTCTCCACTGGTACATATTCATGTTAAGAAGTAAAGTAAAACAAAATGCTTACAATTGAAAGTAGCAACTGCTAACTGGCATTTGAGGAGAGTTTTGGCATCCAAAGTAGAAGGCACTTTGAAAGCTCTGTAGTCTTGAATATGAGGAAATTTTCTAATCACCTAAAAAGATTATGTTTAGAAGAACAAGTTAGGGATTAGTAGTTCTTAAACTAGCACATGTAAGCAAACAACTACAACATCAGCGGTAACTATCAGAGCTAGGTCTAAATACTATAATTTGTTCTACAAATGACTATGATACATTTTCTGGAAGCCCACAACTGTCTTCTTCAAGCTTAATTTGCATGTCCTTGCCTGTAGCACAGAAATCAGTCAAATTTGAATTGCAGTAATTTGCTCTCAGAAAAAATAAAAAATAAAATTCTTTCACAAAATCAAACAACCATATTAAGGAGGTAATCATTAGTAAAGTTTATACCTTCAACTCCATCATCCACAATTGATAAAGCTGCAGTTTTACTAGCGAATAAGAAGCAGGAACCATCTCCAACATCCACATTCCAGGCAATAATCGATTTACTAACCCAGTATGCTCTTGAAAACAACAAACTATCCTGCAGCTGAGATCAACATTTTTTACCATGATATCAACACAAGAAAAAGGCAGTCTATACAAAATTATACCCAACATTCCATATCAAGGAGACAAAACCATATATGTGTGTGGTTTTGGGAGGGGGTTAGGTTTAAGTTACACCTAATATAACTTTGGTTAATATAACCCCACCAAATATCGTTGCATTAGCTAAGTATTTCGCTAAAACCCACATTGAGTTATATGTTTTTCCTACATCTATTATGCTAATCAAATATCAAGATGATCAAGGATTAAGAGCCATCTCATCTATCAATTTCCAAATGCATGAATTGAGAATTTGATTGTAAATAACTTTTTATTGATATGAACTTTTACATAAATGATAAGCATGGAGTGAATACATAATCCAAAGGTTACTTATCAAAAAATACATAATCCAAAGGTACGATTAACAAAATATAAATCTCATGTAAAATTATAAATGGTGTAACTTTAACCAATATATATCCAATGCTAACCCAATGATTAAAAGGAAAATCAAAGGGAGGGACCCACAACAATGACAAAACAACCCGAATAATCCACCCCTTTGCCAAGCAGAGTGTCTATATAGATCCTATTCATGGATTAACGAAAATGTGTAAAAGCTTAATTTTCCCTTATAAATGGGAAAGAAAAACAAGAGATACTTTTTCTCAAAATACAGACAAATGGAAGTTTAACTCCTAAAGAAGCACTTCATGAAGCAGCCTAGATGCTTTTTCTTGAAACAGGGTTCTATGGTTGGTTCGCGACCACTGGATGCCGAAGGTTCACTCATTGAGTCATCCGTGTAAATTGAATTGTTTTTCATTCATAACCAACCATCACCAATTTGCCAATAAGCTCTAGTTCCAATGACACTTGCTTCTCCCATAAGAATGGGTGAAAGGTGAGGTCACAAATTCAAAACCCACTGAGTGTGTGGGTAACTCACCAAATTATAAAATAAATAACCCATCACCAATCTACAACTTCAAATGTGAGCTCAACTCATATTTTGTCAACTATCAATAGATGAGAATTGAGAAGTAACTAATTGACATAATATATATTGCTAAGCATGTAACAACCATAGATGGAGCTATAATATATATATATATATATTTTTGTGTGGCCTCTCCAAAACTGAAATCTAGGCCCCAATATGATTAACATGAGCCCAAAAAATCACAAAAAAAAAAAAAAATGGTCACCAAGTGTGGATGGTGGCTCCTCCCAAAAAACCCCAATATGCTTTTTGCCAATTACAAGAATTAGATCATTGGTTTAGTGGCATGCAGTGAAGTTGATTATTCTTAACTCAGTTCTAAATCCTCAAAAAGCATATGAATGTCTTAAGACAACAGAACTTAGGTACAGCTTCTTAGATATTATACACTACATTTTCCAACTAAATTCATCCACGTAATTGCATTGACCAATAAACAACATTGTTGAATTTAAATCGGAGGATAATACTATTTGCGATTCATTAGTCAATTCAGCCACGTAATTAGATCTAACAAGAGTGGTTCTAGAACCACAAACTATTCCACAACTTTTTTGCTACAACTGAGTGGATTCCCTATCTATCACTCAGGCATCGATGCACCGTTTTTTCTTCACCACTCACACTCTGCCACATCACAACACAGTTGTGGCAAAGAAGTTATAAAATAGTCCGCGGTACTAGATCTTTTCATCTAATAAGAACCAAATTTTACTGTACCTAAAGAACTGTAACTAGGTTTTTTTCCAATTTTAGAATTGATGATATTTGTAGCAGCTAAGTAATTCGATGGTTTTTTCATCACAATACGAAGGAATTGTTTGGTCATTTTGGCTAAAAGGTGATTTTAAATTGATGGCAAAAACACGAACAAACCTGGGAAGTAGGAGTGGAGTTCTCAACGGACATGGAAGAGGAACAGCGAAGAGAGAGGTGAGTACTGTTTGGTCTGAGAAGGAGACGGCGACGTATTGGAGAAGATGGACACGTGGACGTTGTAGAAGTGCGATGAGGAAGAAGGAAGTGACGATTGGACTTGGAACTGGAAGTTGTTGGGAAAGGAAAAGGAGGGAAAGGTCGAGTTTGTGATGAGAGAAGAGGGAATGAAAGAGACATTACTGTTATTACTGTTACTGTTAATTAGGATTTTGGAATTCCTTGGGATTTTTAGATTTCTTGCAATTGCAGAGAGAGAAAAAGAGTATTTTCTGTTCACTTTTCCAGCTCCACGCTTTTTTTTTTCTCTCGCATTCTCGATCTTTCAATTTTCTCTCTCTTTTTCCTGTTTCTTTTGTTTGCTAAAGATTTTTTCTCGTTTTGTCTCTTCTAGTCGCTTTTGCGTGTTTTGTAGTACGACCCGTGGCTTTTTTTTTTTTTTTCTTAAAAACGTTATTGTCGTTTGTCTGGATTCCCAACTCCTCACTATAGAACGACTATGTCGTTTTCTAAGGTTTATGGCCCTGTTTGGTGCGAGCTGGGTTTGTATTCATTTTCTGTCTCAGGTTCAAGGTTCACATTCATCAATATACAACGACCATAGTTTTAATTTTCTTAGATGTTCTTGGTTTTGGGTGTGGGGCGTTAGAATAACGCTTAAATTATTAAATTCATTATTCCTAATAGCTTTAGTTTTTAGAATTAGTAGTAACTAGTCGCAGACTCACGTGATGCATGAGAATAAATAATTATTTTGTATTATAATATAATGTATAATTTTTTCTTTAAAATTTTTTAAAGATAATTTGTCCTCCCTAAGAATTAAATCATTTTTATTTGGTCCAATTAGGTTTACTTTGGTCATATTCGATAGAATTTAGTCCACTTAGTCAATTTCAATCCCTTGGGGGCTATAGCCACGTTTACAAACAAAAAAAAAACCCAGCTATAGCTAACCTAAGTGTTTGTAGCCGTGTTTTTTTGGATAGACCTATAGGTTCATTGGAATTAAATTTAAAAAAAATAAAAATAAAAAATAAAAAAGACTACCTATAGCCACGTTTGTTAAACACGACTATAAGTGAGTCAAGAAAGTTTACTAACAAAATTATTAGAGCCTGATTGGTAGGAGAATTTTTGTTTTTGTTTTTGTTGGGAACATTTTGCGACAATGGCTAAAAGGCGAAAACAACCCAAATCTCCCCTTGGGTTCTTTAGAGGTGTTTATTGTGGAGAATCAAGCCCAAAATTCCAAATGTATAATGAACAAAAGACTAATGGTGCTTTGACAAGAGAAAATTAAAATGCTAATAACAAAAGTGCAGAAAAAGTATAAAAACATAATAGGTCTGAAACTTCGACTCACAGTCACCGAGAAGAGGAAATTGAGAGAGGTTGTGAGGAAGAGAGGGAAGGTTACCTTGTACCCATATTTTCACCCCTAAGGTTCAGAATTGTGAGAATGTTTCCTGGCTCAGTGGGTTTTTGCTCTCAAGTTTCAACTCTATGGGAAAAACATGGTTCAACAGGTTTGAAATTTTGACCCACAGTCACCGAGAAGAGGAAATTGAGAGAGGTTGTGAGGAAGAGAGAGAAAGTTCCCCTGTACCCATATTTTCACCCCCCAAACTTTGGAATAGTTAGATTGTTGATTGGCTGAATGGACTTTTGCTCTGAAGTTTCAAGTATATGGGTAGAACGTGGTTAGTTTTGTTTTGAACTGATGAGAGAGCTTTATATAGAGTTTGGGGTGTTGTTAATAATTGGTTTTTAAGTAGTGAAACAGGCTTTTATCCTCAATGATACTAATTTAGTGTTTTGGCTTGGGTTGCTTTTGTTTAGGGAAAAGTTTAGCATGCTTTTAACATGATTTTGGAAATAAAGTGGCTGACTCCATTAGCTATTGTTTCCTTGTCATTGTAGGCTTTTGATAGCTGCATTTGGCAGCTACAATAGGCTAGCTAATTAGTTTAGGGTCAGCTGTGTTTTGGTGTGGAAAATGGAGCTGAGCTGAAAATTAGGGGCGTAATCACCCAGAACATAGAAACTCTTTTGAGGTGGAAATTTTGGGTACAAGACCTCCTCTATGAGCCTGAGGTGCTATCAGTATCCCTTACCCACTTGGTAGCACGCATGGGTTGGGCTCATGCAAAAGGTCCGAAAGGAACCGTCCCATACCCTCCAAACCACACTTCCTCAATTTTCCCAATAAGTCACATGGGCTTGGGCCATGCTTAAAATAAAACATAATACATGAATTGGGCTTGTAAAAAAAATGTGTCACGAAAATGGGTATCAATAGTTTTCAAAAGAGTATAAAAACAATTTTCAAAAAATTGAACTTGAAACTAATTTTTAGATAATAATTTTTATATTTTACGTGTTTGGCTCCCACTTTTAAGAACAATTTTCAAAATACTAAAAGCAAAAATAATTGTTTGGGAGACCATTTCTATTTTTAAGATTTAAAAAAATATATATTTACAAAAAGTAACGTATAGAACCTATAGATTACTTTTTTTGTGGATAATGATAAGATAATAAAGCTCATCATGTTTTTTTTTTTAATGATAAGTTTCAAATTTAAAGTATGATTTTTTTTTTTTTTTGGGTTAACAAGATGGATATTATATTAACAAACAACAGCAAACATTACACATTGTCCACAGAGGCCAAAGTATTGGCAACATGCCTATAATAGTACAACCCATTTTTATCAGATTCAATCAAAATATTCAGATCAGCAGAGGGGGGAGCATCAAAAACAACAAAATTTTCCATCATGGAACAGCCCCTTTTAGCCAAAAAGTCAGCGCATTGATTCGCCTTTCTATACACATGCCCCACCTGGACCTGCACTAATCTTGCTATGAGGGACCTGCAATCATTCAACAAAGAAGAGTAACTCCGGTTAGGACATTTAACACCATTGAGCAACTCCATAATCACCTTAGCATCAAGTTCCACCTCTAGCTGGTTTATGCCCAATTGATTGGCCAAAATTAGACCATCCTTCAATGCCCACCATTCAGCTAACACACTAGTGGTATACCCAATTGACCTTGAGTACCCCTTAACCTAAACACCATGACAGGCCCTAATTACTCCTCCACCGCCCGCCTTACCCGGATTTCCAATAGAAGCACCGTTAGTGTTTGTTGATGCCCATTTTTGCAAATATGTACCAGTCTGCCACAATCCATATGCTCAAGGCTTATGAGGAAGAAAGCCCAATGAAGAGCAAGGCCCAAAGGCTCACGAAGAAGACCAAATAACAAGAAGGGTTCAAAGAAAGAAATACAAGTCTGCCACAGGATACAGTTCCTTGGCAGGATGGCTTCAGCAGATGAAGATAAATTGGGTCCAACGCCCTTTTGATCCAGTTAACATTATTTGGCCCACAAAGGCCCAAATCTTTTTGTATAAAAAAATAGGTGTAAGAACTAATATGAAAAGGAACGATGAAAGGAAACAAGGAGCAGCAGGAATTGCGTAAAGGAAGAGTCAAACTAAAGGAAATGACAAATGCAGCAGGAAACACATGAAGAAACAAGACAAAAACACGCAGCAGACGAAATAGAGCTAATCTGCTGCGGCAGGAACGGCGTGGGAGACAAACACAGAAGACAGTGGAGCAAGAACAGAAGGGCCGAGGCACCACCAACCTGTACCCAGCCAATACAAGGGAGGTGGGCCCACGGTCAAAGAGATTCAGAGGGCGTGGTTTGGTGGTGGGGGGAAAAGGGGGTTTATATTTGGTTTCCTGCCATGACTTCTTTTGGGAACATATCCTGCTAGGATGATATTTTACCCAAATGAAGTAATAAATGGTTGGGACCACTGATGCATGCCATAGAGCTAGGTAGTGAAGTAGAGGTATACGACAGGAACAAACAAAAGAGAATTTTGTCATGCAACAAACATGTTCTGAGCAATGACAGGGGCAACCAATGGGTGGATGGGTAATCTTGAAAGGATGCCCACAACAAACCAAAAACAGTTGGTGAAGCCTTAGGGGTAAAAGGGAGAAATCCCATTGAATTAGCTCACTATAAAAGAGAGGTAACCACGGCAGAAAAAAAGGGAGGACCAAATAGAGACGGAAGTGGAGGAAAAAACAGGGGAAAGAGTAAAAAACAGGGGAAGAAGAAAAACACCTAGAGGGGAGAAAAAGAAAGAAAGAAAGAAAGAAAAAGAAGAGAGAAAACACGGTAGGAATAGAAACATACATCAATAGACCATCTTTTCCCTCCCTCTTAGCAAACCCACTCTTTGAAATCTCCAAAAGTAATAGCTAGTAGCCATTTAGGCCTATTCTCCAAAATGAACAACTTTTATGGCATGAGCCCATGATAAAGTTGTTGAAGTTGGAGTTTGGGTTCCTTCTTGGTTTACTTATTCTATGGGCAGATTCAATACTTGATTTTGATTGCAAATATACTTGATTTTATAACTTATATCTGCCATATTTAATCATCCTGCCGCAGCACGTTTTTATCATGTCTGCCGCATCAGTTGTCCTGCTGCGGTGCCTTTACTTTCTGTACCTGTTATTCTGCCGTAGCACCTTTTTTGTTATATTTATCGTGTTAATCATTTCCTGCCGAAGCTTTATCCTTTACTTGTTATTACGTGTTTTGCTTTTGACACAAACTAACCATTATTCTGTCGTAAGTATATATATACATATACCCTGTTTCTCATGTTCTGGAAAAATATATTTTATACATGTATATGTGAATACGTACAAGTATATATACTCATATATGTGTGTATATATTTGAGAATATGCTAACCTATTTAAACTAACATTTGTTTGATGGGTATTTTCTTTGGGTTTTTAGATTTGTTTATGCGCAGGAAGTAGAAAAGTATTTCTGCAGTAAAAATGGCAGTCATTCACATTGCCGAAGGCTTTACTGCATGGCAGACAGCTTTAAAGCACGGCAGACAGCTTCACTGCATAGCAGAAACTTTTATTGCATGGCAAATAGTTTTACTGCACGGTAGAAAGTCTTGCTGCACAGCAGAAAAGTTAGACTTGTGGCAGAACCGGAGAAAAGTTCCTTCTGTGGCAGAAACATCAATCCTGCAGCAGAAACTGGCAGCGGCAGAAACATAAAAAATCAATCCTGTGGTAGAAATTGGAGAAAAGTTCCTGCGGCAGGAACAAAGGATGAGTCTACTTCGCAGCGCCTTCCCTTGGACTTGGATTCAACGTTTGCGCACAAGCCGGCCCAAGTTGAGTTCCAATTGGATCGGTCTCAACTCCCTTACTCAGAATACTCGGGCCTACTACCGCGGCAGGCAGCCCAGCCCAACACACAAAAAAGGCCCCCACAGTGTTTAATTTATGCCAACCAATTGATGGCTTATTCTATCTGACAAGTATGGGAGTTTTGGAGGAGACTTGGTTGATCTTACTCACACAAAAGTGGAATTCCCTAGCTTGACCAAGGCAGAATTTGTCTAGCTTAGGATTTGGTATACTATTTTCAAACATCACATTATTCCTATTTTTCCACAAACACCAAACCGCATATAAAAACACCGTGCACCAAGGAATATGTGTGTTGTGTCTAACAGAACTCAAACTATTAATTCTAAGCCAACTAACAAAATTCTCATTAAAGGAGTTTATGTGAGGATGAGGAACTCCCAACTTACACCACAAATCACGTGCAACCTCACAATCTCGCAGCAGATGTACAATAGTTTCCTCATGCTGTTTGCACATAGGACACACCTTATCACAATTTACACCCCTAGTTGCCAGAACACTCTTCACAGGTATGCTACCATGTACACAAAGCCAAAGAAAGCTTATTATCTTTGGTAGCATATCCAATTTCCAAATCCATTGCTCTTTAAAATGATTTTCTACTGAATCAGGCTGGTTGGCTAATTGATAGGTTGAATTAGTGGAGAATTCACCATCTTTGGAATATTTCCACATGATAGAATCTTTCCTACTTCCAAAGAATTGAAGTGGGATAGCTTTAACTTTATTTTTAATTGAGTCTGGTAAATCAAAGGATAGAAGTTCTCATCTCCAATCATAATCACGGCACAAGGCAGCCACTGTCAACTCAACATCCTCTTGCCTTAAAGGACCCTCAATCATGCCACAAAGAGACTCACCATTAATCCAGCTGTCCAACCAAACTCTCACTCCATGACCATTTCCAATACCCCACCAAATACCTTTCTTGAAGATAGGAAACCCCAGTTTTATGGCTTTCCAATTAGGAGAAGAAGGGAGTTTTTCCGGATCCCTCGATCTTACTCTCAAAATGGAACAATACTTTTTAAGCAACACCTTGGTCCATAAAGCATCTTTTTCATGGTACATTCTCTAATTTAATTTAGAGAGTAGCGCTATATTTTTCGCCCTAGCTGCTTGTATTCCTAAACCCCCTTCCTCCTTGGACTTAATAATTTTGCTCCATCCAACCATGTGCATCTTCCTTTTCTCACTTGTGGAGCCCCATAAAAAATCTCGGTTAATTTTATCCAATTTATCACAAACATGGACTGGTAGTGCCACCCCTTGCATCACATAGTTAGGAATGGCGGACATCATGGATTTAATTAAAACCGTTCATCTGACAAAGGATAAATACTTTGCCTTTCACCCTGCAAGTTTGCTCATGACCTTTTCCACTATGAACTTATATGGATTTCGGGCAGCCCCTCTATGTCTTAACGAAAATCCAAGGTACTTTCCAATATCATGCATTTCTCGAATGCCCAATTTGTCACAAAATTCCTCCTTTAAACTTTCACTGACATTTGGAGAAAAATAAACACGGGACTTTTCCAAGCTAATTTTTTGGCCTAATTCAGCACAAAACTTCCCAAGCACTTCCAATATTGCTTCACAAGTAGCAGGTTCAACCTTTCCAAACAATATGATATCATCAGCAAAAAGAAGGTGGGAAAAGCCTAAATTATCCTTGGAAGCCTTTAAAGGGGTCCAAACTCCATCTACACACTTTTGCTCAATAAGGTGGCCCAAATACTCCACGCATAATATAAAAATGTACGGGGATAAGGGGTCTCCCTGTCTAATACCCCTTGATGGCTCAAAAGATTGTAAAGCACCCCCTTTGACCAGAATGGATATGCTTGTAGTTGCAATACAGCTCATTATGATCTTAGTGAGTTTTGGTGGGAAATGGAAAACTTCTAAAACTTTATGCACAAAACTCCATTCAAGCCTATCATAGGCTTTTTCTAAATCCAACTTGATAGCCATGTAGCCCACTCTTCTCTTCTTTTTTTTGTCCAAGGTATGAAAGAGTTCTTGGGCGATGATAACATTATCAATTCCTCTTTGGCCAGGCACAAAAGCAGTCTGCACTGGAGATATCAAGCTACTGAGATGGGGTCTGATTCGGGCCATAATGATCTTCGAAATAACTTTATAAATATAGTTGCATAAGCTGATGGGCCTATAGTTGCTCAATGATTCTGGGTTTTGGCATTTCGGAATTAAGGATATCAATGTCTCATTTAGATAACTCGGCACAACACCATGCATAAAAATTCCTTTAATCTCCTCGCAAACAAAATTTTTAACCTCCATCCAAAAATGTTGGTAGAATCCCGAATGTAGACCATCGGGACCTGGGATTTGCTGTAATTTCCTCCACCATAACATCACAATCAATCCTAGCTCTATCCTCAACTGATAAGTAGCAGCAAGAGAAAGAAGAGACATCCGAGGATTTAGTGGACCACCTCAACTCCGTGGTGTACAAGATTTTAAAACCACTCCTTATATGCTCCTTTACCTCATTTTCCTCACTTAGCAAATTCCCCACTGCATCCTTGATACACCTTATTTTGTTTCTATGTCGCCTCACCACAGTGGAGACATGGAAAAAGGATGTGTTGCGATCCTCAAAGGAGGCTGCATTAAGTCTGGACTTAAGGGCCCAAAATTCTTCCTCTTGCATTAGGATAAGGGAATATTCTGACAAAAACTGATTTCCCAAATTTAGAAGAAAATCATTAAGGTTCTCAGCAATGACTTTCTGTGTTCCATTCAGTCTAGCTAATACCCTTCTCTTCTTTGTAAAAATGTTGCCAAACACTTCCACATTCCATTTTTTAACTCTGTTAACAAAATCTGACACTGCTCTTTGTAATACTCTATCCTCAGACCAGGCTTGTTGCATAACTCTATAAAAATCCAGGTGGAGAAGCCACATCGTTTGGAAACGAAACGGTTTATTAAAATTATTGGCACGAGATTTACACAATTCCACAAGTACTGGGCACTAGATTAGTGAAAATTCTTTTTTTGATAAAGATAAACTCCTAAATTTAAGAGATAAAAGAGTTTGAACAAGTATGTAGGGTCTACTATTTTCAATTTATTTACAACCGTCATCAAAAACATTTTTTGTATCCTAAAAATACCTTCTAAGCTGTTTACAAATCCTACTTTAAATCAAGAAAATAGGATACAGTTTTTTAAAAATTATATTTCAAAAATATTAACCAAAAAATAAATTCAAGTTGTGAAACCACCCTTTATGAACGGCAAAACAAAATACTATATTTAAGTAGACTTACCAAACAACCTAACCTATTAAAAAAAATACCTGAGTTCGGCTCAGATCATCTCATTCTCAACCTAGCTCTCTCACTCAAGTCTCAACTTCTCTCACTCTCCTTCTCAAAAAAAAAAAAAAAAAAACTTCTCACTCTCTGCTGAGCGCCGATCCACGCCGCCGAGATAGCCCACTCTGAAGATAGCGCCGTCGTCCCTTGATCTTCCCGCCGCCGAGCAGCTCCCTTCAAGTTCTCTCTGACTCTCCACGCCAAGGTCCCTTGCTCTTCCCCATTTTCACTCCACCACCCATTTCCAGAGTTAAAGCTGTGATTAGGGTTCAGCAAATTTGCAGAAGTTTGCTTCGATTAGAGAGCAGCAGATTGGTGGCATTGTTCAGGTACCTCTCATGTTTTTGGTAGTGGGTATTTGTTCCTCAAGTCGCTATTTTTCTCTATTTTCCAGCACACCCATTTCGATTCCTTGCTTATTTTCTATGTTACAACAAGTTTCCTGTATTATACCTGTTTGGTAGCTGAGAAAATTGAGGATAAATGGGGTGGAAGGAATGTTGTAACTGTGCAAACGCTGCTGTTTTGTTTTGATAATTGGAAAACATAGACAACTAGTGGTATAAAAGACTTATTGGGTGGCAAGAATGCTTTTGTTTGTTTTTTTCTTTTTGGGGTTCTGTGTTCACAGACTACGCAAAGATATTTTAGGAATAATTTAAACTGACGGTAGACAACTAGTTGTATAAAACACTAATGAGGTTGCAAGGTTGCTTTGAATTTAGTTTCCTTCATTCATAGACCAAACTAGGCTATTTGTTAGCTATTTAAGTTATTATCTTGGGGTTTATGTTTCTGAGTTTGGTGTGGAATGCTAGGCTTGATTGATTACAATTTTGTAGTGATAAGGATGAAACTGGAACTGGATTAAGTAGAGATTGATAGTGAAAAATTGAGATACACCCATCTTCTCCAGATTTGGGAAAAATAAAATGAATAATAGAACATCTAAAATTATTTCGTTGTATGCTGTTGATGATTTTATTTCGTTCTTGTTGACTTGTTATTAAATGAAGATATTCACATGTATACATTCTACAATTAATTTGATCCCTGCTTTCTTTGGAAAGTTTGAGTTTGGCCAAGAGCCTTTCAGTGCAACAGGTTAACACTTCCTAGTGTTTCTAAAGGAAACATCCAGACTCCAAATCCCCCTCCCCCGATTATCGAATTATATTTGGGAAGTTTGAGTTTGGCATTGACTATTTGAACCTCCAACCTTGTTTTGAAGTGGGTTTCTTAAATGCATGCAAACTTGTATGAACTATTTGCAAGCATTCAATGCAGATAGATCTCTCTATCCCTGATAATGAACAATGGGTGGCTAAGGAAGCAGTGTTAGTTGACAGACTTGCTTAAAATAATTCATAAATGTTAATTACTTTTATCTTACTCAATTATCCTTTTTGTGGATCATTTTAGGGTCAGAACGAGACATAGAAACTCATAAAGGAGTTGGACTAGGTTGAAAATATAGATTTGTTGTTTGCCTCCCACTACAAAGAAGGAACACTTGATTTTCCAATGCTTATTTGCACCGTTTATTTAGTTGCTAATCAATGGTTTCCACTAGTGAAAGATCAATGTGAAGAATAATTAACTAAATTGACATTGATTTCCAATGAGTTATAGCTCAAGAGGCACTTTCTTCTATGTTGCACGGACACGGACACAGACACGGGGATACGGCAATTTTTGAAAAATAAGAACACGACACAGCGGGGACACGGTGGTTAAATAATTAATTATATTTTATATTTAGGCATATTTTTTAATATTTTTAGACATAAAATATGTTTATGTTGAGAATTTAAATTATGTAAGAACTACAAATAAGTAAACTAACATCTAAAGTAGTACAATAATACACAATATTTAACTTTAATAAATAAATAAAACTATAGTAGGACGTACAAAAACAAAAATCACTAAATTCATAATAAATATTATAATTTATAAGGCAAAACAAAAGATTGAGTAAAGAAATACATTAATTGTGAGAGTGGGATTAAAAAAAAAAAAAGGTTATAACTTATAACTTTAAGTGAGGAACAATACTGAGTACACCTATTACCATTGTTATGAATACCATTTTGAAGTCCATTTTGGTTTGTCTACTAGAATGAAATATTTCGGTACCTGCATATTTTGGCGTACCGTTTTAAGGTGTTTTGGGTTGTCTATTTTATATATATATATTACCTTGTGTGTGGATGTATATATACACACTTTTTAATATAAAAAAATCTCAAATAAAGTAAGCAGATGATTTTCCCTATAAAATAAAGTAAGTAGATTATTATAATTGTTATTAAAATATAATTAGTAATGATCTATTTGTAAATTAAAGAAACAAGTTAGGCAATTAGAAGGGACTTCCAAGAAGTTTCCTTTCACTAACTTTTCCCATTTCTCAAAAAAAAAAAAAAAAAAAACTTTTCCCATTTCCCGACCCACTCACATGTCCTACACTATTTACTTCTCATCTCACCTGACCACTTTTTCTTCTTTTTCTCATGAGTAAACATTGGGTCAGGCTGTGGCGTAAAACCAGTGTTTTACGCCACCCAATAGAAAGCTGCCCCGTCTCCAATTGAAAATAGCTTTTTTCTCTCTCTTGTCTTCTCCGTTTCACAGATCTCTCCAGTCTCTCTTTTTTTTTCTTTTCTTTCTCACTTGTTCTCTTCCTCTCTCCAGCCCTCTCACCCATGGCTTTCTTCTCCATCTAAAATCAAATCCACTCCCTCTCTGAACAATCAGGTTGTGTATATACAACCCAACTGTTCATAGGTTCTAAACAGAAATATTAATATTTTATTTCTCACACTTACTTTAATCTCCCTCACTGATTCTCCAAAAAAAAAAAAAAAATCTCCCTCACTCTCAGACGCTTCCTCTCTCTTCTCTCACTGTCTCGTCCCCTCTCTCTGGCTCTCTCTATTTGTTTTTTTTTGTCACTACATCGAATTTGGATGACCGGAGGAGAGGTGGCTGCTGCTGGGGATTCAGATTCGAAGGACAGGTGGGTGCTCCGTCAAATTCGTTTTCCCCAAATTCTTTTCTTCGATCAGATCTGCATGCATATCCAAATTTCCTCTCCAATAACCTTTTCAACCCCTCCATTATCAACACCACAACAAGCACAACACCTAAAATCTTTTCACCGATTCAGATTTGTTTCTCATTTGGGTTTTGTTTTTGTTTTTGTTTTGGATTTGTGGGTATGGATATGTGATTTCTTTGTGGGTATGGATAGGTGATTTCGGTGGTTGTTGATGTTGGTGATGGATGGTGATGGTGAGTTACGGCGGTGGTGGTGGGGGTAGTTAGCGGTTCCGATTTGGGTTTGGGTTTAGGCTTTGTTTGTTTTTTTTAGGGGGGTTTGTGGGTATGGATATGTGATTTTGGTGGTTCTTGATGGTGGTGATGGATTCCAGGTGGTGGTGGCGGCGGTGGTGATGGATTCTAGGTGGTGGTGGCGGGCTATGGAGGTGGTGGCTGTTGTGGAGAGAGGAAGAGAACAAGTGAGAAAGAAATAAAAAAAGAGAGAGAATGGAGAGAGCTGTGAAACGGAGAAGACGAGAGAGAGAATAAGAGAGAGAAAAAAGCTATTTCAATTGAAGACGTGGCAGCTTCCTATTGGGTGGCGTAAAACACTGGTTTTACGCCACAGCCTGACCCAATGTTTACTCTTTTCTCATTTCCAAAGTCCCACGTCTCTTCAATATTCAGTGGCTCAGGTGCTCTCTTCCGTCTCTTTTCTCCTTTTTTTATTTTTTTTTCCTCTTCTTCTTCTTCTTTTGTATTTTCTATCTCACACCGGCTCTGCTTCATGCCTTCATCTCATTCTTTTTTTTCTTTGTTTTTTTTTTTCCTTTCTTTTTCATCTCCACTATAGAATATCCAGTGGCAGTGATTTTTCTTTTTATTTTTTAAGAGGGAAATAAGCCCAAAATGCGTGCCGGCCGAATCTTTGATTTCGGCCGGAATTTACCGAAATCAACCGAAACACACCGGAATAGGCCGAAATTTTCTCAAAATGACTTCTCAGACTCAAAATCTGTGATTTTTTTTTCTTCACTGCTGGCGTGTTGGACGCGTTGGAGCCGTGTCGGCACCGCGTCGGCGCGTGTCGGAGAAACGAAAAAAAAAAGAGGACACTCGCTGGACACCGGAATCCGGCGAGTCGTACCCGTTCCGGTGTCCGACACTGACAAGACGCCAAAAATGGCGTGTCCGTGCAACCTAGACTTTCTTTTCCCATAAGAATGGATGGAGGGTGAGGCTGCATGGGTAACTTACTTTTTAAAAAAGAAAACAAAATAATTAACTAATTGTACAAAATCTAAAGGTGAGGTTTAAGATTCAAAGTCCCACCCACTTCTGTAATTTGCCATTAAACAAAGGCAAACAAATTTGAAACATTTTACATGGTTATTATAGGACTGTATGCTTTTTTATATAATTGGGCTGTGTAAAAATTTCATTTATTTATGTTTATGAATATAGTATCTTACATTATGCTCAATATACATGCTAAATGCTTCAGTATTAATTGAAGTTGCTTTTGTATTGAGTTTGGGTTCATATGTAATTCTCTTTTTTATTATCTTGATGTGGATTAGCACAATGCTTGATACTCATCTTTTTGTCACCTGTTAATAGTCACCATTTAGACAGCTCTATCATTTGTGAACCTTGGCCAATAATAGGCTAGCTCAACAGTTTAACATTACTATTAAGAGAGTGTGGTACTTGTTATATCTTAGCCACGCTTTTGGCTTATATCGATGACTCTGCAGATATGTCATTATCCAAGCTTGTTTGCTACTGAGACAACAGTTAGATTATTATATTTCCTTTTGAGAGTATATTCATGGTTGTGTGCAGATCTTGCAGTTTGTCTGTGCTTTCAGAGCTCAGATCCCCGTAACTAACCCAGGAAGGTATGTGATGTTTATCATATTTATGATATCAGTTATGAACTTATGATGCTTCCTACAAATAACTGTGAATGCTAAATGTATTTGCATTGTAGACAATCAGTGGGATGACTATGTTACCATTATATTTGCAAAAAAAATTGTATGGTAAAATGAATTCACATAAAACTCAATTTAGTGGCTGAAGAACTCATTAGCTCTTACTAATACATGTCTTAACATTGATGACAATTTTGCTTATGGTTCATTTCTTCTAGCTCAGAGACTAAACATAATTTTTGCAATTCCTCCGTCTAGGTCTATAGAGCAATCACATCTAACCTTACTGCTTTGAGCTCTGCTATTATCTCGCTCTGTACACTTCGGTAAAATCAAATACGGTAAGTGTTTTAGGAGTACTATTACTCAATCCATTTATTGTTGTTCAAGTATCGTATGATTTTGAGATATATTATCACATGTAGTAGACAACTGCTTCATTTTTGGGAGTACTTATCTTGGTATTACAGATTTAATAATTATTACATTTACATTCATATGTGATTTGTTAAGATCAGACATACACAATTATGCTTAAATTTTTTTAGAACTTATCACACTAAGTTATGCTTGAATTAGTGCTATATGTTTTAAAAAAATTTAAACATAAGTTACTCTTGAATTAGTGTTATATGTTCTAACAAATTTTAAGCATAATTGGGTATGTCTGATCTTAACATCACATATGAATCTAATTGTAATAATTATTAGCTCCGTAATACCAAGATAAGTAAACGTGTTACCTAAGAGTTTGGCTTTACATTGTACCAAATGTATTAATATTAAACCAACTGTAAGCGCATGTTATAATAACTATAATATATTACTTTATAATATTTGTATCTTTCTCATTTTTAAGGATCTTATGTGTAAAATTTTGGAAATTTCTTTATAGGGAAATTTTAAATTTACAGTTTTCACCATATTTTGGAGACTCTGATACTTTCAAATAATAGAAATTAGGAAAATATTTAGACATGTACATGTATAGGCGAGATGCACGGATCAACACTTGTCCATAGGAACCCGAATGAAATGGCAAGAAACCCGAAATCAATATGGTGATTTTCGTGGGATGTTGCATGACTTGTACCCCACGCATGAAATGGCACCCGAACCAATGGAACAAGGTGAAAGTGTGCAACACAACCGGCGAAGGTCTGAATGATGATGCAAAAAAGTTTTACAATATGATACTACCCACCCTCCCACCAAAATGTTTATAATACTAATATTCTACTAGTCTCCTCAAAAGTTCAAATTACTTTGAAAAAAAGAGTGCAGTGGGCAGTGGCAGTATGTATCATATGACATGCAAATCTTATCAAGTGACCCAAAGTGGGTGAATGATGGTGGGGGGATCCATAAAATTACATTATCAAGGTCCACTAAAGATTGTGTATCATTTTGTGTAGTTTCATTTCATTTCTTTTCTTTTTAAATATTTAATTCAAGTCAAAATGATGATCAATGTGGGTGATCTCTATTAAAGACTTAAAGTGCCAACTCAACTGTGGACACCTTACACCTTACAGTTAATCCAAAAGTGGGTGAAGTTGTTTAAGCAGGTCAGGATTGGACCATGTTTATTGTCACTCTTTAAGCTGTTAAATAAGTTGATGATGACATTTTATTGATGGCTGCGCTAGTTAGTTATTTATTTAATACAAGTTGATGATGACTATATATATATATAGCAGTAGTAGTATTTGTAGTTGAACATTGATAATGTTAACAGATATCACCAACATCAATTTTCACCCTATAACTAAAGTGCTGATCTTGTTGAGCATTTTGTAGTCAAAATCAATAGAGGCAGCAGTAAAGCGTGCAGTTCTTTATGAAAAAGTCTACAGTACCAAAGATGGGACTCATGTTACTGTCCGAGCGAGAGAGAACATTGTAAGTATTATTTCTATTCTATATCTTACGTGGAATTGTTGTATTGTTTATAGAAAGTAATATGTTATTTGGTTCTTGTGGGAAAACAGGCTAGGATGAAAGAAATTTTGAATGAAGAGGGCACACCACTGCAAGGAGAGAGTAGTGGTGGAATCCTATGGTCCAAAGATGATGTGTTTGCTCGAGTGATGGGTCCAAAGCGCAGTGGACGTGTACATGGGGTGGGTTTTGGACGAACCCATCAGGAAGAAGTGGGACAACCCTTTCACAATATATATCGACTCCACCGCCGTCAAACGAAACGACCCAGAGGATTACGCAATTGGAGACTACGCTTGCATCTGTGAAAGAGCAACTCGCCCAATTAGAAGCGAGGCATCAAGAGCAACTCGCCCAATTCAATGCGAGGCTTCAAGAGGAACTCATCCAATTCAATGCGATGCTTCAAGAGCAACTTGCCCAATTCGATGTGAGGCTTCAAGAGCAACTCGCCCAATTAGAGGCGAGGCTTCAAGAGCAAATGAGAGAAGTGATGTCGCAAATGAGAGAAATGTTGTCCCAATTTAGCCCGCATATGCGTTCTTCACATCTTTTTCAGGTACCAAAAAAAATCTTCACATTAACGAAACTCAACTTATTGCAATGCGTTGGATTGAAATTAGTTGTATTGTATTCTTTTTTTGCCATTTCGTACGTACGAACATTGTTATGTGATATTAATATGATGCTTTTAATATATGCAGGATGACGATGATTTTGAGGATTGATGAGGACTCTCTGCAACTGACAATGATTAATGCATTAAGTAGGATAGTTAACTTAGTTCTTATATTTTTGGGATTTAGGAAAATTATTACTCAGTTATTGCTGATCATGAATGAATATCTTAGGATATCTATGTGTTAATTTGAATATATATAATGTATTATTTTGATATGTTGGTTTGTCCACTGATTTATTTAGATAGACAGATTGATAAAACTACTAAGCAAGTTGATTTGTCATTTGCCTAGGAAGGGGGAAAAAAAAAACTATAGCAGTGTTTATAAAACGCGGCTATAGGTTGAGGTCGCGGTTTTCAAATGTGGCTAATGTAAACCCTTTAACCGCATTTATAAAACGCCGCATTTATAAAACGCAGCTAAAATAACTACTAAAAACATGGCTAAACTAAGGTCTATAGCTCACATTTTTAGTAGTGGGCCATTTAGTCAATTTAATATTAATTGTCTTAAATTGAAATTTTTTTTTTTTGGGTTTATAAAATTTTTTTGGTGAGTTTTCTTTTCAAGTTTAACTCAAAAAAAAAAAAAAAATCTTAATTTTTTATTTGAAAAGCATGAAATTTTATTATATTTGGGCTAAATTCTTTAGTTTGGAGTTAAAAAATACAAAGAAAATACTAAAATAGACATTAGAAATTATAAATATGATCCATAAAAATGCAATAAAAATTATTAATATTCAAAAGTTTTATTTGGTTCACATTGGTTCGGTCCATTCTGTCCCATTCAGTCCAATTTGTTTTATTCGGTACTATTTAGTTCATTTTGTCCACTAAAGTTCTATTCGATCCAATTCGTCTATTCGATTTTATTTAGTCCACTTCAATCCAATTCGCTCCATTCAGTCCGCATTGGTCCTATTTGGTCAATTCGGTTCATTTTGTCCACTTTGGTTCTATTCAGTTCATTTTGTCCACTTTGGTCCAGTTTGTTCATCTCAGTCCTATTCGGTCCATTTCGGTCCAGTCTGACTACTTCAGTCCTCTTCGGTCCAATGTTGTCCCTTTTGATCTATTCTGGGATTCTGTCCACTTCGGTCCTATTCGGTCCACCTTGTTTTATTCGGTCCATTTGGTCATATTCTATCCATTTGGTCCACTTTGTTCCATCTAGTCCAATTCGGTCCATTCAGATCACTTCGGTTCATTTTAGTCCACTTCGATCTACTTTTGTGCACTTATATAATGGGAAAAGACATGTTTAGGTTGAAAGCACCTAATCTAAATCTAAATCTAAAATATATATATATATATATATATATATATATATCTCTCTCTCTCTCTCTCTCTCAAACTAGGGATGACAATTTTTACTTGACTTGCGAAACAGTAGGGTCGGGTCTGGGTTTTTAAACCTAAAGCGGGTTCGGGTCGGGTGCGGGTTTTAGTGATCCTTGCCTCGAACTTGACCCATATACATATATAATATTAAAAAAAAATTAAAAACCCTAGGTATAAATACTCCTCTTTCTCATTTCTCAATTCATTTCCCTAACCCTAATCCCTAACCTCTTAGCTGCCCTCTCTCTCTCAAGCTTTCACGCACTGCTGCTGCCCACCCTTTCTCGGTCTCACTCAGATGCTCCCTTCACAACCTCTCTTAGCCTCATAGCCCCATGGCCTCATTCAGCCTTACGACTGTGTTTTTTTTTTTTTTTTTCCTTTTGGGTTCATTTCATTCTCATTATTTGTTCTTTGTTCTTTGTTCTTTCTGTGTTTGTGTTTGTGTTTTTGATTTTGAAAGGGAAAATCATAAATCTAAAATTTTTGTGTGGTTGTTTGGGGTGGCTTCAGATCAGTTTGGGGGGTGGGCTTTGGATCGGCCTTGGCAATGTCGGGTTGTGGGCTATCAATGGTCGTGGTGGGTCATGTGGGCGTGGGGGCCATGGGGTCGTGGTGGGTGTGGGGCTGTGGGGTCATGTTAATTCGTGGTGGATGTGGGACCGTGGTGGGTCTTGGTGGGTGTGGGTTGTGTGGGTTTGGGTTTTGGTGGGTCATTAGGTGGCAGAGTTCTGTTTGTTTGGTGGTAGATTGCGGTGGTGGGTTTGGCGGTGGTGGTTGCTATGTTTTTTGTGATTGGTGGTTGTGGGTTATGGTTCAAATTTGGTTTTTGTTTCATTTTTTTTTTCTTTTTTTCTTTTTTAATTTGGGTTTGTGAGTATGGATTTGGCAGTGTTGGTGGTGGTGGTTGATATGCTGTGGGTGAGGGTCGTGACTGCTATGCTGTGGTAGTTTTATTTTATTTTATTTTAATTTTGCTATGAGATTGATTTTTGGATTGATTTGGCATTTGGGCCATAGGTTGGGCCCTTAAGTGATATGGTTGGACAAGGCCTGGAGGGCTCGTCGGGGCGAGTTTGGGGTTTAAAAAAAAACCCGTTTATTAAAAGAGGTGGGTTCGGGTAATAGGGGCAGGTTCGGGCATAAAGAAACCTGCTCCGAACCCGATCCGTTGCCATTCCTATCTCAAACTCGTAATATTTAAAATCTTAAGCATAACATTTATTGTTGTTATGCTTTTCTTGAGTCACATTAATGTAGTATTTCAGTTAATTTCGGTTCGACTAAATTTAAGTGAAAGTCTTTATAAACACAAAGGCTATGAATATACAAATGTAATCTTTAAAGCAGTTATTTGTTTTAACGTTGTTACTTTTAAATGAATTGTATGAGGTTGATTATATATTTAAGAAAAATATATACATATATCTATATATGTATAATTTTTATTATTAAAATTATTCATTCTTTTAAAAGAGATTATCATGATAATCAAAACTCATATCAAACTTATATTGAATATGTATAATTTATTCTCTAAATTTTATTGTAGAGAGAGAGACTACTTGTGATGGGAACTAAAAAAAACAACCCCAAAATGTATGAACCCAAAATAGAATTTTAAAAATTACAATGATTCATCAATATAAAGTAGAGTTGCAAGAAAGAATAAAGACAAAAATGTAAAACTGACCCTCTAACTTTCACATTTTTTCATTTCAGTCCTCTAACTTTCAGTTTTGTCATTTCAGTTTTCTAACTTTTAATTTTTGTCAATTCAAGGCTCCGTTACTACTTCTGTTACTGTTGCCGTTAAACCCACTAAACGACACCATTTGGAATGTGGTTTTTTTTTTTTTTTTTTTAAATTCAGAATTAAAAGAAAAATCTAGAAAAAAAGAAAAAAAGAAAACATTAAGGGGAACGACGACATCGTGTCGTCGTTCCCCTTCCCAAATTCATTTCACAGTTTCTTTGAAGCTCTCTCCTCCTCCCCAGTTCAACTTTTTTTCTTATCAAAACCCAATAGTTCAAGCACAAATCAAATATCAAACACAAACCAAACATCAAACCCAAATTAGCCAAACCAGATCTAGTATCAAACCAAGTTACCAAACATATCAAAGTGGCTGGGAAAGAAGCAGAGGACAGGCGAGGAGGAGCTATGGTAAGGCAAGGCAGAGCACACCCATCATAGATTCAGTCAAGGTAGAGCAGCAAGGGTGGTGGTGGTTTACACGGCGAGCAAGGGCGGTGAGGTTCACACGGTGAGCAGAGGCAAACTCAGTCTCTCTCTCTCTCTCTCTCTCTCTCTCTCTCAAACTAGCTCACTCTCTCTCTCTCTCAAAGTTAGTGATTTGAATTAAGCCCACTTTGTTTTGCTTTGATTCAAGGGTTGTTCCCCCTTTTTTTTTTCTTTCTTTTTCAAAATTTTCTTTAAATTCTGAATTAAAAAAAAAAAAACCACATGCAAAACGGCGTCGTTTAGTGGGTTTAACGGCAACAGTAACAAAAGCAGTAATAGAGCCTTGAATTAATAAAAATTGAAAGTTAGAAGACTGAATTGACAAAACTGAAAGTTAGAGAACTGAAATGAAAAAAAAGTGAAAGTTAGAGGGTTAGTTTTGCTTTTTTTCCAAGAATAAAAAATCAAGAGAAAGAGAATAACCACTTTTTCAAGAAAGAATGTGAAAGAGAATAATAAGAAATTTATAGAAAATAATATAAGAAGAAAAAAAGTAAATATAAAAAATATAGTAATAAACATCAAATTATCCAAGTCATATTATGTAATAAAATAATAGGGATAATTACACCTTACCCACCTATGGTTTGCCTCTCATTTGACTTGCCTACCCGTGGTTTCAATTTTGACACTTTACCCACCCGAGATTCAATCCGTTACTGCTCCGTAACCCACCTCCCTATTTGCCGTTACTCTAACATGTTTTCTTTCAAAATCAAAACACAAAACAGATCAAACACTCCTCTCCAGCAAAACACACTCTCATCCACGTTTGCTCACCCACTTGAGAGCTTAGATGCTACAATGCTACCCACCACCTAATTTATTAGACCGAAAATCATCTGGGTTTTCATTTGGATAGATACTTGTTGTTTAATTAATGTATATTGGCAGATTTTGTATTACTGGGTTTAAAGTGTTTTGCTGAATTTCATTCCTTCTTCCCCTCATTTTTCTGATATTTGATTTAGCGTATTCTGTCATGAATGATTTCTCTACATTAAGCTTTTCTACTGGGTTCTCACGCTTATTTTGTTTCACAAATACAAGCAAAGTAATTGACAGAAGCTAAACATAAACTTCAGTAAAATATGGTAGTTTTGACCATCAGTTCCATGCTGAATTGAGGACTTATAAATGACACATGTTCATGGTTTGGTAAATAATGCAACGATTTCATCTTTGAATTGTTTTCAAGAGCCACTAACAATAGCAAGGAAAATTGGTTTTCAAACATAAGTTTGGAGCATAAATTTGCAAGAAGATTCCAAGAATTCAGAACTTGGCAACTTTTCTAGCATTCTTTGTATTATTCTTTTATGCAAAGGTTCACAGCATTCCTTGAGGCAAAACACAACAACAACATTGAGGCAAAAATGAAAAATGTATAACTAATCATACCTAGATCAAACTTAGATCAAGAAACCAATCACACAAAACCCAGAAAAACACAATCAAACCCAGATCAAACCCAAACCAACACAATCAAACCCAAAATCAAACCCAGATCCCACCACCATTGACCAACACAATCAAACCACCACCACCCCACCACCTCGCCGACCAAACCAAAGATCCACCCCACCGATCAGTCACCAAACCCACCGAACCAGTCACCAAACCCACCAATTAGTCAAGAAACCCAAGCCAACAAAGTAACCAAACCCACTACCACTATCGTTGATCAAAAAAGAGAGAGGAAGAGGGATTTCGCAATCATCAATGGATCGGGCGGAGGCTGAGATCGAGCTCCATTCTCTCTAAACCACCGCTGGCCCTCTTCCTGGATCTACTCCAAACCGCCGAGGCGAAGATGAGAACGAAGGAAATCAGATGAACCCACAACCAAAACCACATAAAAATGAAACCCATGAAGAACAAAGAGATGAGAGTTCTCCTTAACTCCATCATCAGAGAGAGAGAGAGAGAGAGAGAGAGAGAGAGAGAGCAAAGAGACGAGAGAGAGAATGTTGCAGAAGAATAGGTGAGAGGAAAGAGACACGTAGAGAAGGAAAATATGATATTTATAGTGGTTGACTTAGGTTTGATTTTTCTGGGCATATGTTCTCATAGAAGTTCTTAAGCAATAAAAAACCCTAACTTTTTGATCTATTTTGTATTTTGATTTTGAAAGAAAATGTGTTAGAGTAACGGCAGACAGGGAGGTTACGGAGCAGTAATGGATTGAACCTCGGGTGGGTAAAGTGTCAAAATTGAAACTACGGGTAGGCAAGTCAAATTAGAGGCAAACCACAGGTGGGTAAAGTGTAATTATCCCAAAATAATATTATATTCTTATATATTATCTTTATAATGCAATATGATAATTAACATCTATGAAATCAAAGAGAATTAAAAAGATAACAACTTAAAAACACAAAACTTAATCATATCAACCCAAAGTAGAGTTTCAAATAATACAAAAATTCATCAATCTAAAGTAGTGATGCAAGAAAAATAGAAAAAAAAAATGAGGGAGATAGAGAGAGAGAAATAACCTTTTGTGTGTGGAAAATGAGAGAAAGAGAGAGAAGTAACATTTTGCGTGTAAAAAAACTATGAATAGAATGGAAAAGAGAATTGTAAATTTATAGTAAGAAGAGGGGAATAAGAAAAACAAAAAATAAATGAAAATAAAAGAATAAAAGAAAAGTGATATTAAGGTACATAATTGTGGGAAGATGAAAATGTAAAAGGAGGGAAGTTAGAAAAGTATAATTAACAATAAGTTGGAAAATTAATAAGAAAAAAAATTAAAAATACGCGAGAGAATGTTGAAAATGAGTGGATGATGTGGCCGTTGATATGACTCAATAGAAGTGTAACAATAATAAATGTTACGCTTCAACTTTTATATATCTATCCCCAGAGCCTTCAAAGGTCCCCAGGAATCTTTCATGCCAAGACTGGGAAACAGAAAGAGAATATCAGACACAAACTTAACGAGGAAACAAACATTCCAATTTCATTTAACAGGCCAATATCTGATGTAAGATGAGCAAATCAAATTGTATCATCATTAAAAACCTACTTGCCCAACATCGTACAAAAATAGATGAAACATATCCATCTTTGGAATCTATTTGTACAAATAAATTAGTACCAAAGAGAGGAATAAAGCCTTTTGTGGATTTGTACAGATAAATTGGTTCCAAAGAGTTCAATAAAGCCTTTTGTAATTTAGGCAAATCAATTACTTTTAAAGTCAACTTTTAAACACAAAGCAAAGGAAAATGATGTGGCAGAAGTTGTTCCTGCTCTCAGTGAGGACATTTTTCTGGTCTGAGCGTCTTTTTATTGCTGTTTTTTTGTGGTTGGATTTCTCTAACTTTTTATGTAGCAAGGAAAAAAAAGAAGTCAAAGTTAGTTGTTTCAATATGATAAGTAAATAATAGTTTAATTTAATTTTTCACAAAAATACAGACAAAACCAATTGTAGAAATAAGCCAATAACTTTGTCCCAAACTCCCAATGTGAAAGGCTAATCTGGTGCATTTGTTTCACACATCACAAGTGACAAATTAATAGCAATAGCAATAAGCATATGCCGCACCAAATATTCTGTGCACACTTAAATTTTTGCCCATATCACCATATGTAATGCCATTCACACCATGACATTGCCACCCTAAGTTCAAAAGCAAATCCCAAAACTCACTAAGAGAGAGAGAGAGAGAGAGATGAAACCCAATTGTGCAATCTTCTTCAAGCTTTTATTAGTACAATGCCTAGCAATTGGTTGTGTTTCACAAGATTTTGATTTCTTCTACCTTGTACAATAGGTGAGTGGGATTATTTAAGAGAGAAATTATCATTTTGAACGCTAATTACTCTTATCTGATGTTGTCAAAACGTCAGAACTTTTTTTATTTATTTATAATTTCACCACTCTAAATCTCTAATGCAGTGGCTAGGATCATACTGTGACACAAAGCAAAGTTGTTGCTATCCAACAACTAGAAAACCCAAAACTGATTTCGGCATTCATGGGCTTTGGCCTAATTACAACAATGGCTCATGCCCGTCCAACTGCGATCCTAACAGCCCTTACGTTCAATCCAAGGTACCAATGTTTTATTAGGAAAATGTTAGTTGTTATCAATTTTACTATATGAAACTTATAAACTAACTTGATAATAAATGTAATTGGTGCTACATCAACAACATAAGTACTTAAATTCTATCACTAATAAAGTTCATTGTATATCATTCATTCTATAGATTTCAGACCTAATTAGAAGAATGCAAGTAAGTTGGCCAACATTGGCTTGCCCAAGCGGCAGTGGTTCCTCATTTTGGTCACATGAATGGGAGAAACATGGTACTTGCTCCGAGTCCATCCTTAACCAGCATGGATACTTTCAAGCAGCTCTTAACCTCAAAGACAAAGTAGACCTCCTCCAAATTCTTGAAAGTGCAGGTAACTCTTCATCTCTATAGTAACTTGAAATTGGTTGTCCAAGCTTAATTTCATAAGCCTTCTCTTTGTTTTTTTTATTTTAACATTGAGTGGGGAAAAAACTGTTAAACGGATCCACCCAGATGGGAGTTCTTACAGCTTAAGTAGAATAAGTGATGCTATAAAAGGAGCAATTGGGTATGCTCCTGGGATAGAATGCAATGTTGATGCATCTGGGAATAGCCAGCTTTACCAGATTTATCTTTGTGTAGACACTTCTGGGTCAAACCTCGTCAAATGTCCTGTGCTACCAAAAGGGGGATGTGCCTCCAACATTGATTTCCCTACATTCTGAAAATATAATAGAGGAAGAAAGTGGGATGTCTCTCTTAAACATCATTTGTTGAAAGTGTATTGGATATTTCGACTGTAGTCCTACCTAATTACCTATCATTTGTATTCTCTTGTGGCATAATATAATCTAATGGAAAAATAATCATATCTATTATGTAAACCTTTAAATTGAAGAAAAATAAAATTTTCATTATAAAAATGAAGTCTCTGAATCTTGATTCATATTTTGTGGGTTGATATCAATGATTTTATATTGAGTGAGGTGCCTCGCATTTATAAAAAAAAAAAAAAAAATCTAAGAATATTTGTTATATAGAAAATCTTAAATAGCCAATTTTTATGACCTTTGGAGCATGATACAAACATCTAACATTGACAATAGCACCAAATTGCGAGTAGTGTGTGGCTGTGTGCAACACATGTTTATATAATAAAAAAAGTGTCCCTTCCATCCCTTTTTTAGGCAAGAAGGAGCTTTTTCATTGAAAGTTATATATGGATGAAAAGAAGTCACGCGTTGTTCAAAGGAAGATATTTCCAACCTCAATTATCTATATATATATATATATAATTCAATTATATGTCAAATTGAAATTCAATTAGAATCTAATTTTGTGGCACGTGTCTCATCTAATCTAAGTTTTTAAATTTTTGTGCAAAGTGAGTTAATTCAATGTAAAAATCGGATTTCAATTAGAATTTAATTTTGCGACATGTATCCCATTTAATCTAAGTTTTTAAAATTTTGTGCTAAATGAGTTATGTAGGGTCAGATTCTGCAGCCCAAGCCCAAGAAGGTGTGGATTTGGAGCCCACTGAACCCAAAACAATAAATTTGTAGAGAATGGGTGAAAGAGCTAGGCTAAAAATGAAACAACGGTCTTAAACAGCAGTACTAAGGGGAGAATTTGAATTAATATGTGCTCGGACAGTTGCGAATGTCTCGTCCGAGGAGGTGATTTTCATTAATGAATTTAGGTTACAATTGTTGGAGCTACAGTAAAATAATACACTATTTTCTTTTTCTTCTCTTTCGATCCCCACTATTAGAAACACCTCTCTCTTATATAGTACTGCCTTTCCACATCTTCACCGTCCACTTGTTGATCATCTGGGCGCCCACTTGAGTGCATGTCCCATCAGAGGTGTTCTTTAGCCGTGTAAGTGGTGGTAGCTGGGCTGATACTGTTCAGGGATCTTCTCCACATTAATGCGGCCAGAGAAGTAGGTGCAATGCATTTAATGCGGTGGTTGAGGTCTCTCTGAGATATTTCCTCGCTCCAGTTATCTTCATTCGTGTCCGAGGTTCATCTCAGTCATTACATCTGTCAGGGGGATCACCTGGGCTGCAAAGGGTTGAATGTCAGACCACTCCTCTTCGGATCGGAGGGTATTGGACTCCTCGGCCCATCGAACATCTCCTCGGATCACGGCCATGCTCCTCTCCTGACAGGTCCTTTTCTCTTCAAATGAGCTTCCTCATCTCTTCGAAAAACAGTGGTCCTCGGATAGGGCCTTGGGCCCAATGCGCTAGGTTGGGCTTTTCTCCCCCACAAGTTAATTTAGTGTAAAAAATAAGGAGTTCAATATAAGTAAATCATAAAAAAATAATTTTTGAATGATTTTATATTTATGAGCCTTTTTTTTTTATAGAGCTAAAAACAATTCAAGTTTATAAGTCATATATATATATATATATATATATATATGTCTCATCTAATAATTTTTTTTTTAATTTTTTGTGTCAAATGAGTTAATTTAGTGTAGAAAACCAGGAGTCCAATATAAATAAATCATAAAAAATATAATCATATATCTAACACTATATATAAAATTAGAGGAAGAGAGAGTTTGAATGATTTTATATTTATGAGCCTTTTTTTGTATAACTAAAAAAAATTCAAATTTATAAGTCATATATTTATATATTAATAGGTAAAGTTTAGAGAAAATCTAATTAAATTCTACAATTGAAGTCCAATTTTTTGTCACGTGTCTTAAATTATTTATTTTTAAAGGGTTTTATTTCTTAATATTGGAATCAAATGTGGGACCATATTATAAATATCCATTTAAGTGAGTTATTGTGTACAAAAACCAAAGAGTCTAGAATTAATGAACATAAAAATATTAAAAAAATTTACAATTTACATTTTCTACCTAATAACATTCTTACAAGACTTTTTAAAGAGTTAAAAAAAAAAAAATATAAGAATGACTATCAATAATAATTAAAAATTATATATGTAAGAATTATACTATGCATCTTAATGTGTATCTTTTAAGTATATCCATGCATATGCATGGGATTACAAGCTAGTTGGTCTAATTGTTTTTTAACGTTTCACGAAATATATAAAAGTCTTGAATTCAAGACTCTTAATTAACATCTTGAAGTCATTTTAAATAGATATTTTTCTATAATTATCTGATGTGTATGAGATGAAGAGACTATATATACTTGAAGAAATAATTAGGTGATCGAAATTTGAAAGACACTAACATTAAATAAATTTTTTAAAAAAACATTTTTAATCTTAATATTAAAATTGCGGAGAACATTGGCTTGGTATTTACATACGAGGTTGAATAATGAAACTTCCAAAAGAAACTTAAAAGTCAAATACCACACCAAGTTAAATGACAAGTCATAATATAAATAATTGTTTAGAATTAGTATTAAAATGACATTGATTACTAGCATGTATAATAAATAAATATGAACATTTTATTTTTTTTTAAATTAAAACAGTCGTTGTTTTTTTACTATAGGTTATTGAATATCCTAAATCCCTTCCATCTAGCTCATTTCCTAGGATTTTATCTCAATATTTAACCCTATAAACTAATGAGTTTAAAGGGTTATAGATTCCACGTGGATTTTGTTGCTTTGAGTTTGGGTAGTTGGCATCGCCCAAAAAGGGAGTTTAACTTACCTCCAGTACTTTTTTAACTGGACATGTCATTTTGTTTTAAATATACAATGACAAGTGATAGTAAGTTTTAATCTCCACCTTTTATTTAGTTTGTGGGTGATGTGACAGTCTTTCATTAAAACAAAAAGAGATTTATTTTAAAAAAGTAATAGAGGTAAGCCAAACCCCCCAAAAAGTACGGAAAAGAACAAGGAAAGGAGGAAGATAAAAAATTAGATCCACTTAACATCATTGAAAGTTAGAAACTATAGGCTGTTTTTCCTTTTCTTTTGGATAAGTAATCCTTTAATAAACATGTTTTATTCAAAGAGTCACACGTAAAAATAAAAAATTTTACAATGTTTTTTTTTTTTTGGGATAGGTAATCCTTACATAAACATTGTTATTTATTTATTTATTTATTATTTGATAAGTAATCCTTCCACAGACATTGTTTTTAGTCAAAGAGTAAGGCATAAAAAAAAAATCTCAATTTTTTTCATAATTTATTGGAATGATAATTAGGTTTCGAGTGATACACTACATGGAGAGTTAATAACAATTTAGCCTAAATGATTTAGGTATATGTTATGTGATTAAAATCATATGTAAGTGGTTAATTATTAAAGTCACCGTATGGTGATTTGGAATAATTTTCTTTGAATCGATTTAGAGGAGAGTTGTCCATATAGATATAAAGTTAATTACCAATGCAAAAAAGAAGAAGATATAAAGCTAATTATAATGCTTTTTCATTTTTCTTTTTAATAGGTAGGTAGTGAGGGGGGAATGTAAGATTCAAACTACCAACATGAGACACCATTGAGGAGAACATTATTGTTGGACAATCACTTGAACCCCAAAGCTAAGTGGACATCCCAACAGGTCCAGTGCTCCTATTTATTAGACTCAATTCTTACCCATGAATCTTTAGCTTACTATTCAATAGGGTTGAGCATAAACCCAGCCAACCCGAACCACCCGCCCAACCCGAAGGGTATTGGGCTGGTTAGATGGGTGTTCAGGTTAGGTCCGGGCCAAAAAGTCGGGTCTCTTTTGGGTTCGGGTCGGTCTCAAGTCCAACTCGATTCACCCGATTTAAAAAAAAAAAAAAAAAAAAACTTGTTTGGCAAAAAGTTGGGTCTCTTTTGGTAACTGTTTTTTCCCTTTATTTTCTGTTTTCAAAAATAATTTTTTATTTTTGAGACTAAAAAACTTGTTTGGCAACCCAAAATAGACAAAAAACAAACACTATTCTCTTAACTCAATTTGTGAAGGAAACTGAAAACATGCAAAAGACTGTTTTCAGTTTCCAATTTTCAAAAGTTAATGAAAACACGCATTTAATTTAATAAATTTGTCTCATTTAATGAGTTAGCATTAGAGTTCAAATCATAATAACAACATATTTTAGTATTTTCTATTTTTTTCTTCAAAAAACTATCTTTTTAATTTCAACTAACCAAACATGTTTTTGATTTCAAAAATATAAGAAAATTGTTTTTTCTTTATATTCCCAAAAACAAGTTTTTGAAAATAGAAAACAAAAACTGTCACCAAACATAACCTAAATCTTTGCTTTTTTTTTTAGACAAAACATGGAACAAACGTAAGAGAGTGAGAGAGAGTTAAGGAAAAAAAACATACGGTACATTGAAAAAAGTTATTCTCCTTCTTCTTTCTTCCTTTTCCAATTCTTGTGTTTTGCTTTGCTTTCTCATGAAACTCTGATTGAGTTGATCAATTGTATCCCAAGGAGGAGTGAGAGATAAAGAGATAGATCCATGATATGTAAATGTTTGACAATAAAGTTAATTATGGCCATAAAACTCTTTAAATTCCTAAACATACAATTAAAAATAGCCCAATTTTATATAGAAATAAGTGAAAATTTGAAAAAGTCTTTAATTGATTCATAGGTCATAGCTAGCTTTAGCCGCATATATTTCTAAATGGAAATTTGAAAAAAGAGCAACATGCATACCACTTTTAATGGCAGGCATTATAAAAACTCTTTGTCCATATATACAACACTAAGTTAAACCACTAAAAAGTTTCTCAAAAAAAATTAAACCATTAAAAATTATGAGCATTAACATTATCCAGCAAGTGATAAAAAGTTCAGAAATTCATTTTCCTATCTTGATACTACCTCTGTCCCAGTTTATTTGTCCTCTATTCCATTTTGGGATGTCCCAAAATATTGTCCTGTTTTTAAAAATAAAAATTATTAATTTACTAATGTTCCTATTATACCCCTACTTTATTTTCAAAACTATTTGAAAAGAAGACTAACTAATATTTAAAAAAATCAAATTTAATTGGGGCACCTTTTTGGTTGTCTCATTAAGAATAACTTTTTTTTAAAAAGCTGATAAATTTATTTAAGGGTAGTTTTGTAAACTTATACATTTTTATAAGGCAAACAAGACAATAAATGATATTCCCTTAAAAAGTTTGACTTTTCAAATAGGACAAACAAATTGGGACGGAGGGAGTATTTATTAGGAAATAAACTAGCAATGTTTTTTATTTTTATTTTTTTTTAAGAAGAAAAAACTAGCAACCTAGTCCTGGGATGATATTTTAGTTAGTCCAACAAATTCATGCATCCTAAATTTAAAATTTAAATTTTCAATTTTCAATGACAGGAAAAGGGGATAAGGTTTTAAAGAAACAGATAATAGTGTATATCTAAAAGGATCTAACTTTTGGATATACAACACATGCTTTAAATCTCTTTAACTCACACTCATTTTCCAATGTGGGATTAACCCACTATTTTCCTTATTAAGGATTTGTTTGGGATTCGCTTATTTTGCTAAAATTGAAATTTTTTTGCTAAAAATATTGTAGATAAAGGTAAAAGTTAGTTGAAATAGTATAGTGGGACCCATGAATAGTACCAAAAAGTGCAATGGAACTCATTAATAGTAGTAAAAATAAACTGAATAGTAAAATAAGTTGGCAAAATTAATCAAGCAATTAAAATTATTTGAAGTATTCCTTATTAAGTGTCCGTTTGGCATGATTAATTTTGCAAACTTATTTTACTATTCAGCTTATATTTGCTACTATTAATGGGTCTCACTGCACTTTTTGGTACTATTCATGTGTCCCACTGTACTATTTCAGCTAACTTTTACCTTTATCTACAGTAATTTCAGCAAAAAATTTTCATTTTCAGCAAAATAAGCGGATCTCAAATGGACCCTAAGTCTACCATTCTTCAAGCAATTAAAATAAAATAAATTTATTTAAATGGAAAGCAATTAATGTATTTAAGGGTATAAGATATTTGTTTCATCGTGTAAAGCATTGTAATTAGTCAAAGAATAGTAAAAATGGCAGAAGCATTGTAATCAGAAATTAATTCCCTACTATCATAGGATATGTTGTCATTCGTTCCTACTTTCTTTATCTTTTTCCCCTCTTTTAATGCAATTCCCAAGTTTTGAGCTCCAGCATTAATTTTTAAATGCTGGTAATTGGATTTAATTTTTTCTTATTAATGTCAATCAATAAATTAGTAAAATAGCAACAACGAAAACTTGACAACTTTTAAAGAAATGGTCATGCTAACAAGTGCCCTTAGGGTATTGGTTAACAATTCATTTTAGGAAAGTTTTGACACCACTTTTATGGGAAATGAAAAAAACTGTCAAAACATTAATTTTTTTTTTCCTATAAAAACTTTCTTTAAATGGATTGTTAACCAATGTCCTAAGGACATTCGTTAGTATTTCCCTTAAAGGAAAGTTTGAATAATACAATAAGTAATTTTTCCCAATTAATAGCTCATTAAAGTCCGGTTGTTTCAATGTTTCTATAAGACCTTTCATGGTTCATACGGTTTGAAAATTATGTTATAAAAAAAAAAGAGGCTCGACCCGAAACCCAGCAACCCCACCCAACCATACACCCGCATACTTCGGGTTGGGTTGGGTTTTTCCTTGTTGAACTCGATTACTATCGAGTCGGGTTTCGGGTGGTAGTGAAACCAACCCGACCCAACCTAAGCTCAGTCCTTATATTTCAGGTCATGCTAGTTTTGTTTGGCATTTTGAAGGCATATATTTTAGTCAACTTTTTGATCCACTCAAATAGGAAAATGAGGTATTTCCAAAAGCAACCAAGTAATACTTTATATGCACATTTCATATTTTGCTATTGAGCCAAAAGTCTTGTAACTTAACTAGTTGGCAGGTTGAATTTTCTAGTGTTTCCAAATAAGATATAGCGAGGGTTGAAATCCCTCTTAATTATAGAGTAATTAAAAAAATCTTGCTGTTGAAAATTTATGAAGAAACACTACCCCCTTTTGAATTAATTAGCATTCTTATAGTACTTGAACGTACAATATTGGTCATCAAAACAATGATGACTTTGAATTGATGATACGAGGGTAGAAATGAAAATTAAAACATCATAAAGTGGTTATCACCATCATTTTTTAAAAGGAAGGGAACTCAATCTCTGAACCACATTTTCCCTTGGGAAACACAGGGCATTCGATTAGGCTTGACCCAGAAGTATCCGCACAGAGGTAGATCTGGTAAAGCTGACTATTTCCAGATGCATCCACATTGCACTCTATCCATGGAGTATATCCAATTGCACCTTTTATTGCATTTTTTATGTTCTGTAAGTTGTAAGAGTTCCCATCTGGATTTATTCCTATATTTATTTTCACATAATGCACGAATTATTAAGGACATTATAGGCAATCAAAACCTAAAATCTAGTAAACTAAGTGTTACTTAGAAAACAAAACACTACAGTATTGAAAATTGAATTTACCTGCAGTTTTAAGAGCTTTGAGGAGGTTTGTCTTTCCTTTCAAACTGAGAGCTGTGTCGAAGTATCCATGTTGGTTAAGTACAGACTCTGAACATGTCCCATGTTTCTCCCACTCGTGAGTCCAAAATTGTATACTGTTGCTACTGGGGCAAGCTAGTGATGGCCAATTTTTTTTCATATTGCTTATGAGGTCTGATATCTATAGCCATGATAAACAGGTTGACTGAAAATCATAGTTCATTCTAGAAAAAATGTAAATAAATGATAACAGTATTTAACAAATTTAATTGAAGCCTTCTCATAATAATAATTGAAGCCAAAACTCCAAATATTTTTAAGATGTGAAAGGTTTGGGTTCAGTTTGTCCTTTGCACTGAACCTAGTATGATATGGACAAATGAGTTTTGACATAAATTGGACTCGTGGCAGCAACATATCAGGTCCAGTGCAAAACACTCGACTCAAGAGATGTCATTTCAAGATACTACTTAATTGTCATGATTAAAAAATTATGCAGTTTCTACTCTCTTGTTTTTTTAGCCCAATGTACTTTCTACTTAAAAGTGAAAGTCTTTAGAAAACGTTTTACGCTTAGTGTTAAAATGATGTGAAATAAAAGAGAAAAATCAACGGATGCCGGTATTAGTCTAGACAATATTTTTAGAAACTTTTAATAGAAAAAGAAAAAAAAAACAATTAAGTTTTTGGCCGCTTTTTATAGTTTTCATGAAAATGATATCAAAACTTCCATAAAATGGTTGGACATTCGTTGACGGGACCATAACAATAAGTAAATGACACCATTTCTCTTGCCATGAATTAAGGAAGGAGAGAAACAAAAATGTTTTAGATATGCATTCAACTAAAAAAAGGGAAAATATATATAAGTAAAAGGACAGTTTTCTCCTTGAAAGTTTGCATTAGGTCTATTCATAGTAATAGTATACAGCTAATAGTCTAGTCATTTCCAAAAAAAAGGGTCCAATTGATAAAGTTGCTGATAATTACATGGCCAGACTTGTAGAAATTGATGAAATTTCATAGCTAAATCATAGTGTTATACTTGTGACTGGTCATCTCAAAACCTTGTTTCTTCTAATACAATAGAAACGATTCACAAAAACTTTAAGAACAAAATTTGCTATGATTTTGATGCCAAAAGACAATGATGTATGAAAAAAAAAAAAAAAAAAGAAGTACCTTAGCCTGATTGAAGGAATTCTTAGGATCACAATTTGAAGGGTAAGAACCATTCTTGTAATTAGGCCAAAGCCCATGAATGCCAAAATCTGCAGAAGGCTTCCCAGTGTTTGGGTAGCAACAACTTTGCTTTGTGTCACAGTATGATCCAGGCCACTATAGAAATAATTGAAGATTAAGAAATGAATTAAAAAAAAAAAAGTTACACAAGATTAATTTAGTAAAAAACAATGCACAAAAGAATGATATGATAGAGAAAAAAAACTGGCTCGCCTGTTGGACAAAGTAGAAGAAATCGAAATCCTGTGATAGTGAAACACAAAGGAGTGAGAGACACTGTAGCATCAAAAGGCTTAGCAAGATTGAATATTTGGACTCCATGTCTCTTTCTCTTCCTGTTGTCTCTGAGGAGGTTTGGAATTAGTAATGAAGATTAAAGATGAGATGGTATATAATGGTTCAAGGGATAGCTGTATTTATAGAGAAAATGGAAAGGTTTTGGGTAGAGAATCAGGGAATAGGATATGCTTGGCTTTAGCAATCATATTCATTTATGTCATCATTTAAGAGTTTGTGTGTAATGGTCGAGAGTAATGATTGGTATATGTCGGCTTAACCCTTATGCTTGTCATATCAAAATTTGGCTACTTTTTCCTTATTTGCCTCCTTTCCCTAAAATTACAGTGCCAAAAGCCATTAAAGAGAAGAATCATGTCAACTAAAATAAAGCAAAATTAAGCAGTAAACTTGTTTTTGTTTTCCAAGTTTAATAAAATAAATTATTGTTTAGAGCTAGTATTAAAATGACATTGATCACTAACCAGTATAATAAATAAATATGAATATTTTATTTTTAAAAAAAATTTAAAGCAGTCGTTGTTTTTTACCATAGGATATAGAATATCCTAAATCCCTTCCATCTAGCTCATATCCTAGGATTTTATCTCAATAGTTAACTCTATAAACTAATGAGTTTGGGTCGTTGGCGAGGCCCAAAAGTACAGAAAAGAACAAGGAAAGGAGGAAAATAAAAAATAAGATCCACAAGGACCACAACATCATTGAAAGTTAGAAACTATAGGTTGTTTTCTTTTTCTTTTGGATAAGTAATCCTTTAATAAACATTGTTTTATTCAAAGAGTCACACCAAAAAAAAAAAAATTCACAATGTTTTTGTTTTTGGATAAGTAATCCTTACATAAACATTGTTATTTATTTATTTATTCGTTGATAAGTAATCCTCCCATAAACATTGTTTTTAGTCAAAGAGTAATGCATAAACATAAAAAATTTCACAAATTTTTTCACAATTTATTGAGATGATAATTAAGTTATGAGTGATACACTTCATGGAGAGTTAAAGTTAATTATAATGCCTTTTGTTTTTCTTATTAATAGGTAGACAGCGAGGAAGGGGGAAGGTAAGATTTGAACTACCGACATGAGACACCATAAAGGAGACCAATATTGTTGGACAATCACTTAAACCCCAAAGCTAATTATATTTTTTAAAATATGAATTCATGTGAGCCTAATTGTATTGTATTTTTTAATTTCTAGTTAATAACAAATGGTGCCTTGGTTGGTAGTAATCTCTTCCACCTTAAAACTAATATCATGAATTCAAATTAATTTTTCAATCCAGCTTAGGTCCAATGCACAGGAGCACTAGACTTGTTAAGATGCTGACACATGTCAAATATTTGCCACTTGTCAAAATTCCACCAGGTCTAGTGCTCCTATGTATTAGACCCAATCCTTACCCATGAATCTCTATCTTACTATTTAAGTCACATTGTTTGGTTTTTTTTGGAATTTTGAAAGTATATTTAGTCAACGTTTTGGTCCACGAAGATAAGAAAATGCGGTATTTCCAAAAGCCAACAAAGTAAAGAATTTTGTAGTTCAACTAGTTGAACTTCCTATTGTTTCCAAATAAGATATATCGAGAGTTCAAATCCCCTCAATTATAGAGTTATAGAATATATATTTCTTTTGAAAATTTATGAATAAACACCATCCCCTTTTGAACGTACAATATTGGTCATCAAAACAATGATAACTTTGAATTGATCATAAGAGGGTAGAAATGAAAATTAAAACATCGTAATGGTTATCACTACCATTTTTTAAAAGGAAGGGAACTCAATCTCTGAACCACATTTTCCCTTGGGAAACACAGGACATTCGATTAGGTCTGACCCAGAATTATCCACACAGAGGTAGATCTGGTAAAGCTGGCTGTTTCCAGATGCATCCACATTACACTCTATCCATGGAGAATAGCCAATTGCACCTTTTATAGCATTTTTTATGTTTACTAAGCTGTAAGAGTTTCCATCTGGATTTATTCCTGTATTTATTTTGACATAAAGCATGAATTATTAAGGACATTATAGGCAATCAAAACCTAAAATCTTGTAAACTAAGTATTACTTAAAAAACAAAACACTAAAGTATTGAAAATTGAATTTACCTGCACTTGTAAGAGCTTCGAGGAGGTTTGTCTTCCCTTTCAAACTGAGAGCTGTATCAAAGTATCCATGTTGGCTAAGTACAGACTCTGAGCATGTTCCATGTTTCTCCCACTCATGTGTCCAAAATTGTATACTGTTGCTACTAGGGCAAGCTAGTGATGGCCAATTTTTTTGCATATTGCTTATGAGGTCTGATATCTGTAGCCATGATAAACAAGAAGATTGAGAATCATAGTTCAATCTAGAAAAAGTTATAACAATATTTAACTAATTTAATTGAAGCATTCTGTGGGTTCCAGTTAGCTCAACTGGTAAAGTCTCTAATGGTTGTATAAGAGATTTGGAGTTCAATTCCCGCATACACCAAAAACTGATTAGTGTCTTGGTTTGATGATAAAGAACTATCATCAGGAGTAAATGCCATAGGTTGAAACTTACTCTAAAAAAAAAAATTTGAAGCCTTCCCATAAATAATAATAATAATAATAATTGAAGCCTAATATCCAAATGTTTTTAAGATGGGGGGTCTAGGGAGGAAAATGTTCGAGCTGCGGGGTTAGCAGCATGTTGTAATTATCTCTAAAAAAAATTGTTTTTAAGATGGACAAGGTTTGGGTTTAGTGCGTCCTCTGCGCTGGACCCAATATGATATAAACAAGTGAGTCGTGACATATAAGGATTCGTGGCAGCAATATATTAGGTCCAATGCACAAAACACTCGACCCAAGAATTGTCATTTTAAGATACTATTAATTGTCATAATTAAAAAAGAATAATGCTACAATCACAAAATATTTTGCAACATTTTTACAAACTGTTATTGTGAGCAACTTTTTATTGGGATTCATTCAGGCCCACCACTAACAGCACTTTTTTATTTACCAGTAATCACTCACTACACCAGTAATTTATAAAAATATTATAAAACAGTTTGTATCTCTAGGATTACTCATTAAAAAACTATATAGTTTCTACCCTTTTGTATTTTAGCCCAATGCAGTTTTTACACTTTAGCGCTAAAATGATGTGAAAGCTTTTATTTTGCGTTTTCAAACAGAAACACATGTTATGGTAACTCATTTAAGGCGTTACAATAAGCACGCCCATCATTCAAGGAAATTATCCATATGGACTTTGGTTCAAGTAGCTGAGTAATAAATATAGAATTTGAATAAGTTTTTTTTTCCCCAAATAATTCTCTGTAATGATTATAGAGAGAAGTCAACGATACTGGCATTAGTTTAGAAAATACTTTTAGAAATGGTATCAAAATATTTTTAGAAATGCTGGCATTAGTTTAACAGTTTTTTATAGTTTCATGAAAATGGTATCAAAAAAAAAAAAAAAAAAAAAAAGATATGCATTCACCTAAAAAAAGGGGAAAAAAATCTAAAATGGGAAAATTTATAAAAAGGAAAAGGACAGTTTTCTCCTTGAGAGTTGGCATTATTTTAGTTGGTCTAGGAATAGTATACAGCTAATAGTTTAGTCATTTCCAAAAAAACTGTCCAATTAATAAAGTTGCTATTAATCAGGTCTTAATTGGTGCATGCTGTTCCTCCTTGGTTTTTTACTAAAAAAACCGATAGAACCAAAGCCAACTCATTCCAAATGTTTTTAGTTTTTACTGCAGAGAGCCTGAGACTGCAGTCAATATTTTGAAACTCTGTTTGCTAATAAAAAGATAAAAGGAATATAAAACAAGCAACTATTTTTTCACATGAAATCCTTGTTTGGCTTCTTTGTAATGGGTTTTCTTTTCTTTCTTTCTTTTTTTTTTTGGCAAAAAAAAAAACCATAAATTAATAACCTTTTTATTTTCTATTTCTAAATTCATAAATAACATATTATTAAATTTACATTTTGGCCTACTGCCTATCAATTCCTCCACCTAAATACAACATTAGTGTAACTTTGGAAAATTTAAAAATCCACCACCCCCCCCCCCCCCCCAAAAAAAAAAAAAGAAACTTCTTTCTTCTATGGACCTCTCAATCTTAAGTCTTAACTTAATTTTATTCTCAACTTTATTTTGGCCCCTCCAAGTTCTGATTCTGCCACTGATGAAGAAAAAAATTATTATTTTGATCCTGTCATGCATGCTCCATACATTAAAAAAAAAAAAAAGGGCCAGACTTGTAGAAATTGATGGAATTTCATAGTTAAATTACTCTGTGTTATACTAGTGACTGGTCATCTCAGAACCTTGTTTCTTCTAATCCAATAGAAACAATTCACAAAAACATTAAGATCAAAATTTGCTATGATTTTGATGCCAAAAGACTATGATATATGAGAAAATAAAAATTCAAGTACCTTAGCCTGATTGAAGGAATTGTTAGGATCACAATTTGAAGGGTAAGAACCATCCTCGTAATTAGGCCAAAGACCATGAATGCCAAAATCTGCAGTAGGCTTCCCAGTGTTTGGGTAGCAACAACTTTGCTTTGTGTCACAGTATGATCCAGGCCACTACAAAATTTTTTTTTGAAAATTAAGAAATGAAAAATTTTAAGTTACCCAATATTAATTTAGTAAAGACAATGCATAAAAAGAATGACATGACAGAAAATAGAATGGCTCACCTGTTGGACAAAGTAGAAGAAATCGAAATCCTGTGACTCTGAAACACAAAGGAGTGAGAGACATTGTAGCATCAAAAGGCTTAGCAAGATTGAATATTTGGACTCCATGTCTCTTTCTCTTCTCTTCCTCTTGTCTCTGTGGGGTTTGGAATTAGGAATAAAGGTTAAAGATGAGATGGTGTATATTGGTGCAAGGGATAGCTGTATTTATAGATAAAATGGAAAGGTTTTGGGAAGAGAATCAGGGTATAGGATATGCTTAGCAATCGTCTTCATTGATGACATCGTTTAAGAGTTTATGTGTGCATTGTTTGAGAGTAATGATTGCTTGTCATATCAAATTTTAGGTACTTTTCCTTATTTGCCTCCTTTACCTAAAATTACAATGCCAAAACCCAAAAGCCATTAAAGGGAATCCTGTCAACTAAAATAAGGCAAAATTAACGGGTAAACTTGTTTTTGTTATAGGTGGGATAGGGAGATTCAAATCTCAAACTCTTGATTCTTTTTTATTTTTGATGAAAAATACTATCTCTACAACATTATTACTACTCTTTTACTATAAATTTTAAGTGACAGATTGTTACTAGCCGTTATTGAAAGGCAAAAAAATAATTTCAATTATGGGTTCAAGTTAGAACATAGAATTTATTGTGAAAATATTGCAAACATAGCACTTCTTTCTATAGGTCCATAGAGAAACATTAGTCTTTTTGGCTTTTGCCTTCTTCTTCTTTTTTCCCCTTAACTTCTCTACTTTGATCTTGATTGTGAGATGTTCAAAGAAACTATAATTAAAGTATTTTGTAATTATCTGAATAGAGTCCCAAAAAAAAAATGGTGAGGGAGTCAAAGCTTTCAGACTTGTTTTGATAGGTTTAACATAAAAGCCTAATACAACAATTTATGCTTTCATATTTGGGACAACTAAGATTAGGATAACGTGTTATGAGTGAACATGTTTATGGCACTTGGCTTGTCCAGGACACCTAATATACAATTGATTGGATTCGGGTCGGTAGTCTTGTTTTGATTAATTTGAGAACCAATAACTTGTTATTATTTATGTTTTTGGGTTATAGAAAATTAGAAACACATTTTTTCTTTTATCAATCACATCTCAAAATGCCTTCACTTTCAAAACATAGCCACACTGAGAAGTCCTACGTACCCACCATGGACAGCTCAATGCATTGGAATATATTTAGAGTGAAAGATATTATTCTTATGAAAAATGCCCTTGAAATCTGATAGCCCACAACCTAAAATTGTGTTCTTGCTCAGTCTAGTGTGTGAATGCCACAATGAGAGTCCAATTTATGGTACATCTCTTTGTGGATGGAGAAGAGAACTGAGTTTATGGGAAATGGGATTTCAGTGACTAATTATTAGGTTTTACTATATTGGAAGCTTTGGTAAAAGAAAAGTAAAGGAGTTAATAGTCTAACTCAATAACATTATTTGATTTTATAATTTGATATTTTTTCAATGGGGAGAACTTAGATTTGAATCCCCCACCATACTTAGCAGAAAAATAATACTGTAATACACTAAGTTCATATGTCAATGTTTGTTAGAGGAATTTTATTTGGAGAGATTTTGTTGGATTAAATAAAGTGAATCAAATAGTAGAAGGTTCATGTTTCTTTTGAATCCTTTGTTGAGCCTTCCCACCTAGTTTCTATCTCTTTTGAATGAAATTGGTGTACCCTGTGAAGGTGGATTGTTTGGGGTAAGCAAATTGAGTGTCTTTTCGTTAGAAGACCTCCCCCTAAAAAAAAAAGACCAAATCAATACATTAATTTCAAGATAAAATTTATGGGATTAGTTATTCAAGAAATTTGTTGGATTGAGACAATCAATATGCAAATAAAATTCTAATTATTTTTTTTTTAATTTTAATTTTTAGCTTTACTTAGCTGTTTCGTTTCACCTCCATCACCAGTTCATTGCAATAATATTAATGCACTTATTCTCTTTCTCAAGAACTTAATTTTAGCCTATCCAAAAACAAAACAAAAAAAAAACTTGATTTTAGACTCGTGTTGAGCTCATACTAGGAGTGTAAATTGATTCTTTAACAAGCCCATGCCTAGATATTACAAAGCCCAAAAGTACATGTAATATACACACGAACCTTTGAAACTCTTATGTACTATGCAAAGAAAACACAACGGATTCTTTAGCAAGCCTATGCCTAGCTATTACCATTCTAAAAGGAACCCAGTTTAGATTGTTTGATCCCATTCTTCCACAAATGAAGACTCTCACATAAACTTAACCTTTCATAATTCTGTCCAACGAGAGAAAAATTATTCAAACAGAGAGAAACAAATAATGCAGATAGCTCTACGAGTGGTGGTCTCAAAGTAGCGTCTCTGTCTTCTTTGAGTGGAGCGGTGGGATAGTGAAGTTCCAAAACAATGGCTTTTTAACTGAATTTTTTTTTTTTTTTCATCAACAAAAAAACTGAATTATTTATTTATTTTATATATCTTTTAACTGATTTAACTGAAGATTAAAGTGAAGATATAGAATATAGATCATAGGTGTTGAAAGTGTGACTGAGAAAGAAGGAATGAAGAGAAGAAACACAGAAGCAAAGAAAGAAGAACAGCTCAGGTGTGATAGTGATCAAAACGACAGAACGTATAAGCAAAAGAAGAAAGGGAAATTGAAGACAAACGACTACGTTCCAGATAAGTGATTGGCACGTGAAGAAGCTGAACACGTGAGAATGAATAGTGTTGCACAGCTGTAAAATCAGTATTGGATAGTTTGTTAAAAGTTTGTTAGAAGTTAGTTATTTTTGGTTTTCCCTCTCTTGCTCTGTTGGTGCGTGTATATAAACAGAGTCTCATTGTAATTTTATTCCCAATTCATTTTTCCCAATTAATCAAAGAGTTTCAGTTCCTTTTCTCTCTCAAATCAGTTTCTATATTCTTTTATATGGTATCAGAGCTTCAATAGCTCATCAATGGCTTCCGTCTCTAACAATGCTTCAGACTCTGAAAATCTTCCAAACACTTCTGATAATGTGAATCGCAGATCATCTAATCAAGCTCCTTCAATGGAGGATGCCAATACCAATCCTTCAAGCCGTTTCTATATTCCACCATCTGATGTTGTTCTGGTTTCCCAACCGTTGATTGGTCCAGAAAATTATCTCAGTTGGTCAAGGGCTGTGTTTCTATCTCTCAGTGGTAGAAATAAATTTGGCTTTCTTGATGGATCAATTTCCACGCCTGATCTTTCTCATCCTCTATATAATGCATGGCACAGGGCAAACACCACTATTCTCTCATGGATGGTGAATTCCTTGAGCAAGGATTTAGCTACAAGTGTTATGTACATTCATACTGCAAAGGAATTGTGGATTGACATGCGTGATAGGTTTTCTCAACCAAACATTCCAAGATTCTTTGAAATTCAGAAAGAAATCTCGAAGCTTTCACAAGGATCTTTGTCAGTAGACATGGCAAAACGGGCGGGTCGGGTCGGGTTCGGGTCGGGTCAATCGGGTTGGCGGGTCAAACGGGTCACGGGTCAAAACGGGTCATTTTTAAACGGGTCAACCGGGTTGCGGGTCGGGTCGGGTCGACCCGTATTTTTCAAACTTTTTTTTTTTTTTTTTTTTTTTTCAATTTAAAAAAGACTAATATCAAACTAAAAAGATTAAGAAAGAAGAGCAACTCACATTGAGAGTGCAAAAGATCTAGATTTATATTCAACTTCCAACAGAAGCATAACAACTACATCTTGATTTAATGCATGGAACTTATGCTGTTAAGCACATTTTTTTCATATACAACTTACAAGCCTTCCACTGCCTTTGTCATTAAGTAACCAACTCAAAATTTCTAACAAGCATCTTTTTTTTTTTTTTGATACCAAAAACAAGAAGTACAAAACAAACGACATTAAGAGTTCATATACAAAGCTGATTCAACCAGCGTTAGTTCAAAGGCAGTAAAGTTGCCTGCTTAGCTACAATACTTATATAATTAACTAGCAAAAAGGGCACTAAGATCATTTTGTAGAGTAAGCCACATTGAACAAGAAAGTTAAGGTTAGCAAGCCTATTAGAATCCTGCCAATCCAAAGCTCTCTTGCTGTTAAGGGTTGTAAAAAGTCCTCCACAATCACTTAAAAACAAAATTCTTTGGGAGTTATAAACAGTTGCAGTGAGACTAGCTTCCACCACAGCTTCCAAAAGGCACCTTGTTGCAGTCCTAGCTAAACAAAAAAAATTAGATAACTTAGAAAGATAAACTAAACAAAAAAAGATTTAAAAATAAACATAACATATTAAGTAAAGAAGAATTACACCTCAATCTCAATCTACTCAACATTGGTAGCAGATTCAGCACTGGAAATATTCATACTTGCAAATTGTAGCTCAAGTTGGCCAATTTCGTCAGCATCTTCATCTACAATATAATATTTTAATATAACTTAATGTACCATGAAAGCAAATCAATAAAGAATTAAAATTGTATAATTATGACTATAAAAAAAATTAAATTACCTTCAAATCCATATAGCCAACTTTTAGTACATAACGTAGCTTCCACATTATCAGGTAAAAGACGTGATCGATACGGAGTAAGAATTTTTTTCCCAGTGCTAAAACTTGATCCAGAAGCAACAGTGGTTATCGGAATGCTTATGAGATCCCGTGCCATTAAAGAGAGCTCTGGAATGGAGTGGTTATCGGAATACTATAATTGATTAATTCATTGTTTTGTGGCTGAAACGGAGTGGACTACAGCTAGCCTAGCAGCAAGCATAAAGGCATAAAGCATTGAAAGTGAATGGGATTTTTTATTTATTTTTAATGGTTGTGATTATTGACTTGTGACTTGTTAGAAAGCCTTCTCTCTGAGCCCTTGCCCCTTGGCCGGTTGGAACTTGGAAGTTGGAACTTGCCCTTGACTAGTTGACTTGCCTTGTCACTTGTGTAATTGTGTTTTGTTTGTAGTGACTTGAAGACTTCACTGACTTGTACTCTTGTCTTGTCTTAGTCTTTGTCTACTGTCAAGTATTGCTTTATTAATTATTACTAGTTTTGATACTTTGTGCTTTATGTACAAAGTATCAGGACGTAATTATAAAAAAAAAAAAAAAAATTTGTGATTTTTTTAACGGGTCGGGTCACGGGTTATTCGGGTCGGGTCGGGTTGACCCGCAAAAAAATCGGGTCGGGTCACGGGTCAACCCGTTTTTGCTTCGGGTCAAAAAAATCGGGTTCGGGTCGGGTATTTTTCGGGTCGGGTCGGGTCGGGTCAAAAAATTCTGACCCGTATTGCCATGTCTATTTGTCAGTAAGTTCCTATTTCACAAAATTTAAGATTTTATGGGATGAACTTGTGCATTATCAATCTTTTTCTACTTGCACTTGTGTGTGCAATTGTGGTTCCCAAAGAAATCAACTATGTGCTCAGCAAAAGGATCAAGTTTTTCGTTTTCTTATGGGACTCAATGACAGTTATTCCACTGTTACTAGTCAGATTTTGATCACTGAGCCATTACCTGCTTTGAACAAGGCATATTCTTTAATCTTGCAAGAAGAAAAGCGCAGGCAAGTTGGTCAAGCTGATTTGGTCATCGAACCAACAGCCTTATATGTTAATAATTCCAATTCAAAGGGATTTCAAGGTAATCAAGGTTGGAATCAGGTTCATCAAAGCTGGAACCAGGGTGTGACTCATGGTAATCACAGTGGAAAGAATGGCAATTCAAGGAAGGAGAGGCCTATATGCACTTACTGTGGAATTGTTGGTCATATAGCAGACAAGTGTTACAAATTGCATGGGTACCCCCCAGGATATAAACACAAAGGAAAGGCATCTGTTAATCAAGTTTCTAGCAATGCAAATGGCTCGCATGGAAGTTTTTTTTGCAACAATAATGGCTTTGGGAATGTTGGTTCTCAACCTATGCAATGCTTTGCTAACCAACCTGATCAGATGCATTATGCTCCTCCACTGACCATGTCACAGCCTACCATGTCACAGCCTCAATTCAATGCCCCTCAGTGTCCCATCACTCAGAGTCAGTGTGAGCAGCTGCTTTCCTTCCTTGCCTCCAAGTCAAATGCCTACTCTCAACCTCCTCACCAAGCTGCCTCAGTTCTGTCTCCCTTAAATGGTGCTAATGCTACTGCAGGGGCTAGTTCTTCCACACCTTACCTTGCAAATTTTTCAGGTAATCCCTTCTGGTTGCCTCCAAATTTTGATCATTTAATTTTTTCTGCCCATATAGTTGATAGGCATGCTCATAAAACAAATGAATGGATCATTGACACTGGTGCTTCAGATCACATGGTCCATTCAGTGTCATGCTTATCATCTATAACTTCCACCATTAACTCTTTTGTTTACTTACCAAATTGAGAAAAGGCTTTAGTTACTCACATAGGGACAGTCCATATCTCAGATCAACTCACTCTCTATGGAGTTCTTTGTGTTCCCTCTTTTACTTTTAATCTCATATCTGTCACTCAACTCACTAAAACTTGTTTCTGCTGCCTTATATTCTTTGGTTCTTTGTGCTTTATCCAGGACCTGGCCAATTGGAACATGATTGGACTGGGTAAAGCATCAAGAGGCCTTTATCTTCTGCAAGAAAGTCCTCAGAAACCTGTTTCAATTCCTTCATCATCTAGTCTTGTTGCCTCTTCACAGAAATCTGTTTCAATTCCTTCTGTTATCAATTCTGTCAATAATGCTGATTTGTGGCATTTTCGTTTAGGGCATCCTTCATATGCAAAGTTGTCTTTACTCAATAAATTTGTATCTGGTTTGAACTCAAATAAAATAGCTTGTTGTGACATTTGTCATCTTGCTAAACAAAAGAGGTTACCTTTTCCTATTAGCACTCATGTCTCCCATTGTCCTTTTGATCTTATACATTGTGATCTTTGGGGGCCCTTTTCTGTTCCAACTATTGAAGGTTACAAATTCTTTCTCACCATTGTGGATGACTATTCTAGATGCACTTGGGTTTATTTACTTAAATCTAAGTCAGAAACACATGCTCTTATTGAACAATTTTCTAACATGGTTGAAACTCAATTTGATACAAAGATTAAGTGCCTTAGAAGTGATAATGGGACAGAGTTTTTTATGAAAGATTTTTTTAGATCAAAAGGGATTTTGCATCAATTAACTTGTGTTGAAACCCCTCAACAAAATGCAATTGTTGAGAGAAAACATCAACACATTTTGAATGTTGCAAGAGCTTTAAGATTTCATTCTTCCTTGCCTTTGAAAATGTGGGGGGATTGTATTCTTACTGCTGTATATCTCATAAATAGGTTACCTTCCAAGCATTTACAAAACAAAACCCCTTTTGAAATGCTTTTTCAAACATCTCCTTCTTACGATCACATCAGAATTTTTGGCTGCCTATGTTTCACTTCTACTATCTGTCAAAACAGGCACAAATTTGCACCAAGAGCTAAAAAATGTGTTTTTTTAGGATATCCCAGTGGTGTTAAAGGGTACAAAGTCATGGATTTGGCAACAAATTCCATTTTTATCTCTAGAGATGTAGTTTTCTATGAAAATCTATTCCCTTTTGCTTCTGGTTTTTCTTCTTCCTCTGACCAACATACTGATCCTTCCAGTTTTGATTCCCATTCTTTTGTTTTGCCTCTTTCTGTTCCTGACTCTCTCATTTCAGATTCTGATTTTTCCCCTGAGGATGGACTTGTACTCCCTGGTTCTGCAGACACCATTTCTGCAGATCAGGCTCCTAGCCTTCTTCCTGTTCCTCACTCACCTTCATCTTTTCCAATTGCTACTCCTAATATTGTTGATTCTGAGAATGCTCCTGTACCTATGTTTGTTACTAGTCCTCATTCTCCCTTACCCCTTCGAAAATCTACCAGACCACACAACCCTCCAACATACCTAAAAGACTACTCATGCAAATCTGTCACTTCCACCCTTTCCAAACCTTCCACTGGCCTCCCTTATGACATTTTTGCTTGTCTCACTTATTCCAACCTTACTAAACATTACAAACAGTTTGTCAATGCTGTTGATTCAACCTGTCCTGACCCTACTTCTTTCCATGAGGCTGTTCAATCCCCTGATTGGAGAGCTGCTATGGATAAAGAAATTGCAGCCCTTGAACTTACTAACACCTGGTCTTTAACCCTTCTTCCTCCTGGTAAGATTCCCATTGGCTGCAAATGGGTTTTTAGAACAAAGTATAAGTTTGATGGCTCCATTGAAAGGCACAAGGCTCGCTTGGTTGCAAAGGGGTATACCCAAAGGGAAGGGCTTGATTACACTGATACCTTCTCTCCTGTGGCTAAATCTGTTTCTGTCCGAATGGTTATGTCTTTAGCTGCTGTGAAAGGTTGGGCTCTTCACCAAATGGATGTGAACAATGCCTTCCTCCATGGTGATTTGGATGAAGAGGTCTATATGAGCCTTCCACCTGGTTTTCACAGCAAGGGGGAGTGTATTCCTACTTCAAATTCTTCACATTGTGGTCCCTTGGTTTGCAAACTCAACAAGAGCCTCTATGGCTTGAAACAAGCCTCAAGGCAGTGGTTTGCAAAATTCTCTTCCACCTTGTTGAACTTTGGTTTTGTCCAATCCAAGGCAGATTACTCTCTCTTTACATACACTAAAGGTACCTCTTTCACTGCCTTGCTAGTGTATGTAGATGATATTCTGCTCACTGGCAATGATCCTAGCTGCATTGCTGCCTTAAAGCAATTGCTTGACACTAAATTTGGCCTAAAGGACTTAGGTTTGTTGAAGTATTTTCTGGGATTGGAAGTTGCTAGAAGTGACAGAGGAATAAGTTTGAATCAAAGGAAGTATTGCTTGGAAATTTTGCAAGACACAGGCTTCTTGGGGTCTAAACCACTTAGAACTCCAATGGAACAAAATTTGCACCTTTCAAAGGATGTGGGAAAGTTGCTTCCGGATGCAAGTCAGTACAGAAAGTTAATAGGAAGATTACTTTATCTCACTCTAACTAGACCTGACATCACTTATGCAGTCCATAGGTTGAGTCAGTTTCTAGCTGAACCAAGAGAACCTCACATGCTTGCAGTGAATAGAGTGCTACAATATTTGAAGGGAACTCCAGGCAGGGGACTATTTTTTTCCAGCAACTCCACAATGCAAGTAAAAGCTTTCTGTGATGCTGATTGGGCAGGTTGCCCTGATACCAGAAGATCAATCACAGGTTACAGTGTGTTCTTAGGAGATTCGTTAATCTCATGGAGGTCTAAAAAGCAGAGTATAGTGTCTAGATCATCAGCAGAGGCAGAGTATAGATCAATGGCTACAACGACCTGTGAAATTGTGTGGGTTCTTCAAATACTAAGAGATTTAAGGGTTGATCATCCATGTAGTGCTCAGCTCTTTTGTGACAATCAAGCTGCATTACACATAGCAGCCAATCCTGTCTTCCACGAGCGAACAAAACACATAGAGGTTGATTGCCATCTGGTCAGGGACAAGATAAAAGAAGGTGTAATTAAAACTTTTCATGTTTCAAGTCAGTTTCAAACAGCAGACATTTTTACCAAAGCTTTAGGACTTCCAGCTTTTAGCAAATTGGTAAATTGTTTGGGTTTGATTGATATCTTCTCCCCAAATTTGAAGACTTCAAATCAAGTCGATGATTTTGTGAATCATGACTTGAGGGGGAGTGTTGAAAGTGTGACTGAGAAAGAAGGAATGAAGAGAAGAAACACAGAAGCAAAGAAAGAAGAACAGCTCAGGTGTGATAGTGATCAAAACGACAGAACGTATAAGCAAAAGAAGAAAGGGAAATTGAAGACAAACGACTGCGTTCCAGATAAGTGATTGGCACGTGAAGAAGCTGAACACGTGAGAATGAATAGTGTTGCACAGCTGTAAAATCAGTATTGGATAGTTTGTTAAAAGTTAGTTATTTTTGGTTTTCCCTCTCTTGCTTTGTTGGTGCGTGTATATAAACAGAGTCTCATTGTAATTTTATTCCCAATTCATTTTTCCCAATTAATCAAAGAGTTTCAGTTCCTTTTCTCTCTCAAATCAGTTTCTATATTCTTTTATAATAGGTATCTTCAAATTTCAGGGAAAAAAAAAAAAACCTTTATTTCCTAGGTAATAGAGTTCATAAATGGATGAAAGATTTTCCTTGTTAAGAAAATGAATCATAGTTTATTTTTTCTTTTGTTTATTGATCGTTGAAAGACTTGAGGAGCTATATTATGTCCAAAGGGCATTACATTCAATTTTTTTTTTTTTTTGCTGAATAAGATATTGCATTAACAGAGAAAGGGAAAACACAAACAACACAAAACAAACAAAACCACAAGGAAAGGATGGGACTCAACCAGCTCCTCCCTCTACAAACTCAGAAACTACAGAGAAGGGTGGAGTCCCAAAAATAAGCCCATTGGGCTAGGGGATGAGCTACAAAGTTAGAGCAACCGCATCAGTTTGTGCAAATTTTTTGTCTATTTTGCAAGAAAAAACCTATTTTTTCTCTTTTACACATCAACTTTTACAAAACACCCACATCAGTTTATCTATTCTACACATTTATTCAATAAAATATTAATTCTTTTTACATTTTTTATTATTTCCTTCCCTCTCCTCTCTGGAACCCTCTCACAGACCCAACACAAACCCAAAATCACCCACACCTAGCCACTGTCTTCTCCGTCGAGCTACAGACCCAACACAAACCCAAAATCACCCACACCCAGCCAGCCACTGTCTTCTCCGTCGAGCTACAGACCCAACACAAACCCAAAATCACCCACTCCTAGCCACTAGCCACCATCAACGATCAAATAGAATAAACTCATCGGAATCACCGGCGTTCACTGAGTCAAGGCCTTGGATCGCCAGATCATGGTCCGCTAAGTAAGCCGGTCGTTTTCATGTGCATGCTATGCCTCCGATGAGTTCAACAACAAGTTGAGATGATTGAAGAGGCTGATCGGATTGTTGGATCGAAGAGGCTGATTGGCTTTGTAGTGCAGAGTTGAGATGAGAGAAAGAGACAGCTGTGAGCAGAGTCTATGATGAAATGAGAAAGAGAGAGTTGAGAGGAGAGTAAGAGGTAGGAGAGAGAAAAAAAATAATATATCAAATACACGAGCTACAGTAACCATGCATATATGCACGATTACTGTAGCAATTGTGTATAAATACACAATTTTACACCCACTGATGTGGGTGTTTTTTTAGCCAAAATGTGTAAAATGAAGGGATTTTAGTATTTTAGAAGACTATGCACCCACTGATGTGGATGCTAGTCTCTAAATATAAAACAAGCATTCCAACATACAAAAGAATTTAAAATAACACGAGTCTCTTCTAGAATAGCACTGATGGACCAATGCAACGTTGCAGATAGATTTAAGATAGCTTTTATCACAGCTTGGGCATCTCCTTCTAACACAACTCTATCAAAACTTTCTCACCGAGCTAATCTGGCTACTAGTAGAGCAGCTTTTGATTCTGCCCAAATAGGCTCTCCTGGGCATTCTTCTTGAGTCTGAGCTGCTATTATAGAACCATTGCTATCTCTACAAACCACTGCTAACACCACCTTATCAGGCTTCACTGCTGCATCAAAGTTACACTTGATCCATCCTAGAGGAGGAGGCTTCCATGAGGAAGAATTCTCTTTTTTCTCAAGGTTCAATTGCCAAGCTTGTTTGTGTTGTATAAACACCTTATTTATTTGGTTGAAGAGCTTGACTGAATCTACTGATTGGTTTCCCCACACTGCTTTATTTCTATTCATCCATATTTGGTCACAAAGAACAGCTGCAAAAAGGCTAAACTCCATTGCTTCCCCACCTTGTATTCTCAAAATTTCACTAGGATCAATTATAACCTTTATCCACTGATCAATATTCATATCCTTAAAAGCTCTCATGTTTAGAGGCCAAGTTGAGTTTACCCAAACCTGAACTGTGATGGGGCAGCGTATGAAGATGTGTTCAATGGTTTCTTCCTCTTCAATTGATAATGTACTCTAGGAGTGAGTATAAATTCCTAGTTGGAATCCTCTGAAAATGAAATACACCTTTGTTTAGGTGTTTGTTTGAAACTTTTGGAGCCTTTTTGGTTACCGTAACCCAATCATTTAATTTAGGATTCATACACACGAACCCATTTCCATAAGCTGCCAAGGGTGCATGGTAATGTTCGCGGGTGGAGCATTGCTATTGCTATTGCCATTGAACAATAATGCTCCCATAGAATTAAGAAAATTCAAAATTATTAGAGAGGAAAAAAAAAGGGTTGAATAGGCAAGATAAATAGCGAAGGAGCCGATCGATATTTATTCTAATAGTTATATATACTAGTCTTTTATCCGTGTCATGATATTTTATTGCCTAATTAGAAATATGGTTTAGTGACTAATTTAGAAAAAAAAATTAACAAATTTTTTTAAAAAAATTAAAATTTTATAAACCAACTATACTCATCACAAGAACTTTGCGCATGCAATTAGGCTCAAGGTAAAACCTATAGACCAATATAAAGAAAAATGACTTATTGCTCAAATTAGAATTATGCACAAGCTCTTATAAAAAAAAAAAAATAAAAAAAAAATTATGCACAAGCTTGCCATCAATTTATTATAACTTAGGAAACTGGTGACAAATTATAGTAACTAGTCGTGGACCCCGCGCGTTTTGCACGATAAATTTTTTTTAAGGTGGTCTCATTAAATTCATTTATTATTTCATTTTGGACTAATTTAATAAATAGTAATGTAATTTATAATCATATTTTAATTTATTATAGGAACAATCACAAATGTAATATATATATATATATATATATATATATATATATATATTGTTGTACCAAATCAAAACAATACAATTTTTCTCAATAATTCAAAAGGTAAGTTACCGAAAATATTAATTTTTTAATAAAAGTTATTTATATTATTTTGTGTATCAAAAAAAAAATTATATAAATTTGAAAATTTTTCTTTTAATTTTAAACAAACTTTCTCAAATTAGAAATTTTCTACCATAAAACCAAAAACACCGAGAAACTTATCTAAAAAATTAATAAAATTCAACAAAACTACAATTTAAAAAATATATATAAAATAAAAGATTGCAACTCTTTTTCCAAAAAAAAAGAAAAAACCAAGAGTACAATTCCAAAGGGGAAAAGTAGAGAAGTTTTTTTGAAAAAAAAAAGTATTGTGTTAATGTTGTCATTATCTAATCTAACATCTAATCCAACATATGAAAAATGAGTAGATAAATAAATAATTCTAAACACAAAATAGAATTTGCTTTCTTAAAAATCTCAAAGAACACACTATTGAAATAAAGAAGATGAAAAACAATATAAAATATTCGTAAACACTTAAAACAATTACTTAAGTATCTAAGAACATTATATAACAAAGATGTAACAATTTGCCACTAAGATATTAAACATAATATTTACAAACAGTTAAAAGAAATTGCACAAAGACCATTGTCTTCAACTACACTAACTGTTCTTCATTAGTTTGTCCAGATTATCATGTTGTTTTTCAAATAAACTAAAATCTGACAACAACACAAAATATGACATATTATAATATGAATTTTTCCCAATTCAAATCAACATCAAACACCATTCATTAAAAGCATTTAATGTTGTAAATAAAATGATAAAAGACAAATAGATTCCATGGCAATTTTTTTCCAACAAAATTAATGAGCTTTAATATACCATTGAGATCCAGGCCCAAGTTGACATGTTAACCATTAGATTGTAGCTGTTGTGCGATGTTGAGTCCCAAAGATGGGCTCTTATTAAGGCTAGAGCTGGCCCAAATTTTTATGATGATAAAAATAAAAAAAGTTCTAGGCTCATGGTTTTACTATAATCTCAATACACCCAAAAAAAAAAAAAAAAACTCAACCTGTTCTAAATAAAATACATCATATATTTATATATGGACCCGAAACAAAGTTATAAAATTTAATATATCATAGTTATGTTTCATCATATTAATATTTATTTGTTATATTTATCTGTTTAGACTACATGATAGGAAATTCATAGTTTTTAGTAATCAACTTTATTAATTTTTTTTATGAGAAAAAAGATTAAATAGAGGTGAGTGTAACACTTTTCTGTTGCAATTTTTTTCCAACAAAATTCATGAGCTTTAATATACCATTGAGATTCAGGCACAAGTTGGCATGTTAACCATCAGATTTTAGCTGTTGTGCGATGTTGAGTCCCAAAGATGGGCTCTTATTATAGCTAGAGCTGGTCCAGATTTTTCGATGATAAAAAAATATAAAAAAAATAAATTTCTAGGCTCATGGTTTTCTATAATCTCAATCCACCCATAAAAAAAAAATAAAAAAAAAAATATAAAAAAACTCTCAACCGATACTAAATAAAATACATCATATATTTATATATGGACCCGAAACAAAGTTATAAAATTTAATATATCATAGTTATGTTTCATCATATTAATATTTATTTGTTTAGACTTCATGGTAGGAAATTCATAGTTTTTAGTGATCAACTCTATTATTATTATTTTTTTTTTTTTTTTTGAGAAAAAACCATACTCATTGGAAGTGATCAACTCTATTAAATCTACCAAGCTAAAAAAAAATCTATTAAATTCCCTTTTTTGGGGGGGGGGGGGGGGGGGGTGGCTGAATAACTCTATTGAATTGTCTATAAAAATAAATAAATAAAAACTCTATTAAATGGGCTTGCTTGGTGATAGATCCTTAGGAATAAGCCTATCACACCAACGGGCAACAACCAAGCCCACTGTTTGGGTTTTGACACTGATTTGTCTCATTATTGCAGTTATTCAGTCAATAAAGCCCTCCAGTTCATAGACACCATAGATATGAGGCCCAAACAACCCTCCAACCACTTTCAACTTCAGGCCCTCATACTAGCATCAAATGTATTCCAATTCAAGCCCAATTGAGGAAAGAATGCTTCTCTAGATCTCTTTTTGTTTGGGCCAATATTGGATATGGTAAATACAAAAATTCTTTCTCGTGTGAATATTTTTTAATCAAAAAATAATAATAATCTGTTGTAATTTTTTTTTTTAATATTTCGATAGTTAGAAGGAATTTAAATCTTAAATATTTTTATTAAAAATATCAAAATTGGTGTCAATTGAGTTAAAAGACTCTTGGCAAATCTATTGTGATTGATGTAGAAAAAGCATTGTTAAGGACCTTTATGAAAATGTTATTGTTAGAGCATTCCTATCAGCTGTTCTATAAAAAATGTCATTTTGACACATCAAAAGTTTACTTTATTATTTTACCACATCATTTTACAATATTTCGTACATCACATGTTTTATTCTTCAATTCTATACATTAAAATAATATATTAATTCCTCAACAACAACAACAACAACAACAACAACGGCACAACCACCACTACCGCAACAACAGCCACCAACAACAATGGCCATCAACAACAACCACTGCCGCAACAACAACACCGACAGCCACCACCAGCACAAACCCATTACCAAACTCATACCCACAAAAAATCCATAGCCACCACCGGCACAAACCCACATCCACTAACACCACAAACTCACAGCCACTATTGCCAGAATCCTCTCACAAATTAAAAAAATATATATAGAGAGTGGTTTGAAACCCCAACCCAACCCAATCAACCAATGACCCAAAACCAACCTAAAACCTCAACCTGCAACGCCATTGAATGCCAATCCAAAACGCCGAATCCATAACCCACACAACCACTGCCGAATCTACCATAAAAAAAAAAAATAAAAAAAAAAACCCCACTACGATAGAGATCAGCTTTGCTTGATGCTCTGACTTGGGTTTTATTGGAAAAGGAGGCAAAGACGTCGAGCAGAGGGAGAGCGAGCAGAGAAATGGCTGGAGGCTCAGAGTAAGAATGAGAGACAAGGAAGAAAGACGGAAATGAGAAAGACAGAAAAAATAAGAAAAGAAAGCGAGCCCCACCTGAATAAAAAATAATATAAGTTTTACAATTTGTGAATAGTGCGGTCTCAAATTTGAGATTGCACTGTTCATCAATGCCAAATATTATGGCATTTAAAATACCTGATGAGAGTGGTTTTTTAGTGTTTGGTATGTCAAATGCTAAATATTTGGTATTTAACACACCTGATGGAAATGCTCTTATAGCTTCTAATAACTATTTATAATCTTAATAATTTTTTTTCTTTTTAAAGTGAAAATTTTGTATACCTAACCTTACTAAATAAATATTGTTTAGATAGAAGTTAGAGGGACAACCTATATATATATATATATATATATATATATATATATTTATTTATTTATTTATTTATTTATACAAGATAGAAATTCTACTTTAGCCTAATCTAAGTATATATGTGTGTGAAACTCTCTCCTGGAGACTTGAACCCCGGCCCTTACCCTCCACACTTGACAAGCACTTATACTTGTGGAGTGACCATCGCACCAAGGGTGTGCGGTAGTGAGGGACAACCTATACTTGATAAGGATGTCTATTGTTTTATTTCTCAATAAAATATCTATCTTCCAATATTTAGCCTTCAATATTTTCTTTTTCTAAATCTTATGCAATAAAAGATTCATCCTCAATTTTTCTTTTTGGTGCTTGTTGAATGAAAACGATCGATTGATGCATTATTTGACATGTAATGGGGATTTTCGGATAGAACTATCACTATAAAATATAAGTCAATTTTGTGACTGTGCCAAGGCTCTGTATAATATAAATAAATCAAATAAGATTAAACTGTTTATATGATATAACATACTATTAGATGCAAAGAAATATTGTTGACATTTGTTGTGTCATTTTTTCATGACCCCTTGGAAGAGAACTTTTCACTGAAAAGGGAATATCTCATTGACATTTTGGAGCTTATGCATTATTTTTAAGCTTAGGTATAATTAAGTAAGGTTGGATTCTAAGCAATGTTACATCACTCAATATTTTTTAACTGGATGTGAATTTTGATAAATCCACCATTAAATTATATTATCTTTGTATATTCTCCATACTTGCAAAATTTCAATGTAGTAAAAGATTAATAGTCATGTCATCAATTAATTACTTAAATTCAAGTTTTTGTAGTTTAACATAATATATAAAAGATGAGTTTATGGATTAAATAGTAAATAACAGCCAATTGATATGAAAATTGGCATGAATGTTAAGAACATATAAAATATGTAATTCAACGGTGGGATTTTCAAAATATGAATTCTATAACAAGTTATTAGGTGATGTAATATTACTTAGAGTTACACCATGTGTAACTTGAACACAACCCAATTAAGAAATACAAATTTACTACACCCTAACTAATGCTACCGAATTTTTTTGGGACAAAGAAGGATGCTAACTTGAATAATTGATATCAGTATATCACAGTTATACTGAAATAATGAAATAATGGAGTCGTCAAATTATTAATTATTTCATTCTAACATTTTCTCAAAAAATTATCATTTAATTGATCCCCAAATGTTAAATAAGGCTTAATACATTTTCATATAGCAAAGGTGTAAATAATACTTTAGTCATAAGCCCGTCTTTTGTTTTTCCCCGGTTCTTATGAGCAATGCTAAAACCACATAGTTGTACACAACTTTGTTCAAAACTCGCCATATACTGCAATTTTTTTTTTTTTAATCTTATTGCACTTTACTTTCAATATTAGGAAACATACTGCACTTAAAAAAAAAAAAAAAAAAAATTCTTATTGCACTTTACTTTCAATTATTATATATGACATACGTTATAATAGAGTGAGATATATACATCAAAATACAACAGAATTAGAAAATGGAAAATGTATCATTTTTATTAGAACATGAAAATGAATCTTGATGGTTTCATACGAAAGCTAACATTATTTTGCATTTTTTGAGAAGTAAGTGAGCAATTTATCCAAACTTTGTTTCCATTTTATCACATAAGAACTATTAAATAAAGTTATAACAATTTTTATTTTGATAATCACTAAACTCATATATGAGAATCAACTATTACATAAAAATTTATCTCCAAAACATATATTGATTTCTATTTTCCCTTTCCATACAATTTAAAAAATGTGAAAAACTAAGGAAGCTAAATGTGTAGTTGATCTTAGTCAATCAATAAATAACATAAAAGGGGTAGGGGAAAGCAAACGTATTCATGGTATAATTATTTATTTATGTCCATATTTGTTTTTGTATATGTTAATACTCTTGTTTTCTAAAATATTCATATAGCAACTATATCTTGTTTAATCTCACACAGGTCTTCAGTTTTAGCCCATATCTTGTTTAATCTCACACAGGTCTTCAGTTTTAGCCCAACTCACAACATATAAACCAATGATCATGAAAAAAGAACCCAGCAAGATGAAGCGAAACACAATTTCTAAATTTTCTAAATTTTAACAAATAGAAGATCAAGATTATAGAGAAATCAAAACAAGAGAGACAAAGAGAGAGAGAGGTACCTTTGATAGTAGATATAAAAAAAAAACATGTATTGGGGAAGAGGAAGAGACCTTGTATGTTTTGGTAATTGAAAATGTATTTATAACTAGTAAGTTGCATAGTTAATATATATATATATATATATATATTCTTAAAAAAAAAAATACTCATCAAATCCAATGTGGTAACATAAGTAGAAAGTTTGAATAGAGGACTTTTGGGGTACCATATAGGTTTATGAGAAATTTGAGACTTTCCATATTATTATTTTTCCCAAAACTTTTTATCAGACAAAATAATTTCCTTCATAAATGAGAATTTTATGGTTTTTTTTTTTCAATTAAATCGAAGAAATATATAGGTAGGGAATGACTTCTCACCCCCCATTATACCAAAAGGGAAATTGTATGTAGAAATTAATTATTTTAACTCTTGCCTTTTAGGTTACTCCCACCCCCCCCCCCCCCCCCCCCCCCCCTCCCTTCAAATTTTTTTTTTTGACTTTTTAGTTACTAAAATAAATATGTGTGTGTGTGTGTCTTAGGAATAATTTAAGAGGAAACTTATACCCACTTTAGGTTAAAAAAAAATTGATTACATATCTAAAAAAGTTAATAATGAATATTTAAGTACATATTATTTAAGAATTATTATAATAGTGAAATTTATACTATGCAATTAAGAATTTTTTTTTTTAAGTACAAAAAAAAATGCCTAGTTGATTTCCTATTGTATTTATCTATTATATTTCTCATTTTATTTCTATCACATTTTTGTATATTTAAAGAGTATGATGAATTGAAGCGCAACATATCATAGTCAAATTGAACTCAAAATAAGATATAAGATGTAAGTTCAAGGTCTTTTCTCTCTCTCTCTCTCTCTCTTGAGAATTAGATAAGTTTATTTTACCTAACTAAGGCAATATGATTTAATTGGTGTTGGACTGTACAAAATCATTCTATTAATGTTGGATATATATATATATATATATATATATATAATATCTATTGGTTAGCATGATTTGAATTAAGTTGCTATCACATTGAGGTATATGCTTCAATTGAGAGAATTTTTTAATTCCAAAATAATGGACATTAATATTACCATGGAAAACATAAAGCAATACTGCATGCATGTCCATAGGCATAAAATGGATGCAATAGTGCAACATTGTAAGCGTCCCAAAGTTATTTCCTTAAAAATTATAAATTGTAAGATTTTTTTTTTTTTTTTTTTTTTGGTGAGAAGATATATGGTAAGAATTAGAGATTATATCTAATATTTTTTATAAAAAAACTTTAGTATGTCTAACTTACCATAATGTAATTTACATCATAATTTGTCGAAAAATTAATGAAAATAACCATATAAAGCTAAGTTATAATCTCAAATACAAAGAAAAAGATGAACACCATACAGTCCATAATTATCGATCAGAATATTTTGTTTCCTCTTCCAAGTTATCCTAAGATGTTAGAAATTAGCATAGATTAAATGAGATTAAAAGAAAATTAGCAAGAATTTATGCCGTATTTAATTTTACAAATTACAAAGCCATTCTGAAAATAAAATAAACAAATGGGAGGCAAATGATCATGTACTAAATCAATAAAACACATTCTAATTCTTTAGACACAAAAAATTTTAATGGGTAAAATGCAATTATGTAAAGGAAAATTGTAAACATGAATACAAAGAAATAAACTAACAATTGAAAATTGAAAAAAAGAAAAGAAAAAAGAAACATGGTATTTACAACCCCGGAAAAGAAAATCCTGTAGAAACCTTTACATCGTAATTTGTTGAAAAATAGATGAAAATAACCATATAAAGCTAAGTTATAATCCCAAATACAAAGAAAAAGAAGAAACCATACGGTCCATAGCTATCAATCATAAGATTTTGTTTCCTCTTCCAAGTTATCCTAAGAAGTTAAAAATTAGCATAGATTTAGATGAGATTAAAAGAAAATAGCAAGAATTTATGTAGTATTTAATTTAAAAAATTACAAAGCCATTCAGAAAATAAAATAAACAAATGGGAGGCAAATGATCATGTACTAAATCAATAAAACACATTCCAATTCTTTAGACATAAGCAATTTTTATGGGAAAAATGCAATTATGTAAAGAAAAATTGTAAATATGAATACAAAGAAATAGACTATCAATTGAAAAATGAAAAATGAAACATGGTATTTACGACCCCGGAAAAGAAAATCCAATACAAACCATAAAAATTGCAGTAGAAAAGTAAAGAAGTTCAAGGGAAGAAAAAGAAAAAGTGACCTCAAATAGACTTTCCAATTTTAGTTGTAATTTGGTGACTTTTGTTGCATAAAGAAAGCAATTCGAAATCTATATATAATTAAATCAGTGGGTTTTAAATCCAAAGGGAGGCAATTGACTGTTTTGATAGGGAGAGAAGCCGTTTTTTTTTTTTTTATAAGGAGATGAAAATCCAGAGAGAGAGAGAGTGATTGATTGCTGAATTTAAGGCAATTTGGATTCAATGGAAATTCATTAATAGTATAAACATTTGCTGTTTGTTTGATGGAAAGATGATGAGTTGAGAGAGAGAAATGAGATTGATTAAAGAGAATGTGTGAAGTGGAAACCAAAAAAAAAAAAAAAAATTGTGACATGGCGATAATGTGGCTCAACGGGAGCATAACAATAATAAATGCTACGCTTTAGCTTTTATAATCCCAAATACAAAGAAAAAGAGGAAAGCATACGGACCATACCTATCAATCATAAGATTTTGTTTCCTCTTACAAGTTATCCTAAGAAGTTAAAAATTAGCATATATTTAGATGAGATTAAAAGAAAATTAGTAAGAATTTATGTAGTATTTAATATAAAAAATTACAAAGCCATTTAGAAAATAAAATAAACAAATGGGAGGCAAATGATCATGTACTAAATCAATAAAACACATTCCAATTCTTTAGATATAAACAATTTTAATGGGTAAAACACAATTATGTAAAGAAAAATTGTAAATATGAATACAAAGAAATAGACTATCAATTGAAAATTGAAAAATGAAAAATGAAACATGGTATTTACGACCCCAGAAAAGAAAATCCAGTACAAACCATAAAAATTGCAGTAGAAAAGTAAAGAAGCTCAAGGGAAGAAAAGAAAAAGTGACCTCAAATGGACTTTCCAATTTTAGTTGTAATTTGGTGACTTTTGTTGCGAAAAGAAAGCAATTTGAAATCTATATATAAAAAATTAAATCAGTGGGTTTTAAATCCAAAGGGAGGTAATTGAATGTTTTGATAGGGAGAGAAGCCGTTTGTTTGATAAGGAGATGATAATTCAGAGAGAGAGAGAGAGAGAGAGAGAGAGAGAGAGAGAGAAGGATTGATTGCTAAATTTAAGGCAATTTGGATTCAATGAGAAATTCATTAATAGTATAAACATTAGTTGTTTGTTTGATGGGAAGATGATGAGTTGAGAGAGAGAAAATGAAATTGATTAAAGAGAATGTGTGAGGTGGAAACCCAAAAAAAAAAAAAATTTGTGACATGGAGATAATGTGGCTCAACAGGAGCGTAGTAATAATAAATGCTATGCTTCAGCTTATATATATATATATATATTTATTTATTTATTTATTAGAGCAGTCTTTTTTTTTTTTTCTTTTGATTGAAAGGCAATTATATTTTTCAAATAGTTTAAATTTTTTTTTATATATCAATATTTGGGAGGTGAGGGATTTGAACCTAGATGTCTCCATTTGAAATACTAAAATGTGTTAATTGAGCTACAAGCCTATAAGGCTTTGGGAATGATCAAAATCTTTGGTTTTTTAACATTAATAACTGTGGGAGGACTTTCGTCTCGACCCCCAATCAGGTATTATTTGCTTTGGGATGGGCAAGGGTGGGAGGTGTCTCTCCCTGATGTGGGATTGAGCAAATTCATGCGGGTGGGACGTAGGTCAATCCTTGCCTATCCCAAAGCGAACAATACGTAATTGGGGGCCGAGACGAAAGTCCTCCCACAAGAAGGCGCCTTTTGGGCTTTAAGAGGAAACCCCCACCTTCCCATTTCGGACTACCCATGAGGTCTTACGTGAAGGAGTGCGTAGTGCATGCGAGTCGATGCCCAAATCTTATTTTTGCTCACATGATCACACACACTACGGTACACCCTTCCTTAGGCCAAAGGCTTATAAGGCAAGGGTGGGAGGCGTCTCTCCTCGATGTGGGATTGAGCAAATTCGTGCGGGTGGGACGTAGGTCGATCCTTGCCCATCCCAAAGCGAACAATACCTAATTGGGGGCTGAGACGAAAGTCCTCCCACAAAAAGGTGCCTTTTGGGGTTTAAGGGGAAACCCCCACCTTCCCCCTTCGGACTGCCCATGAGGTCTAACGTGAAGGAATGTGTAGTGCATGCGAGACGATGCCCAAATCTTATTCTTGCTCACATGATCACACACACTACAGTACACCCTTCCTCAGGCCAAAGGCTTAAGGGAAGGGTGGAAGGTGTCTCTCCCTGATGTGGGATTGAGCAAATTCTTGCGGGTGGGACGTAGGTCAATCCTTACCCATCCCAAAGCGAACAATACCTGATTGGGGGCAGAAACGAAATTCCTCCCACAAAAAGGCGCATTTTGGGGTTTAAGGGGAAACTCTCACCTTCTCCCTTTGGACTGCCCATGAGGTCTTACGTGAAGGAGTGCGTAGTGCATGCGAGTTGATGCCCAGATCTTATTCTTGCTCACGTGATCACACACACTACGGTACACCTTTCCTTAGGCCAAAGGCTTATAAAGCAAGAGTGGAAGGCGTCTCTCCCCGATGTGGGATTGAGGAAATTCGTGCGGGTGGGACGTAGGTCGATCCTTGCCCATCCCAAAGCGAACAATACCTGATTGGAGGCCAAGACGAGTCCTCCCACAATAACAATCAAGTCTTAGTTCCAAATTTTAGGGTCATATTCAACCGTATTTTGTTTTGCATCTCTAATTGACATGTCAATTTTAATCTTTTTACTCCCCCATTAATTGTCATGTCATTTTTTTTCATTTCTTCTACTAGTGTCATTTTAAGTATTCCTCAACATGTTTTTGTCCCTCCAGTTGAATTAACTTATCCCTCCTTTGCAAATGATTAAAAACTTTCAATTGATTCTTTTTCATCCTTTCCTTTCATCAACAGGCGACTTTTCACTTTTCTAATTTCTAATTAATATCTTTTGTTTTATTTCCACCTATCTAACCATCTTATGTGCTTCAGGCCATCTTCATGTTTCCTTTTTTAAGTTCATGCTGAGATTTTGCTACGTACTAATTCAAGTCAAAGCCAAAATAAGCTGTTTTATTATATATATATATATATAAACCTTTAACGAGCTAATAACTTGGTTGTGTGAATCTCTCTCATCCATATATCAATAGGGCATCCATATTAAGCAAATTCATCCTACTTTTTCAAATCAAATCTTTCATTGTATTTTCACTTATCCATCCCTCATTTTTTGTATTTCACGCCAGCTTACTTTACACGTTTACTTTTTCAAATTCATTGATGATAGATTTTGCCATGAACTGGCACAAGAGCACAGAACCAAAATAAGCTGTTTTATATGAACCTTAACGAGCTAATAAGCTTGGGTGTGTGTTTCTCCATAGTCCATATATGTAACTTGTCTAGGCTGTGGAACATGCTCGAATGAACCAACTAATGAGCCTAGCTATTTGTTTGTTGACTATTCGTTCACTAGACGGGCCTATGGCTATGTTCGATTAAAAGTATCTTTTTCAACTATTCCTCAAATGAGTACTTTTGAGTTATTTTACTAAGCTAGTATTGGACCTGTAATATTGGAAGATAAGCATGTAATGAAGCACTAGTCACGTCTATGTTATACTTAAAAAGACTAGTCAAGTTTCAATAGATTACTCCTAATCGCCAGTGAAAACCCAAGACAAGTCCGCAAAATACAAACTTATCAAATCCAATCCACATAATTCGGGATACCATAAAGAAAATGTCTGAATCTAAAATCTAGCCAAAGATTAACCGGATCAAGTTTGTACTGACCATCTGATGCATGGACCTCCCTTTTAGCTAGTGGTTTTGTTAGTCTGAAGAGAGACTATAAAAGTAGTCAAAACTTGGCCTTTACAGAAGTCCAAAAGAATGGCCCTGCAAAGGTGTGTGGGGCCATAGTGGTATATCACAAACTCAGTAGTCAGTAGCATGTGCAATGCACGACAATGGCTAAAGCGCTACAAGAATGAAGCATTCACAAACATCTTTAGTTAATACAATTTTCATTGACTTGTTTCGGTAATGGTCTAAATCAATCAATGACCACAACCTCTCCATGTGAAGCGAACTTCATTCGTTCATAATTTCAAACTTGAGTTTACTGTGGTAACTTGATCAATTGCTGCCTTTTTGACGAGCTGACAAGGTGTTTGATGTGGATCAAGTCTGATATTTTTAGCTAGATCTAGCTTTGATTCATTAATTGTGATAGTGAAATCTAATTGGTTGCACTTTTAGTGGCAGACACAAACCATGGATGGTAGGTATGCTTCATGGAAAGGAAAATCCCTGAGAAGATTTATGATTGCTTGTCTTGGTCATACTTACCATCATTATTCTACTTTATTATAACAAAAAAAAAGAGCAAAAGCAATATACATTCACATGAGCACAACAATTGCTTATATTATATTATACCATCTTGTGAAATTTGGTTACATCACCCCAATATACCAACACAAAGATATGCATAATATATGTTTGCAGGAGTAACGAAATTCCAACTTGTTTGTGGACCTGAAATCCATTTCACATTATATACTATTAGAGTAGTTATGTAACCGGAAGAAAAAAAAAAAAGATTCTAGTCACCATTCAAGAAGCTAGAAAGTTAGGAATTTCATTTCTAAGACAAAGTTGTGTACAAATTCTGAAACCGATGCATAACAGCCACATCCATTTCATGCTGATTATAACTTTTCATGATATAAATAGTATGAAAAGGATGGGCATACTGCTACAAGTTATGTGAAAGCGCTAATTGGTCAATGGAGCCATCACAGAGAATTAGACTTGCTATTAAAACCACCATTAAAATTGATGCAAGAGTCCTGCTGTAAAAGGCGCGGCGTAGGCGATGAAATGGCAACAGGTGGAATCTCAATGGAGTTAAGTTGAGGAGGTGGGTGCTGCCACTGAGGGAGTGGTCCAGCCAGGAGGAGGTTTTTCAGGAGCGGACCAGCTTCTATCACTGCCTGCAGGAGCTTCCCTTTCTCTGGCAGTGGCCTCTTGGGTACTAATTTCAAGTTTGCTTGTGATGGCAATGGTTGTGGTAATGGTGGTTGGAGAATTGGATCTGTACCCGGAGATGAAATGATGTTTTCATCAGAGTCAGAAGAGGCAAAATGCTTGCCTGAGTCGGTGCCTTTTGAGTCATCCTCATTGTTTGAAGCAGCTTGTTGTTGTTGCTGTTGTTGTTGTTGTCGTTGTTGTTGTAGTTGTAGTTGTAGTTGCTGCTGTTGCTGCTTTTGTTGTAGTTGTTCTTGAAGCATGAGTTTCTCCAACATTAGGTTCTTGCATCTTGACTGTGCCTCATCTCTCTCTTTGATGGTCCTGCTCAAAAGATCTTTGACATGAATCAGTTCATATTCTCTTTTTGTAATCTCCTCCTTAGCTGCTAAAAGTGTTGTCTCTAGCTCAAAGGTTGTGTACAAGAGAGAATGCCTTAACTCCTCCATTCCCTGCCAATTTAATAGTCTTAGAAAACTGTTTCCTCCAAACACAGCACATTCACAAGAAGTAGAAAATAGTATCTAACAAAAAAAAGCATTGAAGTTAAGATGATTAAAGAATGTCTAACCTCTTCATGGTAGCTGAATTCCCAGCTAAGAGGGCTGCATTGATCCTCCATTTCTTGCAGTGGTCTGACCAAAGTAGAGGGAAAAGAAGTTGGGGTTGTTATGTGTGGTTCCTTTACTTTTTATAGAATTGAAGCACTTTGTCGCTATTTACAGTCCTTTTTTTGTCACTTTAATTTTTTTTTCCCTGGGACATGAGGTTGGAAAAATACACAAAAGGCCAAAAGTATAGGCAGGCCAAATTCGCTTAGTGAATAAATCTTTATGTATTTTGGATTCTGTTGCATGACCAAATTGTGAGGGAAGGAATGTGAAATCTGCAGTAAAAGTAAAGCATAGTTCTTCTTCATATTCTACCTTTTTGGTATGACTAGCGGCGGATGACACGTGCTCATGCACTAGTGAATGCAAAAGTTAAGATGTTGCTGAAATGAGGACTTATTGCATATCCCCTTAAGCACCTAAAAGTTTATGAAAAAAATCCTAATTTATCATATATTTTATTAAATTGCCCTACATTTTATATTTTTACATATTTGTTTTCAGATTATCCATATACACTATAATAATCTATTAAGATGTGTTCAACGGAAGAACCTTCTTTTCTTTATATAGCTTGGAGAAAACATGAATCCAATTTCTTACTTTCAGAAACATTCTCAAATTTTTTTTTTTTTTTTTTTGTTGAAATATTTGAGATAATTTCATGATGTGTCATGGTTATTTTCTGCCAATGAAGTTTCTCTAATGGTTTTACTAAATGGCATGAAGCCTAGCATAGGCATTAGATAGCAATGACCATAATTCAATCTACTCACAAACTGCTTGTCATTGAAATTCTTAGTTGTCCATTGCAGCTAATTCTTATGATCCAATTTTAATGGCTCAACAAGTAAACTAGGCAAGGTAGAGCAGCAACTAATTCTCAGAAATCAGAATATAACTGCTCCTATCTCAATTATATGTAAAAGCCTTGTAGTAGAATTAGAAGCTACAAGATGATATGGATGAGAAATTTAACCAAAAGAACCAACTAACTAGACTATATGGCCTCGCATCCAGGACCGTGTTGGCTGAAATTAATAGAACTAGTATGGAACCATTGATTTCCAGATTGATTTGTTGAAAATCCATAACCGACCACAAAAGTTTGGTATAAATAAGGCTTGGTTGTTGTTGTTATCCATTCCTTATGGAAACTCAGCCACCAGTTTGGGCTAATACAGGGAAAGTATCTTGCTTTGTTATATCTAACAGAAAAGTAGACAAAAATGCTGAAAAAAACAGTGATATTTTGATCAAATATTTAACATGACAAGATCCTATATAACTTCTTGTCTCAGTTTATTGATGAAGAAAGTCAAATCAAGGGTTTTAAAAGTTGGTAATGGGACAAGGAGAAGGCAAAAAGGATTGAACTTAATAAAACTAATCTTGTATTATACTTTAATCCGGGAAAATCTCCTCGGTCAGGCTAAAAGAGAAAGTACTATTTGATGAATGATTAAAGCCATCTGATCCACACACTTTTTTTCTTTTGTAGAGCCATACTGAGGTTTTCTTTTTGACTCTTGAAAGAAAAATTGGATGGATAGTTGTACTATAAAACCGTAGTAGCATGGTATATCATGGTTTTTATCTTTTTACATTGAAGAGGGAAATTTTACCAGACCACGCCATACATGATACATGCCTACCATGACTTATTATGAGCTAGTTGCTGGTACAAATGTTATATATTTGTGTCCAGTTAGTGAGAACCAAAATTTTCAACTCAAATTGCAGTGTCTAATAATCCATCTTTCATTTTGACTTATTTATGTAATCAAAACAAGAATCCATTCCAGATTTTTTTTTTTTTTTCTCCTTTTGACTTGGTAAGATTTGAACTTAAAATCTCTCCCATTGTCATTCCACATTTCCACCATTTTACATTTGAGCCTGAATCCAAGTAGCAATGTAAGGTAACAAAAAATAAGTCCTCTTTTCAGTTTGTTTTTCGCATTGTTTGAAAAGGAAGCCCACAAAGTTTATAGGATCAGTTCTTAGTTCTTAGAATCATTTACAATTGAGCTTTGTTTCATTTTACTACTAAGCTCCAAACTTTGTGGTGAAACTCAAAAGTAGCTCACCAAAAAAGAAAATAAAGAAAATGCCAACATTTATTATGTCATTATCATCCGACCATGAAAAAGAAAAGCATTTATTTTGTCATAGATTATTAGATTGTAAATGATACATGTTTTCCCACCTCACTTGAGAGAGTGTACGCATGCACCTGTCTCAACCTCTTTCATGTTTTATCAGTCAGAGAAGGGAGCGGAACCGAAAAAAAAATTCCACCAAAATATGGCAAAGTAGATGCTGGTAGGGTCCTTATGGACCCCTTTTGGATAACAGAGTTATCAAAAAAATAGAATAGCGGCTTCCAAATTGACTCATTCAAAACTCACTGTTTTGTGTGGGTGACGGCACAGCCTCTACATGCATTTTTTTTTTTTAGAAAGAAAAAATGAGGGTCTTTGTGGCTATATTACACTCTCGGGCAGGGAGCCAGCTGACAGACCTCCCAGCTGAAGGTACGCGCCTGCCAAACTGTACGGAAGTCACCTCACATTTGTGAGTACACCTCACTACTAAGCCTCTACATGCATTGTGGTGTATTTTACTATTTTACACTAGGGAAAAAGTCTAATACACGGCGTGTTTCAATTCCTGAATTCGTGAGTTTAACTCACAATTTCACTTCATGAAAACACTCCAAGTGTGTAATAAACATTTCCCTTTGAACTAACATGTTCATTAGAATTTGAGTTTCAACATTTTAAAAAAATTGTAAATTGCAAACTACGCCCTAAAGTTTGGGGGTGTTTAGATTTTATAAAATAAAATGATGGTACTTCATTTTTATTATGCCATGCCATGTTTAAATATTTAGTTTTTTTTAGGCTACAAAAATGATGCAGCATCATTTTATTGGATAAACTAAACTCACACGGCAAGATTATATGACACTTAACTGAAAATATGGACGAAAGAGTTGTTGATGCAAACGGAATAGAACTTCAATGGGTAAAATCCAAATTTTAAAATTTCAAAGTGTAAAATCTAAACACCTCCAAGCTTCAAGGGATAAAATCTAAATTTTGAAATTTTATGGTGAAAAATCCAAACACCCCCAAATTTTAGGGGTGTAGTTTGCAATTTAAGGAAAAAACCCCACACCTCTGCGACCCCTCTGGTCTTTAACTGGGTTTTCTTGTGTGGTGCAATAAGCCAATAACAATGTTGTCAAACATTAATCATTACAACATGGGTTAAGCCCAGTGGCGGCTCTAGGATTATTTTCTAGGAGGTGCAATGAGAAACATAAATTATATAAAATCTAAAACAAAAATGAAGTTGAATATATTGGCATTAAAAAAGAAAAAAACCCAAATGCAAGAAGTTTTACGATTACCTTCTTTGAGATTTCATATTTTGAAATCGTTACATGATATCTTCATTATCAATTCTATCAGTTACATTTTTTTTCAATGTACATAGCCAAACAATTATTTATCCACTGATCTCCCATTTGATTGATTGATTTCAAATTTTTTAAGATCTAAATGAGCTTTTTATAAGGTTTAAGAATTAAGATTAGCAAATTTATACTTTTGTTGTTGGACATTTAAAAAAAAAAAAAAGATCAAATTAGTTTGTTATTGGACTTTTTTGTGTGTTTAAAAAGGCAAGATATTGTTAAGAGCATCAGATTCAAACTTATTTCAATTGTGTTTAACAAAATTTTAGAGTTAGGGTGTTCAAATTTTTATTTAAGGGGTCAAAAAAAAAAAATTACATTATAATATATATTTTTTGGGCTAGTTCAGGGGGTTCATTTGAACCCCCTGAGCTTAATGTGGAGCCGCCCATGGTTAAGCCCTCCTTTTCTTTTCTTTTCTTTTTTTTTTCTTTTCTGTACGTGTGTTCTATAGAGGGTTATCCTAATACTGTTTCAGAATTCAGAACAAAATTTGCCCTCCAGCTCCTTATTCTAAAACATTGCGAACCTGATAACTTGTAGGCCACTAAAAGTATTATCGCTTGTTATCTTTACAAGAAAGAATGAAAACACTGGTATCACATAATCATCAACTATTCCTTAGTCCCATAAATTCTGAATATTTTTTTAGGCTGCTGGACTCTAACCAGCAACATAAATTATGATGAGTTGATGTCAAATAGTGTTTTTTTTTTTTTAATATAGAAACATGACAAATGGTAATATTGTGAAAACAACTTCTTTCCTTTTTTTTTGCGCGTTTTCTATGCTTTTGTTTTAGAGCGACTCCTTTCAGCTGGATGCCACCACAATCAATTTCTAGGGATGAGGTCTTTGATTGAATAACCGAAACCATAAATCACATCAAAAAGGATCTAAACATGTTTCTCTCGTGGACCCACATAGAAGAGGTGATGTTACATGCATGGAGTGCATATATTCTCCTCTTACATGAGAGTGTGAGAGAGGGGATACATGCACCCGATGCATGATAGATTTTCTTTACGTAAACAGCCATCAGGGTTTTATACTATTATTCCCTAAAATTATTATTTATAATTTGCAATTTTATAGATAAGATAGGATTTCAACTTATGTCGCCTAACCCATATTGATCACTAAGCTAAAACACTAATTAGTTTTTGATGTAGATAGGTGGAGTTTAAACTTCAAATATTTTATTTAACGACATCCACATTTGTACTAGAACCACATTTCCTTTACCTTAAGTGTATGCTTTTTTTTTCCTAAAAAAATGTGTAATTTCATATAACAACTTTGACATAATTTGTTTTTCATAAATTGTTTTCAATACACTTGAATCACAAGATTTAAATTGCGAACAATACTCTCACATGGTATCCACCATTAATAGTATTTTTATTACTTTATTGCACACGACTTACTCACATTTATGAACAAAGTTGGTTAAGACTATTCTTCGCATGAAGAAACATAGTATCGAACTAACAATTACTTTAACAACACATCATTTAACTATTATAACTTCTATTCTAGATGCTTTGTTCGTGCACTAACGCGGTTTATAGTTGTAAAAAGATCAATCTTTTTCAGCTTCTTTCGTTTGCATGTGCAATAGGGTTAAAGTTGCAGGACCCACGCGTCAAGGAAGCTATAGAGGGAAAAGTATTGATTGGATTGTAAGCAAGAAAACGAAAAAAGACAGTTATTGAAGGGAAATGCTGTATTGACTTCAATGGATTATATTGTCAATGATAAGAACGAGTCAGTTTGAATATGGAATGCAACTGTCAAATAATCTTTTCTTTTCTCCTCTTCTTTTTTTCCTCAATATGTAGTATGTAAAATTCTAATTTCACAAAGTAAATCACTGTTGAAATTTGCTAAACTTTAGGATGTTTTCATTAAATTGTAAATTCCAGGACTTGATTTCAAGTGCCCTTAATTAGTAAATCAACAAACTTCGAATTGCAGATAACAAAAATTCAGCATTTAGCACACCTGATGCTGATGCTCTTACTTAATATATGCTGTTTGCCTCTCCCTAATATGAAAATTCAAAAGGCGGGTTAAATCTCATTAGCTTTTAGTAACCACATGTTATATGAGATCTAAAATATATATCATTCACTAATTTAGTGCCGTATATGAATTCAAATACACCAAATTTGGAAAATTGTGAACCCCCCCCATACACCGAATTTGTCAATATTCCATAGATACAATGTATCTCATGGAGGGACGATCCCGTGGACATGCATCCAATGAGCTAAAAGACATTCTCGATTTCAAAAAAAAAAAAAAAAAAGAAATCTAACAGTTCATTGTACTATTTTTTTTTCTTTTATTTAATTCAGATTTTGACACCTTTAACTACAGCTTCTCAATTTCTATCTTCCTTTCAACAGAAATAAATAAAAAAATAAAAAAAATACAATTACAAATTCTCACATTAAAGATTTTAAAACTCCTAGTTGCTCCTCTTATGGAAGAATCATTAGCCACAAATGTACAGTTACAACCAAACAAGATTTCACCCAGTCATTCCATGCATCAGATAATAGCTTTTGGAGTGAACATACATAAAAAATTACTCCCCGAAGGAATACCATCAAGGCATTAATCATTAGCCTCATACTAATAGTTATACAACAATGGAAATCAACCATGTCCTCGTAAGACCCAAATTACACCTCTTATGAAATAATTGTTACTCGTAATCAACCATCTCCTCAACACAACCCCAAACCACAAGGACCATATGGAATTAGAGAAAATACAACTCTTTATAATAATGGAATACCACTGAGCAGTTCAGCAAGAAAATCTGTGTTCTTCAGATACAACATCAATGAACTACATCGCATTAATATTTTGTGCATTCTTAGTTATCATCGGCAGGTGATAACAAAAGAAATTAAAAAATTTACAGTGTGTTGGGAGCATGCATCCCAAAAAAGGAAGTTGTACAACTGGAAGGTACAAAACAATAATATCACAAGGCACAAAAGACTGCAAGATGCAGAAAATGCTGCTCTACTCATTCACCACATTCAACAAAACGAAGGACAAATTTGAAAAAGAATTTGACTCACTCATTTCGCCGCATCTTTATGTTAAGTGGAATTTCCTTATAGGACTGAACCTTCTCAGCTGCTCGTCGCAATGGCCTTCCAACTGAAGATCTTCGATTTTCTTGAGCTTCAAATCTTAGGGCAGTATTTCCTTCATCTTCTTCTTTGACCGACAATCCTGATAACATTTGACCACTTTCATGCACCAGATCGTCATGTACAGGAGAGAGAGGAAATTTGGCACTGTCTATCTCAAACAAGTCTTCAGTTTGTTCTGGCTCTATAGATTTAAACCTTGCAGATTGCCTTCTCAAACAACGCCTGTTAAAAAATTGTTGAAGTACACCTAAGAATCCTTCAATTCTCTGGATCATTGCTTAAGTCCATTGGAAAGACTAACCTAGAGTGATAAATCAAACATGCATAAACAAACCTCTTATTGCCAACATTCTCTTCAGCATGGACTGGTTTAAGACTAGTAGGGCCCGAAGCCTTATCTATCTCAAACAAGTCTTCGGTTGGTTCAGGTTCTTCAGAGTTAAACCTAGAGGATTGCCTTCTCAAACACCTGTTGAAACATCAAAGTATATGAAAGGATCCTTTAATTACCTGCATCATTTGTAAAAATCCATAGGAAAAATTGGCCACAATCTCACACAAAGCAAAGAAACATGCATGGACAAACCTCTTCTTTTCAACATTCTCTTTAGCATGTACTGGTTTAGTAGTGGTGGGACCCAAAGCTGTCCAAAAATCATATAAGAAAAAAGTTGATATCATAAACAGATTCAGATTTTCAAATGAAATAAACAGATTCAGATTTTCAAATGAAATGCCTAGTATGCTAATTACATTGTTTTTTGGATTGCCTTCTCCGGTTTGTATTACAAGGTTTACAGTCCCCCTTATATATCATAAACAGATTCAGATTTTCAAATGAAATAAACAGATTCAGATTTTCAAATGAAATGCCTAGTATGCTAATTACATTGTTTTTTGGATTGCCTTCTCCGGTTTGTATTACAAGGTTTACAGTCCCCCTTATCTGCTTGAAAGGATTCCCCTGCCTGAGCTGCCTCATCACACTCAGTTAAACCTACCTTAAAGGAGTGAAAGAAAAGGTGAAAATAACACAGGGGACAGAAAAATACCAATTGTCAACTTTGTTAAGAACCACTGAGGTGATTTGTATAGGTACCTTATTTCCTTTATCCTGACAAATTAACATTTTCTCTTTGACCTTGGAAAAAAAAAACGTCAAGTCAACAAATGATCTTACATGGAATGATGGAACTGATTAACATGGATACTAGTTAAACTGACCTTTTCCAGTTTTCTTGCTTTGAGCAAGCCATTTTTGCATCCAAGCTCATGATAGAGTGCTTTTAGCTGAAAAGGAACAAAACTACAGATGTCAATTTATAACAGATTATAACATAAGGCATCAAGGCATAAAGTTTTACTGCTTTCTTGCAACATAAGTTAACTTACCCTATCTTTACCTGAATTAAGTTCCTGCAAAGATGCAAAACACGTTAGTTTCACCAAGGCATCAAATACAGTCTCTAAAAAGTTGCTACCAGTTTTAATTAAAAATATGTGATAGTAAGTTACATATGCACCCATTGAGTTTTTAATCAACAGTCTCAACCACTACCCATTCTTGTGGGAGGAGGAAATACCATTTGAGCCAGAGCTCATAGGCACTGCATGATTTAATAAAATTGTACAGCTAGCTATTAAAAGATGTGAAGGTACCGCCAACATCTGGCTGTTTGCTTGGGCAAGTTGCAAATTCTGTTGCTGCACTTTCTGCAGATGGAGTCTAAGTTTCTGTAACTCCATGCCACTCAGTTCAATAGTTTTACTGTCAACCAACATTAAGGAAAGCCAAAAGGCACAAAGTAAAAACCCCAGAACCATATCACAGAAACCAATTTAAGAAAATAAATAAATAAATAGATAAACTAAGTTGATCGTGAAGGATACTTTCTGTCAGCAAGAATCTTCATCAATGTCAAGTTTTCCTGAAAATCGGATCAAGAAATACCCGGGTGAGCTAAACTGACAATATAGACCTAAGGAACACAGATATCCACGCACATGCAGTACACAGAATAAGGAACCACTTTGAACATACCCTCTGTAGCTTTTCAATGTACTCCTTAGTTGTAAGTGATACAGGCAGTTTTTTCACCTCTTGGTCTACTGGTCTAGGTCGCTGCTGCAAGTTGCTTATGTCAGCTAGCCTTTTCCTTGGGGCACTTCCAATTTTTGAACCCTTTACCATTCCTTTTGTCTTATCATCTGCCACCCAAAAAAATAAAATTTTCTCAGTAATTGAACAACCCAAGTACTACAAGAACCAAAGCCCTCATTGGGTGCAAAGAAAACCAAACAACAACAAAAACTTAGTCCCAGATTTTAGGGTTTGGCTATGGATTCTCAACAAATTAGTCAGGATCGGCCACATCTTTTCTATCATTTTATTCAATCTGAAGCCATACCCTCTACCATTTCTTTAACTAGCATATCTTTTTTTACTACATCTTCCTTTAACTTTATCCGTTCCCTCAACTTGAATCTACTCACTCTTTCTCACCATTGCATTATTTGCTATCCTATGAATAAGGCCAAGCCATCAGGTAAATATCCTTCATCTATGCTAACAACTCACATAAACTGAACCCAATAGCTGTATTAGGTGGAAATGGAGGTCAAACCCATTTTGATTTACTTTTTTTTTTCCACACATTTTCTCAGCAACCAAACAAACCATATTACAGGTTCCCACTTCCTACCTCAATTCCATGCTAAAATTCCAAGTCACTACGAAAACCTAACCCTAGCAAAGTCAATGTGTAATTCCAAATCCTTCACTGCATCAAGTAAACCCTAACACTATAAACCTAATAGATAATCAATAAAACGAAATCAACACTAAAAAAATCAAAAATCAAAATGTAATTTTACTTAGAATACCACTATATATATAGGGGTTTAGAAAAAATCAAGAAGTAAAGGGAAAATAAATAAATAAAAATGAGGGCAAGTAGGGATTTAGTTACCTGGAGCAAGAGCAACACAATTTTCTGAATCAAGAACCATGGCAGCGTCCATGGTGGAACTCGAATCCGAGCTAAAAACCCTAATCCCTCTCTCTCTCTCTCTCTCTCTCTCTCTAAACTCGCTGTGTATGTGCGCGAGGGAAATAGGAAATTGAATTGAATGTGAGGAGGGAAAAGAAAATGAATTAAATATGAAGGGTAAAATGGTAAATGGGTTTATGGTATGGGGAGCCCAACGGCTTTCCGAAGCAAATCCGAGCCTGTTTTAGATTTGGGAATGCGTGAGCAGAGATAGAGTTATATAGTCTGTCAGTCACAGCAATATGTGCAAGGTCAAATTGAATATGGACGCGTGGCATAAGTTAGAGATGTTAAAAGAAGTCTATTTTGGGCTTTCATAGTGGATTGGGGGTATCATAATTTTGGTGATGGGTAAACTGGGCCTCGTTTTGCAGATTACAAGAAACATTTTTGAGAAAAGAAACTTGGCAAACAAACAAGCTACTGAGTGTCAAATGGATTATATACCAACATCTGCCAATGTTTTGTGGATAAGCTATAATAATTATTAATGACATTACTATCAATGGCCTCCATTGCAGCAATTCCAATTCATACGGGTTACTTAAATGACATTTCTTGTCGTTTCCAATCAAAATCGTTATGGTTTATATCCCCTCCCCCATTTAGAATATATCACCAAAAAACTTTTAATAATAAAATGTTGTGCCATCAAATGCCTTATTCCAGTCTTGAGCTATATAAGTTCAAACATTAACATGAGCAATTCATCTTTTTTGCTCTAACAATATGAGCAATCCATTTTCATACATAGCAAAGTTTGTTATATGCTCTAAACAGTAGATGATAGTCTAGATTCATAGTCATCAATCAGTTGAGATTAGTGAGAAAGTGTGAGATTCACAAACTACAATTGATCATATTATGTGTTCTCTAGTAAGTCGTCCTTATCACCAATCTTTGACCTTTGCATCTATTGGGAGTATTTTTGTGGTTGTGACATGTGTCATGTTTTGATGAGCTAATGGCTAAACTCTAGTTCTATTCGGGTAGTCAAGTCCAATACTCACGCCAATGGATCACCTGTTGGCCGCTATCATTGCATTTTCTTCCAAGTGAAAATACAGCATAATGAATGATGAAAATATCAAATTGATGGGAAAACTAGTTTTCTCATATGTAAATATGAGGCATGGACATGCAAAAATGAAGGACAATGTTAAGTTATTGTAAACAAGGCTAAGCAAGTATAGTTGGTGGAATTGGATGGTAATATTTGTCTATGCCCAAATTAATATATACAGCTTTAAATCCATGTCAATAACTGTATCAAGCAACATCACTTGAAGATGTGTAGAAATGTATAGATGGAAAGTAAGGAACTGGAAAGCTTATCTTGGTTGCAAGTAACATGTTCATCTTTTGGCGAAGTAGACATGAAACATGTGCAAGGAGGTTGAGCCCAAAGACTTGCATTAGCAAATGTAATATGGAGCGGAAAATTCTTAAGTAGTCCCGGAGCACAGAGAAATGGTGATCCCTCCTCTTACATTCATGGTGGACCCCACCATGATTTTAATGAGCGAACCCCACTATAAATGTGAGAGAAGAGAGCATCATTTTCTATACTCCTGAAGTACCTAAGAATTACTCTATGGCAGCAAGTATAAAAGCTTGTAAAAATAGCTCCAATGACTTGAGAGAGTTAAATGTTAGTACTTAGTACAATGAAATAAGAAAAATAATGAAGGATGAATAGAAGGAGAAAGGGGTATGCTAAAATTAAGAGCTGTGGCAGCCTTGCTTTAATGGTGATTGACTCTTGTTTTATGGAGGTAAATATGGTGTTGGCTGATACTTTGCTAAACAGCAGGTATAACTTATAGTTTTTGTGACTTCCTTCACTTACACATGATATCAACATACGTGCAATGGTCTCACAAGTGTTCCAAGCTCCCTTGTTAGACTTTGAGTGAACTTAAATTGATGTGGCATTTTGCCTTCCAATCCACTGCTCCTCGTCTTTTCCTTTTGATGAGCTTGGTGGTTCACATAATGGAGGGGAAATTTGGATTTTAACTTGATGCTTGTCATTTGGCTGATTCCTTGTTATTTTTGCTTCAATTTAACCAAGTTAACTTAGCAAAATAGCCATGGTTTCTTTCGTATCGGCATGGTCATGCTAACAGCTTTGACCTTCTTGGGCTTAGTTGAGAGTAATGTCATTTTCCCCACACACCAACTACATGAGAAGATAGTCCCACGAATTGTGGGTTTTCTTTTCGAAATCTTACATTTTTTCACAATTTTTTGCCACAACTATAACGTGGCAAAATGCGATCGGTGAAGAAAAAATAGTGAGTTTATATGTAAGTGATGGTTAACCACTCAATCTATCATGTCAAAGTTGTGATAAAAAAAAATTGTGGAATAATTTGTGGTCCTATAACTGCTCTTTCTTTTCTTTCATGGTCGATGTACTGGTTCGTTTGGGATATGCTTATTTTGCTAAAACTGAATTTTTTTTACTGAGAGTACGATAGATAAAGGTAAAATTTAGCTGAAATAGTACAGTGAGACCCATGAATAGTATTAAAAAGTACAATGGGACTCATGAATAATAGCAAAAATAAGCTGAATAATAAAATGAGTTAGCAAAAATAATCTTTACCAAACAGACATGTATTATTTAATTTATTTTGAGGACGACCAATTTGAAAAGGCCTTGAGCTGGAGATTTAATTATTTTAATGAAAGATCCAGTGGGCCTTGGGGACCGATTTTGTGATCCCAATTTCACCCAACTCGAGGTCCTTTTTTACGAGGGTTATGGACTAAAAAAAAGTGTTTTGGATTGGCTTTATGGGCTTTGGCTTTGCTGATTTTGTGTCCAAAAAAGTGCCCCCGCTAAGATCATTCCCATTGGCAATTATAATTTATAAATGGTAAATGTGGAAAAAATTTAGCATAAAGGCGCAAAAAGAATCTAGCAGTCGGACTTGTAAAATCTTACAATTGTAATTTTTTTTTTGCAATTATGCAACAGTGTCATCCTAAATGTAGGATGGCACTTGTAGCACTTTAGTAAAAATTATAATATATTTTACTTGATAAACTGAAAGAGAGATGGTGGAGAAGAAAGAGAGGGAGTTGTATTGGAACATATTATATTATTTTAGTAGGTAATATATATTATTTTAATGAGTAAAATAGGAAAATAAAAGTTGGGATGTTGGTTGTATTGTAAAATGGTATGGTATAATTGATAAAGTAGCTTTTTAAGATGGTAAAATAGAATAGGATGGAAGTTGCGGATGCAAAAGCTCTAAACATCATCCATCAATTCCATCCAATCTGCATGAAACCGAAATACAATCTTAATTCTTGTGGGTCTCACTTATGCTCGAGCAAACTTTTCTTCCCTACTAGTTGGTTTAAGAATCTATATTATCTACTTTAAAAGGTTTTTGTCTTTATTTTATTTTATTTTTCAACAAGATACTTCCAAGTTTCAACAATCCTTATCTCAAAGTTTGTTCCTTCGGTAAAGAGGTCACCTTATCTCAATCTGCATCAAGCTTCCTTTCTGCTAATCCTTTATTTGCATTTTTTCTTTTCATTTCCCTGTTTGCATATTTCTTAAAAATGCATTTTGTTATCCCTTTTCACAAGACTTTCCATGTGAGGCAGAATTGCATAGCAAACAAACAAGCCTAATTTTCATTTTTAAATTCCACAAGTTTGGAACTTTGGAACCATACTTTTAGCTTCCATGTTTGATGTTTAACTTTTTCTCTCTCGAGGCAATGTATCGGAGGCTTTTCTTCCTACCAAGACAAAATACACGTAGATTAAGCATCACAAGTCTCCCATTCCTTGTCAAAAAAACAAATTGCTATTTTTTATTCTTCTTTTTTCTCCCTTTATGTGTCAATAAAACCCGAATTGTATTCATACGAAGTACTAGGGATATTGGCCTATATTAGAGTTCTTATTATAAAGTGTATAATTGATAGGGCAACAAGTCTTGCAAATTGCAAAATGCGTATAGAGCAATTGAATTATTGACATAATTAGTCTATTAGAGCCTTTGATCAAATCATTAAAGTTTGAAAGATTGTGTATTAAGTTATGTGAAATAAAGTACAACAATCTACTTTATATATCGGTAGATAAGGTGTATTTTTGTATAAGTAACTTACAACTATGGGCCTAAGCCCATTGAGTTTATATTTTAACAGCTCCCCTCAAACTCATGTTGAGGGAAGTGATATCAACTTGAGTTTAGAAGTCAAAGCATGAAAGCGTCTTGGTGAAGGAGGCTTAGGGTCTGTTTGGTTGGAGGAGTGAAAAAGTGGGAGGATAGAAAATGGTGGAAGAGTAAAAAAGTGAGGGGATAGAAAAGATTTTAATTTTCCTCCTTTTTGTTTGGTTGAGTGTGAAAAAGTGGAATGATGGAAAAAATGTCTTTGTATAAATTTACTCATATACCATTGTTAAAAAATAATGTCCTATTAAAAAAAAAAAAAAAAAAGCAGTCATCCAAATTTATTAGAAAATAAAAATCATATCTAGAAAAAAAAATCACCTCTAAAGAAAAAACAAAAACAAAAAATCACCAAATAAAAAAAACGAAAAAAAGAAAAAGAAAAAGCAACGAAACTTGCCTAGGAAATCAAAAAAAGAAAAAAGAAGAGCAACGAAGCTTGCCCAGGAAATCATAAAAAAAAAAAAAAAAAAAAAGAGCAACGAAGCTTGCTAGGAAATCAAAAAAAAAAAGTAAGAAGCAACGAGAAAAACAAAAACAAAAACAAAAAACAAAAACAAAACAAAAAGGCAATGGATTGGACTGAGTTTTCTCTTTATGTTGGAGAGAAAACTGTGGGGGGTGAAAAACCCAACCTAACGTATTGGGCCCAAGGCCCTATTTGAGGACCACTGTTTGTCCAACGAGGTGAAAACACTCAATTAAAGGCCCATGTGAAAGGAGCATGTCTGGAGAGGAGCACGTGCATGATCCGAGGAGATGTTCAATTGTCCGAGGAGTCCAATATCCTCAGATTCGAAGAAGCTTGGTCCGACAGGTGTCTGGGAAGCTCAAGTGATCCCCCTGACAGATGTAATGAGGGAAATGAACCTCAGGCACGCATGAGGATAGCAGGAACGGAGAAATATCTAGGAGACAGACTTCAACCACCGCATTAAATGCACTGCACCTACTTCCCTGACCACATTAATGTGGAGAAGACACCTGAACAGTGCACCCTCAGCTACCGCCACTCACACAAGGCTAAAGATGGTGCATGATAGGACATGCACTCAAGTGGGCGTCTAGATGATGAACAAGTGGACGGTGAAGATGTAGGATGGAGGGTACTATATAAGAGGAGGATGCCTCTGATAGAGGGAGATCGAAAATCAGAAGTGAAAAAGGAGAGAATTCCATTACTGTAGCTCCAAGAATTGTAACCCAAGTTTAGGAAATAAAAACACCTCTTCGGACGTTACGTTTGCATCTGTCCGAGCACGTTTGAACACAAATTTATCCACAAACACTGCTGTCTAATACTGTTATTTCATTTCTAGCCTAACTCTTTCACCCACTCTCTACAAATTTATTGTCTTGGGTTCAGTGGGCTCAAAATCCATATCTTCTTGGGCTTGGGCTACAAGAATTGACCCTACAAAAACATTTTGGTGAGCCTGGAGAGAAAACACATAGGTCTCACCAATTTTTTTTCCCTCCCCTCCCTCCAACCAAATACCTACCAAAAAAGTTTTCTTTTCCATTTTTTCTCCAAAGTTTTCCATCCACCCTATTTCACTTCCAAATAAACACACTTATAGGGTCTGTTTGGTTTGAGGGGTGGAAAAGTGGAATGATAGAAAATGGTGGAAGGATGAAAAAGTTGGAGGATATAAAAAATTTTAATTTCTCTCATTTTTGTTTAGTAGGGAGTGGAAAAGTGGAGGGATAGAAAAAAATGAGTGTGTATAAATTTACTCATACACCCTTGTTAAAAAATGATGGCCAATTAATACAAAAAAGTGACAAATAACCAAAAAAAAAAAAAAAAGCAATCACCCAATTTATTAAAAAAAAAAAAAAATGAACTGGACATGGGCATTTTTGTCCATTAAGCAGTCTCATTTTCTCACTTCAGTTTTTTCTCCATTTTGGAGAGAAAACTTTTTAGTGGGCTTGGAGAGAAAACACCTAAGCCTCACAATTTATTTTCCTTCTTCTCCACCCAACCAAACACACTCAAAAAAGTTTTCCTTCCCATTTTCTCTCCAAAGTTTTCCATCCACCCTATTTTACCTCCAAACAAGCACACCCTTACTGAAGATGTCAGCAAGTTGATTTTGGAAAGAAACTGACTACAACTGTAGAGCACTCTAGAGTAGATAATGACAAATAAAGTGACAATCAATTTTAATATGTTTGGTATGCTAGTGGAAGATGTTATTGTGGGTCATTTGAATAGCACTTCTATTGTCACAGTAGATTGGAGTGGCAGTTGAGAAGTTAACTCCAAAATCCTGTAGCAACCAAGCCACAGAAGCTCAACTATGGTGTCTACAAGAGCGTGATATTCAGCCTCAATACTAAATCGAGTAACAACATTTGTTTTTTGCTTTGCCAATAGATGAGAGAGTCACTAAGAAAAAAAACAATATAAAACAAAAAAGAAAATGCTATTAGGCTCGATTTCATTTCTACCCTGTGGGGTCTGTACTCGAGCATGAGCTTGACAAAGATTCAGCATAAGTTGCAAATGTTTATCTAGTAAGATTGAAGTAAGCATGATTAACGGACCTTTTGTTTTGGGGTCAAGGGTTCCCATCATTCCATCAAGATGGAGGCAGTTCAGAACTCGTGCTTTAGTACCCTACTAGCTAGTAGTTTTTTTTTTTTTTGAAAGTCCCTACTAGCTAGTAGTTACTACCCCTTAAATTAGATGTTACCTTCACTGAATTTGTGGCAATTAGAATATAGAGGGAAGTGCAGAATTATGTGTTCGAGGGTCTATCATCAAGGCACCAAATGGTCCAAAACTCCACATTGTAAATTGGAAAGATTGTAACGATATCACTAAATAAAACAAAGTTTAGAGCTTTTTTGATCCACTATGGTGTAACTTAAAGGAATATATATATATATATATATATATAATTTTAGTCAAATGATATATCATATTTAAGATATATATCACTTATTTAAATAATTTTATGAATTATGTAATTTAATACGAGTGAATAATCTTATAAACCATCATATAATATGACGGAATAAATTTCTCAAACCTAGTTTTAGAAGAAAGCCTTGTCCCAATTAAAAAAAATGGCATGTTGGGACGAAGCATTTGAGGACTCCGGTTGACCACAAGTTGAGGTAGTGTGCATCTTAAGAAATTCCAACCACAACACCCTTACAAAAATATAAGGATTGAATCTATGGAGCTATAAAGTCTATTGGCATCATAGGCACCTTTTTTTAGTTTAATAATCATCGGCTGCTTTTTGATCTTTTAATAGTGGAGGTGAATCTATATTCCAACGAAAAACGTGAAAAAGAAATATAAATCAAATGTTAAAGTTACCATTTACTGGATTCTTTAAAAAAAAAGTTAACAACGACCCTAACTTTAAAAAAATAATATATATATATATATATATATAGATGTATTTTTTTTTTTAATGGCCAATATCGGTGAGGGGTGAACATTATGATGGACTCCACAGACGTGATCATTGGGGCACTCACCCGCTAGCAAGATTTTCAGATTCGGACCGTTCATTGAACCGTAAAATGGAGAGGTTCAAGGTTTTTGAGGTTGAACCGGGGTCGAACCGTGATGACGTAATAATTAATTTAATAATTAATTAAAGCCTAAATATAGATATTAAATTTATAAAACTAGCAAAATTGACTAATATATCTATATATGTGAGGAAAATTTAATGATTTTCAAGCATATATTTAATAATTAAATAAGAAAGTTAATAAAATAAAATAATAACCATGAAAACATTAAAATTTATGATTAATTTTTGAAGTAAAGTTGAATATCTTTGAAGGATTTTAATTATAATTTTTTTTTTATTTCTTGTAAGAGATGGATAATTTAATTAAGTAGAATAAAATTGTGTTAAATTGTTTTAAAAAAAAAAATTTGCTAAGGGGTTGGACCGCACGGTTCTTGCCACCGGTTCGTGCGGTCCAACCCCGGTTTTAGAAGTTCACGGAATTGCCACATATGCCCGGTTTTTTATGCTTAAAAAACCGGTTTTTATCCCCATTCTCGGTTTTCACGGTCCGGTTCTGAGAACTATGCTCGCTAGGGAATGTTGGATTGAGCCATTATTATTGTTGTCCGGAGTGACAACAGATCTCAACTTAGCCCTACGGGAAGGCTAGTACCATTGGAGTTCGAATCTAGGACCTCAAGTAGTGTTGCAGTCTTGCGTTCGTGTCAAGACCACTAGACCACCCTTCTCGATGGTTAAAAAATAATATAATGATAATAATAAGATTAATATAATATATGCGGGCTCAAACCTACAAGCATAAGCTATTGGGTTAAGTGCTATCTTTGTATGGTATATTAAGAACTTAATTGAAGTCTTCCCAAAATATTATCTTTCTAATAGGTGATAATCGAACTTATAGTGAGGTAGAAATATTATTAAGATCTAGTTGGATGAGGGACGAGTATGTATACTTGAAACCCAAACACGTTTACATCACAATATCACATAAGGCAAGCCATCATAGCTCATACCATAAGATTCACATACGTTGTCTTGAAGTTTCAATTGAACTATCTCCAAGATATTATCCCTTACATTTAAAACATTCTTCTTTAAGAATACCTAATTTTATCACCGATAACAAACTAAAACTTATGAGTTTACAAAAAATTGTGATTTAAATATTTTGTATTTGAATTTAATTCTTGTAAGGTCAGTTTTTGTAGCCCAATCCCAAAAGATTTGGATTATGAGCCCAATAAACCCAAAACAATGAATTTGTAGAGAGTGGGTGAAAGAGCTAGGCTAGTTATGAATTAAACAGTAATCAACTACGGTATTTAAGGATGAATTAACATGCAATCATGCTTGAACAACTGAACCAATGAATGTTCGAAGAGGTGTTTTATTGAATGAAATGTGATTACAATTCTTAGAGCTACAGTAAAGTTGTTTTCTCCTTCTCTCTCTTTTTCTTCCCCCCATTACCAGAGGCCTCTTCTCTTTATATAGCACCCTCTCTCATTATCTTCATCGTCCACTTGTTCTTCATCTGGGCATCCACTTGAGTACATGTCCCATCAGGTATCTTCTTTAGCTCTCTATGAGTGGTGGTAGCTGAGATTATACTGTTCAGGAGTCTTCTCCACATTAATGCAGCCAGAAAAGCAACTGCAGTGCATTTAATGTGGTGGTTGCAGCTTGTCTTCTAGATATTTTTCCGTTCCTATCATCTCCATACGTGCCTGAAGCCTTCCCTTATTATCAAAATCATTAGAAAGATTATTTGAACCTCCCAGGTGTCTACTTGACCAAGGCTCTTTGTGTCCGAGGTGGATGACCTCTTCGGACCAATGGCGATCTCTTCGGACTACACTCCTCATTCACTTCCAGGTATGTTTCTTCCACACGGGCTCATTCTCAAACATTTTCCTCTCTTCAGACACACAGTAATCTTCAAATAGGGCCCTAGGCCCAATACGTAAGGTTGGGCTTTCACCCCCCACAATAGTCCCTCAAAATTTTAGTTTTTCCCTCACATCCGATGAGAAAAAATAGGATTTTGATTTGTCACGAAATAAAATTTTGAAAAAGCATAAATATCTGGACTTACACGCGTGTGGGCATAGGTGCAGGCGCTTCATTAATGCTGCTGTCATTTCAGTATTCCCAAAGCACTATTAATTACCCCATACGGCATTTTGTCTCTGGTATCCAACGGTGGAATATTGATCCAACGGACGTGATTCTTCCTCAGAATTTGGGCGGGATGACTCCTGCCCCTTCGCTTGCCCCCATATAAAGCCTCAGAAGAGGTTATTTCTTCTTTACTTCGCAAATTCTCAGACCACCCAGCAAACTCAAGCACTCGAATCCACCAAGTTCTTCCAATCATCAATCCTAGTCCTACCCAGAGTCTGTAAGAATCCTTCTGCGAGTTTGAAGATTGTTCTCCGATTTAGTTTGCGTAAGTTTCGACATCTCTAAACCCTTCATCTTCTTCTCGGCCAGTATTCTCGGCCTTCAAACTCTTATTTGCCAGTTATTGCTCTGCGCCCTTCTCTAGTTAGCCAAAAATAGGTAGATTTGAGGATCTTGTCGATAGTCCCACCTTAATAGAGGAATTTAAGGAGACCTACGGCATACCACAGGGGGTAAATCTGAGGTATTGTCCTCCGGAGCGGATATTAACCGACCGAGGAAAGGGGGAAGCCGTAATCCCCATGATAGCATTCATAGAAGGAGGAATGACTCTTCCTATGGGTTCTGTCACCAAAAACTATCTTCGCAACCATAGGCTTTCTCCTGAGCAGTGCGCGCCCAATCTCTTTAGGATCCTAGGAGCCATTGACGCCCTGAACCTTCATCTAGGATTAGGACTTACCTGGCATGACGTGGTACATATGTACGAGTGTCATAGCCAGAAGGGAGCGGGATACTATCTTAAATCCCGGTCTGACGTCGTTAGGCTCGTCTCCTGCCTTCCCAAGTCCAATAAAGGGATGAAAGACGACTATCTAATCGTCTCGAGCGCGTGGCATGACGGTCTTCATTGTCCGACCCAACTAGGAGAGCTAGGTGGGACCTCCTAGACCTAGGTTTCCTAACAATAGATTTAGGATCTTCGTTTTTTTTTTTAACAATCTATCTTTTCTTTGTATCATTATTTTCAGGTTTCTAACCAAGTTTTTTTTGTGGTGTTAACAGATAAAAATCGCGTTTCTCTTTGGCTCAGCCTCACAAACGTTCCCGCGCTTAATTACTTACTCCGATCGGAAATTTTCGTGAGTGAAGACGGGCAGCTCCAATCTGTTCCCTTCATTCTTGGTTACACGCCTAAATCAAAGGATTTTCAGCCGGTCGGCAACGCTGTTACTCAAGGGGACTATCGTCTCAAACGGATAGACGTCGGTTAGCGTAATTTTTTAGCACCGTACGATCTTGCGCCCGTGCCACATCCAAATCCTCAGGGTGTGCCATTGCTCCTCCACCCAATTCAACAAGTTCCTTTTGAACCAGCTGCGGCAGAGGAAAGAGTCGCTTCTTCAACCCCTTTGCTTGACGAGCAGATTGACGAGTTCAAGTTTGAATGAGAGGCTTCAGGAGAGGTTCAAGTGATACAAGTTTTTGACGCCGAGGAGGAAATTAACAGGCAGTCAAGTGTTCGTCCTCCCGTTTTGACAACTGCTCGTCCAGAAGCCTCTTCGAAGGAGGAAGATATCGCGGACTTGAGGAGTTTAATGAAGAATAGAGGTAAAAAAGCTGAGCCCAAAGGGACTGGTACGTCCCAACCAACTGTGAGTCTTCCCCCAGCACCTCCTCAGGTTCCTCTGGATCTCGGCGCCAAGCAATTTCTAGATTCGAAGAAGAAGAGACCCCATGCTGACAATGAAGGAAAGGAGGTAGCGCCTCCGAAATGGACTAAACAACAAAAGGTGGCTAAAGATCACCGAAGCCCTCGTGGCTGATGTGCACCGAGGACCTCGCACCTGGTCCCCAAGGCTGGAATTGGATGGTGCTCCAATCCCTTGGGAGGCCTCCCTCAGAAATTACGATGGGGGGAGGGCAGGTCTTGTTGCTGAGGCTTTGGAGCAGCCACTTCTCTTTCCAAAGGACATGGACTCTTATAGGCGCTTCAACCAATATGAGCTCTTCCTATCCCTTAAGAGGGATATAGCCATGGTAAGTGAACTGATCCGCTTAATTAAGATGCTGACCTTTTTTTTTTACTTACCCCTTCTCTTTGCTCTGTATTGAAATTTTTTGTTATGTAGATTACCCAGCAGATTTATGTGGCCGAAGAGTGGAACAAGAATTCCTATCTTGAAGCCCAAGCAGCAGCCCAATCTTGATCTGAGGCAGAAAAATCTCTGGGCAGCCTGAGGGAGGATTATTCTCTGCTGTCCGAGCAGTTGAAAGACATAACCAACCAGAAGAATAGCCTTGATGCTGGCCTCAAAAATACTAAGAAGCAGGCCGAAGAGCAGCGTAAACTATTGAACATGGCGGAGATCAACTTGGTGACAGAGAGGGAGTTGGTGAAAGGACTTAAGGCTAAGCTTCAAAAAGCTAAGGAGAATGCCCGATTGGCCGAGCAGAACGCTCAGCTGGCCAAGGAGGCAATCGAGGCTGAAAAGCAGGCAGCATATAAGCTGGGGGCGGAGGAGACCGAAGCCTGCCTTACTGAGCAGTTTGCCGCGGTCTGCCGAGACTACTGCGATATAACTTGGGGGAAGGCCCTTGACGCTGCTGGGATCCCCGCGGACGCTGACTTGAGGCAACCTGGGAGTATATACTACGATCTTGATATCTGAGAACTCCCAGGGTCTGATCCCTCTCCTCCTACACAACTCCAAGAGGCTTCGGAGCAATCCCTGGTCGGCCAAGTCCCCCCTACCAACCTTGAGACCTCCAAGGAGTCTGGTCAGCCTGGTGATCAGAGCAAGCCAGCTGAGGCTTCCAAGAATAAGGGCAAAGACTTGGGAGAAAAGAAAACCCTCTCAGAATCTAAGGACCAAGCCCCAGAAACTGCTGCAGCTCAGTCCAGTCAGGCTGCTGATCCTTTGGTCCCGCAAAAGAAGGCTTAGACATTTAGGAGTTTTGATTTTGTATTTGTATTAGCTTTTCTTTTATGTAAAGGATTGTAAACTGTTCTCTTTTGATTAATGAAACCATTTCCCTTTTACTTCTGGTGTCTTCGTTGCATATCTTATGACTTATTATTGCTGCAAATAGTTGTACTTTGTAATTACGGTAATGTAGGTAAACTTAACCACCATATCATGCAGATGATGTAAATAACTAAAATTGGTACTGAAAAGAACAGTTTGTATAAGAATTACTAATAAGCAATGAATGCAGCGAGTGATCATGGAAGTTTCACAGGTCTTTTCGAATATGCACAGAGAATGTTATTACCCCTTGGCTTTGAATTAAACATAACTAAGGAGGCCTATCATAAGTTAGAGTTAACTTAAACATATTCAAGAACTTCAAGCATGACTCATTTTAAAGTTAAGTCTCAATAATAATAGCTGTATGGGGGTGTTGACTAACCCATGTCACCTGGTCCGAGGACTACAGACATGAACGTATTTAAGTTTAAACGCTTATAAGAACTGTGAAGGAGTGATAACTAACCCATATCATCTGGTCCGAGGACTTCAGGCATGAAAGCATTTGAGTTTAAACGCTTAGGAGAGTTATAGACAAGTGTTAACTAACCCAAATCATCTGGTCCGAGGACTACGGGCATGATTGGATTTAAGTTTAAACACTTAAGAGAACTGTAACGGAGTGTTAATTAACCCAAATCATCTGGTCCGAGGACTACAGGCATGATTGGATTTAAGTTTAAACACTTAAGAGAACTGTAACGGAGTGTTAACTAACTCAAATCATCTAGTCCGAGGACTACAGGCATGATTGGATTTAAGTTTAAACACCTAAGAGAACTGTAACGGAGTGTTAACTAACCCAAATCATCTGGTCCGAGAACTACAAGCATGATTGGATTTAAGTTTAAACACCTAAGAGAACTGTAACGGAGTGTTAACTAACCCAAATCATCTGGTCCGAGGACTACAGACATGATTGAATTTAAGTTTAACCACTTAAGAGAACCGTAACGGAGTGTTAACTAACCCAAATCATCTGGTCTGAGGACTACAGGCATGATTGTCTTTAAGTTTAAACACCTAAGAGAACTGTAACGAAGTGTTAACTAACCAAAATCATCTGGTCCGAGGACTACAGGCATGATTGGATTTAAGTTTAAACACTTAAGAGAACCGTAACGGAGTGTTAACTAACCCAAATCATCTAGTCCGAGGACTACAGACATGATTGGATTTAAGTTTAAACACTTAAGAGAACCGTAACGAAGTGTTAACTAACTCAAATCATCTGGTCCGAGGATTACAGGCATGATTGGATTTAAGTTTAAACACCTAAGAGAACTGTAACGGAGTGTTAACTAACCCAAATCATTTGGTCCGAGGACTACAGGTATGATTGGATTTAAGTTTAAACACCTAAGAAAACTGTAACGGAGTGTTAATTAACCCAAATCATCTAGTCCGAGGACTACAGGCATGATTGGATTTAAGTTTAAACACTTAAGAGAACTGTAACGGAGTGTTAACTAACCCAAATCATCTGGTCCGAGGACTATAGGCATGATTGGATTTAAGTTTAAACACTTAAGAGAACCGTAACGGAGTGTTAACTAACCCAAATCATCTGGTCTGAGGAATATAGGCATGATTGGATTTAAGATTAAACACCTAAGAGAACTGTAACGGAATGTTAACTAACCCAAATCATCTGATCCGAGGACTACAGGCATGATTGGATTTAAGTTTAAACACTTAAGAGAACCGTAACGGAGTGTTAACTAACCCAAATCATCTGGTCTGAGGACTACAGGCATGATTGGATTTAAGTTTAAACACTTAAGAGAACTGTAACGGAGTGTTAACTAACCCAAATCATCTGGTCCGAGGACTACAGGCATGATTGGATTTAAGTTTAAACACTTAAGAGAACCGTAACGAAGTGTTAACTAACCCAAATCATCTGGTCCAAGGACTACAGACATGATTGGATTTAAGTTTAAACACTTAAGAGAACTGTAACGGAGTGTTAACTAACCCAAATCATCTGGTCCGAGGACTACAGGCATGATTGGATTTAAGTTTAAACACCTAAGAGAGCTGTAACGGAGTGTTAACTAACCCAAATCATCTGGTCCGAGGACTACAGGCATGATTGGATTTAAGTTTAAACACTTAAGAGAACACTACATATAACGAATTGGCATATTGATTGAAGAAAAGATTCGATTAATAATAGTACTTTTTGAGGTTATTTACATTGCAGGGGCGTGGTATTACATGACTATCTAGGTCTTCTAGGAAATACGCCCCAATGCCAGCCCCTGAAGTAACACGATATGGCCCTTCCCAATTGGGTCCCAACTTTCCCCAAGCTGGGTTCTTTGCAGTGCCGACAACTTTCCTCAGCACCAAATCACCAGGTTCCAGAGGCCTTAGCCTTACGTTGGCGTCATAGCCCTGCCTGAGCTTTTGTTGGTAATGTGCCAGCCGAACCATTGCACTTTCCCTCCTTTCCTCAATCAGGTCCAAACTCTTCTCTAGCTGCTCATTGTTGCTGGTCGGATTGAACGAACTAGTTCTCAATGTCGGAAACCTAGTCCCCAAAGGTATTACAGCTTCAACCCCATAGGTCATTAAGAAGGGGGTCTCTCCAGTAGATCTGCGAGGCATAGTTCTGTAGGCCCAAAGTACATGTGACAATTCTTCCACCCATTTGCCCTTCACATCTTCTAATCTCTTCTTTAGGCCATTTACTATGACCTTATTGACAACTTCTGCTTACCCATTACCCTGGGGATAAGCAGGGGTGGAGTATCTGTTTATGATTCTTAGTTCGCTACAATAATTCCTGAATGCTTTGCTATAGAACTGTAGGCCGTTGTCCGAGATGAGAGTATGAGGAACCCCAAATCGAGTGACGATATTCTTCCACACAAACTTTTGCACATCTACGTCTCTGATGTTGGCTAGAGGTTCAGTTTCGACCTATTTGGTGAAGTAGTCTGTGCCGACCAGAAGGTATTTCCTGTTTCCTGCAACCTTAGGGAATGACCCCATGATATCTAAGCCTCATTGGGCGAAAGGCCATGGGCTGGATAGTGGATTAAGAGTTCCCCCTGGTTGATGAATGTTTGGGGCAAACCACTGACATTGATCGCACTTTTTAACATATTCGGGGGCTTCTTTTTGCATGTTCGGCCACCAATAGCCTTGAGTGATGGCTCGATGAGCCAAGGACCTACCTCCGGTGCAGCTCCCACAGATTCCTTCATGCAATTCCTTTAGTAGCAACTCAGCCGCTTCAAGATGTATGCATAACAAGTACGGTCCTGAATAGGAGCGTTTGTACAGTGTCTGGTCCTCGGATAACCAGAACCTGGTCGCCTTCCTCCGAACTTTGTCAGCTTCCCCCTTTTATTCAGGCAAAATATCCTCCTTCAAGAATTTAACTATAGGATCCATCCAGCTGAGTCCGACCCTGATTTGGTGAACTTGAACTACCTCTCTTCTTGCCTCTGTAGGCCCATGCAAATCCTCGACGATGATAACTCTCGGCAAATTTTGCGCCGAAGAGGTAGCGAGCGTGGCCAAAGAATTAGCATGTGCATTACCACTTCGAGGGATGTGCAGCAAACTGAAAGATTCAAACTCCGATTGCAGACATTTAACTCGACTCAAGTATCCCTGCATTCTTTCATCCTTCGCCTCAAACTCACCTTGTACTTGACCCACGACTAACCTTGAGTCTGAGAACAACTCCACTGACTTTCCTCCCATTCTTCGGACCATAGCTATTCCCATCAGTAGGGCTTCATACTCCACCTCATTATTTGTTGCCGAGAAGTCCAGCCTTAACGACTTTTCGATGATGATTCTTTCAGGAGATATCAGCACTAGCCCCACTCCAGAACCTTTCTGGTTCACTGCGCCATCCACGTACACTTCCCAATGGGAGAGGCTTTGTTGGAAAATCATGCCAACTGATTTTTCATCCATGTCCAATGTTGGCGTTACTTCTTCTAATTGGGGCTCCGTGAACTCGGCTACCAAATCCGCAAGGACCTGGCCTTTAACCGATGTGCGAGACATGTATTTGATATCGAAAGCCCCTAAGATCGTACCCCATTTAGCAATCCTTCCAATGTAGTCAGCACTTCGGAGTATAGCCTTGAGTGGGAGCTGAGTGAGAACAATGACTATATGGGCTTAGAAATAATGAGGCAACTTTCGTGTACCAAGCACCACTGCTAGGATAGCCTTCTCCAGTGGCAAATGACGGATCTCGGCTTCATGCAGCGACTTACTTACGTAATAAACTGGCCTTTGAACACCACAATCTGTTCGTATCAACACCAAGCTCACAGCGTAAGGAGCTACAGCAATGTAGGCAAACAAGACTTCATCTGGCTCAGGACTGGACATGATTGGCGGCCGAGCTAGATAATCTTTAAGTCGCTGAAAGGCCACATCACATTCTTTAGTCCACTCGAATCCCTTCCACTTGTTGATCAGAGAGAAGAAAGGCCGACACCTATCCGCTGATCGAGAGATAAATCGATTCAGGGCAGCAGTCATTCCAGTCAGTTTCTGAACTTCCTTGGGATTCCGAGGAGCTTGTAAATTGTTGATGGCCTTTATCTGATCGGGGTTAACCTCAATTCCCCTGTGAGTCACCATGTACCCCAAAAACTTGCCTGACCCCACACCGAATGAGCACTTGGAAGCGTTTAGGCGCAGCTTGTACTTTCTAAGAACTTCAAAGGTACTTTCAAGGTTCTTCACATGCTCAGCAACAATCTTGCTTTTCACCACCATGTCATCTATATAAATCTCGATATTTTTACCTAGTTGTGGCTCAAACATCCTCGTCATCATTCTTTGATAGGTAGATCCCGCGTTTTTCAAGTCAAATGGCATCACCTTATAGTGGTAGTTACCAATAGGGGTGACGAAAACAGTCTTCTCCTGGTCATCCAGGGCTAGTGGTATATGGTGGTAACCTTGGAAAGCATCCAGGAAGCTCATCCGAGGGTGGCCGACAGTGGCATCCACTAGCTGATCAATTTTTGGCATAGGAAATGGATCTTTAGGGCAAGCCTTATTTAAGTCAGTGAAGTCCACGCATACTCGCCATTTCCCACTCTTTTTCTTCACCACCACTGTATTTGCCAGCCACTCAGGATAAAAAAACCTCTTTAATAGCTCCAGCTTGTTTGAGCTTTGCTACTTCTTCTCTTACCGCATTAGCATGTTCCTTGGATGGGCGCCGAGGAGGCTGCTTCTTAGGGGTGATCAGTGGGTTTACCTTCAAATGGTGACATATGAATTTCGGATCTACCCCTGCGGCTTCGTAAGCGTTCCAGGCGAATACGTCAAGGTTTCTCTTAAGAAATTCTACTAACTCCTCTTTCTCCTGCAGAGGTAGCTGAGATCCAACTTGAAAGAATTTTTCTGGATTGTCTCCGATAATGACTTTTGTCAAATCTTCGCACCTAGCGCTCTCGTCCGGATCTTCGACGGGCAATTCCGGAGACTTTAATTGCTATAAACCCCTTTCGGCCCTGGACGAGGACTCGGCTTCAGGCTCATGTTAGATGGTAGCCACTAAGCATTGTCTGGCTGCGAACTGTTCTCCTCGGATCTCACAAACATGTCCTTCAGATGTGTACTTAACTTTCTGATGCAAAGTAGAGGAAACAGCCCCTAGTGTATGAAGCCAAGGTCTGGCTACAATTGCCGTATAGGGCGAATACACGTTTATAACTATGAATTCCACCTCTACCACCTCTGAGCCGGTCTGCACAGGTAATCGTATCTGGCCTTTCGGGGTTACAACCCTTCCTTTAAAACTCACAAAGGGGGAATTGTAAGGTGTTAAGTCCTGAGGTTTTAGGCCTAGCCCCTTGTAGAGATCAGGATACATTATTTCTACCGCGCTACCCTGGTCCACCATCACCCTCTTCACATCATACCCTCCAATTTTGAGGGTAATTACTAAAGCATCATCATGGGGTTGGATGGTCCCGATCTTATCCTCATCCGAAAACCCTATAATCAGTTGAGCACCCGACTTAGCTCTCTTCGGACCTTAGCCGAAATCCCCTGCGGGTGACCGGACTACCGACATAACCTTCGATGGCCAAGATCCTGTCCTTCCCGGTGCGGCGAAGACGACATTAATAGTTCCCAATGGAGGCTTTGACAGGTCATCTCTTCGGGGCTCTAAGTTCATCTAACCTCCTCGGCCACTAGAGTGGTGCAAGAGGTGTCTCAATTTACCCTCACGGACCAGTTGGTCCAAGTGATCCCACAGGCTCCTGCAATCCTCTGTGGTATGCCCATGGTCTTGATGGTACTAGCAGAAGAGATTATGATTACGCCTTTCAGGGTTCTCCACCATCTTAGTCGGCCACCTGAAGAATGGTTCATTCTTGATCTTTTCCAAAACTTGGTGTACTGGCTCTTTGAATACAGTGTTGACTGCTTGAGGATTTGTTGATCCTGATTGCCCAGCAAAATCTCTCCGTGGTTTACTGTTATTGTAACGGTCCGACCTGAAATCCCTCATCTCTTGGGGGATAACTTTGTCCTTTCCCTTCCCTTGCTGTTGATCTTCTTCGACTCTTTTATACTTTTCAATATGGTCCATGAGCTGACACATGTTAGTAACGGGTTTACCAGACAAGGACGTCTTTAAACCATGGTCAGTAGGGAGGTTGAGCTTGAACGTGTCGAGGGCCATTGCATCAAAGTTGCCCTTCATATCATTAAACATCTCCCAGTACCTATCCGAATACGCCTTCAGGGTCTCACTCTTCTGCATGTTCAAGGAGAGCAGAGAAGACAAAGGCCTGGCCACTCTTCGACATGTGACAAAACGTGAACCAAATGCTTGAGTGAGCTTTTTGAAGGAATTGATGGAATCTGCTTTCAAGCTGTCAAACCACCTCATTGCAACCGGTCCAAGACTGGAGGGGAAGACCTTACACATCAGAGCTTCATCTCTGGAGTAGACAGCCATCCTTTGATTAAAGTGACTCACATGTTCCACCGGGTCTGTTTTACCATTATAGATGGTGAATGTCGGCTGGTTAAAGTGTCGAGGAAGTCTCGCCTCTTCAATCCTGCGCGTAAAAGGCAACCTAGAGATCTGATTCAAATCCCTACTCATAGCATCGTTCCCTACGCCTCCACGTGATGGGCTTCTAGGTTGTCTCTTATGATGAGGTTCCTCCTCATAGGAAAAGGATTCACTGACTGGTGTTCGAGATCTCTGCTTGTAAGTGACGTCCTGTTCGTCATCGGAATCCTTCTCAGAATACGAAGAAATATGTTTCCTCTTTGCATGGCGTAACTCCCTCTTTAGTTTTTCAACTTCTAGTTGTAAATCCCGGTTCTTCTCTGCATGGGACACGTGACTTCTACCATGTGACTGGCTTCGGCCAGTATGCGCAGTGTGCGCACTACCCTCATGATCTTGTCTCCTCTCCAAGTTAAGAAAAGGGTCAACGTGTTGGGATGCCCTAGATTCTGCTTGTTGTTGACTTCGTTCTGCCATCACCAACTGTTGTTTTCACCCCTGCACAAGCTCTTCCCACAGACAGCGCCAATTGTAAGGTCAGTTTTTGTAGCCCAAGCCCAAAAGGTTTGGATTATGAGCCCAATGAACTCAGAACAATGAATTTGTAGAGAGTGGGTGAAAGAGCTAGTTGTGAATTAAACAGTAATCAACTGCGGTATTTAAGGATGAATTAACATGCAATCATGCTTGAACAACTAAACTAATGAATGTCCGAAGAGGTGTTTTATTGAATGAAACGTGATTACAATTCTTAGAGCTACAGTAAAGTTATTTTCTCCTTCTCTCTCTTTTTCTTCCCCCCATTACCAGAGGCCTCTTCTCTTTATATAGCACCCTCTCTCATCATCTTAATCGACCACTTGTTCTTCATCTAGGCATCCACTTGAGTACATGTCCCATCAGGTATCTTTTTTAGCTCTATGTAAGTGGTGGTAGCTGATATTATACTGTTCAGGGGTCTTCTCCATATTAATGCGGCCAGAAAAGCAGCTGCAGTGCATTTAATGTGGTGGTTGCAGCTTATCTTTTAGATATTTTTCCGTTCCTATCATCTCCATACGTGCTTGAAGTCTTCCCTTATTATCAAAATCATTAGAAAGATTATTTGAACCTCCCAGGTGTCTGCTTGACCAAGGCTTTTTGTGTCCGAGGTGGATAACTTCTTTGGACCAATGGCGATCTCTTCGGACTATACTCCTCATTCACTTCCAGGTATGTTTCTTCCACATAGGCTCCTTCTCAAACATTTTCCTCTCTTCGAACACACAGTAATATTCAAATAGGGCCCTAGGCCCAATACGTAAGATTGAACTTTCACCCCCCACAATTCTAATGCCTAAATCACAAACAATATATCTCACGGACTATTCATCAAATCAATGCATAATGTGCCACGATCATATAATCTCATAAAATAAAATATTTTATTAATTAAAAAATGTCATACAAATTGAATTTTATGGCACAAATCCCCACAATTCCAATATTGTTTAAGGCTTCTTAAATTTTTTTTTTTTTTTTTTTAAATAAAGAAGACAAGCATTTACAAAATTATCAAGAAAAAGAGTAAACACAGAAAATTATATTTTTCTTCAAAAATAAAAAAACCTAATGATTAAAGAATAATAAGTATTTCTTAAGATCACTCCCTCACACAGCCGATAAACTTTAAATAAAAAAAACTAATTATATTTTAATATTTCACTCTCACACAGCCGATATTATTGAACAAAGGATAACAGAGAAAAATAGAATGAAAACGAGATCATTGTTTTTCTTCTGCTTAATGGTGAGAGACTAAGACAGATTAGAATTTAAAACATATTGTTCTGTTTAGTCAGTGTCTATTAATAACAATGTTTCTTATGCATCCCTTTTCATGTTTAGAGTAGCATGCGTGTATGTATGGAGGCTGCGCAGTACCCAAGTCAGATTAGAGGTTTAAACTTCAAAGCCACTTTAATTCAAAGACATTGACGCTAGAGAGAAAAAGTATACTGTCAAAGAATTGCACTATTGCAGTTTCTTGTAGAAATAGCAAAATTACTTTCTACTGCCATATATTATAAGGGAAATGCAGATCCTTTCTGCAAATCGTAGCTCAGTTTGAGTATGAATCCTATGGAGATGTATAATTTAGATTTTTTGGACCTAGACTTGATTATTAAGCTGAATATAGCATTACAAGTATAGCATTTTTTTTTTTTAATCCTAACTCGAGTCAAATGCCACTTAATTATTAGGCTAATTCTCGAGTGATAATTGAGAACAAGAAGGAAAAAAGACATACAGGTATATAAAAATTTAAGGTGTTGGGCTTTGTGGAGCCTAGTTTATTTTTTGGCCTAGCCCATTGTAACCCTATAAGTAGGATATAAAAGTCACTTTTATAATTAGGGTTTGTGACTACTACTATTGTTGTGTTTTTAGAGAGAGAGAAAAACACTGTAGCCGCACTTTGTATTTTTCCCTGATAATAGTGAAATCCCTGCAACTCCGTGGACGTAGGCAAATTGCCGAACCACGTAAATACTGTCTAGTGCGTGTGATTATTTTTTCTTTGACGCGTGTTTTCTCTATTTTTTTTTGTTTCTCACAGGTTGGAATTTTGGTTAAATTCCCAACAACTGGTATCAGAGCCTAGGGTTAGGTTTGAGTGGGAGCAATGGCAGAGGAAGCAGGAAAGGCGTCTGGAATAGAAAAGTTTGATGGCACAGACTTCGCATATTGGAGGATGCAGATTGAAGATTATCTCTATGGGAGGAAATTGCATCTGCCTCTTTTGGGGACAAAACCTGAGGCGATGAAGGCTGATGAATGGGCTCTTCTTGATAGACAGGTACTGGGAGTTATCAGGTTAACTCTGTCTAGGTCTGTTGCACATAATGTTGTAAAGGAGAAGACCACAGCAGATCTGATGAAAGCTTTGTCTGGTATGTATGAAAAGCCGTCAGCAAATAACAAGGTGCATCTGATGAAGAAACTGTTTAATCTGAAGATGGCAGAGAACGCATCAGTAGCACAACATCTGAATGAATTTAACACTATCACAAATCAATTGTCGTCTGTAGAAATTGATTTTGATGATGAGATTTGTGCTCTGATCGTTTTGGCTTCTTTGCCAAACAGTTGGGAGGCAATGAGGATGGCAGTAAGCAATTCTACAGGAAAGGAAAAGCTCAAGTACAATGATATTCGAGATTTAATTCTAGCTGAGGAGATTCGCAGAAGAGATGCAGGTGAAACCTCAGGATCTGGTTCTGCCCTAAACCTTGAGACAAGAGGTAGAGGTAATAACAGAAATTCAAATTGGGGCAGATCAAAATCCAGAAATTCTAATCGGAACAGAAGTAAATCTAGATCAGGCCAACAAGTACAATGCTGGAATTGTGGGAAAATAGGTCACTTTAGGAACCAATGCAAAAGTCCTAAGAAGAAGAATGAAGATGATTCTGCTAATGCTGTAACAGAAGAGGTACAAGATGCATTACTTCTTGCAGTAGACAGTCCACTTGATGATTGGGTTTTGGATTCAGGAGCTTCGTTTCATACCACTCCACACCGAGAAATCATACAGAATTATGTTGTAGGTGATTTTGGTAAGGTGTATTTGGCTGATGGTTCAGCTTTGGATGTTGTAGGTATGGGAGACGTCCGGATATTGTTGCCCAATGGATCTGTTTGGTTACTAGAGAAGGTTCGACATATTCCTGACCTGAGGAGGAATCTGATTTCTGTTGGACAACTTGATGATGAAGGGCATGCAATACTATTTGTTGGTGGTACTTGGAAGGTTACAAAGGGAGCTAGAGTATTGGCTCGTGGAAAGAAGACTGGCACTCTCTATATGACCTCAAGTCCAAGAGACACAATTGCAGTTGCTGATGCAAGTACTGATACAAGCCTATGGCACCGTAGACTTGGTCACATGAGTGAGAAAGGGATGAAGATGCTGTTGTCAAAAGGAAAACTACCAGAATTGAAGTCCATTGATTTTGACATGTGTGAAAGCTGCATCTTAGGAAAGCAGAAAAATGTGAGTTTTTTGAAAACTGGCAGGACACCGAAGGCAGAAAAATTGGAGTTAGTACACACTGATTTGTGGGGGCCTTCTCCGGTTGCATCCCTTGGAGGTTCAAGATACTATATCACTTTCATTGATGATTCAAGCAGAAAGGTATGGGTTTATTTTCTGAAAAATAAATCTGATGTATTTGAAACTTTTAAGAAGTGGAAGGCCATAGTTGAGATAGAAACAGGTTTAAAACTAAAATGTTTGAGGTCTGATAATGGAGGAGAGTACATAGATGGAGGGTTCAGTGAGTATTGTGCTGCACAGGGAATTAGGATGGAAAAGACCATTCCTGGGACACCACAGCAGAATTGTGTGGCTGAGCGCATGAACAGAACTCTTAATGAGCGTGCTAGGAGTATGAGGTTGCATGCTGGACTACCAAAAACTTTCTGGGCTGATGCTATTAGCACTGCAGCTTACCTGATAAACCGAGGGCCATCAGTTCCCATGGAGTTCAAACTTCCTGAGGAGGTTTGGAGCGGTAAAGAGGTAAAATTTTCCCATTTAAAAGTTTTTGGTTGTGTTTCTTATGTTCATATTGATTCTGATGCTCGTAGTAAACTTGATGCTAAGTCTAAAATATGTTTTTTCATTGGCTATGGTGATGAGAAATTTGGCTATAGGTTTTGGGATGAACAAAACAGGAAAATCATCAGAAGTAGAAATGTGATATTTAATGAACAGGTTATGTACAAGGACAGGTCAACTGTAGTATCAAATATTGCAGAGATAGATCAAAAGAAATCTGAGTTTGTCAACTTAGATGGATTGACTGAAAGTACTGTCCAGAAAAGGGGTGAAGAAAATAAGGAGAATGCAGATTCACAGGTAGATCAGAGTACACCTGTAGCTGAAGTCCGCAGATCTTCCAGGAACATTAGACCTCCACAGCGTTATTCACCCGCTTTAAATTATCTACTATTGACTGATGGTGGTGAGCCAGAGTGTTATGATGAAGCCTTGCAAGATGAAAATTCAAGCAAGTGGGAGTTAGCCATGAAGGATGAGATGGATTCCTTGTTGGGGAATCAGACATGGGAACTGACTAAATTGCCAGTAGGAAAGAAGGCTTTGCACAACAAGTGGGTATACAGAATAAAGAATGAGCATGATGGTAGCAAACGTTACAAGGCTAGATTAGTTGTTAAAGGGTTCCAGCAAAAGGAAGGCATTGACTACACAGAGATATTTTCTCCAGTTGTGAAGATGTCAACAATTAGACTGGTGCTGGGAATGGTGGCTGCAGAAAACTTACATCTTGAGCAGTTAGATGTGAAGACAGCATTCCTTCATGGTGATTTGGAGGAAGACCTTTACATGATTCAGCCAGAAGGGTTTATGGTTCAGGGACAAGAGAATCTAGTCTGCAAACTGAGAAAAAGCTTGTATGGCCTAAAACAAGCTCCTAGACAGTGGTACAAGAAATTTGACAATTTTATGCATAAAATTGGGTTCAAGAGATGTGAAGCTGATCATTGTTGCTATGTCAAATTCTTTGACAATTCTTATATCATTTTACTGTTGTATGTGGATGATATGCTCATTGCAGGGTCTAGCATTGAGGAGATTAATAATCTGAAGAAGCAATTGTCAAAACAGTTTGCAATGAAGGATTTGGGAGCTGCAAAGCAAATCCTTGGTATGAGAATCATTAGAGACAAGACTAATGGTACATTGAAGCTTTCACAGTCAGAGTATGTGAAGAAAGTTCTCAGCAGGTTCAACATGAATGAATCTAAACCAGTGAGCACACCCTTGGGTAGTCATTTCAAACTGAGCAAAGAACAGTCACCGAAGACAGAAGAAGAAAGAGACCATATGAGCAAGGTGCCTTATGCCTCAGCTATTGGCAGCTTGATGTATGCTATGGTGTGTACAAGGCCAGACATTGCACATGCAGTGGGAGTTGTGAGCAGATTCATGAGTAGGCCTGGAAAGCAGCATTGGGAGGCAGTCAAGTGGATTCTGAGATATCTGAAGGGTTCATCAGATACATGTCTTTGTTTCACAGGTGCAAGTTTGAAGCTGCAAGGTTATGTAGATGCTGATTTTGCTGGTGATGTTGATAGTAGAAAGAGTACTACTGGGTTTGTATTTACTCTGGGTGGTACAGCTATATCATGGGCTTCAAATCTGCAAAAGATTGTTACTTTGTCTACTACAGAAGCTGAGTATGTTGCAGCAACTGAAGCTGGAAAGGAGATGATTTGGCTACATGGTTTCTTAGATGAATTGGGTAAGAAGCAGGAGATGGGCATTCTACACAGTGACAGTCAGAGTGCAATCTTTCTTGCCAAAAATTCGGCTTTTCATTCAAAGTCGAAGCATATACAAACAAAATACCACTTTATCCGTTACCTTGTTGAAGATAAGTTGGTAACACTTGAGAAGATATGTGGATCTAAGAACCCAGCAGATATGTTGACTAAGGGTGTCACTATTGAGAAGTTGAAGCTGTGTGCAGCTTCAATTGGTCTTCTAGCTTGAGGACAGGAGGATGAGTTGCAGGGATGAGGGATTGCTTTTGGAGGATAGCGGCTGATGTTGATGATTGAACTAGTCTCCAAGTGGGAGATTTGTTGGGCTTTGTGGAGCCTAGTTTATTTTTTGGCCTAGCCCATTGTAACCCTATAAGTAGGATATAAAAGTCACTTTTATAATTAGGGTTTGTGACTACTACTATTGTTGTGTTTTTAGAGAGAGAGAAAAACACTGTAGCCGCACTTTGTATTTTTCCCTGATAATAGTGAAATCCCTGCAACTCCGTGGACGTAGGCAAATTGCCGAACCACGTAAATACTGTCTAGTGCGTGTGATTATTTTTTCTTTGACGCGTGTTTTCTCTATTTTTTTTGTTTCTCACAGGTTGGAATTTTGGTTAAATTCCCAACATAAGGCACGAGAGAGACAGGTGAGTGTACAAGTGAATATACCTGGCCTTTCTTAATCACATACGTATTAATCAATTTTCGTATCAAAGTCAAGTTTGTTATCTTCACTGTCGCTTCTGAATTCAACATCAATGCCCAAACCCAAGATCTAGCTAGATCCATGAAAATCCCATTTATATCTACACTCTCCTCAAATCTACATCCGAGTCCTCTGATTGTCGTCTCAGTGCCTCACACACCTTATGCATCGTCTTTAGTCCCAATCATGTACCTAATCACAGTTGCGTGCTTAAACTTCATGCTTTGAAGATACTCTTCATGTGTCTCACAAGTGCTCAGAGCCCTCATGCACCAGTTTTCTCTGGATGATGTGCTCTATGCTCCACATAGTACATGCGTCGGAGACAGGGCGGAGCCAGGAATTTTTGTTTGGGGGGGCCAAGCAAGGGAGTCAATACCGTACCGGAGGCTGTACCGGTTTGCCCAGCGGTACGATATATTTCGGATACCGGTCAATACCGGTGTACCGTTTCAGGTTTACCGCTATCTTTTATATTTATAAATAAATAAATAAATATATATATATATATATATATGTGTGTGTGTGTATATATATATTATAATAAATATAAAAGTTTACCATAAAACGTTTCCTTAATTCAGAACTAATTATTCATGGTTTTATACTTTAGTATCAATTAAAAGAAAAAATAAAAACACAATATAAAAAATAAAAAGCTTAAAAGTTACCATTGCATACTAAGAAAACAAATAATACTAATAAGTTAATGCAAATAAGTTGCTATTCTGTCCTAACAAAAATTACAAAACTTAAAAAAAAAAAAAAAAAAAAAAAAAAAACTTTTTTTTTGTACCGCCCGGTATCGGCCGGTATTGCCCGAAATTGGCCGGTATGGCCGGTACATGGCCGGTACGGCCGGTATTTAAACCGGTACGAAACGTTGATGTTTCGATACCGGTATGCAGCCGGTACGGTACGTACCGGCCGGTACCGGTACAGTATCGACCACCTTGGGGCCAAGTTGCGACGCTAATATATTTATCAAGACAACTTCCACACCCACACACACATATATACACACACGTGCACTTTTTATTATATATACACACATATATATACACACTTTTTTATTTGATAAGTTATATATATATACACACACCCAACAAAAAAAAAAAAGATCTTAGTATTTTCATTCAAAATTATTTTTCACGGCGATCTTTCATAAAATAAAATTCATTTTTTCCATTTTCATAGTCAAAATCTTAAAAAGTTTCATTTTAAACACAAATTATCAAATTTTATGCTTAAAGTAAGTAAAAAATCTTTCAATTGAACTAATGAAATTTTCAAAAACATGAATGATCCAAAACTTGGAGAAATAAGTTAGGCTCCAAACATATTTAAAGCTACCTTGCTTTAACACATTATATGGCAACTAAAGACACGTTTCATGTGTAGTTTTAGTGACAAATTTTTTTTAATGAGTCAATGACTTGTTAATCATCACATAACGGGTTGAAAAATAAAGATTTAAACATGTTTGATACCAAATTTTATCAAATATTTAACAGATATAAAAGCACATTTTACAATAAAAAATAGAATTGCGAAAAATAAAGTTATATCTTTATAACTATTAGACCAATTATTTTTTTTAAGAGCATTATTGGACTAATTCAAATATTTGGGGGGGCCAACTCTTATTTTTTAGACTAAATTTTGAAAACATAAAAATAATTGTATATATATTTTTAAAAAATTTTAAAATTTTGGGGGGGCCATGACCCCCCCACCCTTGTACGTGCCTCCGCCCCTGGTTGGAGATGCACCAGGGCTTTTAAATGTTTTTCATGTGCATCAACCATCAAGTACTTCACCAGCTTCTACTCATTGGCAATTATCTCTTTTAGGCATTTCTTAGTAGTTCCATTTCATTCAATTGGCATTGAAGACCTTCCTTACATTTTTTTTTTTTGGTAAACAGGAGAATTTCATTCACTAAGACACATAAAAAACAGAGCATTTACGCTCATACATAGCACCAATAGCATCAAGACTAATCAAAAGGGAAACATTAGAAGGGGGGACTGGAAAATAACAAAATTGTGGAAAAGAAAGGCGCCTCTTCTAGCAAGGGCATCGGCACACATATTTGCCTCCCTAAAACAATGTTGAATTCTCACCGTCAGAATTTTCTTCAAACCTTCTCTACAGTCAACGATGATAACTTCATTGCCATTCTTTCTACCGTCTTCATTTTGCAGCAGGTCTATTACAAGCTTCGCATCCAACTCAATTATAACATTGGTCAAATTTAAATCAATACATAGATTGATTCCATCCCACAGCGCCCATAACTCCGCTGCCACATTGGTGGTGTATCCAATGGCCCTAGCAAAACCACTCACCCATTCCCCATGAGAATTCTGAATAATTCCACCTCTTCCTGCTCTGCCAAGATTTCTTGATGATGACCCGTCTATGTTCAGCTTGAACCACCTCTCCGGAGGGGAAAACCACCAAACTTGGATGATAGTTTATGGGCGTCTCACCCTTTCATTCACACCAAGGAAAGGAAATTCAGTAGCTTTGGATACTGTCTCCTCCATTAGAGATTTACAAATGGAACTTTCCCTAAAAATCACTTTATTTCGCCTAAGCCATAAGCACCAAACAAAAAACGGAAAAAGATAATTCCAAGGAATGTTAGAGCTGGATCTTTGATGAGAGGTACAGTTAATATGAAGCCAATCCAGCAAATTTGTACCATAGAATATGTTAGGAGGAAGAGGTGGGGAAAAGGAGTCCCAAAAAACCCAGGCTTAAGGACAATCCCTCAAAATATGGATGATTGACTCCACCTCTTTACAGCCAAGGGGGCAAGAGAGAGGAATGTTTAAACCTCTCGCATTGAGAACCTCTCTTGAAGGAATGTTTTTATGGAGACACTGCCATAAGAAACACTTGATTTTTGGAATAGTAGTTATTCTTCAAACCCAATTTCCCTTGAAAGCTTCGCATTGAAGGGTGTCACGAGTCTCACAGGCTAGATTGTATGCTTCCTCAAGATCAAACTCTCCATTGGGAGAAGATGCCCAAGAAATTCGATCCACACCTGAAGCAACCATGGGAATGGGGGTGTTATAATCCTAGTGTCCCACATGAATTAAGTAAGTTTAACCATATGTTTATAAGCTCTTAGCACCCTCCCCTTGCAAGTCGGTTTTCAATGGTAAGTTCTACCCATGAGTTTGTAATATTTGGTATCAGAGCCAATCACCACCCCGATTAATCGGGTGTAGCTCATTGATTCTGGGATCAAATGAGTTATGGCTTTGTAGTCGGATCTCGGAAGAGGTGACCTAGAGGCTAGATTAAAATTACTGATAGTTGAGTGGAGCCACCAAAAAGAGAAAGGGCTACCAACAGTTCAGTGTCGCTAGAGTGAGCCGTCGTGGACATCAACTGCGAAGCGTGGTGGTATGTTATGATCCTAGTGTCTCACATGGATTAAGTATAAGCTTAACCATGTGTTTATAAGCTCTTGGATATTCTTCCCTTACAAGCCGGTTTTCAAGGGTGAGTTCTACCCATGGGTTTGTAACAGATGGTAGTTTTGATTTTCTGACTTAAGGAAGTAGGGAAAACAAAGGAAAGACCCCCCAAATTCCAGAAGTTATGTTGTGTAACATTTCTGAGGAGGATAGAATCTTCATTTCTCTAAAGAGGGCCTGCAATGAGGCTTCTGATCGGCCCATCACTCAACCACTTATCATGCCAAAAGGATAGCTCACTCTCTTTGTCGGCTATCCATTTAATACCTTTCTTAAATATTGGTTCACCTTTCTTAAGAGTTGACCACGTGGATGAGCAAGATCCGGGTTTAGATCGGGCCTGCCTTCGTCTTCTCAAGTATTTATAGGAGAGAACTCTAGCTCAAAGAGAATCCTTCTCCTAATGGAAACGCCAATTAAGTTTGGCCAGTAAAGCTGAGTTCCTTTCCTTGGCCGATTGGAGACCGAGCCCACCCTCTTTTTTTGGCTACATGATTTTCTTCCAGCTAACTAAGTGGAGCTTCTTTTTGCTATTCATAGTGCCCCAAATAAAATTACGACAAAGCCTGTCTACACTCTAAGTAATCTTTGAAGGAAGGGCAGTACATTGCATGGAGTAATTTAGGATGGTGGATAAGGTGGCTTGTGTCAAGACAAGTCTCCCAACAAAGGAGAGGAGGTGCGTTTCAATCCCGCTAATCGATTTTGGATGCGTTCAACCATAGCCCCAAAGTCTTGAGGAATTGACTAATGTTTTATGGGAAAACCAAGATACTTTCCTAAGGAAGGAGTAGACTGGAAATTTAAAAAATTGCAAAGTTCCTCTCTATGATGTTAGGCCAAATTAGGGGAGAAAAACATCCGGGATTTTTTTGCACTCACCTTTTGACCGGAAAGGTCACAAAAAGTGTCTAGCACATCCCTAATAGCTCAACAGTCCTTCCTTACATTACATACTTACCTTCCACACTCAAGTTTTCGTCAAATCACCTTGAGTTCGAGGGATAATTATATAATACTCTAAGAGTACAATAAGATTGTATCCTCTATTCTCAAATAATAATGAGTCTCTCTAATTGAATATATGACGAAATTCAATGTCCATGTGCAACGAGGGAGTGCAACATAATTGTAGTTCCAAAGTATTGTATAACTTTCCGAGTTTGAGCAGAGACATTAAAAAATAGTAGATATTATCTTAAAGGTGTAATCAACAAAATATATTTATTATATTGTTATAAATGTGTAAACCATTGTTTTATAGAATACCATAGACCATTGCAATTTCATAGTTGCCAACTAAGCTTAACGTATTTGTGTGTGTATTGGTTTCTTTGTAACACAATTATGAATAGTGAAATATCGCTGCTATGGACTTTTTAATGTGGACATAGGTTGTCAAGCTGAATTATATTAATTAACTTTCTTCTATTTTTCTCCCTTATATCTATATTATTCTATTTTCTTCTTTATATTTGAACAAACTTTTAAACTGATTTTCATTAGTTATATATATATATATATATATATATATTTTTTTTTTTTTTTTTTTTTATTGATGCTCTATTTGATGGCATGGTGCATGAGAACTTTTTCTGCCATGGCTCTGCAACTACTCTAAAAACAAAAAAGGGGTAAAATCATAACTTGAAGCTGACCATGAGACTCCATTGGATTGGATTGGATATTCACAAATTCATCCTTTAAATGGAAATGCTGAATGGTGACTTAGTGTAGTGATAATGATATCTTTTGTGATGCTTGATGAATGTATTTCAAACCACAATTCTCCATTCCTCTACTACCTATCCAAAAAAATAAAGATGGTCATCTTTTATTTCAATTCATAAGCTTCATTCGATGTTGGTCATACAATGAATCCATTTAAGAATAACTTATTTAACTTTTTGCTGAAAGTGTGCAAAAATATATTTATATTTTTAAAATGTGAGAAAAAAGTAATGAAAAGCTTTGTAGGGGGTCGTTTTGTCGTAGATCCCCCAACAATACATTTATTTAGAGAGTGGGACGAAGGGTTTGGCGCTAACAGGCTTGCCACCGGTTCTCCAGAGGCTCCCTCCTTCGAGGGGGCTTTGCCCCGTTCTTCCTCTTCTTGGCTTGGGGTTGCTCCTCGGACCGCCGAGGAGCCCCCCATTCTGAAGGGCACCTTGCATTATATACCTCCGTCGGTCGATCCTAGCCTTCCAACTGTCGATCATCCAGACCACTGCTTAAGGACCTGTCCCATCAGACACGTTCCCCACCTTACTGTGGGTCGCAGCACCCAAGGTTGCGCCGTTCAGGAGTCCTCTCAGCATTAATACTGCCGGGGGAGTTAGGTAGATGCATTAAGTGTGGATGTGACCACCTATACTGGGTTTGTCCCCCACCTGGGATTAGGATAGGTATGCCGAGGAAGGGGGGCGTCCTCGGCGTGGGCCCAAAGGGCTAAAAAGCCCCTAGACAACGGCCTGGGACAACCATCACTCCTCGGCATGGGCCTTGGGCCAGCCTAAAGGTGGGCCGAGACTTCCAGGCCCACGGGCCCCACAAGCTTCATTCGATGTTGGTCATACAATGAATCTGTGGGGCCAGAATAAGTCAGCAACCCCGGCCCACTCCAAGCCAAGCCCAGAGGCCCATGCCGAGGACGCCTCCACGATCCGAGGCCCGAGGACGAAAGTTTAGAGCCCAGGATTCAAGGAGCATTGCCGAGGATGGTTACATCCTCGGTAGGCCGAGGCCAGAAAATGGGCATACAGCACACCTTTAAGGGGAGTCTCCCCAAGCATCCAAGGAGCAAATAGCAGGAACCAATCACCGGACATTGAAGCATGGCGGAGGAGCAAGTCCCAGGTGAACTGTCACCTCCACATTAAATGCCCTCAACTAACGCTCTGGCCGCATTAATGAGGACAGGACTTCTGAACAGTGCCGTCTTGAGCGCTGCAACCCACTGGAGGTATGGGAATGCGGCTGATGGGACAGGCACTCAAGTGGAAACCGGATTGATCAACAAATGTAGGGCTAGGATCAACTGAGTGAGAAGTATATAATGTAAAAATCCCTCTTGTGAAGGGGACAGAGGAAAAACCAGAGAAAAAGGAATACTGTAGCAAAGTATTTTCTCTCAACTCTTGCAACCTTTCTGAAAAGAGATAATAGGAGTTTCCAGCTCCATAAGGCACGTCCGAGAAGCCTCATTGTGTGTTCAAACCCACGTTTTAGTTATTAGCAATCACGTACAACCATGCATGGCCGTTGCCCTCTTTACTAAGGCCTAGCTCTTGAGCCCATACTCTACAAATTTATTGGAGGGTTAGCTGGGCTTGGGTCCACTCTCTCAATCGCCGAGGACCCCCGGACGGGGCCAAAGAGGTCCAGGAGGAATCCTCCCCCAGCCCTGAGTTTCTCGGAGGAGGACAAGATTGGGACCATCCAACCACACGAGGACGCCCTGATCGTCACCCTCAGAATAGGGGGCTACGACGTGAAAAGGGTGATGGTGGACGGTGGCAGCGCAGCCGAGGTCATGTGTCCAGACCTCTACAAGGGGCTGGGGCTAAAGCAGGAAGACCTCACACCTTATAGCTCCCCCCCAATGAGCTTCGACGGGAAGCTCGTCATCCCAAAGGGCATGATCAGACTGCCCGTACAGACCGGCCCAGTGGTGGTGGAGGCGAACTTCATAGTGGTGGACACATACTCTCCCTACACAGCCATCGTAGGGAGGCCCTGGCTACACGCCCTGGATGGCGTAGCCTCCACCTTGCACCAGAAGGTGAAATTCCTGTCAGGGGACCAGGTTCTGGAGATCCGAGGTTGCCAATCCACGGCTAGGCATTGCACAGTGGCTGCCATATCCCATCGAATCGATGCACAGTCCTCGGCCCTATCCGAGGAAAATTCATAGCAATCAAAGACCCAGGTGGCACCTCCAGATGCACCTGCCGAGGATGCTAAATGCGAAAACCTGGAGAAGGTGATAATTGGCGATGATCCGGAGAAGTTTTTCCAGGTCGGGATCCAGCTGCCTCCACGGGAGAAGGAGGAATTACTTGAATTCCTCAAGAGGAACCTTGACGTGTTCGCATGGGACCCCTGCGATGCCCCTGGGATTGATCCATCTTTCATCTGTCACCACCTTAACGTCAACCCATCTGCGATCCCCAAGCAGCAGCCACCTCGGCGCTCGTCGAAAGAGCACGCTGATGCGATCAGGGAAGAGGTCGATAAGCTTAAGCACGCGGGGGCTATCAAGGAGATCTTCTACCCCACATGGTTGGCCAACACTGTGGTGGTCAAGAAGAAAAGTGGGAAGTGGAGGGTTTGTGTAGACTTCACAGACCTGAACAAAGCATGCCCAAAAGACCCCTTCCCAATGCCACGAATAGACCAGCTAGTAGACGCGACTGCAGGCCATCCTCGGATGAGCTTCCTGGATGCTTTTCAGGGTTATCATCAAATCCCCCTAGCCTTGGAGGACCGAGAGAAGACGGCATTTGTGACACCCATTGGGAACTACCACTACAAGGTCATGTCGTTTGGCCTGAAAAACGCCGGATCCACCTACCAGAGGATGATGACGAGAATGTTCGAGCCGATGTTGGGCAAGAGCGTCGAAGTCTATGTTGACGATATGGTGGTGAAAAGCAAGTTGGTGTCCGAGCACTTGGAAGACCTCGGCCGCACATTTGGCGTCCTGAGAGAGCACAAGCTCCGCCTTAATGCCTCAAAATGCTCATTTGGCGTAGGCTCTGGCAAGTTTCTGGGGTATATGATCACCCACCGCGGGATCGAGGTCAACCCCGACCAGATCAAGGCCATTCACAATATGAAGCCTCCGCAGAATCCCAAGGAGATCCAAAAGCTTACTGGGATGATCGCGGCGCTGAACCGGTTCATTTCCAGGTCGGCTGACAGGTGCAGACCCTTTTATCTCCTGATCAATAAATGGAAAGGATTTGAGTGGTCTGAGGATTGTGTCGAAGCTTTCCAGCAACTCAAGGATTACCTCTCCCGACCGCCTATCATGTCCCATCCTGAGGTCGACGAGGTCCTATACGCGTACCTTGCTGTGGCGCCCCATGCGGTGAGCCTAGTACTGATACGGGAAGATAATGGCGTTCAAAGGCCAGTTTACTACGTCAGCAAGTCGCTGCACGAAGCGGAGGTGAGATACCTACCCTTAGAGAAGGCCATCCTGGCTGTAGTCCACGCCACGAGAAAGCTCCCCCATTACTTCCAAGCTCACACCGTGGTTGTCCTAACCCAATTGCCTTTGAAGTCTGTGCTCCGGACCGCTGATTACACAGGCAGAATCGCGAAGTGGAACACAATTCTGGGGGCTTTTGACGTCAAGTACATGCCCCGGACTTCCATAAAAGGCCAGGTTCTGGCGGATTTGACGGCCGAGTTCGCCGAACCAATCGTAGAAGTGACGGCCGAGGATAAGAGCCGTGATGAGAAATCAGTTGGGGCAATCTCCATCCCAGAGGCACCATGTTGGAAAGTGTATGTGGATGGCGCGGCAAACCAAAGCGGGTCCGGAGTGGGGCTGGTCCTAGTATCCCCTGAAGATCATGTCATTGAGAAATCCCTAAGGCTCGAATTCGCGGCCACGAACAACGAGGCCGAGTATGAGGCATTACTACAAGGGATGATCATGGTACAAAGGATGGGAGGAAAGTCAATAGAGATGTTCTCGGACTCGAGGTTGGTGGTAGGCCAGGTAAATGGGGAGATGGAGGCCAGGGATTCAAGAATGCAAGAATACCTGGGCCAAGTCAGGCGCTTGCGATTGGGGTTTAGCCTCTACAGCCTGTCTCATATCCCCAGGAGCGGGAACAGCCATGCCGACTCACTGGCCACGCTCGCAACCTCCTCGGCAGGGGATCTGCCTCGGATAATACTCGTGGAACATCTGGGGAGAGCAAGCGAAGTGCCAAGGGAAGGGATCCCCGTCCACCAGATTGAGGTGGGTTCCAGCTGGATGGACCCCATAGTGAGATTCCTAAAAGAAGATATCCTACCCGAGGACAAGTCAGAAGCCGAGAAGGTTAGAAGGAAGGCCCCTCGGTTCTGGTTGTCCGAGGATAACAAGCTATATAAGCGCTCCTACTCTGGACCATACCTACTGTGCGTCCACCCCGGAGCGGCGGAATTACTACTCGAAGAGCTGCACGAGGGAATATGTGGGAGCCACACAGGGGGGAGATCCCTGGCTCACCGAGCCATCACTCAAGGATATTGGTGGCCGGGAATGCAGCAAGAGGCCCAGGAGTATGTCAAGAAGTGCGACCAATGCCAAAGGTTGGCCCCAAACATCCATCAGCCAGGAGGGGTCCTCAATCCGTTATCCAATCCATGGCCGTTCGCCCAATGGGGCTTGGACATCGTGGGACCCTTCCCCAAGGCACCAGGGAACAAGAGGTATCTGTTGGTGGCCACGAACTACTTCACCAAGTGGGTCGAGGCCGAACCACTAGCCAACATCAGAGATGAAGACGTGAAGAAATTCCTTTGGAGGAACATAATTACGCGGTTCGGGGTCCCTCATACCCTCATCTCGGATAACGGACTCCAGTTCGATAGCAAGGCCTTCAGGGAATACTGTCGCGAACTTGGGATCACAAACAGGTACTCAACGCCAGCCTACCCCCAGGGGAATGGACAGGCCGAGGCAGTCAACAAGGTCATTGTCAACGGACTTAAGAAGAGACTGGATGACGCCAAAGGGAGATGGGTAGAAGAGCTGCCCCATGTCCTCTGGACGTACCGGACTACGCCCCGACGCTCAACAGGGGAAACACCTTTTGCCATGACCTATGGTGCGGAGGCAGTGATCCCCCTAGAAACCAATTTCACGACACTAAGGACGAGCTCCTTCACCCCAGGCAGCACTGATGAACTGCTGGGGCGGAGCCTGGACATGGTAGACGAACGAAGAGAGCAAGCAATGATCCAGCTGGCCTACTACCAGCAAAAGCTCAAGCAGGGATATGACACCAACGTAAAGCTCAGACCACTAGCACCGGGAGACCTGGTGCTGAGAAAAGTTGTAGGAACTGCCAAGAACCCTTCCTGGGTAAAGCTCGGACCCAACTGGGAGGGCCCCTACCGAATAACCTCGGTGGCAGGGATAGGAGCGTACTATTTAGAAGATTTAGATGACAAACCTGTACCTCGTCCATGGAATGTAAACAACCTGAAAAGGTACTACTATTAATAAAGAAGCCACTTTGATTCATATTGTTAGCATATCTTAGTTATTTGCCTCGCGTCCTAACTACTTTAAGAAAACTAAGTGTTAGACAGAACCAGGGACCTGCATGGTCCTCGGACTCAGTCCCATGGGGAAACTAATCACTTTAAGAAACCCAAGTGTTAGACAGAACCACGGAACTGCATGGTCCTCGGACTCAGTCCCATGGGGAAACTAGCTACTTAAGAATGCTAAGCGTTAGACAGAACCAAGGAACTGCATGGTCCACGGACTCAGTCCTATGGGGAAACTAACTGCTTCAGAAAGCTTAAGAGTTAGACAGAACCAGGGAACTGCATGGTCCTCGGACTCAGTCCCATGGGGAAACTAACCACTTTAAGAAAACCAAGTGTTAGACAGAACCATAGAACTGCTGGGTCCTCGGACCTATGCCTAAGGGGAAACTAACTACTCTAAAAGATCCTAAGTGTACTTCAAAATTCCACCTGCTCCTTAGGACATAAAAGGTCCGCCCGAGCATACAAGCCCTTACGTTGTAATTATCAAATGCCGCGATTGGCCGAGGTACAATTGAAGTCAAAGTTATACGAAAAAATGAATAGCGTGCAAGTAAGGAAATAGCCACAACAAACAGAAAAGGAAATAAAGTTTTCATTTCATTAAACACAAGGGAATTGCACCCAAGAAGTCGCATTACAAATAAAGCAAAAAAAAAAAAAAGGGAAGAGATGCAGAAATGAAGTGCAGCAGGCAGAAGGGCCATGGGGCCTAGTTGCCTGCTTCAGTGGGTGGCTGGCCCGTAGCTGCCTCAGGGTCCCCTGAGCCCTGACTAAGGGGAATGGCCTGCAGAGGCACAGCAGGAATAGCCGCCCCCTCGGCAGAAGAGACCTGGGCAGCGGGGGAAGGCTCTATAACCTGCTGAGGCGCGTCCTCGTTGGAGCCATCACTCAACACAACCACCACGGGAGGATTGCTCCCTTGGATTGGCTCATCAGTAACCCCAGCATCCGAGGCCTCTTCGCCCGGAGTAGAAGCAGTTTCCACAGCAGCCTCCTTGGCTTCAGAGCCATCGGGGGCAGTTTCGCGGATAACAGGAGGGTAGTACACGTTCTCCTCCTTCCACAAGTCAGAAGAAGCCTCCACTCCAGCCTGCCTAAGGGCTTCGCTCCAAGTTTCGGAGCAGTAGCGCCTACATACCCCAAGGACTTGGGATTTGTAGGCAGCTGCTGTCTCAGCTGCCCCGGCAGTAAAGGCTGCCTCCTCAGCTTCCTGCTTAGTGGCCCAGGCTTCCTCCCTGCCCTGCTCTGCCTCAAGCTTGGCCCTCTCAGCCTCCCCTTTGGCCCATTCAGCCACCCTCTTGGCCTCCTCGGCATCTGCCACTTTCTTCGTCAGGCCAGCTATCTGATCCTCGGCGAGCTTCAACAGCTTCTCTGCCTCACCCAGACGCTTTGTCTGAGTCTCGGCCTGCCTTTGGGCACCCTCAAGGCCTGACATTGCGCTTTCCCTAGCCTGGGTCATTGCCTTCAGCTCCTCCCTGGCCTTGGCAAGGTCCTCCTCCGACGCCTTGAGGGTCCGGGTAGCCACCAAGCGCCTATCGCGCTCCAGATCCAGGGCCTTCCCATGTTCATTGGCCGCCTCTTCCAGCCTGAAGGTGGCCTGTACAGCCTGCCAAACGAAACAGACAAGTTGCAATTAGCCGAGCTCAAAAAGAAATGAAAGCAAGAAAAAGGCAAGAAAAAGCACAAGTGTTAAGGTCTTACCATCCCCAAATACCGCTTGAGGCAGAGGAAGACATCCCTACTCCTCATGGTTCCCAGCTCCGCCATGTCCGCAGGCAGGAGCAGGCATCTCTCCACAGCGTCGGCCACGTACGCGCCTTCGCCATCCTTAAAGTCCCTGAGGGAGGAGTCATCCCTCAAGGGAGCCCCGCGGAGCATTGGGGCGGGGAGCCAGGCCTGGACCTCGGGCGGGGGAGCGACCTGTTTATCCTGCGTTGAGGGGCCTATCCTCAATTGCTTCGATGGCCGCTGATTGCCATCGCCCTCCCGCGTGGGCCCAGATTTGTCCTCAAGGGTCCTCTTACCCTTGTCCTTCTTCTGCTTAGGGTCAGCGGGCTCGTGCCTGGACGACGGGCTCGCCTGAGGCGGAGGAGGAGGAAGCTTGGATTGTGTTGAAGCCGACCTGGTCTGAACAGGACGATTCTTTGGAGATGGGGGAGGAAGCTTCGGCTTGGACTTCCCCGGCTGCCCTTCTAGTAGTTCGGACAGGCTTGGCTGGTACTTCTTCTTGTAGCCCATCTCGCGCCAGGAAGATGTCTCTGACGCTAAGAGGTCTGCCTCGGTTAGACGAGGATCACCCAAGTCCCCAGAGGGGTCCTCGGACTGATGGAGTTGCTCAAAAACGCCGAAACCCTCCTCGGCAGGACCAAAATCTATAGGTTCCCCTTCCCTCTCTAAGTTCTCTTCCGCGGCCTCTGGGAACGAATGAAAAGACGAGGGGACTGCTACTGTGACGCCTTCTGAAGTGGAGGTGTCCTCGGGAAACTCGAACCCGTCCTCGGTCACTTCTATTTTCTGCAGCCGAGGATCCTTTGCTCTGATCACGTACTTTGGGGCCGCAAATGACTTCTGGAGCGGAGTGTACCCCAAAATCTTGTGCGCAGCTCTGACTTGGTGGTCTGCTTCGTCCTCGAATTCCGCCGACCTGAGCACCTTCTGCAAGTCCTCCCTATTGATCAAGCTGAAATGGCGCGCATAGGAATGCGGATCTGCAAAGAGAGTACACATCCGTGGTTAGAAACCAAACAATACAAGAAGAAATAACGCAGAGAAAGTAGTTAGAATCTATAAATCCCCTCTTATTCCCATTGCCCCACCTGGTGCTCCCTCCGTCGTCGGACAATGAAGGCCATCGTGCCACGCTCCGGACACGATGAGGAAATCCTCATTCATCCCCTTGTTGGACTCGGGGAGGCTCTGGATAAGCCGGACCCTGTCGTCCCTCGTCCTCATGTAATAGGACTTGTTCTTCAAATGTTGAAGATTGTAGCAGTAGTTGACATCGTGATAGGTCAGCCTCAGACCCATCTTTTCATTAAGGGCGTCCACACTGCCCAAAATTCTGAACATGTTGGAGGCGCACTGGGTGGGGGTCAACCGGAAGTAGGTGAGGTAACCCCTCATCACTGGCCCCATGGGGATCCTCATCCCCCCTTCAAGGAAAGCGATGACAGGAATCACCACTTCGCCCTCTCGCCTCTTGAGGTACCACTCCCCCTCCTCACAATACCTTAAGCCCACATTGGCCGGTATCTTGTAATCGGCGATGAATTTCTCCATCGCCTCCTCAGTGCCAACAAACTTCTTAAGTCTACCCATCCTAGATGACGCCTAAGCGAACTAAAAGATGAACGAATGAAAGAGAAGGACGAGTAGAGAGGGAGAAAGCTCAGAGAGAGACAGAGAGACTTACAGAAATGAGGAGGAGCTCCTCGGACTGGCTTTTTATGCTGGAGATGGAGGTGGAAGTTTGGCTGGACTCAGAATAGAGGCGCAGGAGCTCTCGATTGCAAATGAAAAGTGAAGAAACGGCTCTAATGGGTACTTATACCCTAGAAAGAAGAGCTGCGCAAGTTTTCCCGCCCATAAGTGCCAGACGCATCTCCACCGTTAGATTGTCATTTGCCCGTTGAACGTGGGGAGCACAAAGCCGCCCGAATTTAATGCAAGACACGTTACGCACATCGAAGCGCCAGTAACGCACCTTGGGCAGTTGAAAAGGCGCCAACGCTGACGAGGGATAAGACTTGATTAGACGCGAAGCAGGTCCGGGGATATCAAAATCCTCCTTTCCGCCCGAGGATGCGGACAGCATGATTTTGAGGGGCTATTGTGGGGCCAGAATAAGTCAGCAACCCCGGCCCACTCCAAGCCAAGCCCAGAGGCCCATGCCGAAGACGCCTCCACGATTCGAGGCCCGAGGACGAAAGTTTAGAGCCCAGGATTCAAGGAGCATTGCCGAGGATGGTTACATCCTCGGTAGGCCGAGGACAGAAAGTGGGCATACGGCACACCTTTAAGGGGAGTCTCCCCAAGCATCCAAGGAGCAAATAGCAAGAACCAATCACCGGACATTGAAGCATGGCGGAGGAGCAAGTCCTAGGCGAAATGTCACCTCCACATTAAATGCCCTCAACTAACGCTCTGGCCGCATTAATGAGGATAGGACCTCTGAACAGTGCCGTCTTGAGCGCTGCAACCCACTGGAGGTATGGGAATGCGGCTGATGGGACAGGCACTCAAGTGGAAACCGGATTGAGCAACAAATGTAGGGCTAGGATCAACTGAGTAAGAAGTATATAATGTAAAAATCCCTCTTGTGAAGGGGACAGAGGAAAAACCAGAGAAAAAGGAATACTGTAGCAAAGTATTTTCTCTCAACTCTTGCAACCTTTCTGAAAAGAGATAATAGGAGTTTCCAGCTCCATAAGGCACGTCCGAGGAGCCTCATTGTGTGTTCAAACCCACGTTTTAGTTATTAGCAATCACGTACAACCATGCATGGCCGTTGCCCTCTTTACTAAGGCCTAGCTCTTGAGCCCATACTCTACAAATTTATTGGAGGGTTAGCTGGGCTTGGGTCCACTCTCTCAATCCTTAGAGAGCGCTCGAATCCACCCCCTACAGAATCCATTTGAGAATAACTTATTTAACTTTTTGTTGAAAGTGTGCAAAAATATATTTATATTTTTAAAATGTGAGAAAAAAGTAATAAAAAGTGACATTTTAAAAAGTTGTACATAAAGCTAAAAATAAATAAATAAATAAACTAGTCCGAACACATAAAACATATCTTTGCAACACTGGAAGTCTTGTATATTAGAAATTTAGAACTTTGATTATTGTCCACTCTATATAGAGCACCAGCATTAGATATGCTAAATATATACCAAACACCAAAATTTGACCTCCAATAGATGTGATAATTTTTTTAAAAATAATTTCTCTACCCTCTCTACTAACTCTCTATTCTCTCTCTCATATATCTCTCGCCTCTCTCTGTTGTCTCTTTATTGTGGGTTTTACATTTTTGTTTTTTAATAGATGGTGGGTGTTATTTTAGATTGTTTTAATGGCCGATGTGTTAAAGTAAAAGATGAGACGCAAGTACTATTAACAATTAATTTTTTTAAACTCTCTCTCTCTCTCTCTCTCTCTCTCTCTCTCTCCACACACACATCACAATAACAACCCCCTTTCTATAACAAAAGGTTTTTGGGTGTTTTGATATTTTTGACCTTTTTTTTTGGGATATTGGGGGGGGGGGGGGTGTAAAAAAATGGAATGAACACAAAATTGAAAGGCTTAGAAGTGAAAACTAGTCATTTTTTAGACAATGATTGCCTCCACTCAAATAAATTTCGAAAGGATTAGGGTTGTAAATGAACTAAATCATTTATAAATAGCTCAAGCCTTAATTTTTTGCTTGTTTAATAAATGAGTTAAGCCTAAACATTTTGATTTACTTTTTTTTTTTTCCACACATTTTCTCAGCAACCAAACAAACCATATTACAGGTTCCCACTTCCTACCTCAATTCCATGCTAAAATTCCAAGTCACTACGAAAACCTAACCCTAGCAAAGTCAATGTGTAATTCCAAATCCTTCACTGCATCAAGTAAACCCTAACACTATAAACCTAATAGATAATCAATAAAACGAAATCAACACTAAAAAAATCAAAAATCAAAATGTAATTTTACTTAGAATACCACTATATATATAGGGGTTTAGAAAAAATCAAGAAGTAAAGGGAAAATAAATAAATAAAAATGAGGGCAAGTAGGGATTTAGTTACCTGGAGCAAGAGCAACACAATTTTCTGAATCAAGAACCATGGCAGCGTCCATGGTGGAACTCGAATCCGAGCTAAAAACCCTAATCCCTCTCTCTCTCTCTCTCTCTCTCTAAACTTGCTGTGTATGTGCGCGAGGGAAATAGGAAATTGAATTGAATGTGAGGAGGGAAAAGAAAATGAATTAAATATGAAGGGTAAAATGGTAAATGGGTTTATGGTATGGGGAGCCCAACGGCTTTCCGAAGCAAATCCGAGCTTGTTTTAGATTTGGGAATGCGTGAGCAGAGATAGAGTTATATAGTCTGTCAGTCACAGCAATATGTGCAAGGTCAAATTGAATATGGACGCGTGGCATAAGTTAGAGATGTTAAAAGAAGTCTATTTTGGGCTTTCATAGTGGATTGAGGGTATCATAATTTTGGTGATGGGTAAACTGGGCCTCGTTTTGCAGATTACAAGAAACATTTTTGAGAAAAGAAACTTGGCAAACAAACAAGCTACTGAGTGTCAAATGGATTATATACCAACATCTGCCAATGTTTTGTGGATAAGCTATAATGATTAATGACATTACTATCAATGGCCTCCATTGCAGCAATTCCAATTCCTATGGGTTACTTAAATGACATTTCTTGTCGTTTCCAATTAAAATCGTCATGGTTTATATTCCCTCTCCCATTTAGAATATATCACCAGAAAAACTTTTAATAATAAAATGTTGTGCCATCAAATGCCTTATTCCAGTCTTGAGCTATATAAGTTCAAACATTAACATGAGCAATTCATCTTTTTTGCTCTAACAACATGAGCAATCCATTTTCATACATAGCAAAGTTTGTTATATGCTCTAAACAGTAGATGATAGTCTAGATTTATAGTCATCAATCAGTTGAGATTAGTGAGAAAGTGTAAGATCCACAAACTACAATTGATCATATTATGTGTTCTCTAGTAAGTCGTCCTTATCACCAATCTTTGACCTTTGCATCTATTGGGAGTATTTTTGTGGTTGTGACATGTGTCATGTTTTGATGAGCTAATGGCTAAACTCTAGTTCTATTCGGGTAGTTAAGTCCAATACTCATGCCAATGGATCACCTGTTGGCCGCTATCGTCTGTGCCCAAATTAATATGTACAGCTTTAAATCCATGTCAATAACTGTATCGAGCAACATCACTTGAAGATGTGTAGAAATGTATAGATGGAAAGTAAGGAACTGGAAACTTATCTTGGTTGCAAGTAGCATGCGAGTCTTTTGGCCAAAGTAGACATGAAACATGTGCAAGGAGGTTGAGCCCAAAGACTTGCATTAGCAAATGTTATATGGCAGTGGAAAATTCTTAGGTAGTCCCGAAGCATGGAGAAATGGTGCTCCTTCCTCTCACATTCATGATGGATCTCACCATGAATTTAATAAGCGAACTCTACTATGAATGTGAGAGGAGGGAGCACCATTTTCTATACTCTAAGAGTACCTAAGAATTACTCTATGGTAGCAAGTATAAAAGCTTGTAAAAATAACTCCAATGACTTGAGAGAGTTAAATGTTAGTACTTAGTACAATGAAATAAGAAAAATAATGAAGGATGAATAGGAGGAGAAAGGGGTATGCTAAAATTAAGAGCTGTGGCAGCCTTGCTTTAATGGTGATTGACTCTTGTTTTATGGAGGTAAATATGGTGTTGGCTGATACTTTGCTAAACAGCAGGTATAACTTATAGTTTTTGTGACTTCCTTCACTTACACATGATATCAACATACGTGCAATGGTCTCACAAGTGTTCCAAGCTCCCTTGTTAGACTTTGAGTGAACTTAAATTGATGTGGCATTTTGCCTTCCAATCCACTGCTCCTCGTCTTTTCCTTTTGATGAGCTTGGTGGTTCACACAATGGAGGGGAAATTTGGATTTTAACTTGATGCTTGTCATTTGGCTGATTCCTTGTTATTTTTGCTTCAATTTAACCAAGTTAACTTAGCAAAATAGCCATGGTTTCTTTCGTATTGGCATGGTCATGCTAACAGCTTTGACCTTCTTGGGCTTAGTTGAGAGTAATGTCATTCGCCCCACACACCAACTACATGAGAAGATAGTCCCACGAATTGTGGGTTTTCTTTTCGAAACCTTATAATTTTTCACAATTTTTTGCCACAACTATAACGTAGCAAAATGTGATTGGTGAAGAAAAAATAGTGAGTCTATATGTAAGTGATAGTTAACCACTCAATCTATCATGTCAAAGTTGTGATAAAAAAAATTGTTGAATTATTTGTGGTCTTATAACTAATTTTTCTTTTCTTTCATGGTTGATGTACTGGTTCGTTTGGGATATGCTTATTTTGCTAAAACTAAAATTTTTTTGTTGAAAGTATAGTAGATAAAGGTAAAAGTTAGCTGAAATAGTATAGTAAGACCCATGAATAATATCAAAAAGTGCAATAGGACTCATGAATAATAGAAAAAATAAACTGAATAATAAAATAAGTTGACAAAAATAATTTTTAACAAATGAACATATATTATTTAATTTATTTTGAGGACCACCCTGGACCAGTTTGAATAGGCCTTGAGCTGGAGATTTAATTATTTTAATGCTATCCAGTGGGCCTTGGGGACCGATTTTGTGATCCCAATTTCACCCAACTCGAGGTCCTTTTTTACAAGGGTTATGGACTAAAAAAAAAAGTGTTTTGGATTGGCTTTATGGGCTTTGGCTTTGCTGATTTTGTGTCCAAAAAAGTGCCCCTGCTAAGATCATTCCCATTGGCACAATGGTATATGTAGAAAAAATTTAGCATAAAGGTACAAAAAGAATCCAGTTGTCGGACTTGTAAAATCTTACAATTGTAATTTTTTTTTGCAATTGTGCTACAGTGTCATCCTAAATGTAGGATGACACTTGTAGCACTTTAGTAAAAATTATAATATATTTTACTTGATAAACTGGAAGAGAGATGGGGGAGAAGAAAGAGAGAGAGTTGTATTGGAACATATTATATTATTTTAGTAGGTAATATATATTATTTTAATGAGTAAAATAGAAAAATAAAAGTTGGAATGTTGGTTGTGTTGTAAAATGGTATAGTATAATTGATAAAAAAACATTTTGAGATGGTAAAATAGAATAGGATGGAAGTTACGGGTGCAAAGGCTCTAAACATCATCCATCGATTCCATCCAATTTGCATGAAACTGAAATACAATCTTAATTCTTGTGGGTCTCACCTATCCTCGAGCAAACTTTTCTTCCCTGCTAGTTGGTTTAAGAATCTATATTATGTACTTTAAAAGGTTTTTCTCTTTATTTTATTTTATTTTTCAACAATATGCTTCCAAGTTTCAACAATCCTTATCTCAAAGTTTGTTCCTTCGGTAAAGAGATCACCTTATCTCAATCTGCATCAAGCTTCCTTTCTGCTAATCCTTTATTTGCATTTTTTCTTTTCATTTCCCTGTTTGCATATTTCTTAAAAATGCATTTTGTTATCCCTTTTCACAAGACTTTCCAAGTGAGGCAGAATTGCATAGCAAACAAACAAGCCTAATTTTCATTTTTAAATTCCACAAGTTTGGAACTTTGGAACCATACTTTTAGCTTCCATGTTTGATGTTTAACTTTTTCTCTCTCGAGGCAATGTATCGGAGGCTTTTCTTCCTACCAAGACAAAATACACGTAGATTAAGCATCACAAGTCTCCCATTCCTTGTCAAAAAAACAAATTGCTATTTTTTATTCTTCTTTTTTCTCCCTTTATGTGTCAATAAAACCCGAATTGTATTCATACGAAGTACTAGGGATATTAGCCTATATTAGAGTTCTAATTATAAAGTGTATAATTGATAGGGCAACAAGTCTTGCAAATTGCAAAAAGCGTATAGAGCAATTGAATTATTTACATAATTAGTCTATTAGAGCCTTTGATCAAATCATTAAAATTTGAAAGATTGTGTATTAAGTTATGTGAAATAAAGTACAACAATCTATTTTATATATCTGTAGATAAGGTGTATTTTTGTATAAGTAACGTACAACTATGAGCCTAAGCCCGTTGAGTTTATATTTTAATAGCTCCCCTCAAACTCATGTTGAGGGAAGTGATATCAACTTGAGTTTAGAAGTCAAAGCGTGAAAGCATCCTGGTGAAGGAGGCTTAGAGCCCGTTTGGTTGGAGGAGTGAAAAAGTGGGAGGATAGAAAATGGTGGAAGAGTGGAAAAGTGAGGGGATAGAAAAGATTTTAATTTTCCTCCTTTTTGTTTGGTTGGGTGTGAACAAGTGGAAGGATGAAAAAAATGTCTTTGTATAAATTTACTCATATACCATTGTTAAAAAATGATGTCCTATTAAAACAAAAAAAAAGCAATCATCCAAATTTATTAGAAAATAAAAATCATATCTAGAAAAAAAAAATCACGTCTAAAGAAAAAACAAAAAAAAAAAAAAAAATCACCAAAGAAAAAAAAAAAAAAAAAAAAAAACAACAACGAAGCTTGCCCAAGAAATCAAAAAAAGAAAAAAGAAGATCAACGAAGCTTGCACAGGAAAAAAAAAAAAAAAAGTAAGAAGCAACGAGAGAAAAAAAAAACAAAAACAAAAAGGCAACGGATTGGACAAGCCCATGTGCACTTGCACATGGGCATTTTTGTCATTTACCAAACAAATTCCTCCCAGTGAGTTTTATCTCTATATTGGCGAGAAAACATTTTGGTGGGCTTGGAGAAAAAACACATAGGTCTCACCAATTTTTTTTCCTCCCCTCCCTCCAACCAAATACCTACCAAAAAGTTTTATTTCCCATTTTCTCTCTAAAGTTTTTCATCCACCCTATTTCATTTCCAAACAAACACACCCTTAGGGTCTGTTTGGTTGGGTGGGTGGAAAAGTTGAGGGATAGAAAAAATGAGTATTTATAAATTTACTTATACACCCTTGTTAAAAAATAATGGCTAGCAATCACCCAATTTATTAAAAAAATAAAAAACATGTCCCAAAAAAAAATCATGTCTAGTTAAACCAAAAAAAAAAAAAAAACAACTATCAATCCCACAGCCCAAAAAAAAGAAAAGGGAAAGAGGTAATGTGCCCAGCACAAAAAAATAAATAATAAATAAATAAATAAAAGGAAAAAAAAATGAACTGGACATGGGCATCTTTGTCCATTAAGCAGTCTCATTTTCTCACTTCAGTTTTTTCTCAATTTTGGAGAGAAAACTTTTTAGTGGGTTCGGGGAGAAAACACTTGGGCCCCACCATTTATTTTCCTTCTCCACCCAACCAAACACACTCAAAAAAGTTTTCCTTCCCATTTTCTCTCCAAAGTTTTCCATCCACTCTATTTCACCTCCAAACAAACACACCCTTAGTGAAGATGTCAGTAAGCTGATTTTGGAGGATTCAAATCTTCTAGATTTCCTAGAGTACTCTACCAGTAGATTTCCTTAAATCCTAACCACAATTTAATGATTTAATGGTCAAGATTCTGCCATATCAGCATTCCACTAATAATATTCTTAAAATAATAAAATAATGTTACAAACAAAACAATTAAGAATATTGTTAGTGGAATGCTGACATGGCAGAATCTTGACCATTAAATCATTAAAGAGTGGTTTGGATTTAAGGAAATCTATTTGGTAGAGTACCCTAGGAAATCTAGATGATCTGAATCCGATTTTGGAAAGAAACTAACTACAATGGTAGAGCACTCTAGAGTAGATAATGACAAATAAAGTGAATCAATTTTAATATGTTTGGTATGCTAGTGGAAGATGTTATTGTGGGTCATTTGAATAGCACTTCTATTGTCACAGTAGATTGGAGTGGCAGTTGAGAAGTTAACACCAAAATCTTGTAGCAACCAAGCCACAGAAGCTCAACTATGGTGTCTACAAGAGCGTGATATTCAGCCTCAATACTAAATCGAGTAACAACATTTGTTTTTTGCTTCGCCAAGAGATGAGAGAGTTACTAAGAAAAAAAAATATATAAAACAAAAAAGAAAATGCTATTAGGTTCGATTTCATTTCTACCCTGTGGGGTCTGTACTCGAGCATGAGCTTGACAAAGATTCAGCATAAGTTGCAAATGTTTATTTAGTAAGCTTGAAGTAAGCATGATTAACGGACCTTTTTTGTTTTGGGGTCAAGGGTTCCCATCATTCCATCAAGATGGAGGCAGTTCAGAACTCGTGCTTTAGTACCCTACTAGCTAGTAGTTTTTTTTTGTTTTTTTTTTTTTGTTTTGAAAGTCCCTACTAGCTAGTAGTTACTACCCCTTAAATTAGATGTTACCTTCACTGAATTTGTGGCAATTAGAATATAGAGGGAAGTGCAGAATTATGTGTACGAGGGTCTATCATCAAGGCACCAAATGGTCCAAAACTCCAAATTGTAAATTGGAAAGATTGTAACGATATCACTAAATAAAACAAAGTTTAGAGCTTTCTGATCCACTATGGTGTAACTTAGAGGAATACATATATATATATATATATATATATATATAATTTTAGTCAAATGATATATCATATTTAAGATATATATCACTTATTTAAATAATTTTATGAATTATGTAATTTAATATAAGTGGATAATCTTATAAACCATCATATAATATGATGGAATAGATTTCTCAAACCTAGTTTAGAAGAAAGTCTGGTCCCAATTAAAAAAAATGGCATGATGGGACGAAGCATTTGAGGACTCCGGTTGACCACAAGTTGAGGTAGTTTGCATCTTAAGAAATTCCAACCACAACACCCTTACAAAAATATAAGAATTGAATCTATGGAGCTATAAAGTCTATTGGCATCATAGGCACCTTTTTTTTAGTTTAATAATCATTGGCTGCTTTTTGATATTTTCATAGTGGAGGTGATTCTATATTCTAACAAAAAACGTGAAAAAGAAACATAAGGGTCCATTTGGATACAGTTGAAAATTGAAAAATACTTTAGTAAATAATTTTTAAATGTGTAAATAGAACCGTGGGACCCATTTATAATGAAAAAGTTGCAGAAAAGTGAAATTTGTGGGTCCATAGACAGTAAAATTTGTGAAAAAAGTCAAATATTGCGGCTACTGTTTATGAACAGTCGCCGCAACAATGATAAACAGTAAAAATTTGACTAAAATGCATGACCAAAAAAGAAAAAAAAAAGGAGGAAACGCAGACACAAAACGCGTATGCTTTTCATCCGTATCCAAACCAAGCCTAAATCAAATGTTAAAGTTACCATTAACTGGATTCTTTAAAAAAAAAAAAAAAAAAAAAAGTTAACAACGACCCTAACTTTTAAAAAATAATATATATATTTTTATGGCCAATATGGGTGAGGGGTGAACATTATGATGGACCCCACAGACGTGATCATTGGGGCACTTACCTGCTAGGGAATGTTAGATTGAACCATTATTACTATTGTTCGGAGTAACAACAGACCTCAACTTAGCCCTACGGGAAGGCTAGTACCATTGGAGTTCGAATCTGGGACCTCAAGTAGTGCTGCAATCTTGCGTTCGTGTCAAGACCACTAGACCACCCTTCTCGGTGGTTAAAAAATAATATAATGATAATAATAATATTAATATAATATATGCGGGCTCAAACCTACAAGCATAAGCTATTGGGTTAAGTGCTATCTTTGTATGGTATATTAAGAACTTAATTAAAGTCTTCCCAAAATATTATCTTTCTAATAAGTGATAATCGAACTTACGATGAGGTAGAAATATTATTAAGATCTAGTTGGATGAGGGACGAGTATGTATACTCGAAACCCAAACACGTTTACATCAAAATATCACATAAGGCAAGCCAGCATAGCTCATACCATAAGATTCACATACGTTGTCTTGAAGTTTCAATTGAACTATCTTCGAGATATTATCCCTTACATTTAAAACATTCTTCTTTAAGAATACCTAATTTTATCACCGATAACAAACTAAAACTTTTGAGTTTACAAAAAATTGTGATTTAAATATTTTGTATTTGAATTTAATTCTAATGCCTAAATCACATACAATAATATCTCACGGACTATTCATCAAATGAATGCATAATGTGCCATGATCATATAATCTCATAAAATAAAATATTTTATTAATTAAAAAATGTCATACAAATTGAATTTTATGGCACAAATCCCCACAATTCCAATATTGTTTAAGGCTTCTTAATATATATATTTTTTTAAATAAAGAAGACAAGCACTTACAAAATTATCAACAAAAAGAGTAAACACAGAAAATTATATTTTTCTTCAAAAAAAAAAACCTAACGATTAAAGAATAATAAGTATATCTTAAGATCACGCTCTCACACAGCCGATAAACTTTAAATAAAAAAAAAACTAATTATATTTTAATATTTCACTCTCACACAGCCGATATTATTGAACAAAGGATAACAGAGAAAAATAGAATGAAAACGAGATCATTGTTTTTCTTCTGCCTTAATGGTGAGAGACTAAGACAGATCAGAATTTAAAACATATTGTTCTGTTTAGTCAGTGTCTATTAATAACAATGTTTCTTATGCATCCCTTTTCATGTTTAGAGTAGCATGCGCGTATGTATGGAGGCTGCGCAGTACCCAAGTCAGATTAGAGGTTTAAACTTCAAAGCCACTTTAATTCAAAGACATTGACGCTAGAGAGAAAAAGTATACTGTCAAAGAATTGCACTATTGCAGTTTCTTGTAGAAATAGCAAAATTACTTTCTACTGCCATATATTATAAGGGAAATGTAGATTCTTTCTGCAGATCATTGCTCAGTTTGAGTATGAATCCTATGGAGATGTGTAATTTAGATTTTTTGGACCTAGACTTGATTATTAAGCTGAATATAGCATTACAAGTATAGCATTTTTATTTTTTTAAATCCTAACTCGAGTCAAATGCCACTTAATTATTAGGCTAATTCTCAAGTGATAATTGAGAACAAGAAGGAAAAAAGACATACAGGTATATAAAAATTTAAGGCACGAGAGAGACAGGTGAGTGTACAAGTGAATATACCTGGCCTTTCTTAATCACATACGTATTAATCAATTTTCGTATCAAAGTCAAGTTTGTTATCTTCACTGTCGCTTCTGAATTCAACATCAATGCCCAAACCCAAGATCTAGCTAGATCCATGAAAATCCCATTTATATCTACACTCTCCTCAAATCTACATCCGAGTCCTCTGATTGTCGTCTCAGTGCCTCACACACCTTATGCATCGTCTTTAGTCCCAATCATGTACTTAATCACAGTTGCGTGCTTTAACTCATGCTTTGAATATACCCTTCATGTGTCTCACAAGTGCTCAGAGCCCTCATGCACCAGTTTTCTCTGGATGATGTGCTCTATGCTCCACATAGTACATGTGTTGGAGACGCGCCAGGGCTCTTAAATGTTTTTCATGTGCATCAACCATCAAGTACTTCGCCAGCTTCTACTCATTGGCAATTATCTCTTTTAGGCATTTCTTAGTAGTTCCATTTCATTCAATTTGCATTGAAGACCTTCCTTACATTTTTTTTTTTTTTTTGGTAAACAGGAGAATTTCATTCACTAAGAAACATAAAAAACAAAGCATTTATGCTCATACACAGTACCAATAGCATCAAGACTAATCAAAAGGGAAACATTAGAAGGGGGGGACTGGAAAATAACAAAATTGTGGAAAGAAAGGCGCCTCTTCTAGCAAGGGCATCGGCACACATATTTGCCTCCCTAAAACAGTGCTAAATTCTCACCGTCGGAATTTTCTTCAGACCTTCTCTATAGTCAACTATGATAACTTCATTGCCATTCTTTCTACCATCTTCATTTTGCAAGCTTCACATCCAACTCAATTATAACATTGGTCAAATTTAAATCAATACATAGATTGATTCCATCCCACAGCGCCTGTTGGAAATAAAGGAGAGATAATACCTGAATTTTCCTTGAAAATTACACAATTTGAAATTACCAAAAAAGAGGTGGCAGAGATGAGGCGTGGACCAAGTCATTGTCTTGAGACAAATCGTGCCGTCTACGGTATATTCGATGTAGTTAGACAAATAATTTTTGCACGTTGCCCCCAAGATACAACAGCCCAGCCACCTTTGCTGATTATCCTTGCGAGCCTACACTGCTTGTAGGATATAATCTCTCTATAGTACATTCTTTCCCCAGAAAATTTTGTAAAAGATATAATATTTTTGTGAGTAGTAAAAACAATAGATGATAAGTGTTTACGATAATAAGAAGTTGTTTTTGAAAAGTCTGTAGCTTTCTAAAATAAAAATGTGTGTCTTTGAAACTTTTATTTCTTTCCATATATATAGAACTAGATATGTTGCTTGTCCTTAGCCATAAAATAAAACATTTCATATCAATTAAATAGTCAAAACGTTATTAAAATTAATATATATAATCAATGGCTTCTTTTTATATATATATATATATATATATATAATATAATATAATAAAACCGGATATCAAGATTAAGAGTTTGTCTTTGCCAGCCTTTGGTACGTTGAGAACAAAAAAAAGAAAGAAAAAATCAAGATCTATGCATTTAATGTCTCATAAAGTGGCTGAAGACTAAAAGCCAAAATGTGTAATACAATTTCAAATATGCATAAATATTGCCATTTGTTTTTTACTTTCCTTAAACCAAATAGTAAACACTTGTGTATATATGGTAACATAAAATAATTCAGTAATAGCTGTATATTTAAGTACTGAAATTCTTCCATATATGACGTTATTATGTCATATTCAAATAAGATAATAAAACCAAATATGCTGGCAATTATAATATTAATATTACATTAATGTTCATAAATTTCCTGATTAAAACCATTGACAAAAGCTATTCAAATTTTGAATTAAATTTGAATTTCAAAATTTAGTATTCAACGTATCTGACATTAAGGGATAATTGATACACATAAATGAGTATCAAAATAAATATAATATTTTTTATAAAAATATCCAACAATCCCCCACTTATTTTTATAGAAAATAAATTGGTAAATATATAAGAACAATTTTTCTGGGTTAAGTAGAACATTATGCATAATGGGAGTGCCAATGGCTTGAACCCTCATTTAGTGTTTCAACAACATTGTTCCAAAGTTAATAGTGATCTAAGTCTTGAACTATAACTTTTTCTATGGATACAAAACATTACATCACACACATAATATTCCAGTACTCTACCACGAGCTTTTAAGCCAACACATTACGGCCCTGTGCTTTATCCCAGCATCCATGAGCTATTTAGAGAACTAGCCTCATTCTCAAAGGAAGCGACCTCACTTCCATGCTCACTTAGGTGTGGCTATCAAGGATGTTATTGTAACTCTAACATCCCACTCATAAGAGCTATAGTCCACATTAAGAGTTTTTATAAAAACTCATCCTATATAACGTTACAAGATACATGCATGCACACTATAGGGAGGGACATAAGTATTATTACTCATACATATATTTAGTGCATGTTAATCAAACTACTCTATGATTAGTTTTTCCCTTTGAACCTAGTTCTTGGGATCTCCAGTCCCTAGGTAGGGTATCCTCATAGGTAGTTTATTCTTCTTTGGGCTTAAGTCCCATCCCCCTCGATGCTATCCAGATCTTTTTTCTAGCTAGAGCTTTAGTTAATGGATCCGCAATATTATCATTTGTACTAACATAATCAACATTTATGGTACCATGGCGTGGTCAATCTGGAATAGAAGGAACCAGGCTCGAGTTAATCACGTTACGTCTCCAGTACATCGCATAGACCAGCTGTCAAAGGAACGGAAAGCTGAATTCCAGAACCTTCACCCAGTCAAAACGAGGCAGCAACAGGCGATGCATACAAAGTGGGAACCACCAGACCTGGGAGCTTTTAAGGTGAACTACGACGGCGCAATCTTCACAGGGACAGGGAGAGCTGGTATTGGAGTGGTCATCCGCAATTCTGAAGGAGTAGTGATGGCTTCTCTATCGCAGCAAATCACTCAACCAGCTACGGTGGCACAAGTGGAAGCATTTGCAGCAAGACGAGCAGTTGAATTTGCCTTAGAAATTGGTATAACCTCAGCTGTTTTTGAAGGGGATTCAGACACAATCTCAAAGGAACTCAACAACCCAGAACAATCCTTAGCACTCCATGGTCACTTGATTGAAGATGTTAAAGTGTTAACTTCTTTTTTCAATAATATAAGCTTTGTTCATGTACGCCGACAAGGCAATAGGGTTGCTCATGCATTAGCTAGATGGGCTACTAACTCGCCTTCTTTATCTATCTGGATGGAAGATGTACCACCAGACATTTCATGTGTTGTTCAGGCTGATTTAGCCGTTACTACCTAATAAAACGTTTCTGTTGGATTCTCAAAAAAAAAAAAAAAAAAAAACATTTATGGTACCATTGTTTATGTATGATCTCACAGTACTGTGTTTTCTTCTAATAGATCTGGATTTACCACTATAGTATTTATTGCGCACTCTACCAATTGTGGCAGTACTATCACAATGAATTAAGACGGGTGAAATAGGTTTCTCCCACATGGGAATTTCAGATAATAAATCTCGTAACCAACCTGCTTCTTCACTAGCTGAAGATAAGGCAATTAGTTTTGCCTCCATGGTGGATTTAGCAATAATCTGTTGTTTTTTAGATTTCCAACTTATTGCTCCACCACCTATTGTAAATACATAGCCAATGGTAGACAAAGAATCACCTGATAAGGTGTTCCAACTAGCATTACTATATCCTTCAAGAACAGCAGGATATCTTTGATATAGCAAACCATAGTGCGCAGTTCTATTTAAATATCTCATTAATTGAGTCATGGCATTCCAATGCTCAAAATTAGGTTTGCTAGTAAATCTTGCTAAAACTCCTACGGCATAAGCAATATCAGGTCTAGTACAATCAGTAGCATATCTAAGACTACCAATAATACTAGCATATTCCTTTTGATTGTAAATATCATTTTCATCTTTAGTAGGAAAAAGATGCACACTAGAGTCAAAAGGAATACTTGCAGGTTTACAATCAAAGTAATTATATTTTTTCAAAATTTTCTCTATATAATGAGATTGATCTACAAATATGCCATTTGAAGTTCTAGAAATTTTCATGCCAAGAATCACATTAGCTTCTCCTAAATCTTTCATATCAAAGTTATTTTTAAGAAGCATTTTGGCAGCATTTATAATATCCATATTAGGACCAAAAATTAGAAGATCATCAACATATAAACAAATTATAACATGAGCATCATCAAATGTTTTATAATATATACATTTGTCACTTTCATTTATTTTAAAACCATTAGAAAGCAAACATTGATCAAATTTCTCATGCCACTGTCTAGGTGCTTGTTTTAGACCATATAAAGATTTTAATAATTTACATACCTTGTGCTCATTACCTGGCATTATAAAACCTTCTGGTTGGTCCATGTAGATTTCTTCTTCTAAATCACCATTTAGAAATGTCGTCTTTACATCCATTTGATGTATCATCAAATTATGAATAGGTGCTATAGCAATCAATAATCTAATAGATGTAATTTTAGTAACAGGAGAAAAAGTATCAAAAAAATCAATATCTTCTTTTTGTTTAAAACCTTTAGCTACAAGCCTTGCTTTGAATTTTTCAATAGATCCATCAGGTTTTAATTTTCTCCTAAGTACCCATTTACATCCAATTGTTTTACAACCTGGAGGTAAATCTACAAGTTTCCAAGTATTATTAGATATAATAGAATCCATCTCATCATTGATGGCTTCTTTCCAAAAACCTGAATCAGGAGAAGATAAAGCTTCTTCTAAAGAAGTAGGGTCACCTTGTAAATTATACACATAATATTCAGGACCAAAATCCTTTTCAATTTTAGGTCTTTTACTCCTCCTAGGTTCAATCTCATATTCATTAACATCTCTTGACTTAGATGTTGAACGTTCAAATTTCTCTTGTTGTTCAAAACCCCCACTATTTTTATATTTAAATGGAAATTTATTTTCATGAAAAATTGCATCTCTAGATTCAATTATTGTATTATTATCAATATCATAAAATCTATAAGTTGTGCTATATAAAGAATAACCCAAAAATACACATGTAGAAGCCTTTACCCCAAGTTTAGGTCTTTTGGGATCAGGTAGCCTCACATATGCTAAGCAACCCCAAACTTTGAAAAAATTCAGATTTGGTTTATATTTTTTCCATAATTCAAAAAGAGTTAAAAAAGTCTTTTTATGAGGTACTCTATTCAAAACAAAATTTGCAGTTAAAACAGCTTCACCCCAAAAATATTTAGGAGCCCCAAAACTAACAAGCATAGCATTAGTTAAATTTATAAGAGTCCTATTTTTACGTTCAGCTACTCCATTAGAAGATGGAGAATAAGGGGCAGTAGTCTCATGAACAACACCAAGAGATTGAATATAATTATTAAGACCAAGAGTATCATATTCTTTTCATCTATCAGTTCTAAACCTTTTAACCTTTTTATCAAAAGTATTCTCAACTTCTTTTAAGAAAATTGATAATTTTTCAAAGCATCACTTTTATTTTTCATAATATAGACATATGAATATTTTGAAAAATCATCTATAAAGGTTATAAAATACTGATTACCTCCACGTGTCAAATATCCTTCAAATTGACAAATATCACTATGGATAAGTTCTAGTAATTCAGTATTTCTTTCAACTGATTTATGAGGCTTTTGAGTAATTTTAGTCATGCTACAAATTTCACATTTTTCAAGTTCATTTTCAAGTTTAGGAATTAAACCTAAACCACTCATATTTTTCATATATTTATTATTAATATGACATAATCTACCATGCCAAACATTCACACAAGAAACAATATAAGCAAAACTTGAATTTTCATTCATCTCAACATTAAGTTTAAACATGTCATCACAAGCATAGCCTTTGCCAACAAACATGCCCTTTTAGAGAGTACATATTGATCAGCCTCAAAGACTTGTTTGAAACCAGCCTTATTCAACAAAAAACTAGAAACTAGATTCTTTCTAATGTTAGGAACATGAAAGACATCTTTGAGAGTGACTTCTCTCCCAGAAGTAAATTTGAGAGGCACATCTCCAATACCCACAACTTCAATGGTATGAGAATCACCAAGCATAATTTTCTTTTTCTCATCCAAGATGGTGTAGGTCTTGAACCAATTTTTATCATAGCAAACATGTCTAGTTTCCCCAGAATCAATCCACCACCCTCCTAAGCCTTCAAGAATATTAATCTCGGTAACCATAGCCATAAGAAGCTCTTCAATGACATTGGCTTGAGCCATAGGCCCATGTTTTCGAAAGCGACAATTTCTAGTCGAATGTCCAGGCTTTCCACATACAAAACATGCATAATTGTTATTATTATTGTGGCTGCCATTATTTGGAGCATGCTTAGGATGGTGTGCTTGATTCTTTCTTTGATTAGAGTGGGTCTTATGTTGAGGCTGATTTCCATTTGGCCTACGTTTGAAGTTTCTTTTCTTAGGCCTTACATAGTCATTATTTTTTGCATTGGCTTTTGACATGTTTTCATTTGAAGAGATAAGATTTACCTTAGGACCATTTGCTCCATGGAATTCAACAGTTTTGTCTTGGTTCCTTGCCTCTTCCTCCACTCTCAAACGGGTGATAAGGGATTCAATGGAGAGTTCCTTTTGCTTGTGTCTTAGGACTTTGGCAAACTCCTTCCAAGACTCAGGCAGCTTGTCAATGATGGCTGAAACTTGCATTTGTTCATCTACTCGAATGCCTTCAGATCGGACATCTTGTGAAATCATTTGGAGTTCATAGGATTGTTCCACCACGAACTTGCCTTCAACCATCTGAAACCTGAAAAATCGGCTACATGCATATTTCTTGGATCCAGCTTCCTCTGTATCATATTTTTGATTCAATGCCTTCCATATCTTTTTGACTGATTTGTAAGCTTGATCATAATAATCATACAAATCATCAGAAAGACAATTAAATAAATAATTTCTACAGTAAAGATGATCCTTATCCCATTTCTTAACATCTTTTTCATGTTGAGAAAGTTCTTCTTCAGTCAATTGCTCAAATTTCTTTTCTTTGGTTTTTTCTTAGTTAACACATAAGCCACATTCAAGAGAGTAAGATAAAATAAAGTCTTTTGTCTCCATCTCTTAAAGTTAACACCACGGAAGCGGAATGGCTTATTAAGATCACCCGCTCCAGAGGAATTAGACATAACATTACCATTTTCCAAGGATGATTTTGTGTTCTCCATATCGATTTGTCTCAAATTGTTGGAAATAAAAGAGAGATAATACCTGAATTTTCCTTGAAAATTACACAATTTGATATTACCAAAAAAGAGGCGGCAGAGATGAGGCGTGGACTAAGTCACTGTCTTGAGACAAATCGTGCCGCCTACGGTATATCCGATGTAGTTAGACAAATAATTTCTGCATGTTGCCCCCAGGATACAACAACCCAGCCACCTTTGCTAATTATCTTTGCGAGCCTACACTGCTCGTAGGATATAAGCTCTCTATAGTACTTTCTTTTCCCAGAAAATTTTGTAAAAGATAGAATATTTTTGTGAGTAGTAAAAACAATAGATGATAAGTGTTTACGACAATAAGAAGTTGTTTTTGAAAAGTCTGTAGCTTTCTAAAATAAAAATGTGTGTCTTTGAAACTTTTATTTCTTTCCATATATATAGAACTAGATATGTTGCTTGTCCTTAGCCAGAAAATAAAACGTTTGATATCAATTAAATAGTCAAAACGTTATTAAAATTAATATATATAATCAATGGCTTCTTTATATATATATATATAATATAATATAATAAAACCGGATATCAAGATTAAGAGTTTGTCTTTGCCAGCCTTTAGTACGTTGAGAACAAAAAAAAGAAAGAAAGAATCAAGATCTATGCATTTAATGTCTCATAAAGTGGCTGAAGACTAAAAGCCAAAACGTGTAATACAATTTCAAATATGCATAAATATTGCCATTTGTTTTTTACTTTCCTTAAACCAAATAGTAAACACTTGTGTATATATGATAACATAAAATAATTCAGCAATAGTTGTATATTTAAGTGCTGAAATTCTTCCATATATGACGTTATTATGTCATATTCAAATAAGATAATAAAACCAAATATGCTGGCAATTATGGTATTAATATTACATTAATGTTCATAAATTTCTTGATTAAAACCATTGACAAAAGCTATTCAAATTTTGAATTAAATTTGAATTTCAAAATTTAGTATTCAACGTATCTGACATTAAGGAATAATTGATACACATAAATGAATATCAAAATAAATATAATATTTTTTATAAAAATATCCAACAGCGCCCATAACTCCGCTGCCACACTGGTGGTGTATCCAATGGCCCTAGCAAAACCACTCACCCATTCCCCATGAGAATTCTGAATAATTCCACCTCTTCCTGCTCTGCCAAGATTTCCCGATGATGACCCGTCTGTGTTCAGCTTGAACCACCTCTCCGGAGGGGAAAACCACCAAACTTGGATGATAGTTTGTGGGCGTCTCGCCCTTTCATTCACACCAAGGAAAGAAAATTCAGTAGCTTTGGATATTGTCTCCTCCATTAGAGATTTACAAATGGAACTTTCCCTAAAAATCACTTTATTTCGCCTAAGCCATAAGCACCAAACACCAAACGGAAAAAGATAGCTCCAAGGAATGTTAGAGTTGGATCTTTGATGAGAGGTACAGTTAATACAAAGCCAATCTAGCAAATTTGTACCATAGAATATGTTAGGCGGAAGAGGTGGGGAAAAGGAGTCCCAAAAAGCCCAGGCTTAAGGACAATCCCTCAAAATATGGATGATTGACTCCACCTCATTACAGCCAAGGGGGCAAAAGAAAGGAATGTTTAAACCTCTCGCATTGAGAACCTCTCTTGAAGGAATGCTTTTATGGAGACACTACCATAAGAAACACCTGATTTTTGGAATAGTAGCTATTCTCCAAACCCAAATTCCCTTGAAAGCTTCACATTGAAGGGTGTCATGAGTCTCACAGGCCAGATTGTATGCTTCCTTAAGATCAAACTCTCCATTGGGAGAAGATGCCCAAGAAATTTGATCCACACCCAAAGCAACCATGGGAATGGGGGTGTTATGATCCTAGTGTCCCACATAAATTAAGTATAAGTTTAACTATGTGTTTATAAGCTCTTAGCACCCTCCCCTTGCAAGTCGGTTTTCAATGGTAAGTTCTACCCATGGGTTTGTAATATTTGGTATCAAAGCCAATCAGCACCCAGATTAATCAGGTGTAGCTCATTGAGTCTAAGATCAAATGAGTTGCGGCTTTGTAGTCGAATCTCAGAATGGGCAACCTAGAGGCTAGATTAAAATTACTGATAGTTGAGTGGAGCCACCAAAAAGAGAAAGGGCTACCAACAGGTCAGTGTCGCTAAAGTGAGCCGTCGTGGACATCAACTGCGGAGCATGGTGGTATGTTATGATCCTAGTGTCCCACATGATTAAGTATAAGCTTAACCATGTGTTTATAAGCTCATGGACACTCTCCCCTTACAAGCTGGTTTTCAAGGGTGAGTTCTACCCATGGGTTTGTAACAGGGGGTAGTTTTGATTTTCTAACTTAAGGAAGTAGGGAAAAAAAAAGGAAAGACCCCCCAAATTCTAGAAGTTATGTTGTGTAACATTTCTGAGGAGGATAGAATCTTCATTTCTCTAAAGAGGGCCTACAATGAGGCTTCTAATCAGCCCATCACTCAACCACTTATCATGCCAAAAGGATAGCTCGCTCTCTTTGTCAGCTATCCATTTAATACCTTTCTTAAATATTGGTTCACCTTTCTTAAGAGCTGCCTTGTGGATGAGCAAGATCCGGGTTTATATTGGGCCTGCCTTCGTCTTCTCAAGTATTTATGGGAGAGAACTCTAGCTCAAAGAGAATCCTTCTCCTGATGGAAAAGCCAATTAAGTTTGGACAGTAAAGCTAAGTTCCTTTCCTTGGCCGATTGGAGACCGAGCCCACCCTCTTTCTTTGGCTTCGTGATTTTCTTCTAGCTAACTAAGTGGAGCTTCTTTTTGCTATTCGTAGTGCCCCAAATAAAATTACGACAAAGCCTATCTACACTTTGAGTAATCTTTAAAGGCAATACATTGCATGGAGTAATTTGGGATGGTGGATAAGAGGTGGCTTGTGTCAAGACAAGTCTCCCAGCAAAGGAGAGGAGGTGTGTTTTCCATCCCGCTAATCGGTTTTGGATGCGTTCAACCACAGCCCCAAAGTCTAGAGGAATTGACTTATGTTTTATGGGAAAACCAAGATACTTTCCTAAGGAAGGAGTAGACCGAAAATTTAAAAAATTGCAGAGTTCCTCTCTATGATGTTAGGCCAAATGAGGGGAGAAAAACATCCGGGATTTTTTTGCCCTCACCTTTTGACCGGAAAGGTCACAGAAAGTGTCTAGCACATCCCTAATAGCTCGACAGTCCTTCCTTAAATTACATACTTACCTTCCACACTCAAGTTTTCGTCAAATCACCTTGAGTTCGAGGGATAATTATATAATACTCTATGAGTACAATAAGATTGTATCCTATTATCTCAAATAATAATGAGTCTCACCAATTGAATATATGATGAAATTCAATATCCATGTGCAACGAGGGAGTGCAACATAATTGTAGTTCCAAAGTATTGTATAACTTTCCGAGTTTGAGCAGAGACATTAAAAAATAGTAGATATTATCATAAAGGTGTAATCAACAAAATATATTTATTATATTGTTATAAATGTGTAAACCATTGTTTTATAGAATACCATAGACTATTGCAATTTCATAGTTGCCAACTAAGCTTAACATATTTGTGTGTGTATTGGTTTCTTTGTAACACAATTATGAATAGTGAAATATTGCTGCTATGGACTTTTTAATGTGGACATAAGTTGTCAAGCTGAATTATATTAATTAACTTTCTTCTACTTTTCTCCCTTATTTCTATATTATTCTATTTTCTTCTTTATATTTGAACAAACTTTTAAACTGATTTTCATTAGTTATTGAAAGTTCAATATTTGTCTAAAACACCCTTGAACGTTTAGACCCCAAATTACAAAATTACCAATTCAAGCTTTATATCAAACAATTAATGTGCGGAACATGAACATAAGCCAATCACAGAATTGATAACTAATCTAAGCCAAATATAAACACATCCACAACAGTAAATATAAGGCAAAGATAAAGGGAAGGAAGATGCAAACACACGGACAACACACGATGTGTTATCGAAGAGGAAACCGAAGTCCTCGGCGTAAAACCTCTCCGCCGCCCTTCAAGCGGTTAATAATCCACTAGAAAATGTAGTTGGGATACATGAACAGCAATAGACCCTCCAAGCCTAATCTACCCAGGTACCTAAGCTCTCCAAGCTTCCTACTCCAACGAGGTTGCGCCGAACCTTTTTCTTTTCTAGCTTACCGGATTCTGCTATAGCCCATAGCATCAACCAATCGCCATTGGTTCCTTCCCAAACTGCTTCCCTTAGCACCAAATAAATCTTCTCACAGACATGGGTGTGGTGAGATAAGAATTTGGTAAATGACCTCTCAAGGGTATGACAATGGAGAGGAAGAGAGTAGAGGAATTTGTAGAGTCTCTTAGATGAAGATTGGAGATGAGGCAATCTTATTTCTCTCTAGGGTTTTCTCTCACAAAATTCTCTCTGGAAGCTCTCTCAAATTAGTGGGAATAAGGGTCTATATATAGTGAGGTGAGAAAAGAATACGAAGAGACAGTTTTTGCCAAACAAGGTAAATTGGCGGCTTGGTCTCGCAGCTTGTCCAAGTCGCGAGTTCAAGTCGCAACGTAACGGCCTGGCTAGCCTGGGACTTTTGTCCTGTAGTACGACAGCTGGTGCGACCCTTCAGCTTCCCTGTGTGCATCTCACGTGCCTGAAGTTGGCGACTTGCAGCCGCGAGCCACCCGCGAGTCCTAGCCGCGAAGCTCTGCTTCTTTGCACATACTTGAGCTTTTCTTCACATCTTCTTACACACTACCCTTACAATAATCCCACCTAAATACAGGATCACTAAGTGCTTAAATTACAAGCAAATTGGCACAGAATAAAGCCAACAAGATGGTTGATAAATTTCAACCTTACAGTTATATATATATATATATATATATTTTTATTTTTTTATTTTTTTTATTGATGCTCTATTTGATGGCATGGTGCATGAGAACTTTTTCTGCCATGGCTTTGCAACCGCTCTAAAAACAAAAAAAGGGGTAAAATCATAACTTGAAGCTGACCATGAGACTCCATTGGATTGGATTTTCTATCAAAATCTATCCACCGACCTTGAATCACTAAATCAAGTGTAGCAACTCACATCACATTGCGAGGATTGATAAGGTAGGTCTTTAATAAAAATAACAAAATATTTTAAACAGAGCGACGAAGGTTAATAATTTAGAAAGAAAAAAAATACTAAACAAAGTAGCTAATTCTAATAATGTGTTTACGAAAAGCTCCATATTGATTTTTGAACCGACCAACGACGAGAAGTCATGTGTTTATGACAAGCTCCATATGCAGTGGACTTTATTTGCTTACTTTACTGCTACATTTTTTTTTTTTAAATATTCACAAATTCATCATTTAAATGGAAATGAGATTCTGAATGGCGATTTAGTGTAGCGATAATGATATCTTTTGTGATGCTTGCAGTGGCGGCTCCAGAAATTTTGTTTAGGGGGTTCATTAAAATTTTTTAATAAAAAGAGATCTTAAATATGTCGAGTTATCGACAAAAAATAATTATTATTATAATATGTGAAGTTTTATAATTTTATTCTACAAGTTTTTAAATTTTGAATGTTACATGATAGTTTTTTATACAATTGTTATTATCTATTTGACTTTGTTTTTATAAAAATATTTTAGACTAAATAACTAATCTCAACTCATTGGCTCTGTATTAATTATTAATGCACACAACCACACTCATTCACACATAAAATTATACATTACGTGCCTACTTTACCAATCAAATGCTTGAACAATCACTAACTTTACAATTTTTTTCTTGAATTTTACTTACTTTATAACAAAAATTATTATAATACGATAACATTACTACATGTAAAAAAACCCTCTCTATTATAAAGTTATATTATATTTATATTGTACACACAAACAACCACATACATCATAATTTACACAAATAACATTATAACAAAAAGTAATGTACACAATCAATATTATACACACACTCACACATATATAATATAAATTTATGAAAAAGAATTACACTTACAATTCACAAACATGTACTCTTTACACTTAGAGGCGAAAATATTTGTAATAAGAATGTGCAAGATTTAAGTCAGGGTGTGCAAAAAAATATTTTTAAGAATAAATTAAAGTATTAAACTAACAATTTTTTTTGAAGTCAGGGGGTTCATTTGAACCCCCTGATTAAGCTATAGCGCCGCCCCTGGATGCTTGATGAATGTATTTCAAACCACAATTCTCCATTCCTCTACTACCTATCCAAAAAAATAAAGATGGTCATCTTTTATTTCAATTCATAAGCTTCATTCGATGTTGGTCATACAATGAATTCATTTGAGAATAACTTATTTAACTTTTTGCTGAAAGTGTGCAAAAATATATTTATATTTTTAAAATGTGAGAAAAAAGTAATAAAAAGCTTCATTCGATGTTGGTCATACAATGAATCCATTTGAGAATAACTTATTTAACTTTTTGCTGAAAGTGTGCAAAAATATATTTCTATTTTTAAAATATGAGAAAAAAGTAATAAAAAGTGACATTTTAAAAAGTTGTACATAAAGCTAAAAATAAATAAATAAATAAACTAGCTTATAAACTAGTCCGAACACATAAAACGTATCTTTGCAACGCAGGAAGTCTTGTATATTAGAAATTTAGAACTTTGATTGTTGTCCACTCTATATAGAGCACCAGCATTAGATATGCTAAATATATACCAAACACCAAAATTTGACCTCCAATAGATGTGATAATTTTTTTTTAAATAATTTCTCTACCCTCTCTACTAACTCTCTATTCTCTCTCTCATATATCTCTCGCCTCTCTCTGTTGTCTCTTTATTGTGGGTTTTACATTTTTGTTTTTTAATAGATGGTGGGTGTTATTTTAGATTGTTTTAATGGCCGATGTGTTAAAGTAAAAGATGAGATGCAAGTACTATTAACAATTAATTTTTTTAAACACACACACTCTCTCTCTCTCTCTCTCTCTCTCTCTCTCTCTCTCTCTCTCTCTCTCTCTCTCTCTCCACACACGTGCGCAAACACACACATCACAATAACAACCCCCTTTCTATAACAAAAGGTTTTTGGGTGTTTTGATATTTTTGACCTTTTTTTTTTGGGATTATGGGGGGGGGGGGGTGTAAAAAAATGGAATGAACACAAAATTGAAAGGCTTAGAAGTGAAAATTAGTCATTTTTTAGACAATGATTGCCTCCACTCAAATAAATTTCTAAAGGATTAGGGTTGTAAATGAACTAAATCATTTATAAATAGCTCAAGCCTTAATTTTTTGCTTGTTTAATAAATGAGTTAAGCCTAAACATTTTTTTTTTCCATGAACAGGCTTGTTAACAATAGAGCTAAAGACCACCGCACACCCTTGGTGCGATGGTCACTCCATAAGTATAAGTGCTTGTGGAGTATGTAGGGCAAAGGCCGGGGTTTAAGTCTTTAGGAGGGAGTTTCACACACATATACACTTAGATTAGGCTAGAGTAGAATTCTATATTGTATATAAAAAAAAAAAAACAAAAAAAACAATAGAGCTAAATTAAAACAAGAAGTCGAGCCTAGGCTCATTTATAGGCTTAGTAATAAGCTTGCTACTGGCTTGAAAAATTCATACTTTACTAAACCTTTAATTAAATGAAAGTTGAGACCATTTGGTAAAACAAAATGAGTTTGATAATATGCTTAGTATAGGTTTAATATTGTACTTGTATTGGAATTCAAGCTTAAAAGCCTAATATTGAGCTCAGGCTTAGCTTGACTAATGATTCAAGCTAAGCTCAAACTTTGACATGTTTTGATGAGCTTGAGTTCGAATATGGTTCGTAGGCTTGGTTTGATCTTAAACATTTTACTTTTATTGTTGACCTTAGTCGAACATTTAATACTTAACAAAACTGCTTGTTTACAACTCTTGATAAGGCAGATGTGTCTATCAAATTAAGATTACCCTTTTGATGGAAATTGATTTATTATATTTGCAAGGACTGGATTTGAGCACTTCTTCTTGTGGATGAATGGACTCAGATTCAACTATCCAAATACAATGAATTTATAGAGAGTGGATTCAAGAACTAGGCCTTAGTGAGTGTCGTAACAATTAGACATGACAATGAATGGGTTGAATAACAAGGACGTGAATTAAAGTGTAAAACTCGATCCTCGGCCCTCCTCCAAGGGGCTTGTTGTTCTTATTATTTCTTCCATCTCTCCTTACAAGGGTTTTTAAGATAATCTAAATTGTTGCTGTGTTTTCTATTTTTTCTCCCCCCCCCCTTTCCTGGAGGATTTCTTACATTATATACCCCCTTCCAGTTGATCTTGGCCCTCCATTTGTTGATCATGCAGGTCACTACTCAAGTGTTTGTTCCATCAGCCACCTTCTTAAACCTCCTGTGAGTTGCAGCAACCAATGCAACACTGTTCAGGGGTCATTTCCTCATTAATGCGGTCAGGGCATTAGTTGTGAGCATTTAATGTGGAGGTGACAGTTTCTCCTTGCATTGCTCACCTCCACCGTGCTCCCATGGCTGATCCATTGTACCTGTCATTTTCCTTGGGATGCTCTGGGAGGCTGCCTTTGATGGCATGCTGCTCTTCCCTTCTGTGATCTTAGTTGGCCGAGGACAAGACTGTCCTCGGCGATATTTTAGGGCACCTCGAACTTGCTTCTTTCGTCCTCGGACATTTCTTCCTCTTCGGTATGGGCCTTGGGCTTAGTATAAGTGGGCCGCGGCTGCCAAATTCTTTGACCCCACAATATTATTTTGAGAATTAGTATGATTGAATTTGGATATTTAGATATAATTTAATTATATGATGTGAATTATAATAATTTATTAAAAAAAGTTGTTAAATTTTGATGAAAGCCAAAAAATTTAGAAGAAATAAAACAAGTAAACATAATTCACTAACCTAAACTTTTCCATTCAAGACTAAGAGTCTGTTTAGATGTCACTTATTTGCTGAAAACTGAAAACTTATTACTGAAAACATTGTAGCAAAATAATTTTTAAATATGAATAGTGTAGTGTGGGACCCAACAAAATATATAATCAACGTTTAAAGTGAGGTCGGCTGACAAGTGCACAGTTGCTGTGAGACCTACCTTTTAAACTCCAAACGCAGACATGCGGACGGAAACGTTTTCCAAACGGTCACCAAGTCAATCCCTTTGTTGATCATTAGCTAATTCCGTTAAGTCGATTTGTATACAAATAAAACTTCAGTTTATTGTTAAGAGTACCATCAAATTAATCATTTGACATAGACATACAATTTCCGAACAGAAAAGAGGCTGTTTTTTTTTTTTTTTTTTGGATCTCTCTCTACCTTTTTTTTTTTTTTTTTTTTTTCTTTCTTACCCTTTTTACTTGTAGGAGAACTTTATAAAAACTAAGGGCGCCCGTGTCTCCAATCTCGTTGATTTACTTTTACTTTTACCGAAACCAAAATTACCTAAACCTGGCTGGAATCTTGATTACTACTCTAATCTTTTCTCACCAAAAAGGTTTTTGTCTAAATTCGAGGATGATTATTGTAATAAATCCTTCCCATAAAGATTCTTAACGCGCAGACAAAGCTGAAAAACTAGTTTTAAGGAAGAAGAAAGGGCTTCAACGTTTTGTCTATCTTTCTAGTTCTCTCTCTCATTATTTTTTAGAATGTTACCTTTCTACTCTCCCTCGAATGATTACCATGCAAGGTAGGAATGTGAGCTACTGAGGGAGTGTGTGGAAGGGACAATTTGAAAGAGAGAGATCCATTCTCTCTCCTCCTCTTCCATTCTCCATAATACCCTGCCCTGGCTATATATATATATCAGAGGCACACCCGACTCTCCTTTCTCTTCCTTTCTTCCCTGTTAAAAAAAACATTAAACCCTCCAAAACCCTAACCACATTTTTAAATTATAATTACTGCTACAATTTGCAGCAGTAATTATATATTATAATTATAAACCTGTTTTATTATATAAAGACATCACATTTTCCCAAAATTTGCTTTATCCTAAATTGTTTGCTGCTGACTCCCAGCTGTGCATCCAAGGGCAAGCCTTTAAGCCCTTGGCCAAGCCAGACACATCTCAAAGAGTCTGTTTTACAGAAGCTAACAACAAATCAAATAACCCCCCACACGCCATTATTATTTTTCCTTCAAGATGCTTCTTCCCACCTGCATTTTCTTTATATGTTTTCTCTTGAGCTCTTCTCCTTTTCTCACCAAAGCCATTATCTACAATCTCACCCTACCTCACCAACACCCTGACCCTGAAGCTGTTGTTCAACATGTACAAAGGTAATAATCACGGTAGTAGTACTACACTACACCCAAAAACACAAAGTCCCCCACATGGGTTTTGCTCATTTGCTTGTTTCATTGTCTTTGCATTCTGGGTTTGCCTCATTTTCCAAGATTTTCGTCTCAAACATAAAACATCCCCACCCACCTGGATTCTCCCCAATATTATTAAACCCCAACTGTAAAAATCCAATCTTCTCTCATTACAAAGTTGAGTTTTCACAAAGTTTCAAGCATTTTAGTCCAAAACAACAAAAACCCCCATCTGGGCAACCCTCATTTTTGTATCATTTCAACATTTTTCACAAACAAAATCCTTTCCCTCTGTCTCACCCTTCCTTTTTTGTTTGTTTTGCTTTTGCAGTAGCGTCAATGCCTCTATCACACGAAGACAAATGTTGCATCTCCAAGCAAAGGACAACCAACCAGCATGCCTCACCGGCAACCCCATCGACGACTGCTGGCGCTGCGACCCAAACTGGGAAAACAACCGCCAGAGACTCGCGGACTGCGCCATCGGCTTCGGCCGCACCGCACTCGGCGGCAAAGGCGGCCGGATCTACGTCGTCACCGACTCCTCCGATCGCGACGCCGCCAACCCCATCCCGGGCACTCTCCGCCACGCCGTTATCCAAGACGAACCCCTCTGGTACTGCACTCACTTAAAAACCCAAACACACTCTCTCTTAGGCATTTTATCAAACACATAACAGTCTACTTTTCTTTTGTCTAAAAAAAAACCCAGGATCATATTCTCTGCGGACATGACCATAAAGCTCAAACACGAGCTCATCTTCAACAACTTCAAGACCGTCGACGGCCGAGGCGCGAAAGTCCACGTGACCGGCAACGGGTGCATCACGCTCCAGTACGTGTCCAACATTATCATCCACAACATCCACGTGCACCACTGCAAGCCCTCGGGCCACACCGTGGTGCGGTCCACCCCGACCCACGCGGGGTGGAGGGGCGTATCGGACGGCGACGGAATCTCCCTGTTCTCCGCGCACCAAATCTGGATCGACCACTGCTCCTTGTCGTACTGCGCCGACGGTCTGGTCGATGCCATAATGGGGTCCACGGGGATCACTATCTCCAACAATTATTTCTCGCATCACGACGAGGTGATGCTGCTGGGTCACAATGATCAGTACGCGATGGATTCGGGGATGCAAGTGACGATTGCGTTTAACCACTTCGGTGAGGCGCTGGTGCAGCGTATGCCTAGGTGTAGACGCGGGTACATCCACGTGGTGAACAATGATTTCACGCAGTGGGAGATGTATGCGATTGGTGGAAGTGCTAATCCTACAATTAATAGTCAGGGTAATCGTTACACTGCTCCTCCTGATGAAAATGCCAAAGAGGTAACTTGGTTAATTTTTTTATATAAAAATATGGGTTTTTTTTTTTTTTTTAATCTTTGTTGGTGTGAAATGGAACCGGTTCGTGGTTTGTGAAAAGGGGAATATGATTGATTAATTATATTTGTGATCGAGTGAGACCCACATGGTGAACTTTTTGGGTTTCTGTCTGTGCTGTAATTGGGTGATCAGCTGGGGCTGGATTATCCCACTTGCAGAGGTGGCGCCTGTGTTTACGCGCCGCTGGTTGTCGTTACTACATTATTTTTTGGTTAGTTTTTGCATAGGGAGGCGTAACAAGTAAAAGTATTTGACCACTTTGGACTGGAAAAAATTGAGCAGTTGACTCGAAGGTCATACCTTTTAAGGTTTTTGAGATTTAAGGCGAGGCTGTTTGGCACTATATAAAATGTTTAAAATTTTACAACGGTTGGGATATAGTTAAAAAAATGATGTCAATACTCGATAGTAGTGTTTAATAAAGTATATAAGTTATTTTTTATCCCAAAAAAACGTATCCCCATAATTTGTCAAATATTATATATTAAACTCATGTATCCCTACAATTAGTTTTTTTTTTTTAAAGGGTCCCTACAATTAGTTAATTACTAATTAAAAATTTGAAAATTTTGAAAAACTGTGCCGTTTTAGGAAATGGGTCCGTTTTTCTAAAAGTGTTATCTGAGTGGACTAGAGCCTAGGAGCTAAAGTGAGGGTATGGCGGGATAAAGACTGAAACAATGTCAGTGTACACGGTCAATCAAGTCCATTTCCATTGATAGATTTCGTAATTGATAATTCACCCTTTTGCTTTTTGGAATTACTTGCAACACAACTGTACTGTAAGCGCGTGGACCATAAATTCACAACATATTATATGCTGGCTTTATGATGATTTTGATTTGGTTAATTAATAGGTGACAAAGCGCGTGGACACAGACGAGGGAGAGTGGACAGGGTGGAACTGGAGGACAGATGGGGACATAATGGTAAATGGAGCATTCTTCGTACCCTCAGGAGCAGGAGCCAGTATCCAGTACGCCAGGGCATCCAGTGTGAACCCCTTTTCCGCAGGACTCATTAACCAGCTCACCATGAACGCCGGCGTCTTCGGCGGACCCAGGTACACGCTCCGACGACCCCCCACATCCTTTTGCCTTTTGCTTTCTTTTTCACCAACTATTTTTCCTAAAACAGAATCAACTGCAGTACCTGTCAAAAGTAAGGGCCCGTTTCGTAAAGTCGATACAACAGTTTACGGTTCTTAAGTGCTGAAAACTGCGGGCTCCAAAAAAAAAAAAAAAAAAAAAAGTTTGATAAGAGAGTTTAACAAAGCATGATTGCTGTTTCAAAAGTTAAACACTAAATCGAGAGAGCCCACGTGATGTTGACTATATAAAAACAATGCAACCAATCACTGATAAGAGCGTTCATACTTCATATCCATATAGAATATCATATCTAATCACCCATAAAATTCCGTCAATTTTACAATAGGAAATTACTTTTTTTTTTTTTTACATACTTATTTTGGGGATTAAGAGTAAAATTGATATCTTTTTCTATTTTCCATTGATGTAAATGCTTTAAAGATGTATCTTTAGTTTTTATGATGGGTTAAATCATCCTATTAAAGAATTTTTTATGAAAAATTAGTCTTATTTTTTTTCCAAATTTTTTTTATAAATAATTTACAAACATAATCCTATAATCCATAGTAAAATACACTGCTACTACTTCTCCTCCCCCTAAAATCCTGCTACTAATAAACAAAGCCCTATGGTCTTATTTTGGTACTGAATTACGAATTACAAACATACCCCTTAAACCTAGTTACTAGCTGTCATCCTTTTTCAACATTTGGTCTTGGACATTGTCAGAGAAACAGGTTGTTTTAGTTGGAAATACCTGCAATTATTTTATAATTTCAATTTGGCTCTTTTGTTTTTATCGCTTTCGTGACCTGGGTTTTCGCTAGAAACTCACTTTAGCTGCACTAAAATGAGGATGTATACGTCATTAAAACAAAAAAAATTGAAGTTACAGAGTGTGGGTCTGTTCATCGATGCACGTGATGTTTCAGGCATTGGGAATCTAGCTGACGAAGCAGCCTTTTGTCTCTTTTTAGTTTTTAGTATTTGCCTTTGTCTTCCCAATGCCTACATGGATGCTTAGCAGTATAGCACCAAATCTTTTTTCTCATTGGTAAATTCATTTTTTTTGCGTTTTGTTTTGACTCTTTTGACCTAAGCATGTGGTGTGGACAGGTTGTCAAAAGCCTTTTTCTAAGGAGATAATTTTAGATAATTTTGCCAAAAATTTAAACAGTTTATTTAGATTTAGTAACTGTTTTTTTTTTCTTTATTTTTTGTTTTTAAAAATAATTTTTTATTTTTGAGATTAAAAAAAATTTGTTTGGCAATTTAAAATTGACAGAAAACAAATTCTCAAAACTTCATTTGTGAAGAAAACTAAAAACATACAAAAAAATTGTTGTGTTTTTAATTTTTAAAAGTTAATGAAAATATGTTTAATTTAATGAATTTGTCTCATTTAATAAGTTAACATTAAATTCTAATTCTAATAATAACATATTTTAATATTTTTTATTCTTTTCTTCAAAAAACTACTTTTTTAATTTCAATTAATCAAACATTTTTTTTATTTCAAAAATACAAAAAAATTGTTTTTTTCTTTATATTCCTAAAAACAAGCTTTTTAAATAGTACTTATACTTTAAAAAACTGTATATAAAAATTATAATAAAAAAAATCAACGTAAAAATAATAAGTTACCACTTATAATCTGTCATATCAGAGTTGTAGTATGATTGATGCAGCAAAAATAGTTAATGAACACAACTCGTTTTTCTTTTTGAAAGGAACAACTCGTTTTTCAGGTCCCCACTTATCTTTAGGACAATACACTAAAGTCAAATTTTCCCATGTGGTATATAAATACAAAGCATCTTTTTTATTAAAGAAATCTATATGATAGGGAGAGGGGTGAGGTATAAGGATAACCAATTTTATGAGACATTATAAAAAATGTCATTATTATATTACACTTCAAACAAAATTAATTTGGTTTAATTGTTTGTCTTTTTTAATCTTGATTTAATTTTCTATTTTTTGAAATTGCATTGTTTAATTTGTTACATTTTTAAATTATTAGTTTAAATTAAAAATATATTTCTAATAAATCACAAAGTTTTTACCAAAAAAAAAGACACCAAATATATCGCTTCAATATAGTATTAATGCGCTTAAGTATAAAAAAAAATACTAAAATGATTTTTTTATTCACTAATAATAGTTAGAAATTGTTGTGTACGTCATTTTTAGAGGAAAAAAAAGAAAGAAAAAAAAGAAGAAGAAGGTGGGTGCATGTGTGGAAACAGGGAAAATGTAAGTTGAAATCTGAGACTGTGATTGGTGAGTAGGATAGTCACACCAGGCCATGTTCCGGTACATGTGTTTGTAGGGAGAGAGGTGAGTCAGTTTATTCTTTGCTTCTGCTTTCCAGCCCGAAAATGTGGGTCCCTTCTTATATATTTATCAGAACTTTTGGGGGCCCATTCTGATTTTGATAGAAAATAGTAAATAGACAACTTGGCTAGGCTGCATCAGTATTGGGAAAAGGGCTTTTTCTCTGAATTTATTTGCTGTATCCCATTCCTCTCTACTACTTGTCTATTTTATTATAAACTTTTTTTTTTCTTGGTTCGGCTGAGATTTTAGGTTGCTGGCTACTAATTACTACTAATTAGTGTACCATGCTCATTGCCAATTGTTAGTAATTAGTATACAAAATCCAACAAGATTTGAAATATGGAAATTCATTATTATGTTGATTCAAAACTCAAGTTGTGGAACAATTGGGCACCATTTATGTTTCCTTGTTCCTAAATTATAAAGTTAGTGTATATTATATCTGTCTGGCATTAGGTTAAAGTAAGATTTTTAACTGTAAAGTTTAGTAGTAGAGCTTTTGATTAAAATCTCCAAATCTCAGCTTTAGCTGAAGGACCCATTAAAGCTATTTTTTAGTGGATTGCCAACTTTTCCGAATTGGAGCTTTAGTTCAGTTTGAAGGATATGGGCCCATTAAATTTGAAGCTATTTGTAGACTACTGCCAAGTTTTGTAAAGAATTTTGGAACTCTTAAAACTCTAAGCTACCTTTTCTTTCATTGGGTAATTCATATCTTCAAATAGAATTTTCAGCAAAAATTGATTTGTTGCCATGTTTAAATAAAATTGTATTGTGATGTAACCAAGGATTCTAATATCATTATAGTAACTTTAAAGGTCTTCTTCAAGAATCAATGATACTTGTACAATTCTATTGGTAATTCTTACATGCTCTGGGAGTAATGCTCCTTCCTCTCACATGAGGGGTGGGCTCCACGCTGTTCTATTGGTAATTCTTACATGCTCTGGGAGTAATGCTTCCTCCTCTCACATGAGGGGTGGGCTCCATGCATAGGTTTCACCATGGAGCCCACCTCTCATGTGAGAGGAGGGAGCATTGCTTTCGAAGCGCCTAAGTTTTTTCTCAATTCTATACACTTTTTTTCAGAATTCAGGCCCACAGAGCACCTCTTTATCCCCTATGAGGGCCCATTCCTTTTCCTTCAATTTGCCTATTTGTTTGCTCATTGGGACACAAGGCATGGCTGCATGGATTTTGATTGGACATTTGAACCAAATTTTGATAGTCAAGATTTCGGTTGTGTCCAGGGAATGTGGGACTAGAGGAAGGCTAATTCCCAATTATTTAATAAACTCTCAACAAACTCTTATCATATTCAATTACTTTTTGTTGAATATTTGATATCCCAACTACTTACAATTTAATTCTAATTATTACACAGAATATTGTGTCATATACATTTATTAATTTGTATTTAAAAACATTGTGCAGAGATGGGCAAGATAGCAGTGAGCCTATCTCAAGTGGGACCAGCCCCGGCGGCACCAGCAATGGCGATGGTGGGTATAGTGACGGAGGGAGTGGTGGCTACTTTGACATGATATTCAAGAACGCGGCGGCACCGCCCGCGTCATCTACTATTGCTACTACAATCTTCTTGTCTCTTCTCATTATTTTAATTTTGTACACTACCACCAGCCAAGGTGTCCTATTATCCTTACCATTATTGTTATCATTATAGTTGAAAGAAAAAAGACAAATTATATATAAATGATGAAAAAAAAAAAAGAGGAAAATTCGGTGATATTTTTTTTTTTTTTGGACCCACATATTATTATTATTATTCATGGATAGATCCTATTATTATTATTATTATTATGGTCTGGTTAATGTAGGTCTTAATGGTAGATATGACAAATGTTCGGGTCAAGTCAGTTGAGTTGTGGGTTAAACAGGCCGTGTTAAAAAATGAGTCATTTTTTAATGGGTTAGACAATTTGGGTTGTGAGGGTTTTGGGCCAACATGTGTTTTACATTTTTTTTTTTAAATGCCAAATTTTTAGAGATAATGAATCAAATCAATTAAGGAAATGAATTTCATATAATACCTTCTTTTCTTTTTCTTTTTCATTAAGTGGGCACCTACTATTATTCGATTATTCATGTTACTGTTATACATGTGAAGGGGGAAAAAAAAAACTAAAAAATATAAGACTTTCCATACCTTTTCAATTCTAATAGTTTTGTGCATGACTAAAATTCTTTAAAGTTATGATAACAAAATATTCCGCGTTAATAACTCACAAGCATCTTGTTTATAATTACAAATTTACAACTTAAGAGAGAGAGATTTTAAGGAGCACAAAAGGTGTTAAAAACGGGTCAGGCAATTTGGGTTGTGAGTGGGTTTTGGGCCAACATGTGTTTTACATTTTTTTTTTAAATGCGAAATTTTTAGAGATAATGAATCAAACCAATTAAGGAAATGAATTGCATATAATACTTTTTTTCTTTTCTTTTTTTCATTAAGTGGGCACCTACTGTTATTCGATTATTCATGTACTGTTATACATGTGAAAGGAAAAACAAAAAAAAAACAAAAACAAACAAACAAACAAAAAAATATAAGACTTTTCATACCCTTTCAATTCTAATAGTTTTGTGCATGACTAAAATTCTTTAAAGTTATGATAACAAAATATTCCACGTTAATAACTCACAAGCATCTTGTTTATAATTACAAATTTATAACTTAAGAGAGAGATAGATTTAAAGGAGCACAAAAGGTGTATATATTAAGTTTACACATTTTAGATTCAAAATTCACTAATGATATGGACTTTTGGACTTCTTTTTTTTCTTTTTTGTTTTGTGCTAGTTAGACTTAGTGTTAGTAACTTAGTCCTAGTATTTAATTCTACTACTTAGTATTTAACTTAGTGTTAGACATTTAGTAGTGTAGACATGTAGTTGTGGATGTTTTTGCCTTTTGTATATATTATTTTCTTTTAATTAGCTTTTTAAAAATAATTATGGGCTAAATAGCTAAGTAGTGTCAGTGCAATGCTATGTGCCTCTATGTCCATGCACCTAGCACCTTAGCATATAATCTAAATATTTTTTAGGGGAAAAAAAGTTTAAAAACGGGTGGGCCGCGGGTTGGCCCATTTTTTATTCAAGCCAAATTATTTGGGTTCAGGCCGGGCCTAAACGTGCAGGTTCAGGTCGAGTCAGCAAATTTTGGCCCGTTTTGCCATGTCTACTTAAGAGCATACATTAATCATCCATTTTAGGAAATTTTTTCATAGGAAATTGAAAAAGTTACCAATTTTTTTACAGCTTTTTCAATTTCCTATAAAATTTTTTCTAAAATGGTTTACTAATGTATGCCCTTAGTAAAACCCTATTACTATTTAGACCTTGGTTAATTTTGGCATTATCAAATTAACTTTATTAAATTAACCAATTATGAAGTTTCAATTGAATTTCTTCTTCTTCTTTTTTTGAAAAAGTTTCCATTGAATTTATGTTTACAATAAACAAATCACCATATAATATAAAGTGCACTAAAATAAATACCATAAAACAATTTATTTACAGAGCTAAAAGCCGAAGGATGAATTCAATCGGAAAATCACTTCAAGGTTTATTAGGAACCCAAGGAAGATTCCATTACTTGAATTGATGCTTTTATATAATTGAAAAAATAGGGAAATGTTAATGAAGGTTCTTAAAGCATTTGTTAGTAAATGATTTTTGAAAAAATTTTATGGTAAAAGGAAAAAAAAAAATCAATTAATGATTTGACAATTAATGTTAAGTGCACCCGTTAACAATACCCATTGAAATATACTTATATTCCTAATTCCAGGATTACTTATGGATGTAACCTCACACTACTTTACGTCTCTTCCACTTTTCTAATTTGAAAATTCTTGCAAGAACTGCATTTGTGACTTTAAGGGCCATCTTGAAGATTCTTCTTCATGTAATCGATAGGGAACATATTGTGACTTCAGCTTTGATTACTAGTCTAGTTCTCAATAATTCAGTTTTTACATTTTCTCTCCAGACTTTTAGATATTTTCATATTTACCTTCTCAAAAATTAAAAACAAACCAATCTATCTGATCCGGCTTTTAAGATCTTGGTGTGAAATCATCATTATAATAAGATCCAATTCCTTTTTTAGCAATTATGTGGGCTGTCCCACACATCACAACAACTAACAAGCTTTGTTTCTTTTTGACTTAAAAGCCGCAAATTCTGACTAAGTTGATCTTTGGCTCTACCATTTTTCTTTGAGAAATGGTATGTCTACAATATTTTTATAATATTTTTACAACAAATTTTAAGTGGCAGGTTATTACTGGTTGTTATTGTTGGGGCAAAAAAGTAATCTAAGTGTTAGTTTTAAATTTGAACCAATAACAACTAACCACATGTGATTTGTTGTAAAATTATTGTAGACATAGCATCTTTCTTTTTCTTTTTTTTTTCCTTTTTTTTGTGGGGAAAATCAGTTTGATGATATTTGGCTTCAGGTAATGCAATGCACAAAGGTAGACCTCATACGGGATAACAAAATTGAAAAAGAAAGGTATGAATATTAAATAGGATAGGATATGTGTGGATGGTGTCGCATTTTCGGCTGCCAAGTCAGTTTCAAAGGCCTATTTTTCGCATTTTGTGTCATTTTGATTTTGATTTTGGTGTGGTTCCTAAGTAATAATAATGTAATTCAACATGTCATGTCTCCAATGTCGGAGAAAATTGCCAAACCGTCCTCATTGGCCTATGCATTTTTATAATTCATTGTGCTCTTACAGTCCCTCTCCCATCACGTAGTCCCATCTCTCTCAAGCACGCTCGTCTGCCTGTGTATTTGACTATTTTGTGCTTTGCACCAGACCATATGATTATATGAATGTTAATTATTAGAAAACTGAAAGTGGGAAACAGTCATTTAGGATTTCTAATTCGGTGGACTACTAAGGGTCTGTTTGGGATCTGTTTATTTTGCTGAAACTAAAATTTTTTTGCTGAAAGTACTATAAATAAAACTAAAAACTAAATTTTTTTGCTAAAAGTACTGTAAATAAAGTAAAAGTTAGCTGAAATAGTACAATGAGACTCATGAATAGTACAAAAAAGTATCGTGGGACCCATAAATAGTAGCAAAAATAAGCTGAATAGTAAAATAAGCTAGTTTTTTAAGCTAAGCCAAACGCACACTAAGGGTGTGTTTGGATACCGCTTATTACTGAAAACTAAAAACATTGTAGCAAAATGATTTTTAAATGTATGAATAGTGTCATGAGATCTATTTTTAATGAAAATTTTATTGAAAAAAGAGATTTGTGGGTGGTCCCATGAACAGTGCACAGGATCCACAGGAAAAGCATATAAGCCATAGAAACGCGCTTCTCAAAAAAAAAAAAAAAAACGCAGACGCGTGCTTTTCAGCACTATCCAAACGAAGGCTAAGTGTCTGTGCGTTCCTGCGTTTGGCTGAAAAACAGTGGGTCCTGTGCACTGTTCACGGGACCCGCAAGTACAAAAAAAATTTAAAAACTGAGTCCCACGGCACTATTTACATATTTAAAAATTATTTTGCTACAGTGTTTTCAATTTTCAGCAATAAGCGAATCCAAACAGAACCTAAATCTTCTATATGGTCTGTCCCGTCACTCCCTAAATTTTAGTAGGAACAGTGCATTGTTATAAACTAAATGACCATGCACATTTTAAAGCGATGTAATATTGGATTTTCTGACAAAAAATGCGACTTTATGTAACATGTCCGTGTAACCCAAGTATTGATACAAAACTTTCCAATAGATGAGCATCTTGGTGACTTGTTCCAATGGCTCTAGTTGGTGATTCTGACTCATATGGCCAATTGGAGAGTAATGGTATTTCATTTTGAAGGCATAACATCCTAGTATATTCTGTTTAGACAAATTCCTTTGGATGTAATTTGCATACAAGCCGAGAGAGATGTTAGTGTATAACAATGACGAGTGATCATACCATAATATGGTTTTACACTTTTTTTTTTTTTTGAGAAACATGGTTTTACACTTGTTCCTTCACTTATGCAATAATTCTCACTTGGTAGATGGTGTTGCTTCATCAATCTATAGTAGGGAATAAATTTAACATTAAACTGGTTCTTAAATAAAAAGGTATATATATTGGTTAAACTTAGGATTGAGATAAGGTGCAATACTCACCTGATGCAATTGTTATAAATGGCTGAGATTTAAAGTTGCAAAAAACAACTTTAAGTCTCAACCATTGAATAAAAAAAATGATAAAAAGTAAGAATAGTAAAAACATGTTGTAAGAGTGAGGGAGTTAATTGTACCGGATCTTAATCCGTTAAACTTATATTTTCACAAATAAATGTCTCTTACCAAGAGTTATGAAAAAGTCTGTAAATACTAGAATTCCTCATTCATTCACCAAATTAGATTTTCTCTCTCTATTGTTGGTGATTCCTACCTTAAAGGAATTAATATCCACGCCATTGGGACCAACTAGAGAGAGACCATGAATTAACAATAATTACATAGGGAGGAACTAACAAGATTTTGTCTTGCTTGTTAAACGTTAGAGTGATTGCATTATCAATACTCATGAGTGAGCCCATTATATTCTTGCATTAAAGATTACCGATTGTCTTAAAATATTTAAGGCATATGGACCCTAGTTTATTGGTGATCCGCTATATTTTATCAATTCTGAATTCTCCGCATAAGACATGTTTCAATGATTAACTTCTAGGGGTTCAATCAATGTTTGTTGGGCCACAGTTAACATTAAGTTGCAATTTATAATACAATAATGTTAACATTTAATGGGAGTATATGCAAGTTTCACTGACTAGGGTTGCAAACAAACGTGGTTGTTTATAAAACTTTTGGATTTGGTTAGAGGGAAACAGTTGTGTATCTGACCATATTCATTTTTGGGTTTAATTATCGTAGAAAGCCACCTTAAACAATGAGTTCTTGCACTTTGCACCTAAAATATAAACTTATACTCACCACCCAAATCATAACAAATGAGACAAATAAGGTTGTTGTTTAGCAAAAAACCAAAACAAAACAAATGAGACAAATTACACCCTACAGAAAGTAAATTGTCTGTTTTACCCTTCCATACAGTTAATGGACTACATTAACCTTACAAAAAAATTTACTTTGACTAAAATGCCCTTAATTTTAATTACTTCACCCAAACTCATAATCATTTCTAAAAAATTACTCTCCCTCTATCTCAAACTCTCATCTATTGTTGTGTGCTTAACTTGATCCTCACTGAAAAAACTCCATACAGTGATATATTACCAACAATACAAATCCAAAGAGACATCAATTTCAATGACAATTAAGTAAATGGCTTCAAACTAACTCTGATGGCTTAGGGCTCAATATAGATGATTATATTTCAGTGTGGATGGAGGATGTTGCTCCACATCTTAATGCTGTAATCTCCGCTGATTTGGCTGCTCTTGCTTAATAAAATTACAGTTTTCTTCTCAAAAAAGGAAAAAAAAAAATTGCATTTATCGAATGACTTGGTACAAGCATGAACCAAAATAATAAATTTTAACTACATGGGCACTTCCTCCTACACAAATTGAACCAAGTATTTCACTATGTCATCTGGTTGAAGAAACCATCAATCCCAACTTCATCAAATCCTAGCTGCACAACAACGAAGGAAATATTTTACAGAGCATTGAAATCACACAATCAAAATTAAATTATTAAAAATTAAATTTATAAGCATACTCAAAACAAGAACACGATAGTAAAAAATAATAATAATAATAACAAATAAATAGTAACTATCAATTAAACAATAACAGCTATTATCTTGGAGGACTCCAATGATGCTTCTATACAGAGATGGTCCAGATGGATTATGAAATGGAGTAGTAGAGACTATAGTAGAGGACTTCTTTTAAAGTGAATTGGAGAAGAGTACGGCTATTCTGCCCAATTATTTTAGGCAGGATTGAACCCACCCATTATACACGTTCACAACCATAGTTGAAAGTTGAAACCTCCAACAAGACACTTGAAAGTTATTTTTATTTGATTTTCAAAACATTTTCTATTCTCTCGAATCTGTAAATATTTTACTATCGATCCTTTAAGGGTAAACATTTTCAGTCCCAAAAAACTTATTTTTCCTAGTCAATCGATTTCAGATTGACAAACTTTTTTTTTTGCCACACCAAACTTCCATAATCGAGGGAAAAAAAAAAACGTTTAACACCAAAACAAATAGAGCCTAAATTTTCAAAGTTTCATATGCAAAGAAACAATAATAAAATTGTATCATAAATGCAACCAAAAGGGGAAAACCAAAAAGCTTTGAACGGAAATAATCAAATCACTTTTTAGGCCTAGGTCATAATTTTAAAAAGGCCCTTAAGGGACCGTGGGGGTGTTGGGAAATTACTACATCTAACGGAAAAAATCATTATTCGTGTCAATCTTTCTCTTAAGATTGACATGAATAACTAAGCTTTGATTCGCAACATTAACTAGCTAACAAGTGATCAATGAATTTCATAAATAGACACGATGGTAAGAATTTAAGGTAACAATAAAATGTCACAGAACTTTTGATGTGACAAATTCTAATATCCCCTCGTAAGAGAGATAGGAGTGAATAATTTCTCAAGAAAATACAATTCGGTGATTAATAAAAATAACATTAGACTTCAGAGAAAGCACCAACGGCTCTTTGGAGTTTGGACTATCACCAACCTGACCTTTTTGGTAGGAATCCCTCTGAGTTTGATCCCCAGTATCTTAAACTTACAACAAACAAAAAAATCCCTCTAAAGAAAGCATTATATTTAATTCATAAACATACAAGAAACAAAAATTCAGATCGGTTTTGGGAATTCTTGTGAAACACTTTGGGTTTATTTGTCTTCTGCAGTCCCCATGGGTGGGTTCAGGGTTGAACACAAGACAACCTCCTTGGTCACTTGGTTTGAACCATGGCGCTGTCACATTGGGGTAAGTTTTTAAGCATTAGGCTGCATTAAGAACACCCCACAAGAAATGCACACCCATCCGCACTGCAGATTATCTTATAAAGTAGACCTCTCACAAGCTTGAGTCCCAAGCACAGAGACTAAAGATCATATATTCCCTAATACTTCTTAACAAAATAAGGCATTTACGCACACATGCATGCACACACACGCGTACACATATTCTGCACATTTCAAACTCATTAGACCACTTAGTAGCTAGCACCTGTTATATAAGATAACCACCAATTGCACAACAATATCTGTACATTAACATCTAAGGTTCATACACAAATATAGCATCAAAATATTATACCAGCCCCAGCATGCCACGCACAAATTCGGTACATTAATATCTAAGGTTCATACACAAACAAAAGCTATAGCATCGATATATTATACCAGCACCAGCATGCAACACACACACACACATTAATATCTAAGTTCCTTACACATTAACAAAAGCTATAGAATCGATTAAATTATACCAGCACCAGCATGCAACACACACCCAAATTCTGAATTTCAAACTCCTTAGACCACTTAGTAGCTAGCACCTGGTATATAAGATTATAATTACAACCAACCGCACAACATCAGCCCTAAGTAGTCAATATCAGTCAATGTCTCTCACATAGGAGTACATTAATCTAAGGTTCATACACATAAACAAAAGCTATAGCATAGACATATTTATACCAGCACCAGCCTACACGAGCAAATTTTAAAACCAAGGTCGACTTGCATCTTTTGATTAATTCCAACCAGATGACTGAGTCTTACCCCCATTACCTGTTCCTTTGTTCCAACCTGAACCCTGGCTATTCCATCCACTAGATTGATTAGTAGTTCCACCACTTCCTGCATTAACAGCTTGATCTCCATTCCCTGCATTATCTGAACCTGTTCCTTTGTTCCAACCTGACCCCTGGCTGTTCCAACCACCAGATTGATTGCTAGTTCCACTACTTCCTGCATTCCAACTATGCGACTTGTTCTTATCACCACTTCCACTGTTCCAGGTTCCTGCACCATCTTTGTTTTTCCACCCCTCTCCTGCATTAACAGCTTGATCTCCACTCCCTGCATTATCTGAACCTGTTCCTTTGTTCCAACCTGACCCCTGGCTGTTCCAACCACCAGATTGATTGCTAGTTCCACTACTTCCTGCATTCCAACTCTGTGACTTGTTCTTATCACCACTTCCACTGTTCCAAGTTCCTGCACCATCTTTGTTTTTCCACCCCTCTCCTGCCCCTTTGTTCCAGTCAGTGGGCCTATCCTCACTAGAGTCATTTCTGCTGTTCCAAGTTCCCGCACCATCATTTCTGCTACTCCAAGTTCCTGCACCATCGTTACTGTTGTTCCAACCACCACTTTGATCCCTCCTTCCACGGCCTCTACCTCCAAATCCTCCTCTGTCTGATCTACCTCTACCACCAAAACCACCCCCGTCTCCACCTCTACCACCATAACCACCCCTGTCTCCACCTCTACCTCCAAAACCACCTCTACCTCTAAAGCCCCCTCTGTCTGAACGGCCCCTACCTCTACCTCCAAAACCTCCGCCATCTCCACCTCTACCTCCAAAACCTCCCCTATTACCAAAAGTCTCAGTTTGGTCTTCACTTGCATCGCCAGATCCAGAGTTCCAATTACTTTTGCCCCAATTAGAACTCTGATTCCCACCTCCATTCCAATCACTTTTTTTACCCCAACTAGAATCCTGGTTTCTATTGGCATCACTTGACCCAGCGTTCCAACTACTTTTTCCGCCATCCTGGTTTTCTCCAACATTTGATCCACTTTTCCAACCAGAACTTTGACCCCATCCAGTTGCTGAACCTTGATCTGAAGTTTTGCCACTGTTCCAGCCACCCCCTTGATTTTTATGCTCACCCTCTTCTTTATTTTCAGTGGTCTTCTTATTCCAGTCAGAGGACCTGTCTCCAGACACTCTGTTGGTATCCAAAGTACCCCATCCAGATGATTGGTTTCCATCCATATTATTAGCTTTACTGGTCCACCCCATGTTTTGATTTTCACCAGGACCTTTTCTTTTGTTCCAACCAGCTCCATCATCCCCAGCACTACCAGCTCCTTCATTAGCAGAAGACTTATTGTTCCAACCAGATGACTTGTCATCATTTGAAGCTTTTGGAGCACTCCAATCACCACGAGAAGGTTTTGAATTGTTCCACTGGTCACCGCTTTCACCAATCTCCTTACCTGCTCCCCATCTTTTGTTCCATCCAGATCCATTATTATCATCAGATGCATTAGCATTCTGACAACCGTCATCTTTTTTACCCCAATCAGAAGCTTTGGATTTAGCCCAACCACCTGTTTGATCATTGTTCCAACCAGAAGGATTCCCTGTTGACATTCCATCACCAGTCCAACTATTTCCCTGACCACTGTTCCCACCAAACTCTCCCCGACTCGATGATCTTCCCCTGCCAAATTGATCTCCACGCCCTTGGCTTCCTCTACCCCTTCCTCTCCCACCAAACCCACGACCCTCACCAAATGCTTTTGGCCTCGCCCAACTATCTTGCTGTTCTGTAGCCTCTTTATTTTCCACCCAACCCTTCCTCTCCACATTTGTATCAGCTTGTTTACCCCACGAAGACCCTCCAGCTGATTTATTCCAAGAAGAACCTTCATTTTTATTCCAAGATTTTCCATTATCCCCAACAGCATCTTCACTGGTATTTTTCACATTACCCCAGTTTGCATTTTGACTTCCACCAGCAAATTTGGCTTTATTCCATCCTGCTTCATCAGTTTTTTCTGCATCATCAGCTTTGCCCCAAGCAGATCCCTCACCAACAACTACATCTTTGCCTTTGTCCCAAGATTTCTGTTGATTCCATGACCCAGCTTCAACTGTATCTTTACCTTTGCCCCAAGAATCTGGTTGATTCTTTCCACCAGTTGGGCTTGCACTAACACTCTTACCCTTGTTCCAGGGTTCCTCTGATGTTTTCCAACCATCTTGATCATCAGACACTGTATTCTTTTTCCAGGTGGTCGCAGCATCATTTGAAGAATCAGTTGGAGTTCCAACTTTAAGGTTTCCTTTGCCCCAATTGTCTCCAGCAACTTTTGAAGAACTTCCCAGATCTCCATCAGGTGTAGATTTACCCCAGGATGATTTCTCGTTAGCTGCTGCAGCACCCCAAGATGAATTTTCTTTAGCTGTCCCAGCGCCCCAGGATGATTTCTCATTAGCTGCTGCAGCACCCCAGGATGAACTCTGATTTGGAGCCGCTTTGGTCTCCCAAGCAGCATTTTCCACATCTATTAAATTATAACAGAGAAACAATGAACCAAATTTACACAATTGATGAACTTATTATAAATTTCATAGCTTATACAGACAGTGTTCTACATACCTTTTTTGGCATCATTGGCCTCGGAACTGAAAGGATTTGCTGAACTGGACTCTGGCTGAAGCTGGTATCACCAGAAAATTTTTGAATTAAGAAATTGCCACAGATGAATGAAAAACTTAAACACACAAACACAAAGATGAACTGAAATATTTAGAGGAAGTTCAGAACCAACCGAAATGCCTGAGGCAGGGAAACTAGGCCAAGAGCTACTGCAAGAAATTGCTCACCAGGGTCAGAATATAAATAAAAAAAGAAGAAAAAGAGCATGATCTCCTGCAAGAAATTGCTCACATAGACATAAGATATCTTTTTTCTAATAAACCATTTGTGGAATGATAAACAGACAAACAACATGACATTCTAGAGTGAGGCAGTGATACTAATATTACTGTTATAAGTTCACTCCCAAATTAGAACTGTGTTTTATTCAATGTGTAGATCATGAGTTAATGCATCAGGTGCGGCTTGAATGCAGGGCTTGCCCCTGAAAGAAAGGCTGAACACCAACAGGCCAGAATCATTTTTTGATAAATACAATAGGGGACTTTGAACACATGATGTCTGTTACAAGATGATTGCTCTTTACCATCAAGCCAAGACACTAATAGTTTTCTTTTTGGTGTAGGTGGGATTCAAACCTAGTTCGCCCGTTCAAGGACAAAAGTCTTTATCAGTTGAGCTTACTAGAACCCACACCACCAAGCCAGAATCAATAACAAAAGAAAAAAAGAAAAGATGCATAGAACAACAAGAAGTCAATAATGCAGTTTCATTGTTATGTACATTATACGTAATCTACACAAAACCTACATGTAGAACCATCCTCACCAAAATAAGAAACCCAATTATAGCCCCCAAATTATTAAATCTTCTAGTGATTTCTAGAATACACTCAGCAATACTACCACACTTCCATTTCAAATAAGTATTGTCATGATTAATCCAGTGAATTTGAGAAGTCATTCAGGTAAAAAGCAAAAAAGAAAGTATTTCAAATAATCAGATGAAAAAATCAGTCCAAATTTTATAACACAAATAAATGTGAATAAAGAACAGTAGGCATCCAATTAGAAGAGCTTCAAATATATATTTTCTCAAAGTGAAGTCATATAGCAATATACCTAACATCCTGTCATTCATAAGTGTTTTAATTAAAAGCGTGAACCCCCCACTTCCACACTAATCTTGCCTAATTAATGGAACATTTCTCATTTTAAAAGGCTCTGCAGGACCTCCATTATATTCAAAATACCAATGAAATCAGCTCCTACAATTTAATTGGAAAACTAAAAGTAGAGCACAGAAGTTCAACCATGTGAAATCTACTTTCCCACACATATCATGTGGTTTTTGATTCACTCAATCCTAGACCATGATCAATGCTTATGCATGACATTCTTACCCACATTTAAACAAATGTATCTTTTAATAATTGCACAGGTTGCATAAAAAATTTAAAAAAAAATAAAAAAAGCACAGGTTGCATCAAAAAAGGTTCATATACCAACAGAGCAAGTGACATTGAACAATTAGGCAAATCATTTATGGATGGTTTGGTTGTCCTAAAAATTTGACATCTCCATTCACATTTTGTACAGTTTGAGAAGAACAAATCCAACACTGAATGGGGAAATTCAAGAGTCACAAGCTTGATCGTGAAAAGTTTGAAAGTGATGGCTTTTGATAAATATGAAAAGATGACAACAAGCCCTAAAGCAAAAAAAAAAAAATACACAACATCATTATGCAAGGTCCAGTAGCCATCTCCAACATATGCTTTAAGATTATTTTGGAAAGTTTTACAGCATGAATTGAAAGGGAGATACAAGATATCACCAGAATAGTACCTTCCTCCAGAATTCCACCCAGAACTCCCTGCTGACGTTCCTGCTCCATCCATCCAATCTTTAAAAAAAAAAAAACAGAGGAAGAGAAATTCCATAAATCACACTCCATAAACAATAAGCTGAAAAACTAGAAGAAAAATATCTTAAATGAAACAGAAATGCAAGGTAAAATAATAAAACTAAAACTTTGTGTTACAGAGGGAGAATCTTCTCCGATGTGCAAGTTTGATAACATGCCAGTGCATATTTTCATGAATATACTGTTCCAGAATTTATTTTCAAACTTTTGAGAAATAAATAGATCCTTACCTCTAGAGCTGCCTTCAGCTCCAAGCAGATCAAATGGTTTTAAAGAACCGGACTCCGGATCCTCACTTTTAAGTTTGTAAGAAGCAAGTTAGAATGGATATTGTGTAAAATTAATCAAAATCATATCGAGAAGAATCATTATGGTTGTAAAAGTGTACCTCATAGGTATGGTAGAGCTTTTCCCACGAACCTCAGTAAGATGCTCACTTTTAACTGCAGGAATAACAACACGTGGAGATACGTCATACCAGTGACAAAAAACCAAATCCAACAGAGTAAGAGCTGACCATCATTAACAAACCTGTAAGAACCTTGTGCTGAGAATCAAGTTTCACCGTAACATCAGAATGGCGTATAGCTAAAACACGGCAGAGGTATCCCTTTAGAGGACCAACACGGATTCTCAAGGTTTGACCAATGGAGAACATTGCATCTTTATCCCCACGATTGACTGCATTGAAAAACATTTGTTAAGTAGGCAGGCATAAGTCCAGGCATCCACAGCTGATAGCTCAAAATTAGGGCTCTGAAAACACCAATACATACATTCCTGACGGTTTTCTCTAGCTTGCCATGGCTTTTTTGGTGAAAGAGGTGACTTAGGAGATGATGGGAAGTCTTCAAAACCAAAGGAAGCTGATTCACCACCCTGAATGAGGGAGAACAAGGATTATTAAAAAGAACACCAGGAACACCTCTCCACCTCCTCTCCCCCACCCAAAAAAAAAAAAATAGAACTGTAAAAAAGGAACTATGGGTGCTTTCTCACAACCTTTTCAACCTTTTCATTGCACACATCACTAGATAATTTGACTTTCTCACACATTTGAGACTTAGCACAGAAATAACCACCATTTTCTGCTTCATTCTCATCATATAAAAAGATGGTGCCTCTGTAGATTTGCCTAACAATGCCTTGCCTACCCTGCAAAGTGAGATAAACAAGCATACAAAGTTTAAGTCTTCAAAGGTTACCATACTCCAGAAAACTACATTTAAAATACATTTCAATTTGAAACTAGTTTCAAACCTTAGATGGTCCTTCCAAAACCCTGATAGTATCACAGGCAGATATGGGCTTCATGTGCTGATCTAAAGCAGTAAATTTCATATCAAAGGGCCCACTCTTTAACTCTTTCAGTTGGACATACACCACAACAGGTCCTTCTGGACCCTCTTTCAAAATCTAGAATATTAAATAGGAGGTAAGTGACCAATAATAAAAGAATAAAGAAAATTAACTAATTGCATACCTTGTAACTATCATCTTTCTCAATGCCTAAGATAATTCCAAAATCTTTCCGGCTGAGGTAGCAAAAAGAACAAATACAAAGAAGTTAGATAAGAATAAGGAATATAAATGGATAGTGAATGCTATGTAAGTTTGTATAGGACTCACCCAAAACAAACAAGATCATGCAGGTCAAAGCTGTTCACACCACTAGATCCTGATGAGCCTTCTCCTTTCCCACCACCTTTATCACTTCTTATAACCCGTTTTTTCTTTCGCTCACCATAAAGCTGTGTAAGCCACTCCAAATCATCAGTTTCATTATTCTCAGAAGATTTAAACTTCAGGAGCTCCTCTTCAGATGGCATAACTCCCGAGCAGCTTAAAGAATCTATTGATACTTTCTTGTATAAATATCCATCCTTGAGCATCAGACCATCAAGAACCTCAAAAAGCTTGTTGGTGTCACGATCACGTCTGTACTGAATGAGAGGCCGGAACTCCCTACAAAGGTTTAATATGAACACACACACATAAGAAGCTGAGACATCCAAGATGAACTATAAAAAAATAAAATAAAAAAGACAAATCATGCATATTACTCAAGTTCACTTGTGCTGATCAATCTTGGTGCTGGAGTGGAATTTTTCTTGAGGCTAACTCCCCCACCCTGTAAAAAAAGGATGTTCTGATTTTAACACACACAGCACCACAACTTCTAAACAACTAGATATCCAATTAAACCAACATCTGATTGTAACAAACTTAATTGGAATCTACTTATTTATAGTGATAAGAAAAAGGGTCTAGCAAATAAAAAAAGGCAAAAGGGTTCATGTTTAAAGTGTTGCAAAGACAATGAGAGACCCAAAAGGTACACTGGTTTAAGAAAGGCCATATAACAGGGTTGGCGATAGAACATGGCTGTCTAGTATCTTTGAGAGGCTCAGTTCATAGTAGAGTAGGCCAAGTTCAACTAAATATCAACACCCAACATTTCTTGGTTGCATGGAAACTAAGCAGAATATTTACATGACAACACATATTTGGAATTAATTATTTATAACTATTAATGAATTGGCAAACCATAATTTTGAGAACATCATCTACACATCCTAATTTCCCCTCACGGGGAAGGGGGAATTATAATGGTACAACTCTACTGTTTAAAAAAGCAAGAGATGATATACAATTATGGTAAAATATAAAAAAGGTAACATAAAATGCAAGTTTTTGCCTAGGAAATGGCCACTGACTCTGAGACTTGTCATTGCCAATTCCATAAAACCCATCATTTAAGAAGGTACACAAATTTGATGCAGTCATTTTTTTATATCAAATGATACTAGCAAAAAACATTAATTATTTCCACGAAAATAAAAATAAGGAAACTACTGCGGGAAAAAAAAAATTGGCATTACAAATTTTGCAGTCATTGCTTGTAGATCAATTCTTGGTATAAGCTTCACTGTTGCTCTTTTTCGTGCATCATTCACAGCCACAATCTACAATAAAAAAACATATGTATATAAGTAAAAAATGCAGCCAGAGAGCAACAAAGTCAAATTGAGTACACAGTACCTGCGCCAAGTCTCCCTTGTATTTCCCATTCTTCACACGAGCCCATGAGCCCTCAGAAACTTCATTGCGCGTAATTCGGGAAGATAACAAATGAGAAACTTCATTTTTTGGGACTATAGCTATTCGAGATGAGTATATAGTAGTAAGCCCTTTACATGCCTGAATACAAATTCATATCATAGCCTTTAGTCTACTAATAATAGCATTGGCTATAGGAGAAACTATACTAGCACTGGCAATCACAATATCATCAGATTATCCAATATGCAAAAATCTATTACCTCAATAATATCAAATTGCTTGTCAGCTTCAATGTAAATACAACCCTTTATATGATCAAGAGCAAATGCAGATATTATCTGAAGTTTGGTACCTAATGATTTCAAGTCTACATACTTCTGCATAAGACAAAAAGCTGAATTCCTCTCACGTCCAACCTACAGTGAACGAGTTTCAATTAAACACAACACAATGGAAAGCTGAACACAAGGGAAAGAGAAGTTTTAAAATAGGCATTGTGAATTATCAAAACAATACTCCAAGTACTATACCATGCATTTAACTTTCCAGATGGTTGGATCTCTAGCTGAAGGTATAATATTATTTCTATCAATCGATCTTTTGTTCTCAAAATCATCCTCGGCATATCTGACGAAATTAGAACCATCCTTGTAGCGTTCTTCCATCATTTTATCAAATTCTTCCTCATTCATCTCCTCCTCTTTGGGAAAAAGGGGAAGGCTCTGGGCTTTTCCTGGTTCCTTGTCAATTTTTGACACTGTATCAAAATCTTCTTCCGCAAAATCTGTTCCCAATGATTGGAAAAGGGAGCGGAAGATAAATTAAACATGCCCACATTGATCAAATTGCAATGTTAGAAATTTATTATTATTTTTATTTTTATTTTATTTTTTTGGGTGGGGGTGGGGGTTGGGGGTGTTAATGAACAATAAATCCAAGTAAAATTGATCAAATTACATTGTGCCATCAGCACTACTGTTCTGGTCTGAAATCAAAATCCAGACTGAATAACCAGCCAGAAGACCATGCTCTTCTTTATTTTATTTTGGTAAGTCACAGATGCTCCTGATGGGTCTTGAACCCAAGCCCTCCACCCCAACACCACCCCCCCCCCCCCATAAAAATAAAAATAAAAAACCTTGCTCTAACAAGTGGAGGTAACATTTGAGCTTGACCTCATTGGAAAATCATGCTCCTTCGTCAACAAATGTTTTTAAGTTTTTAACATCAAGTGGAGCAAAGCATTTATCTTCACATCAAAATCTTTTGGTGGCACCCTAAATTTATATATAAAACAATATGACACAGTTGTAGACTAAATGCAATAAAACAGTGTGATAGAGTTGTACTCTTAATGCATGTAATGTGCAATCAATAAGCGAATTCACTCATGACGGCACATGCCAGGCCAAAAGGATTGAGCACAAGAAACCTTATTTCATTTCAAGTTGTACGCTAAAATCATAGATCATGACCCATCTTGGTATAAGTTACATAGAACAAAAAAGCCTCTAAATTCAACTCCGTTAACTCTAACTAGAGTTATATCTTCTATTAAATCTTTCTATTCTAGTCTATTCTCAAATTGATACATGTCATCATACTTTTCATGCCAGCATATGCATTGAAATAGGTCATTGATCGAAAAGTCATATTAGACCAGTTCCCCTCATCTATCCAAACAAATAAACAAATAAATATTAGCAGGAACTTCTGGCTCAATCTCTCCCTCAGGAACAATCAATCTAAAATTAGATAAAAGGCCTCTTTTAGGCATAAATTTTCACCACAACCCAGTTCTACTCCTACTTTTACCAATACGAGGTGCCACTTACCTTTTCTCAACCGAGTTTCACTAACAAAAACTATATCTGTAGCAAACAACATGCAGCCAGCCTGGGACATCTCCCCAAAAATGCTCAATAAGCTTATGACAAATGAGACAAGATAAAGGTTTGATGTTGGTTTGTGGCTTTGATGTCCACAATATCCGATTATACTCAAAAGTCTGAACCATGAAAAAAACCCAGCTACATAATAGTAGCCCTTGCATCCGGGCGGGCTCATTATAACAAGAATAGAAACCAACCATCTAATGGGGCATTCAAAGAAAGAAAAGTTACAAAAAAAGTAAAAATCAAATAAATGAACCATTTATGTATATCGTATATATTTGCTGCACATAATAATCAAAGCATGGTTTTACAGGCATTACCACAACAATTCACCAGAACTTATGGCATGTTTGGATGTTTAAAAAAGGAAGGGGAGTAGAGTAGAGGGAGGGAGAGTAATCCAATTACCTTGTTTGGAAGTTTTTTAAGGAAGGAGGGGGAGGGGTTTGGAAGGGTTTGGAGGGGTTTCAACTCCCTCTAACCCCTTATTTTTAATTCCTCCAAATTGGAGAGATTTGGAGGGAGAGTAGAGTAGATAAATTATTGTCCAAGTAAATTCCTTAATTTACCCTTTCTAACAAATTAATCATAGACCAATGTTGCAAGTCCATTTTCAAATAGGGGTAAATTTGTCTATTTTAATCATTTCTTCTCCTCTCCATCCTAATTTTTAAAACATCCAAACAAGGTGGAGGGGAACCATTCCCCTCTACTCTCCTCCCTCTCTAAACTTCCAAACAGGCCATTAGTCTGAGACCAGCAACCATGGCGAAAACTAGTACATACACGTGCAGTCTTTCAAGTATATCACATATATGTCCGTCCATGCGATGAGAGAGTACAAATTACATCATTTCTATTCTGTACTATTACTACAAAGAAAAACATTTTAACAATCACATCCTAAAAGCCAATAGCCTGCATGCAACTAAAGCAGCAGAAATTCAACAGCATTGCTAAAAAATCGAGCACCATAAAGGCGTAAACCTATTACTCAATCCATTGTCCCAAATCATCCCAACAAAACCCCAAACCAAATTTTAAATAAATAAACAGAGACAAACACCCACATTTTTCAATCAAAACACACAGAACCCTAAAACACTATGATCAAACACATTTCAAGCTGAACACCACAAAATTCAAACGAAAATATTTAAGGAATTTAAAAAAGAAACCCCAATTTAGCTCCGCATAACCCTAAAATCCAACTTTTCTTGTTAAAATTCAAAACCATTTTCACTAATCAAGCTCCAAAATTGTCCCCAAAACCCTAAATATCCCCACCAAAAACCTGAACGCAAACAAAACGACCATCCAAAGCACCTAACATAGAGAGAGAAAAATTGAAAAAAAAAAAAAAAAAAGTAGGTCCATTTCAAAAAAAATCACTCCAAAAATCTACCTCAAAACCCTAACCTAAACACACACAAAGATAAAGAGCGATCATACAAGAGAGAGAGATGGAAATGCATTATATACCAAAGTCATCGTCGAAGTCGAAGCTGGAATCGGAGTCCTCGCCAGCAGCGTCCTCGAAGAACTGAAGGATCTCGCGATTCCTTCGCTTCTTTCCGCCGGTCTTGTCATCGTCGCCGCCCTTTCCTTTCCCGGCGGTGGTTTTTCCGGCAACGCCTTTGCCCTTACCCTTCTGCATTTGAAGAGACGAACTGAAAGAAGAGAGAGAGAGAGTGAGAGTGGATGAGAGTGACTGGGCAAACACTGGACCGAAAATTTATACGTGGAATCTTATGTGAATTTACAGTCTTGTCCTTTCTGTCTTGGTTTGTGATTTTTTTGTTGTTTTTTTTTTTTTTTCCCCATATTTGGGGGATAACCGTTTTATATTTGTTATTGTTAGTAAATTTACATTTTAAATCCTATATTATGGTTTTAAATTTTAAAATTTAAATTTATTCGTTTCTCAAAAAAAAAAAAAATTTATTATATAATCCATCAAAATAAATTATCCCATAATTCTAAAGTTTTCAGTTAAATTCCATACTTTTTATAAGGTTTCTAATGAAACATTCTATTAATTTTCCTATACAATGTCGTTTTTATTTGTAATTCAACAAAATAGTGTGGATTTCTTCAATATTATTGTAAAAGAAACTAATTAATGGATTAAATTGAAACTGTTTTAGAAAATATGTGTTTTAATTTGAAAAATTTGAAATTATAGGTTTAAATTGAAAACCACCCATATATGTTTAATCTCTAATAAAGTGATGAATTTGGTAAATGATCTTTTCTTTTCTTTTTTTCTTTTCTTTTTGGATTAGTAGGCTTGTTGCTTTTGACATTTATATGGTTGTGTATGGTCATTCAAATATTGTTATAAAGGCATATGAGTAGGATATATTTTAGTCATTTTGAGTTATTCTAGAGTGCTTTGATACAAGTATGTGAACTATTTGTAATCTGTAATTTCTTTAAAATTATTATATCTCTAACAGATTGAAACTGATCCTATTAATCTTTTATAGGCAGGATTTTTATTTATTTTTTAATAATTGATACTTAGGGAATATCAGAAGATTAATATGCAACAAATAAAAACTTGTGAAGTATGTTTGAAGTTTTAGAGTACTAGTCTCAATATTTTCTTTATTTGCACCCAGGAAATATCAAAAGATTAATATGTAGCAATTACCATATAAGATAAAAACTTGTGAAGTGCGTTTAAGAGTGTGCTGTAACAATAAGTTTGTAGTAGTCTATGTACGTAAAGTAAGACTTAGGTACAGTACTTATGTATTGTTTTTTAGATTATAATCTTAAGATTCTATCATGTGGTTTTTTTTTCTTATGAGATGGAAGTGTATTTTTTAATTAAGTAGTCTCATAGCTGAATTTTAAGAGGAGAACCGAAGATACAACACCTAAAATACTGTATCTAAGTTTTGTCCTTTATGTAATTTTTATCAAAATATATAGTTTTAATAACCTTTATATTAGAGCATTCACATCAAAGATGTGAAAAATGCTAAAAACTCATTTTAGCAACTAATTCCACAACAAACACACTACGGCAAAACGGCAGAGTTGCTATACTCAAAATTTTTGGCAACTAGGCTATAGTAGACTGCCATAAATGGCAGTCTACTATGGCTCAACACTTCAAAAAGAAAAAAAATATATTATTACTTCTCTCTCACTATTCTCTCTCTTTTCTTCTTTCTTTTTTTTCTTACCGGTCTCACTTTATTCTCTCTTTTCTTGTTTCTCTTTTCTTCTTTCACCAGCCTTTCTTTCACTTTCTTTTTTCACCCCAAGAGGAAAACCTCGAGATTTTAGGTTTGGGTTTGAGCAAAATCAAAAGAAAGGAAGTGAGATAGAGAGGATGGCTGGAGCAAGGGGTTGCTGAGAGAGGATGACCGAAGCATGGGGTTGTGGGTTTATGGAGGTGGCCTTGTGGGTATGTTGGTTTGCTTCAAACAAGAAGAGAAGAGATTCATACAAAGAAAAAAAAGAAGAGAGTGACACTATGACCTAGAGAGAGAAAAATTAATAAAAAAAATGAATAGTTTTTAGATAATGTGAAAAATTGAAGTTTTGATATTGGGTGCATTGTAAAGTGTGTTGTTAAAATAGATAAATTAATTTTTTGAGTTGATAAATGTTAAAAATTTTAACTTCTTTGCTGTGAATAATGTAAAACTAAAGTAAAATTAAAAAAAAAATTGAGAGAGAAATTAAAAGCTATTACCTATCTTGTTTTAAAAAAAAAACAAAAATTACATTATTGACAAAAAAAAAAAAAAAAGACAAAAAGCTAAAAAACTTTTCCCAACGCACTGTACTTTTTTTTTTGGGTAACTCACTACACTATAGTCTCACTATTTTGTATGTTTGATAATAAAAATTAAAGTTTAACCAAAAAACTTAATAATAAATTAAAGACTCACGTCACTAACTAGTATTAAATAATTGCAAAGGACAACAAAAAGTTTTTTTTTTAAGAAACGACAACAAAAAATTGTGATTGGGTTAATATTTATACTACTTCATTCCACGTTCCACAATAAGTTCAATTGTGGTCCTTTCACATTCCACAATAAGTTCAATTGTTATATATGCTAATTAGCAATATATAGCACACGACGCTTCATATACGACACAATCAAAATCCTCAAGAGCTTTTTGTAATTCAACAAGTTTGTTTCTCAAAAGAAAAAAAAGTTTCTATCTCAACAAAAATATCCAAACCCATATTCTGGCTTTTTGTTATAACTATTGAATTATAATTTTTTTTTAAAGTTGATCGAGCTTTTTTTCTATGATCCAACTTACTCAAGAAACATGGATCATAAAAATTGTGGTTGTTCTAAATAAATATCTTACCCGATTATCACATGTACAACTTTTAAAAATAATTTTATTATAAATTTTTACTATTAACTTTACTATTAATTGTTTACTAACATTATTTAATAGATGAATGGTTTTGTTCTTATCAACTTTTCGTTATTCTACTATTTGGTTTGATTTTTATTTTTTTAACTTAGGTATACTTTAGACCCTTAAATATTGGGGCTGTTTTCATTTTTATCCTTTACATTTCAGTTTTTTTTTTTTTTTTTTTTGGCCTTCGTGTTTGATTCATTATCGTGTTGGCTTTTTACTTTTCAAAAACTTATTCTTGTCCATTATGTTTTTATTGTTTGTTTAGCCCTTTCTATTTCAAAATTATTATTTTCATGAAGGGCTAAAATGAAAGGTCAAAATAAATGTAAAAGTCCAAATAGAAAACTAAATCAAGTATACTTTTAAGGGGTAAAAGTATACTTGATTTATGAGGGTCAAAATGAAATTTTTGAAACTTAAATGACTAAAATGAAAACAATTTTAAACTTTTAAGGCCAAAAATATACATTAAGCTTGTAATATACAACTATTTTTTTTTTTATGTTTTTGTAATATACAATTTTTTTTTTTTTTTTTTGGTATTATTATAAACACTGGTTTAAATGTTACACTAATAGTGTATCTTACTAGCCATACGCCAATACCATATGTGTTTCTGAGTTTTTTTTTTGACAAGTACCCATAGGTGTTTCTAAGTAAAACAACAACACAGTGAAAACAAAACTACACTAACAATATTTTATATGATGTATGTCTAAATGTTGCATCTCATTCTCTACCCATGGTCTCCTTATCATATAATTTATAGGTTGATAAGAACTCATAACTTGATTACCATTTCAAATTCTTCATCTAATGGAATTGTAAGTGCCACTAATGAGTTGACATAATACAATGAAGAAGGGGAAAAGAAGAATACTAGTCTTCGGCCAAGGTCCGAGGATAGATACTCATATTAAATTGCTCTTAAGAACGATTTGCTACAGTATTTCTCTCTCTAGGATCTATGAACCTCCCCCCCCCCCCCCCACTTCTTCCTGAGGATCTCTTACATTATATAGCCTATTTCAGCTGATCTTGACCCTCTATTTGTTGATCATGTAGGTCATTACTCGAGTGCTTGTCCTATCAGATGCCTTCCAAATCTTCTATGAGTTGTGGCAACTAAGATAGCACTATTCAGGGGGTCTTCTCCGCATAAAAGCGGCTAGAGGGTTTGGTGGGGTGCAATAAATGTGGTGGCAGCTACCTTCCCTTCAGACACGTCAAGACTAACCCCCTCTCTGAAACTCTTCCTCTACAATGTGACCTCTCTGGTAATGTGCCATCGACGTAGCCAAGGCTCGCCTCCCTGGCCATGCCGTCCGAGGGTATGGTCTCCTCAGAATTGCATCGGTCTCGAATATGACACGTGGCACTATTACCTTATTAAATTTCTGTATCCCATAGGAATTCCTTCAAGTTTATATATCTTTTATCTTTCTTTGTAAAGCATAATTCACCCGAGTCAATCTACCTATTCTTTGCTTTCAAGGACAAGTGGACAACGGCTCAATTCCTATGTGAGTCTCTATTTAATTAACTTTACTTCTAATTTTTTTTCAATGTTTAGAAACTCGGATTATTATGATATTCTCAATTATTTGAATTGAGGTTTCCACATAAATTCTTCTATAAAAAATAAAAAAAAAAGGTTTCCACTTAAATATGCTATAGTTTTTAATTGTCAAATTTATAACTTTTTCAAAAGGAAAATAGAGTAAAATGAATTACTTTTCTTTTTCTTTTTTGAGTTTGTAAAATGGATTACTCTAAAGTCTAAAGTCTAAAGTTAAAGTCCGAATATCATTGAAATTCAATAATTTTTTGGGATATAAATGATATTCAAGAACTCAAACCATTAGAGGTGACGTGTTCTTGATTATGCAAAAAAGCATGAAATTTGGGCTTTTTTGCGCTTAAATCTTTTCGATCTGGGCTGGGATTCGGTCCCTTTTTTTGGGCTGGAATTTGGTCTTATCATCAATTTTTCACAAATCCGATTTGATTCAGAGAGAGCCCAATTGACCTTTCCTTTTAGTTTTTAATGATTGCGGGTGTGGGCTCTTGGGCCTAAAAAGATTTATCATTGTTCCTTCTAGATACGTATAGTTCATTTCGATTTATGCAATTTTTCTCCTAACAATAGTGTTAGTTTGGATTGCGTGTTTTTCATCGTGTTTGCGCCTCTATTAGTAGGTCTTGTGCACTGTTTATGAAACTTATAAGTTATCTAATTTAGCAAAATTTTTATTAAAACTGGGTCCCACGATACTATTTATATATTTAAAAATTATTTTGCTACAGTATTTTCAGTTTTCAGCAATAAACGGTATCCAAACAGACCCTTAGTGTTAGTTTGAATTGCGCTAAAAACAATTTTCAGCTCGTTTGCATCTCTGTCAATGGGTCACGTGCACTGTTCATGAGACCACAAGTTGTCTAATTCAGCAAAATTTTCATTAAAACTGGGTCCCACGGCACTATTCACACATTTAAAAATTATTTTGCTACAGTGTTTTCAGTTTTTAGTTTTCAGCAATAAGCGGTATCCAAACAGACCCTTAGTGTTAGTTTGGATTGCGTTGAAAACGTTTTTCAACGCGTTTGCGTCTCTGTCAGGAGGTCCCGTGCACATTTAAAAATTATTTTGCTACAGTATTTTTAGTTTTTAGTTTTTAATTTTCAACAATAAACGGTATCCAAATAGACCCTTAGTGTTAGTTTGGATTGCGCTGAAAACGTTTTTTAGCGTGTTTGCGTCTCTGTCAGTGGGTCCCGTGCACTGTTCATGGGACCCACAAGTTGTCTATTTCAACAAAATTTTCATTAAAACTGGGTCCTACGCACTATTCATACATTTAAAAATTATTTTGTTACAGTGTTTTCAGTTTTCAGTAATAAGCGATATCCAAACAAACCCTTAGTGTTAGTTTAGATTGCGCTGAAAATGTTTTTCAGCACGTTTGCGTCTCTGTCAGTGGGTCCCGTGCACTGTTCACGGGACCCACAAGTTGTATAATTTAGCAAAATTTTCATTAAAACTAGGTCCCACAGCACTATTCACACATTTAAAAATTAATTTGCTACAGTGTTTTCAGTTTTCAGCAATAAGTGGTATCGAAACAGACTTTTAAAGTTAGATTTGAACTGTAGAAATGAGCTCAATTATATCACTGAGCGACCAACCTTGTACATGGAACATATTATTTTAAAGTACAACAACAACTTGTAAAGTTGCTAAAATAGTTTTATTGGCATGTTAGAAACTTTTAGGACATTGTTATTGTAATTCTCACAATGGAACAAACTTTAGAATTCTCACAATCCCAATTACTTGATAAAACAAACATATAAGGATTTTTTTAGGTAACCAAAATTCTCTCAATTTCATCCTATCAAAGATATTCAAGTGGATATGAACATCAATTGGTGAAGAAATTGAAGCCATAGCCTATAGCATTTACTACAAACTTGCTGCTGTGAAGAAAATCTTCAAGAAACTCTTGGAGTTAGTTGAAGGGTTCCAATCGTGATTATGGGTTGTAATCCGTCGAAACAATTCATATGGTTGAAAAGTTCAAATTATGTTCTGGTGTAGTGAAAGGTTTTCTTTGTAATTGGCTATCAGATTATAGGGTTTAGGAAAAAGTTTTTCCTTGATTATAAAGCTTCTCCTATCATAGTAAATTTGCTTCATTGGATAAGGTTTTCCCGTAGTGGGTTGGGGTTTTCTACTTTGTTACCATATCACCGTCGTCATTATGATTGGTGACACATTTATATACCATATGTGCTTTAATTGTTTACACATAATTCATAAATAGACATAATCAAATAATTTGTTAATTCACTCAATCATAATCAACAACCATGGTATAAAACCCTAACAAAACTCATTGGTTGTGGAAACTTATTTAACGTAGCTTTTGGATCTCCCTCCAACATTAAGCATACTCCAACACACAAACCTATCATAGTAAATTTGCTTCATTGGATAAGGTTTTCCCGTAGTGGGTTGGGGTTTTCTACTTTGTTACCATATCACCGTCGTCATTGTGATTGGTGACACATTTACATACCATACGTGCTTTAATTGTTTACACATAATTCATAAATAGACATAATCAAATAATTTGTAAATTCACTCAATCATAATCAACAATCATGGTATAAAACCCTAACAAAACTCATTGGTTGTGGAAACTTATTTCACTTAGCTTTTGGATCTCCCTCCAACATTAAGCATACTCCAACACACAAATGAAATTAGTTTGCGGAAAATATTTCTCAAAATATGCACTACAAGAAAAAAAGCTTAATACAATGAAAAAAGTTGTTGCAATAACAAGACATAATCAAATAATTTGTTAATTCACTCAATCATAATCAACAACCATGGTATAAAACCCTAACAAAACTCATTGGTTGTGGAAACTTATTTCACTTAGCTTTTGGATCTCCCTCCAACATTAAGCATACTCCAACACACAAATGAAATTAGTTTGCAGAAAATATTTCTCAAAATATGCACTACAAGAAAAAAAGCTTTATACAATGAAAAAAGTCGTTGCAATAACAACTAATGTCGTTGTAATAGGTGTTATTGCAACGACAAAAAAGTCGATGCAAGTCGTTGTAATAAACTCCAAGGCAATAGGTTTATGCAACACTAAATTTTCATTGTAATAAATTTCACATATTGTAACGATTTACTTTGAAAATCTCGTTGCAATAAGTTGATTTTTTTCAATTATTAAAAATAAATAATTTTTTTTTTAAATTTTAAAAATAAATAAATCATTTTTTTAAATAATAAATTTTTCATTAACCTGTTTCGCAATTCAAAAACCATATCTAGGAACTATACTAACAAATTAAAGATATGCATAAAAGATGAAAATTTTGAAATACTTCATTTCAATACGTATGTCAAAAAACACAAATATATACGCAACTTGTTGAGTTTACATTCAATCACATAGTTTCAAAAAGTATGCAAAAATCAATACGACATGAAAGAAAAGTTTCTTCCCGAAGGTGTTATCCAAGCATGCTTCACGACCATTTCATTGACTTACCACCTATTTTGGAAAAAAAGAAAAAGAAAAAAAAAGTATAAAGTTGAAAAACATCACATATATAACACAATGACACCAATATACACCATCATTGATTCTATAAAAAACATATATAAAACAATACAACTTGAAAACTGTGCAATTAAACAAAGAAAAATCAAATTAAAATTTAAAGAGAACCAAAAGATTACCTGAAAGTTAGAGAGAAAAAGAGAGAGAGGGAAAGTCAAATGAGAAAAAAAGAAAAAAGAAAAAAAGACAAGTGTGGGGGGAGAGAGAGAGAGATGAGAAAAACATGGAGATAAATGTGGGTGAGAGAAAGAAGGAAACTAAGATGAAAAAAAAAAGAAAAAAAGAAAAAGAGGTAGGCGTGAGATAGAGAGAGAGAATTTGAGATTTTTTTATTTTAAAAAAAGCAAAAAAATAAGAGGTAGAGGTGGGTGAGATAAAAGGGAAACAAAGATGAAAAAAAAAAAAAAAGAGTTAGGCGTGGGTGATAGTTAAATTTGAGATGAGAAAAAATAGAAAGATAGATGTGGTGAGAGAAAGTGGAAAATTGAGATGAGAAAAAAAAAAAGGAAGACATGTGTGGGTGAGAGAGAAATAGTGAGATGAGAAAAAAAAGGGATAGACATGGGTGAGAGAGAGGAAATTAATGAAAAAAAATTGCACCAATTTTCCAAATTTTTCCACTACTCAATTACTCACCTCTATTACATCAACAAAATTTGTTGTGAAATAAAGATTTAATGTATTACAACAATATAGTTCGATGTGAAATAAAAGATTACCTATTGCAACTGTACGACATCACGATACCCAAGCCTATTTGGGCCTTGAGCTTCAACCCGACATTTAGTCTATATTGCCCCTTGGCCTAGGCCTTAGGCCACCATAAAGCCCACTGGGCAAGCAATCTTCATCAGCACATGCTACACCATATCACCTAGGTCACGCTCTATGAACCATTCCCCGAGCAAGGGACAACTGCCTAGGGGGTGTCGTCCCTTGGGTGCCCAGCAGCGTCTTAGGACGTATCGCTGCCGAGCATCTCTACTGAAGTGGGAACCAGTTCCAAGGCCACTCGTGCCACATTCCACTCACACCTAAGCATCCACTTAGGGTTAATGACATTGGACCTCTTCTCCCACTAGCCATAAGGGTAATCATAACTCCTCACTAGTTCATGGGCTATAAATATGAGAAGCTAATGTAGAGAAAGGGTTGTTGAGAGGTTCTGAATGTAGCTTAGAATTGAGAGTGGTAGAGTCATCAAAAGGAGAGGGAAGGAACACTAAGGTTGGCAAGATAGGATCAATTCTTTGGGCTAGAATCACCCAAGATAGGAAATCCAAAGCTCACATTACAAATAGATTGTGAGCCTAAAAGTGAGTCTGCCTGGCAATCTCGTTTTGGGTGCACACAATTGGCACCGTCTGTGGGAAACTCCTACAAAGCTGTGGTTCAACCGAGACTCACGCACGGGAAAATGTCTGGAAGACGTTCCAGGAGTGATGCCAGAAATCGGTTCAGTAGGATCTTCTCAGGGATCCACCTGGCGAGAACAGAGGCAAAAGAGACGCAAAGATAGGGATCATGAACAAGAAGAAGAGTGGTCCGGCCTTGGAGAGGGGTTGTACCAAACACAACAGACGTTATCGGGAGCTTCAGGGCACGAGCAATTTGACGAGAGAGATGAGGAACTTGAGCGGTTACGCAGGCTGGTGAGAGATCTAGAGTTGGAAGCAGGGGGTAGGCACCAGATAAGGGATCGAGACAACCGAGAAAGGAGATTTGATACGGGGGAAGATCGTTATGGGACGGGATCCAATCAATCTGGTTTCCGTCGACGTCGAGAACGTTCACATTCACGGGAGTCCCGTTGACACCGAAACCGTTTGCATTCACGGGAATCCCGTCATCGCCAGGATCATTCATATTCACGGGAATATGCAGACCGGGGTTTAGATTCCCCAGAAGAATGACGACCCTATAATGCTGCCATGGATGCAATGAGCCACGCACTACGCAGAGCTGCTCGGTCACCGTTCTTAGACAACATTGAGCGGGCCCCGATGCCGAACAGATTTACACGCCCTCCGTTCAATTCCTACTACGGGAAGACGGATCCGGTAGAGCACGTCAGTCTTTATATCTAGATGATGTCTCTGCACACTCATAATGATGCGCTAATGTGCAAGGTATTTCCCTCAAGCCTCGGTCCCACCGCTTTGAGATGGTTTAATGGGTTGTGGAAGGGCTTCATCCACAATTTTGCCTAATTGATACAGGAGTTTGGTGTTCGATTTGTAACTTGCAGCTGGGTACCACAACCGGTAGAAGCATTGCTATCCATGAAAATGAGGGGTAGGAGAAACCTTTTGCAGTTATGCTAGCCAGTACTGGGAACTTTACAACAAGATCGGCGGGGGCAACGAGAAGATTGCGGCAAGCACTTTTAGGATGGGATTGCCCGAGGATTCCAGACTACGGGAATCATTGACCAAGAAGCCGCCCGAGGACATGAGGCAGCTGATGAGGCGTATTGAAGAGTACAAATGACCGGAGGATGACCGGCTGCAAAGCAAAGGTAAAACAACAATGATAAATCGTCCTCGGCAAGGTGGTTTTCCACCTAGGGCCCGGGGGGGTTTGAGAATTCAAGAGTCAGAAGCACAGGTAGAGGAGGTAAATGTAACATATAAGGAGCCGTTGCATAGGATTGTAGACAAGATTAAGCACGAGCCATACTTCTGGTGGCCGAACAAGATGTGAGGTGACCCATCTAGGAGAAATCAAAACTTGTATTGCACTTACCACGAAGATAAAGGCCATACTACTGAGCAGTGCCGGGTGTTGAGAGATCATCTCGGGCAACTGGCGAAGGCTGGGTATTTAAAGGAGTTTATGATAGACGCAGGGGACCGAGGAACGGGGCAAGGCGCTCTGCAAAGGGGGAACCCCCTTTCACCCCCTCTAGGGATAATTGAGGTTATCCATGCTGCCCCGAGGGGCCTCATTGCAGCAAGAAAGGAAGGGGTATTGACTATGGTACCAGTGGAAGGCAGCTCGGGCATAAAGCCATTCGGAAAGAAGATAAAGCTTACCTGGGAGCCTATTGCTTTCGATGATAACGATTTGGAGGGAATGATTCAACCGCACGACGATGCGTTAGTGGTCACGGCCCGGATAAGTGGCTTCTTAGTGAAAAGGGTGATGATAGACTAGGGAAGAGGGGCCAACGTGATGCATCTGGACCTATTCCGGGGGCTTGGATTGAGGATTGAGGAATGAGGACATTTTGAAGTATAGTACACCCTTGGTTGGGTTTGATGGCAAAGTGGTAGTTCCCAAGGGACAAATTTCTCTGCCCGCGAATATGGAAAGCAAGGAGGTGGTAGTAATGTTTATAGTGGTTGCTTCGTTCTCCCCATACATGGCAATACTAGGTAGGCCATGGATCCATGCAATGGGGGTTGTTCCGCCCACCATGCACGTAAAAGTCAAGTTTCCTACCGAGCAGGGTGTTGTTATAGTAAGGGGAAGCCAGCAGGCGGCTAGACAATGCTTGGTTGCCATAGTCAATTGGAAGAAAGAGCAAGCCGACCAGAAGGAGCAGGCCGAGCAAAAGGACCTGTCACAAGGGGTCCCTTTATAGCAATTACAGGATCCACGAGAGGAGAAGGGGGTTGGCCGTGTTGAGGAAATGATGAAAGTAAGGATATTGCCAGATGTTAATAAGTGCTTCTAAGTTTGAGAAAGCATGAAGGACCAGGATAAGGTAGAGATGTTGTTATTCCTTATACAGAACGTGGATGTGTTTGCATGGAGTCCATATGAGGTGCCCGGAGTGGATCTCGAATTCATCGTCCATAGACTTAACGCAGACCCCTCATTCCCTCCTAAGAAGTAGAAGCCGAGGAGATCAGCCAAGGAGCATGTTGAGGCAGTGAAGGCAGAAGTTCAAAGGCTGAAGGAGGCTGGGGTGATAAGGGATATCTTCTTCCCGAAATGGTTAGCAAATACTGTGGTAGTAAAGAAGAAGAACGGCAAGTGGAGGGTTTGCATAGATTTTACAGATTTGAACCGAGCATGTCCAAAAGACTCGTTTCCAATGCCAAAAATCGACTAGTTGGTAGATGTCACATACGGACACCCGAGGATAAGCTTTTTGGACGCCTTTCAGGGGTATCATCAGATCGCCCTGGCTCCCAAGGATCGAGAAAAGACAACATTCATCTTCCTGGATGCCAACTATCATTATATTGTGATGCCTTTTGGGTTAAAAAATGTCGGGGCCATGTACTAGCAGATGATGACGAGGATGTTCTGGGATAAAATAGGGCGTACGGTCGAAGTGTACATTGATGACATGGTGGTGAAAAGTAAACAGGAGGTGCGGCATATAGAGGATCTCCAGGGGGTGTGTAAGGTGCTTCGACAACATAAGTTACGCCTTAATGCTGAAAAGTGCGCTTTTGGTGTGGGGGCTGGTAAATTCTTGGGATATCTGATCATTAACAGGGGAATAGAGGTCAACCCCGACCAAATCGAAGCTGTGAAGCGTCTCAAGCCGCCAAGCAATCCGAAAGAAGTACAAGTATTGATTGGGATGCTAGCTGCCCTTAACCGATTCATCTCCAAATTCGCTGATCGCTGCCGACCATTCTATCAGCTTCTGAAGAAGTGGAATGAGGAATGTGACAGAGCTTTTTGAGATTTGAGGGATTATTTGATGCAAGCGCCTATGCTAATGGCCTCGGAGCCCGGGGAGGATTTATTCATGTACCTGTCAGTGTCTGATCTTGCTGTAAGTGTCGTGCTGCTAAGGGACCAAGGAGTGCAGCAACCCGTGTATTACATCAGTAAGACTTTGGTTGATGCCGAGACAAGGTACTTACCTTTGAAGAAGTTGGTGTTAGCCCTAATACATGCTACGAGGAAGTTGCCGCACTATTTTTAGGCTCATATTGTATATATCCTGACCGAGTATCCTTTACAATCATTGCTAAGGAGATCAGACTTCACGGGCTGAATAGCTAAGTATGGGACTCGGCTAGGTTCTTTTGACATACGGTACAAGCCGCGAAGTTTGGTGAAGGGCCAAGTCCTTATTGATTTTGTTGCAGAGTTTTCTCCTAAGAACTACAGGGAAATGGTTTGTTATGTGGAGAGTCACCCGTGGAAGGTATTTGTGGACGGAGCGTCAAGTGCCATGGGGGCCGGTGCCGGGATCGTCTTTATTACTCCTGAAGGAATACGGTTGGAGCATTCTTTTAGGCTGAGGTTTAGGGCCTCTAATAACGAAGCCGGGTATGAAGCCTTGCTCGCCGGATTAAGAGCTATTTTGGAAATGAGAGCCAAGGATGTGGAGGTATATTTAGACTTTGGGTTGGTTGTTAACCAAGTCCAGGGCAACTTCGAAGCTCGAGATTCCCGGATGAAATCATACTTGTAGGCGGTAAAATGTATCATGGATAAGTTTGGCACGGCGAAGGTGGCCCAAGTGGGCCGGGCGCAGAACAGACATGTTGATTCCTTTGCCACGCTAGCATCATCAATGACTGAGGAGGTGCCTCGGTTAATCAAAGTAGAGCTAATAGTGGAGCTGAGCATTGGTGTGGTAGATGGCGTTGGTATTACTGCGGTTGAGGTTGCCATGATCGCAGCGACCGGGCCATGTTGGATGGACCCGATCATTGAATTTCTTGCCAAGGATCAAGTTTCGGATGATGAGAAGGATGCCAGCAGGGTTCACCGAGTGGCTGCTCGGTATTGGTTGTCAAAAGATTGTAAATTATACCAAAGGTATTTTGGGGGACCATACCTTTTGTGCTTGCACCTCGAGAAAGTAAGTGAGCTTCTAGCCGAGTTGCATGACGAGGTGTGTGGCAGTCATGTAGGGGGATGCTCATTAGCACACCGGGTAATGACTCAGGGATTTTGGTGGCCACAAATGTAGAAAGATGCTACCGAATACGTGTGTAAGTGCGAACAATGCCAAAAGCATGCCCCATTGATCCATCAACCAGCAGGCCATCTAAATCCCGTTAGCAGCCCATGACCCTTCGCACAATAGGGGCTAGATATTCTCGGCCCTTTTCCCCAGGCAACAGGCAATTGCAGGTTTGTGTTAGTGGCTGTTGATTACTTCACCAAGTGGGCGGGGGCCGAGGCTTTAGCTAATATCTGGGATGTGGACGTTAAGAAGTTTGTGTGGAAGAATATAGTCACAAGATTTGGGGTGTCGGACTCGTTGATATCTGATAACGGGCTGTAATTTGATAGTAAGTATTTTCGGGCGTTTTGTAGTGATCTTGGCATAAAAAACAGGTATTCCACTCCAGCGTATCCATAGAGCAATGGTCAAGCTGAAGCCACCAACAAGACAATTCTGAATGGGCTGAAGAAAAGATTGGACGATGCAAAAGGTAGGTGGGCTAAGGCGCTACCTAACGTTTTGTGGGCATACCGAACAACCCCCAGGAGGTCTACGAGGGAGACACCGTTTTCCTTAACATACGGGACAGAAGCCGTGATACCAACCGAGGTGAACTTATGCAGCGCACGAGTTGTAGGATTCAACCCCACCCAAAACAATGCGCTGATGGCAGAACGTTTAGATTTACTAGAAGAATACTGAGAATTGGCGATTATACGGTTAGCTGAGTACCAATAAAAGCTCGCCCAATGCTACAACAGGGATGTAAAGACCAGGGAATTCAACACCAGGGACCTGGTGCTAAGAAAGGCAGTAGGAAGTATGCAGGACATCAATGCCGGGAAGTTAGCCCCGTCCTAGGAAGGTCCTTACAGAGTAACCGCCATTGCAGGTGCAAGAGCGTACTACTTGGAGGATTTAGATGAAAGACCACTTCCTCGGCCATGGAATGTCCACAACTTAAAGAAGTTTTATCACTAATCGGTTATACACTAGGGTGTAAATTAAATGTAATCGTGTATACATGTTTTACTAATGAATATGGTGGTATTTGCCCGTGCAGGCGCATTTAATTCTATTATTGATTTGTTAGCACCGGTCAACGAATACAAGAAAAAGGGGAGGAACATGAAGACCAAGGCAACGTATTCATGCTAAGGACAGAAACTTGCTTCTCGGTTCGATTGTTATCAGCGAGCAGGTGGAAACCTTACGAAAACTCCAAGGACAGAAACCTGCAACTCGGTTCGATTATGATCACCTGAGCAAGTGGAAACCTTACGAAAACTCTAAGGATAGAAACCTGCTTCTCGGTTTGATTATTATCATCGAGCAGGTGGAAACCTTATGAAAACTCTAAGGACAGAAACCTGCTTCTCGGTTCGATTATTATCACCAAGCAAGTGGAAACCTTACAAAAATGCTAAGGACAGAAACCTACTTCTTGGTTCGATTATTATCGCCGAGCATGTGGAAACCTTACAATGACTCTAAGGACAGAAACTTGCAACTCGGTTCGATTATTATCACCGAGTAGGTTGAAACCTTACAATAACTATAAGGGCGGAAGTCTGCTCCCAGCTCAATTTTTATCGCCGAACAGGAAGAAACCATAAACTCTCCTGGAAACAAGAGCCTATTCTAGGTTCGATTCTCATCACCGAATAGGTAGAAGCTTATTCTCAAAATTCATCTAAGTACAAGAGGATCAACACATATCAAGTCTTATTATTGCCTCCGAGGAGCCAATTCTTTCTTGATACAAGTGACCCCGTTTAAAGTAATTTGATCACCGTCTTATGACGAATCGGGGTTAAATCACCCGACCATCAAGGACATTGTTAAGAACTGAGTATAGTAGTTGAATTCGAGGTCAACTAGGCCTCCTTGAACAAGATGAGAGAATTGAGAGTTTAGAGATAGAGAGAAGAACAGAGAAAGAATAGAGCAGAGAAAGAGTATTTGATTAACAAAATGGTTGAATGAATTCCCTACAATTGGTTATCCCTTTATATACTTGTAATAACCCCCCCTCAATCATAACCGTATACTACCTTCTAACTACCATGACAGCTCATAGTCTAACCAACTCCAGCTCACACTCTCCAGCTCACACTCTAACTAACTCTAACACTGGCAGCCCCCCTTTGATCAGCTGTGCACGCATGCTGCATCAGCAACTGCTGCCCTCCTCATCAGCACTTGGGCACCCTCTGTCAATACACTAACATGTAGCCTACTTGCATAAGCCCTCAACCCACATGCATTACCCCTCAGCATCACATCATCAGCATCCCATACTCATGTTCAACCTTGCTTCACTGAATTCCTAACAATACCCCCTCCATTAAAACACCTTGCCCACAAGGTGTGGGAACTTGTTTTGCAACTCAAACAAATTCTCCCAGGTAGCATCAGCTGTACTCTCATCCTGCCACTGCACAAGTACCTGAGTGATAAGTCTGCTCCTCAATTGATGGGTTCTGGTATCCAATACAGCCACAGGTTCAGGAGCAAGAATATGTTCTGCAGACACCCCTGGTAAAGCAGGTCTAGGACAGACATTAGCCCCCAACTTAGCCTTAAGATTGGAGACATGAAAAACAGGATGAATCAAGGACCCCTCAGGCAAGTCAAGTTTGTAAGACACCTCACCAACCTTCTGCACAACCTGAAAAGGACCATAAAAACGAGGAGCAAGCTTCCCAAAAGTTCTGGGCTGCACTGAGGCTTGCTTGTAAGGTTGAAGCTTGAGATAAACCCAATCTCCCACCTCAAAGGACCTGTCTACCCTCTTCTTATCAGCAAACCACTTCATCATCTCTTGAGCTAACGTCAAATTGCTCTTCAACAAGGAAAAGAGTTGCCAATCCACCCAAGAGACAGGTCTGTCAGCAGCAAAGGCTCGTAAGTAGTGCTCTAGGCTCTTATTTACCACCTCAGTCTGCCCATCGGATTGAGGATGATAAGAAGAAGACATAGCCAAGTTAGTTCCTTGCAACCTCATCAATTCTGACCAGAATTTGGAGGTGAACACTGGATCTCGATCACTCACAATTGTAGAAGGCATTCCATGTAACTTGAAAACATATTGCATGAACACTTGAGCAACCTTAGCAGCTGTATAAGGATGAGCTAATGGGATGAAATGCACATATTTAGTCAACCTATCCACCACTACAAAGATAACTGACTTTTGCTGGGACTTAGGCAGCCCTTCTACAAAATCCATGCTAATGTCTAACCAAGGTCTCTCAGGGATAACCAATGGCTGCAGCAACCCAGCAGGTAAGCAAGTTTCAGTTTTCAACCTTTGGCATGTATCACATTCCCTCACAAATTTCTTTAAATCCCTCACCATACCAGACCAGTAGAAATCTTTCTTAAGCCTCTGAAAAGACTTCAGATAACCAGAATGACCCCCTAAAGGGCTAGCATGTATCTGGTTTAACACCTTTGCCTTCAATTCTTGGGCTGCACTACCCAAAAACAGCCTTCCTTTGTAAAACAACAAGCCATTTTGGAAAGTAAACCCAGCTGGAATGTCACTCCCAGACTGAATGGCCATGACTATTTTCTGAACTGCAGCATCAGATGCATAAGTCAGCTTGAGGTCCTCCAACCAAGTAGGATTAGGGAACGAAATCATACACAAGGTGCCCACCTTTGTACTCTCAAACTCCCCATCCTGCAGAACTTCTTTCCTTGAAAGTGCATCAGCTACCAAATTTTCCTTACCATGTTTATATTCCACCAAGAATGCATAGCCAAGGAGTTTAGAAATCCATTTCTGCTGTGCAGGGGTTCCAATCTTTTGTTCCAACAAATACTTAAGGCTTTGATGGTCAGTTTTGATCACAAAGGATCTGCCAAGGAGATAAGGTCTCCATTTCTTCACTGCAACTACCAAGGCCAGCAACTCCTTCTCATATGTTGAGAGAGCAAGGCTCTTACCCTTCAAGGCTTGACTGTGGTAAGCAATTGGTCTTTGATCTTGCATAAGGACAGCCCCCACACCCACACCCGAAGCATCACATTCCACCACAAATGACTTAGTAAAGTCAGGTAAGGCCAGAACAGGTGGGTTTGACATTGCATCCTTAAGACATTGAAAGGCTTGTGAAGCTTCAGGGGTCCAATGGAAAGAATCCTTCCTCAACAAGGCTGTAAGAGGTGCAGCAATCAGTCCATATCCCTTAACAAACTTTCTGTAGTAGCCAGTCAACCCCAGAAACCCCCTTAAGGCCTTCACATCCTTAGGAATAGGCCATTGCTGCATAGCAGCAGTCTTCCTTGGATCAGTCCTCACTCCATCTCCAGATATGAGGTGTCCTAAGTACTCTACTTCTTTACAAGCAAACACACACTTTGAGAGTTTGGCATACAATTGATGTTTCACCAAAACTTCCAAGACCAAATGAAGATGATGCACATGATCACTCACACTCTTACTATAAACCAGAATATCATCAAAAAATACCAACACAAACCTTCTTAAGTAAGGTTTAAAAACAGAATTCATGAGAGATTGGAAGGTGGAAGGTGCATTGGTTAAGCCAAATGGCATGACCAAGAACTCATAATGCCCTTCATGAGTCCTAAAAGCAGTCTTTGAAATGTCCTCCTCCCTCATCCTAATCTGATGGTACCCGGACCTCAAATCCAGTTTAGAAAAGACAGCTGCACCAAACAATTCATCCAGCAACTCATCTATGACAGGTATAGGGTATTTATCCTTGATGGTTTCTTGATTTAAAGCCCTATAATCTATGCACATTCTCCATGAACCATCTGCCTTTCTCACTAAGAGAACTGGTGAAGCAAAAGGACTGCTACTATCTCTAATCAAACCAGCAGATAATAACTCCTTAACAATCTTCTCAATTTCATTTTTTTGATAGTAAGGGTACCTGTAAGGTCTTTGACAGATAGCTTGTGCTCCCTCCTTCAAGTTGATTTGGTGTTCATGATCCCTTAAGGGTGGTAGCCCCTCTGGTGTAGCAAAGACTGACTGGAACTCCTTCAGCAGAGCAGCCACTTCCTCAGGTAGCAACTCTGCTCCTTCTGCCGTGAACAAGTGGGGCTGAAATGTAATGTGAAGGACCAACCCTTTGTTTACAGATTGCTTAAGGAAATTATTCCCATCTTGTACTTGAGATCTTGTACTCCTCAGCCCTTGCAGCAGCACCTGCTTATGGTTATAACCAAAACTCATTGTAAGCATCTTGAAATCCCACTGAATTACTCCCAAGGTACCCAGCCATTGAGTCCCCAACACTAAGTCACAACCTCCCATTGTCAACACATGCAATTGCACCAGAAACTCATGTCCTTGCAGCCAAACTGATATCTCTTTACACACACCTTGAGTCTTGATCATTTCTCCATTGGCAACCTTGACCTCCAAGACTTGAGAAGTATCAATGTTCAGGTGCAAATGTGATACCACTGCAGCATCAATGAAGTTGTGAGTACTCCCTGAATCAATAAGGATAACAAGGGACTTATGCTTGATCCTGCCCCTGACCCTCATCGTGCCTGAAGCAGGAGTGCCACTCAAAGCATACAAGGTAATCTCCACATCTTCTTGATTCTGTTCACCCTGATCTGCATAACCACTCTCCTCTAATTCACTGATGTGAACCTCAGAGTTGGCATTTCCATGAGAAGCTTCCACATAATCCAACAGAAATAACATGGCATTCTTGCACTTATGGCCAGGAACCCACTTATCATCACAATTGTAACACAATCCCTTCTTCCTTCTTTCCTCCATTTGAGCAGGGGATATCCTCTTGAGAGGCAGCCTCGGTTTAGTTTCTAAAAGGGAAGGATTTCTCGGAGGAGCCCCTAAAATGGAAGGTTTGCTTTGATCCCCTGGTACCTTAGTCACCCTCTTGCAACTCCAATTGTACTCTTCCTGAATTTTTGCCAACCCAAAAGCCTCATTCAATGAATTAGGACTCAGCATTCTCACAGGCAGCCTTATCTCATCCCTTAACCCACTTAAGAAGCAGCTCAATTTGTGGGTAGCAGATAGACCCTTAATCCTATTAGATAACATCTCAAATTGAGTCTTATACAGAGACACTGAAGCAGTCTGTCTAAGCCTAGTCAATGTTTCCATGGGATCGTCATAAGCTGTGGTACCAAATCTGATATGCAATGCTTGAACTAGTGACTCCCAATCCCCAAAGAGACCTACCTCTTCACTATCTTGGAACCAGATCAAAGCTTCACCATCCATATGGAATGAAGCTAACATCAATTTCTCAGCAGCTGGTGTGTTATAATACCTGAAGTATTGGTTGGCTTTGTAAACCCAACTTGCTGGATCCTCTCCAAAAAACCTTGGAAATTCCAATCTCACTGTTCGAGCAGTAGCCATTGTTGATGAATTTGCATTCCTAGGCTCACCATATGTTGGAGAACGAGGTAATCCACCTTGATCAGAATTACTCCTCTGTACCAGAATAGCCAATTGTTGAGTCATTTCATTCATTGCACGTGTATGAACTCCTTGAATGGTACGAATTTCTTGGATTTCCTTATCATGATGATTTCGCATGTCCTGAATCTCTTTGCTTTGATGATCACTAGCAGTCTTCAGTAAAGCTATAGCCTCCTGTGTTGAAGCAGTAGATGATCGCGTTTCAGCCATAGCCGAGGAAGGCCAAGCTCTGATACCAAATGTTAAGAACTGAGTATAGTAGTTGAATTCGAGGTCAACTAGGCCTCCTTGAACAAGATGAGAGAATTGAGAGTTTAGAGATAGAGAGAAGAACAGAGAAAGAATAGAACAGAGAAAGAGTATTTGATTAACAAAATGGTTGAATGAATTCCCTACAATTGGTTATCCCTTTATATACTTGTAATAACCCCCCCTCAATCATAACCGTATACTACCTTCTAACTACCATGACAGCTCATAGTCTAACCAACTCCAGCTCACACTCTCCAGCTCACACTCTAACTAACTCTAACACTGGCAGCCCCCCTTTGATCAGCTGTGCACGCATGCTGCATCAGCAACTGCTGCCCTCCTCATCAGCACTTGGGCACCCTCTGTCAATACACTAACATGTAGCCTACTTGCATAAGCCCTCAACCCACATGCATTACCCCTCAGCATCACATCATCAGCATCCCATACTCATGTTCAACCTTGCTTCACTGAATTCCTAACAGACATGTGCATAAAACAAGTCCACGGACACAGTAAGAAAGATAGCAGCAAACATTCAAAAACATAATTAAAACTGGCATAGGAAAGTTAATAGCAATGTTCGGTTACCATAATTCGGTAACTAGTGAAAAGTTAAACCCGGGAAAGATAATTGTTTTGTCACCACAACCCGGTGACATAGGTAAACTTACTAAAAGGAAAAACTATTCAAACAGAAGAAAAACGAAGTAAATATAAGAAATTTGGTTCGACAGTCAACTTGTGGGGTCTGCAGGTTGGAAGTGGGCAACGTCCTCGAAAGGTTGCTGGGCTACAAGAGGCGATTGTAGCTGAACATTCCCACTGTATTGATCACCAGCATGAGGGTTGCTAGTGGCTTCCAGGCCAACTGGCTCCACGTGGGAGTCAATCGCCTCTACCAACTCCCTCATACTGGTGGTTTCTTCTTTATCAATCACTTTGGGGGTGTTTTTCATGGCTGTTAGAAGATTCGGGAAAGGGATTTGATTGGGGTTCTTTAAAGGAGAATCATCGGGGACCCCTGCAGCTTGAAGAGCAGCCAGCCACCCCTCCTTGAATCCGAGCTTCTGGGCTTGGCGGACAACTGGCTCTACAGAATTCTCGGCATCAGGAAATCCCTCGTTGTACCACTTGTTTTCACAAGCTTTCAACGCTGCCTTCAGATCGACCAATTCTTCTGCTAGAGCAGTGTTCAGACTCTGGGCCTCTACCAACTTAAGCTCAGTACCTCCCAGCTGCACCTCAAGCTCTGCGAACTTGCCCTCAGCTAGAGCCCTAGCCTTCTCGGCCGCAACAGCCTTCTTCTCCGCAACCTCGGCAGCCTTCAATTTTTCCTTCATTGTAACCTTGGCGACATCCTTAAGGGCCTTTTCCCGCTCAGCATCTTCAGAAAGTTCCTTCATCCTTCCATCAATGATTAGGGATGGCAATTTTTGCCCGACCCGCGGATACCCGGTCCGGCCCGACCCTAATGGGCCGGGTTTTACCCGATCCGATTAAAAATAGGGTCGGGTATGGGTTTTTAAAAAAAAACCCGAACCGGGTCCGGGTCGGGTCCGGGTTTTATAAATAAAACCCGAGACCCGACCCGAGACCCGGCCCGAAACCCGACCCGTTAAAAAACCCGGAACCCTAAATTACGAAAATACCCTTTATATATATATATATATATATATATATATATATATATATATAAACCTATTCTAACCCTAATCCCTAATCTGGTTATCCCTCTCCCTCATTTCTTTTCTTCAGCCTCCCTCGCCTCCCTCCCTCATTTGATTTCAGCCTCCCTCGCCTCAGCTCAGTCCGTCCCTCGCCTCCCTCCCTCGCCTCACTACCTCATTTCAGTTCAGTCCAGATCAGTCCCTCGCCTCCGGCCTCATTTCAGCTCAGTCCGTCCCTCGCCTCAGTCCCTCACTCCGACGCTCCCTCATTTCAGCGATCTCACACCGTCACATGCACGGCCACAAGCTGTATGTATAGCGTCATGAGCATCATGAACTCATCAGACGAGCTAGTGGGACTTCCATTTCCGACAGATTTAAGAAGGGAAAGATGTCGCACTGTCTCCATTTTTTTTTTTTTTTTTTTTTTTTTTTTTTTTTTGGGTTCAGTTCGCCTCAATCATGTGAATTTGTGTTTGTGTTTGTGTTTATGATTTCTGAAAGGGAAAAATGTAAATCATAGATCTGAAATTTTTGTTTGGATTGTGATTTTGAAAGGGAAAATGTAGATCTGAAATTTGTGTTTGTGATTTCTGTGATTGTGATTGTGATTGTGTTTGGATTGTGATTTTAAAAGGGAAAGATTTCTGTGATTGTGATTGTGGCTGTGTTTGGATCTGAAATTTTTTTTTTTTCTTTTGGTTGGGCCACGAATTGGGCCCAATCCTTTAACGGGGCCCGTGGGGCCCGGCTGGGGCGGGTTTGGGGCCCGAGAAAAAAACCCGTTTAGTTAACGGGCCGGGTCTGGGCCATGGGTCTTGACCCGCGGGTCGGGTCCGGGTATAGAAAAACCCGGCCCGAACCCGACCCGTTGCCATTCCTATCAATGATACGAGATAGTTGCATAGCTTGATCGAGTAATAATGATGAGTATGAAAACAAAAAGAATGTGTGCATATAGAAACAAATAGAAAACTGGGGACAAGAGATTACCGCTACGGTGTGCCATTGCAGCCACCTACCCAACGATTTGTCTGTCCCGTCCTCAAAAGTGTGCACATTCTCGGGCAAAAAGAGGCTGTGCGACAAAATCTAGGCAACACGACCCCCTAGGCCTTTATCCTACACTCTCATACTGGCAAACGCGGGAAGTGGTTTACCATCGAGCAGAAAGGTAGGCTGCCATTCCGCCGCTGCCTAAGATGTGGATGCCATGTTCATTTTAGTTTGTGTTGTGGGCTCTCGGATGACAATGCCCGTAGATGGTCGGGGAGGAGTTTTCGTGGGTGCATTACCTGAGTTGGTATGTGTCTGTTCAGCCGTGCGCTGCCTCTTCCGGGTACGGCTTAGAGGAGCAGGAGGAGGTGGCGAGTCTCGGCCTTGAGGTTCTTGTTGCTGAGCGGCTAGTTGGGCATCGGGCACAAAACGACTGATCGTCATTGTCTTCCTTGTCACCATGGCGCGACCTTGGTCGGATTCTGTTTCTGAAGAGCTAACTGATTCGGCGGTTGCCCCCCCGGCTTCTTGAACAGGAGCCTCAAATTCTACAGGAGCCTCGGGTTAAGCGGGGGCCTCGGACTGAACCAGCACGTAAGCCTGCTCTTGGTGGTGACGAGACACACGTTCGGCTGACTCGTCGCGTATGGGTGCAAGCTCGTCCGAGCAAGTATACTGAGGACCAAGATCGTGAGCTTCACCTACCATAAATTTTGGAGGGAGGAAGTTCGCATGCCGTACGTCTATGTAAGAGAGGAGAGGACTATCGACTAACAAAGCTTGGCTGAACGCTTGCCAAGTGGAGTACACGAGTTCAACTCCAAGGATTAAATGGGATGCTTGGAGTTGTCTGTCCCAATGTATGAAAATTTCTGACCTAAGCACAAAATTTAGGTCCCAAACATGTACTACTCTAAGATCCGGCTTGAACCTTTTGCTCTCTGCACGAAGCAACATAAAAACTGATTTGTAATTAATTAAATCAAAATCAGTAATGTGCAGTTAGTTAGGTATGTTCGGTACCGACCTACTTCACGTGGTGAGAACTTGTAGGGGAGCTCCTCGGCAAACCAATTACCGCTTACCAGTACGAACTCTCTAGTTGAGTTCCTATTTGAGTCAGGTAGGCATAAGATGAGCTGTACCCTTATATCTCTGGTTTTTAAGTAATAATCCGAATTGATATTGCCACATAAACTACACATGAAGTTAATGTCATGATGATTCAGTTGCAACCCGTACAACTAGTTCAACCTACTGACACTCACCACTCGATAAAAGTTAGGGGGGAGTTGGTTGGGACAGAGATCATAGAATCTAAGGGTACCTAAGATGAAGGGGTCAACGAGGAACCTAACCCCGCCCTCAAGAATAGCCATCAAAGGAAAGAAAACCGTATTTACACTATGACGCCTTTGGATGTCAATATCGCCCTCATGGCAGTAGGCAATATCAACATCCTTAGGGACGTTGTAAGCAGCCCTAAAGGTAGCCAAGGCGGCTTCTGAAGAAAGGAGGTGAGAATAGCCCATTCTCTAAGCTAGGATTTCTAATATTATGATTGCGATAAAATGGAACGAAATAGAACAAACAGGAAGAAGGGGAGAAGGAACTTACTTTGGGCTCTAAGAAGGAAAGATGTTTTGGGCAGGGAGATGAACGCACGAAAAAAGTATGCTCGGCAGAGTGAAAGTTTGAAGGATGAAGAATGCAAAAGTGACGGAGAAAGTCTGAGGTGACTATTTATAGGGAAGAAAGGGAAAATAAATGGCATTTAATAATTGAGGGGCGGGAAACCCTGCGAATCCCCTCCCTTTAACTGCCACACACGCGTCGCCTCGGTTCACGAACTGTCAGACAATAATGACGACTGAGCTAACAGTCAGATGCAACGCGCCTTTTGAGGGCACATTAATGGGTTTCTCAACCGCCCAATATCTGCCCTTTTAATTTCCCGGATGGTTATTGCCTCTTGGGTTCCTTGATTCGTCCCCGAGAATGGGGCACGAATCAAAGGGGGCTAATGTACGGCACCACGATACCCAAGCCTATTTGGGCCTTGAGCTGCCGTGATGTCGAGGCCCATTTGGGCCTTGAGCTTCAATTCGACATTTAGTCCATATCGCCCCTTGGCCCAGGCCTTAGGTCACCCTAAAGCCCACTGGGCAAGCAATCTTCATCAGCACATGCTACACCACATCACCTGGGTCACGCTCGGTGAACCACTCCCCGAGCAAGGGACAACTGCCCGAGGGGTGTCGTCCCCCGGGTGCCCAGCAGCGTCTCAGGACGTACCGCTGTTGAGCATCTCTACTGAAGTGGGAACTAGTTCCAAGGCCACTCGTGCCACACTCCACTCACACCTAAACATCCACTTAGGGTTAATGACATTGGACCTCTTCTCCCACTAGCCATAAGGGTAATCATAACTCCCCACTAGTTCATGGGCTATAAATATGAGAAGCTGATGTAGAGAAAGGGTTGTTGAGAGGTTCTGAATGTAGCTTAGAATTGAGAGTGGTAGAGTCATCAAAAGGAGAGGGAAGGAACGCTAAGGTTGGCAAGATAGGATCAAGTCTTTGGGCTAGAATCACCCAAGGTAGGAAATCCAAAGCCCACATTACAAATAAATTGTGAGCCTAAGAGTGAGTCTACCTGACAATCTCGTTTTAGATGCGCACAACAACATTATATCTCAATGTAAAATAAGAGTTACTTATTACAACAACACATTATTGCTACAATCTCATATTGATGTAATAAATTTAAGTTACTATTACAACAAAAAAACAACCTGGAGATGCAATAGTATATATATTACATCCATTATTTTTTATTGTTGCAATAATACTTGTTGTATTATGTCTTTTTTTCCTGTAGTAATGGCTTTGTTCATATTGTCTATCTTCAATTTCTCTCTCATTAACATACAAAAATATAACTTCAAATTTTATTTTTTTTTTATTTTTTTTATTATCAATCAAATGGAAGAAGAAGAAGAAAAATTGTACTCGCATGTTCCACATGATAATTACTCTATATATTTTCAGCATTTTTTTAATGAATAAGAATGATTATATAAATAGCAAACTACACTCCAAGTGTACGTAGTTTCTGTTCTTATATCAAATTATATAACGAATATATATTCATTTTATTATTAATTTGTCATTTTCTTTTGTGTCACGCAATGACAATGTTTTAGTCATCATCATATTGCTCCCCCAGATGTAATGACAACTATGGTTTCTTTTATTCCTCGCCACCACCACCCTGCAGGGAATTCAACCTGAAATTCCCAAAATGTGAGAAGCAAAAATAAAGAAGGCGTAAATGCACTTTTAGTCCCTACATTTTGGTTTTTTTCCATTTTGGTCCCTACATTTTAATTTTACCACTTTTAGTCCCTAAACCAATTAACGCGTGTTATTTTCGTCATTTCCGTCAGTCAACCGATGGAAATAGCTGAGGTGGCAGCCGGAGGAATTAAAATATTATAAAAAAATGCCACATCAACATCTAATTTATTTTTTAAAATAATTTATCAATTTTAAAAAAATAAAAAAATAAAAAACAGAATTAAAAACAAGAAGAACACAAAAACAAACCCAGAACCAAACACAAACCCAGAATATTGTAATATTATAATCGATTGCTCAACCACAAACCCAGCTCAACCATACCAACACAAACCTAGCTCAATCTCTCTGTTTTGCCCTTTAACCTCCACATCTCATTTTTGTGGATCAAGCGTTGTTCAAGATCTACATACCCAAAAATTTGAACCCACAAACCCACTGATCTCCAACTCGAACACCCACTGATCTCCACCATCCTCTAGATCCCACCATTTCGCCACAAACCCATAAACCCACTAATTTCCAACTCAAAAACCCACTCATCGGAATCACAACCCACAAACCCACCGATCTGTCACAAATCCACAAACCCAGATCTCCAACTCGAAAACCCACTCATCGGAATCACAACCCACAAACTCAGATCAACAAAACTCATAACCCAAAAACCCACCATCGGAATACATGACCATCTATCTCAACCTCAACTGTGATCTCCACCACTGAGCAGAGAGATAAAGAGATGAAAGAGAAACACCCACCGATTTGACAGAGACCTACTGATCTGAGAGAGAAAAACACCGATTTAAGAGAGAAAGACACCGATCTGTGAGATAGAATCTAGAGAGGATGAGCTTGAGCCATTTGGGTATGAGTTTGAGCGAATTGAGAGATATAGAGAAGAGGGTTGGTCAGAGAAAGAAAAGAAAAAACCATCGCCGATTGTGGTGGTGGTGGCAGTGATGAGTGAAGGAGGCCAGCCATGGAGTTTGAAAGATATTTGTGAGAGTTTTGGAAGAGAGAGAGAGAGAGAGAGAGAGAGAGAGAGACAGAGAGAGAGACAGAGAGAGAGAGAGAGAGAGAGAGGTTTGCGAATGTTTTGGAAGGGTTGGCTCTGGGTTTGTGTTTGAGCTGGGTTTGTGCTCTTGTGTTTTGCCATTTTGGGATTTTGAATTCCTTCTTTTTTGTTTGTTTTTATGTTCTTTGTGTTTTTAAATTTGAGTTTGTGTTTGGTTCTGGGTTGGTTCTTGTTTTTGTATTCTTTGTGTTCTTCTTGTTTTTAATTTTTTTATTTATTTAAAATTGATAAATTATTTATAAAAAAAAATTAGATGCTGATGTGGCATTTTTTATAATATTTTAATTCCTCCAGTATCTACCTCAGCTATTTCCGTCGGTTGACTGACGAAAAAGACGAAAATAACACGCGTTAATTGGTTTAGGGATTAAAAGTGGTAAAATTAAAATGTAGGGACCAAAATAGAAAAAAGCCAAAATGTAGGGACTAAAAATGCATTTTTGCCAATAAAGAAAACACACGTCAAAAGAAAACAATCACACGTACAAGACAGTATGTATGTGGTTCGGCAATTTGCCTACGTCCACGGAGTTGCAGGGATTTCGCTATTATCAAAGAAAAATACAAAGTGCGGCTACATTGTTTCAATCTCTCAAGAACGACAACAACAACCTAAAAACCTTAATCACCAAAACTACGTTTTTCTACGTCCTGCGCACAAGATACACAATGGGCTACAAAACGGGCCAAATTTTTTTTCCCGGGGGTGTTGCCCTTGGACCCCTAGGAGGCTTGTCCATGAGCGCTCCAGCTTGGGCTTATCAGCCATGGACTAAGCCTCAGAAAATCTCCCATTAAAAACCATGCAATATTATTTCGGGTTGGGTCAGGTTGTCAACCGGATCAAACATAACTAGGCTCCGTAAAGCCCAACACACCCCTCTCCTGTCTTACCATGTCATGATGATGACTTGTTTTGCATATATGTTTCCATTTCATGGGGCTGGATATTGATGTTATAGTTTATACCAGTATAATTGACATAGGTTATGCAACCCAAGTTAGATATATATCAGACAGCAGTATAATTGACATAGGTTATGCAACCCAAGTTAGATATATATCAGACAGGCACTATACATGCACTAAATTTAATATTGAATTCATTGTTTTGAGTTTTAACATAAAGCTCTTGTTTTAGGTTTCACTTTCTTGATCAATAAATAATTGATTTCTTCATCATATCATCAATGAGGCAGCAGCAAAAAAGCTTTATATTGTTATGAATAGGTTAGATAATTGTTATATATAGTCATGAAACGTTGACTAACAAAAATCAACTTATACAGTCTGTTCTCAGGCTAAATTTATATTCGAAGAAAATCAATGAACTTCAAATCTTTGTCCAGTCATGTCTACGTTATATACTTATTAAAAATTTCAGAAGAAAGTTGACCTAAAAATGGTTTTGGTTGCAGGCCAACTTCACTTTCGCAATATGCTAGAAAAAAGTGCTAAAAGATTGTAAAACTTATTGATCTAACAGATGGCTTAATTAGCTTTATTTTATTTGTGTTTTTATATCGTTATCTTACTAAACAAATATAAACCTCAACTTCTTGTGTATTTCGGGGTTTTACTTCATGTTCATCATCATGATAAACAATAAGCACAGAGACTTGAATGTTCTGGTTCATCATCATGGTAAACAAAAAACACATAGAAGCAAAAGAAAAACGTAAACAACGTGGTCGGCTTCCATTGGCCAAATATCAACGTGAACCATAAAGTTGGTTAATTATGTGAGACTTGACAATTTCAACATAAACGTGATCTGATAAGGTTAATAATTAACGTCAACGTATGTGGATGCGTGTTTTGCTGACACGTACACTGTGTTTTACACACACTGTGATCACCGTCCCATCAATATTACAACAACAATAGAGGAAGTGATATATGGTTATTTTGGGAGCAGCTTGTGTCCGGTGCCAGTGATCACTGGACACGCTGCGATACGAACATGTGTCCATATCTTAACGGGTCCAGTGGCCAGTGGACAGAAGCCTTACCCGGTTATTTTTCCAAATGATCCAAGTTTAATATTACAATATGTGTATCATAGTTAAGACTTATTAAGAAAGATAGCTCTGTCCAGTCTTGGTTTGGTTTGCGAGTGTATGAACGGAATGAGTTCTTCCTCTTTCTTTTTCCGACAGATCGAGTACTCCTTTTCCTTTATATAGTTATTTATTTACTATTGATTACCAAAACTAAAAAAACAAAAGGTGTCGTTTTGGATTTGGACTGTTTTGGAGTTTCAATGGGACACTCATGAAATCCGAAATTTTGAGTTACTACTAGTGGAATAATACTTGATTTAAATTATGACTTTCTCTTCTTCTTCTTCTTTTTTATTTTATTATTAATTTTTTTTTTAAAGTTTACCGAAAAGTTATACTCTCAAGATCAAGAAAATAAATATAAACAATTTAAAATTAAGTATAAATTTCTAGAAGTCTGGTTTGAAAATGTTTCGGTAAAATGTGGTACAAATTATTATTATTATAACCAAAATCCAATTGTAACATGTTATTTATTTATTTATTTATCTTTTTAATTCTCTACATAGATGTGCCTAATCATTTATTACTAAAGTTTTTGTCGAATGTGTTATGTGTAGTATAACTTGTCTCACTTTTCTTTAAAAGTTACCATAATTTTTTAGTGAAATTTGTAGTGTGCTTTTGTGTTAAAACTCATTTCCCTCTCTCTTGTGTGTGTGTATTAGTGTATATTTGATTCTCAAAAAAAAAAAAAAAAAGAGCTTTTGTCGAATACTCTCGTGCATCGGCAGAGATACACTTCTCTGTCACGTGGTTCTTTTTTTTTACATGTATCATGTATGTGTCACATCCAATACATTGAAGAAATAGGGATAAGCCAACCTCGTCTTTGATGATGTAGATTATACAACTAATTACTAATTCCCCATCCGTGACTTGGACATTCACGCAACAAAACTAGTTTTTTAACCTTTTCGTCTCCTTTGATAATGATTTGAGATATAGTTATTTAGGAAACTTGTGAAAAGAATAGTTGGGTTTTTTCCTCTCCTATTTGGATAGAAAAAGATAGAGTTTAAGGTTTGAAAATAAAATAGAGGAATTACATATACAATTTAATTCCTACCAAAACTACGAAAACAAAAGGTGTCATTTTGGATTTGGACTATTTGGAGTTCCATTGGGCCCCTCATGAAATCCAAAATTTTGAGTTACTACTAGTGGAATAACACTTGATTTAAATTCTCGTCTTCTTCTTTTCTAAAAGAAGTTTACTTAAATTTTTTTGGGCTTTCAAGATTAAGAAAATATGTATAAGCAACTTAAAATTAAGATATAAATTCCTAGAAGTTAGGTAAAATGTGGTACTATATATATGTGTGTGTGTATGATTTTTGTACCAAAATCCAATGTAACATGTTTTTTCTTTTTCTTTTTAATTTTCAATATAAACGTGTCCATATCATTTATTACTACATCTTTTGTTGAATATTCTAGTGCATTGAAGGGAATACATAAATGACACATGGTTTTGTTTTTTTACACGTATTATGTACGTGTCACATCCAATACATTTGATCAATAGACATAAGCCAAATTCATCTTTGATGATGTAGAACATATAACTAATTCCCCTTCCTTGACTTAGACACTCACACAGCAAAACTAATTTTTCACTCTTTCTTCATTTGATCATGAATTGATATATAGTTATTTAGGAAATTCCTGAGAGGAATAGTTGGTTTTTACCTCCTCTATTCGGACCTGAAAGGATAGAGTTTAAGGTTATGAAAATAAATAAAACAAAGACATTAAATTTACAAATTAATAATAATAAGACAATTTTTTTTAACCCAATCTATATCTATATATATTACTAAAAGCTGAAGCGTAGCATTTACTGTTGCTACGCTTCAGTTAAGCCACATCAGCGCCACATCATCATTTATTTTCTTTTTTTATTTTTAGATTTACCGGTTGACATTTATTGAGCATCTCCTTAAATTTGGATGTTACTCATATCTTCAACTTTATCATGTGTCCCTCCATTAACCAAGACTCTTCAAATGCCGCTATTATATGGAATTTCGACAATCACCAATATGTTACAACCTCCTCACATTTATTTGTTGTAACTTCTTTTATTTATTGGGTATGATATGACAATTCTACACACACACACACACGCGCGCACAAATTTCAGTCATCATCATTTATTTTCTTATTTTATTTTTTATTTTTAGATTTACCGGTTGACATTTATTGAGTATCTCCTTAAATTCGAATGTTACTCTTATCTTCAACTTTATCATGTGTCCCTCCGTTAACCAAGACTCTTCAAATGCCACTATTATATGAAATTCTGATAGTCACCAATAGGTTACAACCTCCTCACATCCTTTATTTGTTGTAACTTCTTCCATTTATTGGATATGATATGACAATTCTATATACACACACACACAAATTTCAGCCAAGTGGCTTCATAAATTTCAGCCACGTTAACATTTAAAAACACTAAACATAGTGACTTTTCAGGATTTTATGTTTTTAACTAACCATTTAATTCAATACTTTTTAAATACACCTTTTAAGAATTAACTATAAACAGGTGCCTTTTCGTTTGGTTGTTGATGTGAAACATTTTGATTTCTAAATTCTACAAATAATATCACACGACTAAAAAAAAAAAACACAAACTAACGCAACATTTTGCCTGGCTCTGGATAGTTTCAATTTTTACAAGTTTCATAGCAGTTCTTCTTTCCAAAAAAAACCACAAACACTTCTCTCCTCCCTATCTTTGTATGTACTTCACCTTTTCTCTGCCTCCCACTGTACTTTATTTCCTACAATAATAATTTTGAGACTTTAATTTCATAAAAGTTTTGCTCATTTTGCAGAAATCCTTAGAATCAAGCAAATTGTCAAAGCAAGCCCAAAAACCAAAGGCAAGATCCCTTCTCTCATTCTATAATTTAGTAATCTAATTTTACCTATCTTAAACCCAAACCAATAGATACAATGAATGGATAGAATTGCTTTTAGCCTTCTTACCCTTCTGATTCTTTGAATGACAGAAAAGGTTTTTCTAATTCATCTTACACGCATGTGAAGGATACGGGAGAGTAAGCGGTTGACGAGGAAAACAAAGAGTCAAAGTCGAAGTTTCCGTTCTTTCTGAACTTCGAAGTCCTCAGTCTCCACTCCACTCTCTTCCTCAACAACGATATTGCTCAAAACACCAACTCCTTCAAGATGGTCACTCTCTTTGACTAAATCCATTTTAGTATGAATGGCATCAAATATCTATGAACCATTTTAACTTTTATTTAGTTTTACTAATTCATGAATGTGTGAATTGCTTTTAGTTTGAGCATTGTTGGTTTCAAAAGCAAATTTGGATTATAAAAGTCTATTATAAACCTAAGAATTTTTTAAATTGACTGGGTCTGTTAGTTCGTTTACTCATTAATTTTTTAATGTAATTCCTTACTATGATTTCATAGCTGATAAAGCACATCTCAAGGTCCCTAAAAATTGAAACTTCTATTGTAGTTCTTGTGAATTAAATCTGAGTTTTTGGAAAAAAGTTTGATTTCTTGACTGAATATTACTTAGTATTGGATTTGCATTTTAAATTTTTGTATGGTAGTTGTTTTTATAGGTTGGTAGAATGGCAGGCGAGTCTGCAAAACCGAAATAGAGTCATTATAGAGGGGACTACACCTTTGGATTTCACAAAGCATGGGTATGTGCCATTTAATATGAGGATTCTCTTTGGTTTCTTTTATTTTTCTTTTTGTTCGTTAGCCTACCATAAAGCTTAAATATAATTCAAATTATTGATATTGAACCATACTTTTATTTTGTTGTTTTGTTGTGATTGTTTAATACCTAGAACATGCTGCTTCTTTTTTTACTGCTATCCCATTTGGTTATACAAGTTGAACATCTGATATCTATGTTTTGAATATATATATTATATAGATATAGATCAGTGGAGACAAAAGATGATATCATATCCTTTTTAGGTTTTGCTGATACAATGCATGCATATTCTTCAAAAAATTAGGTTTCAGTCTTCTCTTTACAAGCCATGACCTACCAATTTAAAGCCTTTGTTGTGTATTATTGTGATCAACTCAAGTGAGCAACGATGAAATAAAGACATTATGGTTGTTGATTGTAGCATCTATTTATTTTCCTTTTCAAGTGTTATGGAAACTAAGAATTAGTTTTGCCAATGAAGCTTACAATTGTTTACCATAAACAGTCCATCTTGGCAAAGCTAATAACTTCCAAGTAATAAGGTTTGGCTATGATTGCTATTGGACTCACATTGAAATTCTCTTGATCAACCTGTTCTTTTTAATTATGTGTGGAATAACAAAAACAATAGAACTTATACATTGATTGTTTAATCTATTGAGTTTTTGTATGTTTTTTCGTCAGAACTTAGTTTACTTTTGCCTTTTCTAAATGCATCAATATATGCATGACTTCTAGAATCTTTATTGCTTTATCCTAGAATTTGTTCTAGGTTATTTAGCTTGGATATGACTTTTTATTTCTATATTGCATTTTGATTTACTAGATATGCCTGTTGTGGGGAAATAACTTTTTGAAAAGATATAAACAGAGAGAAATTCCCATGTCATCGATGATGGAACTTATATAGCAATTGATATTTTTTGAAGGTAAAGATTGCAACATCTATGTTATTTAGCAAAAAAAAAAAAAAAAAAGATTATAATATCTTTGATTTGAATTTCCATCATTGGTACTTTATTCTTAGTCTTTTTACTTTCATAAATGTGGTGTTTACAAATTATTTGATTCCAAAAAAATTTGTCACTGACAAACATTTAATAATTAGTAGTTAATGACCGTTAGCTTATTTGGTTATTTGCATATGTACAACTTTGAACAATTTTTAAGACTCTCACTTACAACTGTACTTCTATCAACTTTCAACAAATAAAATTTTCTTAATTAAATTCATTAAAACCATTGTTCAAATTTTCTTTATATGTTTGTATGGTGTTTTCTATCAAAAGGCACTTGGGTTTTGAAAAAGGTTTTCAAATTGGTTTTTAGTGAGTGAATAGTTTTGTATTACTAAAATAATTTAATTTTCTATTTAATTATAGATTTTTTTTGGAGGTTTGTTCAATGAATTGTATTTCTTCCTAATGTATCATATAATATTATATATTGTGGTACATGTTATATACTCAGGAGCTTCCCTGTGCATCGCGCGGATTAGTGACTAGTAGTTATAATAATAGAGAAGAAAGAATTCAAACTATAGTTCTCCCTTGTAAGGGAGAACTATAGTTTGAATTGAGGTCAATTCTTATCAAACCAAAATTAGACAAATGAATAAATGAAAAAGAATGTATATTTGATGCTCAAGTCTAAAATAAGAGGATCTTGGTAGATCAGACTAGACACTAGTGTGGCGTTTGGTATGGGGGAATCCACATTACTCCTGGCATCCAGATTCTTAGGAATGTGATTCCTAGGAATTACATTCCTAAGAATGTAGCTATTCCTATGTTTGGTTCATTCCCAGGAATCTTAAATGAATTATTTATTTTTCTCATTCTATCCTTAGATTTGAATGTGAACTACCAAGTCATTTATAAAAAAGGATCAAAATTGTCAATTTATAAAAATACAATTTCTTTTAAGCTTGGGAATCTAGATTCCCACCTGTTTTAAAGGGAATCCACATTCCTACTAAGAGGGGTTTAAGGGGGGAATCCAGATTCCCCTGGCATCTGATTCTCTAGCATGATTTGCAACCAAACATGGGAATCTTTAAACATTCCTGAGAATCTTAAAACATTACCCTGTACCAAACGCCACATAGGGGTCTCTTTCATACAATGGTAATTACTATTTTTTTGTTTTTCAATTGTTTGCACGGTAAAGAAATTGCATTGGTGAATAAATTAAACCGCAACTATATGGTTAACAATCCCAACAAGAAATGTCCAAATCAAAGTTATAAAAAAGAAAAAGAAAAAAAGAAAGACAAATAAACAAACAAACCCAAGAGGAGGTAGTTATTAATATTACCCTACCAATAAACCAAACTCATGAGTCATGCCATTTGATGGATGAGTTGGTAGTGGAAGCCAACAAGTAACTGATGAGAAAAGACCTGGGAAAACGAGTATGTAATGTAAGGTTGATCAAAACAGCTGACACCTCGGCAAAACAAATTGACTAAATAATAAAGGGCAAGAGCAGAGCACTCCAGCAAAGGCAATTTCAAGGTATCTAAATTTTCTGTTTGGCAATAAATATATTCTTGAAATCATATTGGTGCACAATAGTCACAGCAGGCTCAGCACAATATTTAGAAACCACTTCATCCATTTTTAATCTCAATCCACAAGTTGGATTTGCAGGGTCAACGGTCCAAGAAACTGTTTTTATTAAGACCCAAAATAAAACGTCAAAGATAGACCTTGCTCCTTTAGATAGAATAACTTTCTAGCTTGACAACCAAGAAAAAGCCTAACTAGAAAAGAAAGATTACACCACCAAGAAGAAGAGAACACTGAAGATGAAGCTAGTTTGGTCCCCTGAGACGGCATCAAAGGCCTATATTGATACTGTTAAATTAGTAAGCAACTTTCTAAAACAATCTTTATTTTTCCTATTGCAAATTGCTCTCTTTCCATTTTGTTTTCCATTTTTAATGAAATCTATTATTGGGTTTTGTTTGGCAGTGTGAGCGTTATCAAGAATCAGGCGTGGCAGAGCTTGTTTCAGCCATGGCTGCAGGTTGGAATGCAAGCTTCATCGTTGAGACATGGTCAAAAGGTGGTATTATGGCCACAAGTATTGGCTTAGCCGTGGCGAGCCGCCACACGGGTGGAAGACACGTGTGCATAGTCACAGATGAGCAGTCGAGGTTAGAGTATGTTGAAGGAATGGTTGAGGCAGGCATGTCACCAGAAATTATTGTTGGAGAGGCAGAGGAAGTCATGGATGAGCTAGTAGGCATGGATTTCATGGTTGTGGATTGTATGCGCAAGGACTTCACAAGAATACTTAGGCTGGCAAAATTGAGCAGCCGTGGTGCAGTTTTGGTGTGTAAGAATGCTAGCAGCTTAAGAAGTACTGCTTCGACTTTCAAATGGCGAAGCGTTCTTGATGGCAATGGCAATGGTGGATCGCGGCGTCTTGTGCGTTCTGTGTTTCTGCCAGTGGGGATGGGACTGGATATTGCACATGTTGCTGCTAGTGGTAATGGAGGAAATTCAGGTTCAAGTTCAAGTTCTGGTTCAGGTTCTGTCAAATGGATCAAGCATGTGGATCAAAAATCAGGAGAAGAGCATGTTATCAGAAAGGTGAAATGAATGGTTTTCTCTGTCATTATCCTTTTTTCATTTTAGGTTGAATGTATGAATTCAACAAGTTAAAAAATTATTTGTACATAAGTTATGAGAATTAATCAAGATACATTCAAGTACTAGCCATAAAACTGGTTATTTCATCCTTGTTTCCTCGTCAAAAGATAGTTTTCATTCCATCATTTCTTCTCTGATTCCTCTCTTCTATGGCTAAGTTGTGCATATATTTTTTTTTCATGGGAATGAATAAGAAAATATCTCTTAACAAATCCATTTAAACAAGCCAATGTCTTAATTCACAGGAGTTTTTCATCCCTTTCTCCAGCACATAAAAAGGGAAACTTGCGAGGATAAATATTGCAAAGTATAAAAGAATCAGTGCATTTTTTCTGTTCCTACAACCGCAAATGTGCTAATTTTTTTTTATCAAATTGTTAAAATTTGGACAGCAGATACTGCTGGCTTTTACAAGGCAAACAGGAAGACCCAATTAACAAGTCTCAAGTACAAAGATAGATTAAAAAAAATCAAACTCTCAATTTGTATAAATCATATCAGTGTAAAAGTAAAACTCTATAAAACAAAGTAACTTACATCAAGAGACCATTATCCTCAACAAACATTTGGTATTTTTTACAAGACCACGTAAAAAGTACTCTCGACATCCTTCCAGCAGGCTGATCTCAGAAAGGATTTCCAAAGTGGCCATGGTTAGTTTCCCATCACTCAACTGATGTGCAACTACAGCTCCCCTCATCCCCACTCCAACTAATATCATGGTAAAGACAATACTTGTCCTCATTTCCTACATAGATCACAGTCTTGAAGAAGTAACCAAATGTAGTCAAGCACATTGAATTTCAAGTGAGCTTACATATTTAATGATCTCAAATTACTTAAATCTTGTTAAGTAGTAGATTAATCCCAGCTGTTTTGACTTCTTCTAAGGGTCTATTTGGATACCGCTTATTTTGCTAAAAACTGAAAACTTATTACTGAAAATGCTGTAGCAAAATGATTTTTAAAACGCAAAACACTGTAGCAAACTTATTGCTGCGTTTTTCACAAGTTGGCTGGTCCGTGAATAGTGCTGTGGGACCCAGGATTTAAAACGCAAAACGCAAAAACGCGTTAGGCAAACGCACGCTAAATGCCTACTTTTGCGAAAGCACCCTCTTGCTCTTAAGGCGTTTCTGCTCCCCAATAGCGGCCCTTCTATAATACAGAAACAAATGTAAAAGACAATGCTATGCCCTTTACAATAAGACTGTTGATGCCCATTTTCGCAAATTTGTACCCAAAGGCTTATGAGGAAGAAAGCCCAATGAAGAGTAAGACCCGAAGGCCCACCAAGAAGACCAAAGAACAAGAAGGGTCCAAAGAAAGAAGTGCAAGTGAAAGCCATCTGCCGCAGGATACAAGTCTGCCGCAGGATACAGTTCTTTGACATGATGGCTTCGGCAGATGAAGATAAATTGGGTCCAACGCCCTTTTAATCCAGTCAACATTATTTGGCCCATAAAGGCCTAAATCCTTTTGTATAAAAAAGAGAGGCGTGAGAACTGATATGAAAAAGAACGATGGAAGGAAACAAGAAGCAGCAGGAATTGCGTGAAGGAAGAGTCAAACTAAAAGAAATGACAAATGCAGCAGGAAACGCATGAAGAAATAAGACAAAAACACGCAGCAGACGAAACAGAACTAATCTGCTGCGGCAGGAATGGCGTGAGAGACAAAAACAAAAGACAGTGGAGCAAGAACAGAAGGGCCGGGGCACCACCAACCTGTACTCAGCCAATACAAGAGAGGTGGGCCCACGGTCAAAGAGATTCAGAGGGCGTGGTTTGGTGGTGGGGGGAAAAGGGGGTCTATATTGGTTTCCTGCCATAACGTCTTTTGGGAACATATCCTGCTGGGATGATATCTTACCCAAAAGAAGTAATAAATGGTTGGGACCACTGATGCATGCCATAGAGCTAGGTAGTGAGGTAGAGGTATACGGCAGGAACAAACAAAAAAGAATTTTGTCATGCAGCAAATATGTTCTGAGCAGATGGCAGTGGTCGGGGCAACCAATGGGTGGATGGGTAATCTTGAAAGGATGCCCACAACAAACCAAAAACAGTTGGTGAAGCCCTAGGGGTAAAAGGGAGAAATCCCATTGAATTAGCTCACTATAAAAGAGAGGTAACCACGGCAGAAAGGAGGGAGACCGAGGTGGAGGAAAAAACAGGGGAAAGAGTAAAAAACAGGGGAAGAAAAAAAAACACCCAGAGGGGAGAAAAAGAAAGAAAGAAAGAAAGAAAAAGAAGAGAGAAAACGCGGCAGGAATAGGGGCATGCATCAATAGACCATCTTTTCCCTCCCTCTTAGCAAACCCACTCTTTGAAATCTCCAAAAGTAATAGCTAGTAGCCATTTAGGCCTATTCTCCAAAATGAACAACTTTTACGGCAGGAGCCCATGATAAGGTTGTTGAAGTTGGAGTTTGGGTTCCTTCTTGGTTTACTTATCTTATGGGCAGATTTAATACTTAATTTTGATTACAAATATATTTGATTTTCAACTTATATTCGCTGTATTTAGTCATCCTGCCGTAGCACGTTTTCACGTCTGCCGCAGCAGTTGTCCTGATGTGGTGTTTTACTTGCTGTATTAGTTATCCTGCCGTAGCACATTTTCATTATATTTACCGTGTTAATTATTATACAAGCTAATCATTTCCTGCCGAAGCTTTCTTCTCTATTTGTTATTACGTATTTTGCTTTTGACACAAACTAACCATTATCCTGCCGTAAGTATATATATACATATACCCTGTTTCTCATGTTCTGAAAAATATATTTTATATATGTATATGTGAATACGTATAAGTATATATACTTATATATGTATGTATATATTTGAGAATATGCTAACCCATTTAAACTAACACTTGTTTGATGGGTATTTTCTTTGGGTTTTTTAGATTTGTTTATGCGCAGGAAGTTTTGTTGCACAGCAAAAGGCTTTACGGCAGGAAGCTTTAAAGCACGGCAGGAAGCTTTACTACACAGCAGAAAACTTTATTGCACGGCAGACAGCTTTAAAGCACGGCAGGCAGACAGCTCTATTGCACAAGGCTTTACGGCAGGAAGCTTTAAAGCACGGCAGACAGACTTGTTGCATAGCAGAAAAGTCAATCCTGCGGCAGAAACTGGAGAAAAGTTCCTGCGGCAGGAACAAAGGATAAGCCCATTTCGCAGCGTCTTCCCTTGGACTTGGACTCAACGTTTGCGCACAAGCCGGCCCAAGTTGAGTTCCAGTTGGACCGGTCTCAACTTCCTTACTCAGAATACTCGGGCCTACTACCGCGGCAGGCAGCCCAACCCAACGCACAACAAAAAAGGCCCCCACAAAGACTAACAAAGACAGAGGAAAAGGAATGTTGTACTCAAAATATGATAAGAATGACATGGCATTATGAAAATGGCGTGACATCATTTTATTGGATGAATTAAACATGTGTGGCAAATTTATGTAGCACTTAAAGGAAAATATGGCTGAAGGGGTTGCCGATTCAAACAGAATATAATTTCAAGGGGTAAACTCCAAATTTTGAAGTTTCAGAGAATAAATTTAAAAACTCCTAAACTTTAGGGTGTAGTTTGCCCCTTAGCCTTCTGGAATTAACTCATGAAGTTATGATTCTAGAATACTCTATAGTATGATAGTATACGTGTTTGTTGGGGCAGTGGATAGAAAACGTGTTTGTTGGGGCAGTGGATAGGAAAAAGTGGGGGCAAAACGAAGTGCATGAAGGGGCAATTTAATAAAGAGCCTTGTAGCTCAATAACATTGCCATATCTCCTTTATAATGAGAACCAAGGTTCAAATTCACCCCCCCCCAAAACTTTTTGTAACAAACGAATAATCAACATGCAGCAGTTCAACCAAAGAAAAGCACCTCAGTAAGAACTCGCCCTCCCTCATTATCTGCCTAGGAAGAATGCCCTTTCCTAAACATCTCAAAACCTCTTAAAAGAAATCAAGCTGTATTATGAGTCAAAGCCCAAATCTATGACAGCATGAGACTGCAACTAAAAAATCAAACAGCCCATAATGCTTTAAACTTGATAAGGAATAAATCATAGCAATACCCGTCAGCCTATACTCAGGCTGACGGTACCAATAGTGACGGGTATTGAAGCTGACGGAGATTATGCGGGTCGACGGAAATGACATCCTTGGTCGTGCTTGAAGAGCTAATTGTCCAAAAAGCTGACGGCCCTTCATTGTTGTAAAAGGAAAGCCGACGGTTTGAGAGGCCGAAGGGTACATAAAATCTCTTACTTGGCCACCACGCCCAATTATAGAGTCCTATAAGGAAAGGACTCCGCAATCTACGTTCATATAGATTCCTATATGGAAAAGACTTCTGCTCCAAGGAAGAAAGGTCAACCCTCTACTACTATAAAAGCCCCAATGCCCTCACAAATCGAGGTACGCACAATTAACCCCTCTCTAGCACTCTAGAGTTGAAACAAACCCTAACTTGACCTTCGGAGGGTATTTGGCCGGCACCACACTGGTGCTCTCTGTTAGGTCTTCTCCTTTTTGTTGTGCAGGTGTAGTTCCGAGCGTACAAGCATTGTGCAACTCACTGGTGAGATTTTCGGCATCATCAGTTGGCGCCGTCTGTGGGAAACAACGCTGTAAGCCATACTATCGTTTCCCGGACTAAAGAGTTGCATGGTACTCACTCGTTCAATGGCAACTACTAACAACGTTCGAGAAGAGGAGCCACCCACGAATGCCCTCGAGAGGCAAGTACGGACTCTTGGTGCCGCCGTGGAGCGCCTCACCAAACAAAACCACGACTTAGAGGAGCAGCTGCGCCAGAAGAATGCAGCGCTGAACGACCAACAAGAGGATTAAGAGGGGAATAGCACTCCAAAGAAAAATCAGGAGAAACCTGAAGGCGGCCACGCCCCAAGCAAACCTGAGAGGCAGAACTTGAGCATGCCGTCCCTCACGAATGCAACTCCACCGCATGTTATTGCAGAGATGCAGGCGATGAGGGAACAGATGGAGGTTATGATGAACGCACTTAAGGGACGAGTGTCCAGCGATCTTGACGATCTAGTCAACCGCACCGACTCGCCCTTCACTATGGCCGTGAACTCTTTCCCCTTACCCCACAAATTTCGCATGCCGCATATCGACAGCTATGACGGAGTGAAGGATCCTCTGGACCATCTAGAAACCTTCAAAACCCTAATGCATCTTCAGGGAGTAGCGGACGAGATCATGTGCAGGGCCTTCCCCACAACGCTCAAAGGCTCCGCAAGGGTATGGTTCAGCCGACTGACGCCCAACTCCATCAACACTTTCAAGGAACTAAGCGCTCAGTTCACTACACACTTCATTGGGGGCCACAGGTATAAGAAGTCCACGGCATGCCTAATGAGTATCAAGCAGCGAGAGGACGAGACGCTGAGATCCTACATAACACGCTTCAATAAGGAAGCACTATCAATTGATGAAGCCGACGACAAAATACTTGTAGCAGCCTTCACAAATGGGTTGCGAAAGGGTAAGTTTTTGTTCTCCCTATACAAGAACGACCCGAAGACCATGTCGGAAGTACTCTACAGGGCCACTAAGTATATGAATGCTGAGGACGCGCTGCAGGCTCGAGAAGAGAAACCAAGAAAAAGGGAAAGACAGGAAGATGCCCGGCAAGATCAAGGGCGGAAGAGGCCAAGAACAGGAGATCGAAGGGACGAGAGACGTTCTAAACCTCCGGGAGGAAGGTTTACAAGCTTCACCCCGCTAACCACCCCGATAGATCAAGTCCTAATGCAGATCAAGGACGAGGGGGCTCTGGCCTTCCCTGGAAAGCTAAAGGGAGATCCTAGCAGACGTTCTAGAGACAAATACTGCCGCTTCCACCGAGACCACGGCCATGACACAGCCGATTGTTACGACCTGAAGCAACAAATTGAGGCCCTCATAAGACAAGGGAAATTGCAGAAGTTTGTAAGCAAGGAAAGAATGGATCCACCACCTCAAGAACAGCCCCCCCGACGGGACAATGACCGCCCTAGACCGCCCATTGGCGACATCAGGATGATTGTAGGAGGGACGCCTGCCGGGTCATCCAAAAAGGCTCGGAAGACGTACCTCAGGATGGTCCAAAATGTCCAGCTGACGGGCTCAGTACCGAAAGTGGCACGGAGGGAAAGCCCCGTCATTGGGTTCTCCGAAGAAGATGCGCGACGTCTTCACCACCCGCACGATGATGCGCTCGTTATCAGTTTGCAAGTGGGGGACTACAACTTGCATCGAGTGTTGGTTGACAATGGGAGCTCAGCAGACATCCTATATTACCCCGCATTCCAGCAGATGGGAATCAGCAGAGAACAATTGATTCCGACGAATGCCCCCCTCGTCGGTTTTGGAGGAATGAGGGTGTTTCCCCTAGGTGCAGTCACACTGTCTGTAACGGCAGGCAACTATCCGCAGCAGATCACAAAGGACGTAACGTTCCTGGTGGTCGACTGTTCGTCGGCCTACAATGCCATCTTGGGGCGACCCACCCTCAATTCATGGAAAGCGGCAACCTCGACTTATCACTTAATGATCAAGTTCCCCACCGAGTACGGAACAGGTGAACTGCGTGGAAATCAGGTGGCCGCGCGCGAATGCTACATGGCTATGATGGAAATGGATGATCAACTCCAAGCCATGAGCATAGAAGAGCATCGAAATACAACGGAACCCATCGAAAAGCTTGAAGAAATATCCCTTGACGACTCCAGACCTGACCGAACAGCAAAGGTTGGCACCCTTGCAAGTCCCATGATCCGACAGACGCTTGCAGCCTTTCTTAGAGAAAATCAGGACGTGTTCGCTTGGAGTCACGAGGACATGCCAGGAATAGACCCTTCAGTCATGGTGCACAAGCTGAATATATCACCGTCCTTTCCACCCGTTCGGCAAAAGAAGCGGGTGTTTGCCCCCGAACGGGATCGAGCCATAGCTGAAGAAATTTGCAAGTTACAGGAAGCAAACTTTATCAGAGAAGTTTACTACCCCGACTGGCTGGCCAACGTAGTGATGGTCAAGAAAGCTAGCGGGAAGTGGAGGATGTGCGTAGACTTCACCGATCTAAACAAAGCATGCCCCAAAGACAGCTACCCCCTCCCGAGGATCGACATTCTAGTAGACTCTACAGCTCAGCACCAGCTTTTAAGCTTCATGGACGCTTTCTCCGGTTACAACCAAATCAAGATGCACGAAGCCGATCAAGAGAAAACTTCGTTCGTGACCAGCCAAGGCCTCTTCTGTTACAAGGTAATGCCGTTTGGTCTAAAGAATGCAGGCGCGACATACCAGAGGCTCATGAACAAAATGTTCGCACCGCAAATCGGGAGAAATGTCCAAGTCTACGTAGATGATATGCTGGTGAAAAGCCGAAGGGAGGAAGATCACTTGGAAGACCTTAGGGAAACATTCGACACCCTTCGCTCTTACAACATGAAGCTGAATCCAGGAAAGTGCGCCTTCGGGGTGACGGCAGGAAAATTCCTAGGATTCATGGTTTCCCAAAGGGGCATCGAAGCCAACCCGGACAAGATCCGAGCTATAATAGAGATGGCACCACCAAAAAATGTGAAGGAAGTGCAGAGCCTTAACGGCAAGATAGCAGCGCTAAATAGGTTCGTGTCAAGGGCAACAGACAAGTGCTTACCCTTCTTTCGAACATTGAAGAGATCTTTCGAGTGGACTGCCGAGTGCCAGCAAGCGTTCGAAGAGTTGAAAGCTTATCTCTCTTCCCCCCCGTTGCTGAGTCCCTCACAACCGGGTGAAGAACTCTTTCTCTATCTTGCCGTCTCCCCAGCCGCTGTCAGCGCTGCCTTGATCAGAGAAGAAGAGAGAGTGCAGAAACCTGTGTACTACACCAGTCGAGCGCTACGCGGAGCTGAAGAAAGATATCCGCCCATGGAAAAACTCGCATTTGCGCTGGTTACAGCCGCACGCAAGCTAAAACCGTACTTTCAAGCCCACACGATGATCGTCCTAACCGACAAGCCTTTGCGACGGGCAATGGGCAACCCTGAAGCCGCTGGGCGATTGGCACTATGGGCTATAGAATTAAGCGAGTTTGACATCCAGTATCGTCCACGAACCGCCATTAAAGGACAGGTCGTTGCAGATTTCATAGCTGAGTTTACAAATGGCGAAGACAAGGGGGCAGAAGAATCTCCCCAATGGAGCATACATGTAGACGGGTCCTCCAACAGGCAGGCTGGGGGAGCTGGCATCGTACTACACTCACCCGAAGGAGACATGGTCGAGTGTATGATCCGCCTTGTGTTCCCTACCACCAACAACGAGGCGGAGTACGAAGCTCTGATAGCAGGACTTAACCTCGCCAAAGCTGCAGGAGCCGAAAGAGCGATCATTCACTGCGATTCTCAAGTCGTGGTCAACCAGATAAATGGGGATTATGAGTGCAAAGGCGAACGGATGAAAAAATATCTGGACCAAGCAAGATGGAGGGTCAGCGAGCTGAAGGCCGAAATCACACAGATACCGCGAGGAGAAAACGAGCAAGCCGACCGCCTAGCCAAAGCCGCTTCAGCCGAGCATATGGCCACCCTTGGTAACGTACTCTCTTTCGTTCAGCTCTCTCCACTTATAAATTCTGTCGATGTACAGGAGCTTGGTTCCGAAAGCAATTGGACTACGCCATTAGTTTCCTACCTGAAGAACGGCGTACTACCGGATGGAAAGGAGGCCGCAAGAAAGCTAAAGGTTCAAGCAGCGAGGTTCGTCCTAATAAGAGACATCTTGTACAAAAGAGGCTTCTCCCGCCCCTACCTACGATGCTTAGGTCCTGAAGAAGCAGATTACGTCATGAGGGAAGTGCACGAAGGAATCTGCGGAAACCACTCAGGATCGAGGTCGTTAATCCACAAGCTAGTACGAACGGGGTACTTTTGGCCAACTATGCAGAAGGATGCCGAGGCCTATGTAAAGAAATGCGACAAGTGCCAAAGGTTCAGCAATGTCATCAGACAACCATCTGAAGAACTTACCCCGATGACGGCGCCATGGCCGTTCGCTCAATGGGGACTGGACATCATGGGACCGTTTCCTACGGCAATACGACAACTAAAGTTTCTGGTTGTGGGCATCGACTACTTTACGAAGTGGGTCGAAGCTGAAGCCTTGGCCACCATTACGGAGAAGAACGTACGCAGTTTCATCTGGCGATGTATCGTATGCAGATTTGGCATCCCTAGAGTCTTAGTCTCGGATAACGGGAAGCAATTCGACAACGAGGCCTTTCGGGACTTCTGCTCACAATTAGGGATACGGAACCACTACTCCTCCCCCGCCCACCCTCAAGCCAACGGACAGGTCGAAGTCACGAACCGATCCTTGTTGAAGATTATCAAGACTCGGCTCGAGGGGGCAAAGGGTATATGGGCTGAAGAGTTACCAAGCATACTTTGGGCCTACAGGACAACGGCAAGGACACCGACACAGGAGACACCATTTCGGCTAACATACGGGAGTGAGGCAGTCATCCCAGCCGAAGTCGGCCTCACCAGCTACAGGGTGCACAATCATAACGAAGGGAAAAATGACGAAGCCCTACGTCTACAGCTCGATCTAGTGGACGAAGTCAGGACAGCAGCAGAGCAAAGGCTCGCACGATACCAGGATCGCATGGCCAAGCACTACAACTCCCGGGTCAAGCACAGAGACTTCCAGGTTGGAGACCTCGTTCTAAGAAAAGTCATGGGCGCAGCAAGAGACCCAACTCAAGGAAAACTCGGCCCGAATTGGGAAGGACCCTACCGAGTCACGGCGTGGCAGAGGAAGGGCACCTATCATCTGGAGACACTGGACGGACGGAAGCTACCGCACCCTTAGAATGCTGAACACCTGCGAAAGTACTACCAGTAGAGGCGATGACATGAAGAACAACACCTATCTTTTTATTTTTAGATTTACTGTTTGCTTTTAAGTATTCACTACAATAAGCCCAACGGGCATGTCTTTTACTTTGGTTTTGCTACAATAAGCCCAAAAGGGCAGGTTTTTCCTTTTTTAGGTATTTTTTATGCAGATGCATAACAATAAGAGGGATTTATTCAGAACGACTGAAGTTTCTACTTGCAAATGAAAATTAGTAAAAGACCGACGAAAAGTGGCTAAGTCCACAATTCAGCTACTAAGCTGACGGCCTAAATAAAAGGCTGACGAAAAAGTGGCTAAGTCCACAATTCAGCTACTAAGCTGACGGCCTAAATAAAAGGCTGACGAAAAGTGGCTAAGTCCACAATTCAGCTACTAAGCTGACGGCCTAAATAAAAGGCTGACGAAAAGTGGCTAAGTCCACAATTCAGCTACTAATCTGACGGCCCAAATAAAAGGCTGACGGTCTCATAAACTAAGCCCTTAAAGCTGACGGTCTCATAAAAGACCAGCGAAAAAAAATGACCAAGTCCACAAAATGGACAAGCCAAAAGGCTGACGGCCTAAGGATGACCAAGTCCACGAAGAGGACAGGCCAAAAGGCTGACGGTCTAAAAAATGACAGTCCACAAAATGGACAAACCAAGTGGCCGACGTCTAAAATGACCAAGGCCCCTGATCGAATAAACCAAACAGCTGACAACATAGAGTCCACGAGACGGACAAAACTGTAAACCTGACGGTACACAACCTTGATTTCGATCTTCCAAATCAAAACATACGAGTAAAAAAAAAATATATAATTACATACAATCAATAGAAGCGACGTTGTAAACAAATCAAAAACCCAAAAAGGCATTAAAAAAGCTGTTAAAAATGTTACAGATAGGGGCCCAAGGGGCACTCAATAAAGCTGTTTTCTAGGCAGATAAAAAGAAGGAAAAAACATGAAGCTGCAAAGTCGTCACTCCAAATAAAAATTTTTTTTTTTCTACTTTTTAACAGAAGGGTCCTCTCCGTCGAGCAGCACCACAGGAGGGGTCGCGGTAGTTGTTGGAAGGTTCACAGCAGGCTGGGCCAGGACGACTCCGCTACCTCCATGAGGAGAATCCACTAAGTCGTCTACACCTGCGGTGACGGAACCAGTAGCAGGCGTCATAGGCTGGGCGTCATCCAGGGAGATACCAGAAAGATCCAACTCAGGAAAAGCTGACGCCACCTGTCTGAGGCAATCATCGAATCCCGTGCCATAGTATCCGCCACAGGAATCAATAAAGGAGTCTGACGCCTTGAAATTATTGACCGCGTCAGCCCCAGCTGTCTCCACCTGATCACGGAGAGTCGTCAGCTCTTGCTCAAGTTCGCCTTTCTGACGACCCGCCTCAACTAACTTCTCCTTCACTTCTTTCAGCTCAACGTTAAGGAGACGCATTGCATCCTTATATTGAGCCTGCTGGTTTCGCATGTTGGCATTGTGCTTATTCACGCGAGCGACGACCCCCTCCTTAGCCACGCACCTGTCCTGGAGCGCCTTTACACGAACCAGGGCCTGGAAAATGATACAACCGTCAGTCATTTTTTAAATAATGATAATAAGGAAAGAACCATCCAGGAGGGATGGCTTACCCGAGTAAGGTCAAACAAAGCTGACGACCCCAACTCATCCGTCGCCAACAAGTCACAAGGATCTATGTCAGCAGGCTTTATGAATGACTCTACTGCCTCAACAGCAAAATCCTTGTGAGTTAGCAGGCAACGGGGCCCCTGCAGGACGGGACCGGAAGAGGTCATTACACCTTTCCCTGCCCCATGACTAAACTTAGGCGACGGCCTTTTCGAGGGCTCACTCCCGGAACCGACGGCTGCTTTCTTAGATGGACGGTTATTATCCCCGTCAGTCTTCCTCTTGGAAGAACCCTTGACGATCTTGGGGGTCGACGAGGGTGCCGTCTCCCCCTGTGCCTTCTTCTCTTCCTTCAAACGGGCAGCGGCAGCCCTTATCCGTTGCTTGGCCACGTCCATCTCTACGAAAAGAAACACATTAGCAAAACCGACGGTAATACAAGGACGATTTTTAAGATCAGGGTAAAGTACTTACGGTGACGGGAGAATCCTTCTAGCCTTCGAGCCTCAGGCGTCGGTTCAGGACCACCACAGAAAGCGTGAAGGTAGTCGAGGGTGATTAAGTCTCGACACGACCGCTCCTCTAAGGGAATCTCCAAAACCCGACGGATGAAGTCCTCCTGCTCACCAGTTATGGAAGGACGAATGAGGGCTGAAAGGTGCAAATAAACCGACGGCGTTAGAATCAATGAAAAACCAAAATTATTACTTAGTTAAATTAAAGTCAAAAGCTGACGACTAAAACCTGACGCTTTTATAAACGCCCAAGTGTTGTCAAAATAGCCGTGGGGTATCGTTTCCCATTCTTCCTGACGGCACACCCAGTCCGTCCCTTCAACGAAAAAGAACCTGCTTTTCCAGGCTCTATTCGAATCCGGCGTCTCAGACACCAACCTAAGACCTTTCTCCCTGACGGCAAAGTGGTACATCCCTTTGGAAGAAGAAAGGTGCCGAGGTCTATAACAGTAAAAGAATTCGTCCAAAGAAAGCTGACGATTCCCCCCACTCAGACGACCCCACAGTACCTCGGCACCTATAAAAATCCTCCACGAATTCGGAGCAATTTGGCTGACGGATAAACCAAGAAAGTCAACCAACTGACGGTGTAATGCCGTCAGGGGCAGTCTCAGACCGGCAGCAAACATGGCATCATACATGCCGACATCTGCCGTCCTTCCTGTATAACATTTCTCGCCTTCCTCAGGGAGACGGATAGGAATATGGTCAGGGATTTGAAAGCGGGCACGCAACTCTCCAAAAATTTTTTTGGTCATCTTTGGTTGAAATTTATTTACAGCCCACTCATTGGGAAGGATGAAGGGACGGTTGCCTCCAGGACTCACAGGGGTCCCTTCACTAGACCCGTCACCACCTTCATCCCCTTCACTAGACCCGTCGCCGCCTTCATCCCCATCACTAAATCTTTCTCCTTCCACTTCTTCACTCCCCTCATCTACTACCCTTTCCTGGCCATTGTCTCCGTGACCTCCTACCTCCTCGATAGGAGTTTGGGCTGACGTCTCCCTCTCTGAAGACCAGGACGAGCTCTCTGACTCACTACCCGAACCAAATACCTCGTCGTAGCCCGCTCTATCGCGGACTGACGACCGGTCACTCGACGCGTCACTCAACATCTGACTACCTACAAGTGACGGGTGTAATCTAAGCACCTAGGATGACGACTCGGCTTAAAAAGAAATAAAGCAGGAACAAAAAGAAAGGAAAAGAAGACTTACAAGTCTCTCGAAAGTAACGGCCGAGGAAGTGACGGAAGTAATGTTGGCAAGTGCTGACGGAAAATAAGCGACGGATGGCTCTCTAGGAATCGGTGAAAGTGAAATAGCGAAAATGGGGAGAGGTGGGCCATCTATATATATAAGGGAAATACACGGAAGACGAAGCGACGCCCTCGAACCAGACGCGGAGCCAACCCGAGCACGCCACGTGTCCTAGCATTTAATGTTGATATGATAGCTTATAATTATCTTCTCTCTCCTAGACAAAGCTGCAGGTACGGACGGATGAAAACTCCATAACCCGTCAGTTATGACCGACGGAGATATGGAGTAGGGGGCAACTGATAAGGAATAAATCACAGCAGTACCCGTCAACCTATACTCAGGCTGACGGTACCAATAGTGACGGATATTGAAGCTGACAGATATTATGCGGGTCGACGGAAATGACATCCTTGGTCGTTCTTGAAGGGCTAATTGTCCAAAAAGCTGACGGCCCTTCATTGTTGTAAAAGGAAAGCCGACGGTTGAGAGGCCGACGGGTACATAAAATCTTTTACTTGGCCACCACGCCCAATTATAGAGTCCTATAAGGAAAGGACTCCGCAATCTACGTTCACATAGATTCCTATATGGAAAAGACTTCTGCTCCAAGGAAGAAAGGTCAACCCTCTACTACTATAAAAGCCCCAATGCCCTCACAAATCAAAGTACGCACAATTAACCCCTCTCTAGCACTCTAGAGTTGAAACAAACCCTAACTTGACCTTCGGAGGGTATTTGGCCGGCACCACACCGGTGCTCTCTGTTAGGTCTTCTCCTTTTTGTTGTGCAGGTGTAGTTCCGAGCGTACAAGCATTGTGCAACTCACTGGTGAGATTTTCGGCATCATCAAAACTCAAGTTTTCTCAAGCAAGACTATTATAATTATCTACGTAAAACATTTTCTCTCAATAAAGTTTTAAAAAATAAGTGAATTATAAACCCAAATAAAAAACAATCCATTTTCCACACTCACCACCCTTTGTTATCATCTCACTTTTCTAACATACTAATCACATTTTTAATATATTCCAATCTCCTTCCCTCTTATCTCTCAATTCTAAACATCTTAAACAATTCAACAATAAGTTAAGCAAAGACTTAACTTGCTTTCTACTGTAAAATACATGCCCATTTGCCTTTCTTTTAAAAAGCAAATGTTTGGTTTAAAGGACCAAGCCAAGCGAAATCCAAGAAATATCAAATGTTGGGAAGAATAGATATATTCAGGATTCAACCTAAATTCTCTTCCATGGGAAAATTGGACAGGTCACAGGACTTTTGACCATATTCATTAAAATTCATGATCATTGAAAGGCCATACATGTTTCATTTTTTACTCTACACATTCTCATGTTGTAAAACATCAACAAAGTATACCACGTAGATGTAGTAATCACCCAATATATTAGCATTCAATGAAAGAGACCTCTGAAGGTAACCAACAATCATTTCAGATCCCACTTGTAAAACATATCCAGTACATTTAACTCCAACGAAAAATCATCCGTATTATCAATCTAACAACTTCAATAACCTTGCTACGTCTGATCCATTCAGTATCCAGAAGACAACATGAGCTAGTACCCTCTGGAAAAGAGAAGGCAAGAAGGGGGCTTCATGGACGTGTGTATTCCAACACATTGAGCTTTTGTCCCCGTCTCAATTTCTAGCTTTCCCCCTAGAATAACCACTTTTGTCTTTAACATCAGATTTCTTCCTCCCTGAGACGTCTGAGCGAGAAGATCCTCCCCTGTCCCTACCATCTGGTATCACTCTTCCCGAGTGCTGTGCATGCTCTGTTGAAGGCAGTGCCCAACCTCCCCTACCAGCCTGCCCATGTCCACTGCTGCTACCTCCTACAATACCCAAAAAAAAAAAAAAAAAGATTAAGCAATCTTACATCCCCTAGAAAACAGAAAGACAATGAATGTAACTATCCCTTAGAAAAATAATGGAAATACAATTTGCATGCTCATACAACATTGAACATTTGAACCAGTTATCCACCCTTATTCATGAGAGAAAGAGATGCTATTTATTCTAGACCATAACTATGCGGCAAAACTTATGGGCCAGTACAATGTCAAGTCAAACATCACAAGAAAGCACAATATCTACGTTAAAAAAAGGGTGAAATAAGAAATACTTTGGCATAATTATAAGAAATACTTCATGAAAATCAACTAATGTGCTAAAACCTATCCAGCAGAATTTCCCAAAAAGCCATTTATACTGCAAAGAGAATTCAACCCGAAATTTCCAAAACGTGAGAAGCAAAAATAAAGAAGGCGTAAATGCACTTTTAGTCCCTACATTTTGTTTTTTTTTTCCATTTTGGTCCCTACATTTTAATTTTACCACTTTTAGCCCCTAAACCAATTAACGCGTGTTATTTTCGTCATTTCCGTCAGTCAACCAATGGAAATAGCTGAGGTGGCAGCCGGAGGAATTAAAATATTATAAAAAATGCCACATCAACATCTAATTTTTTTAAAAAAAAATTATCAATTTTAAATAAATAAAAAAAATAAAAAACAGAATTAAAAACAAGAAGAACACAAAAACAAACCTAGAACCAAACACAAACCCATAATATTGTAATATTATAATCGATTGCTCAACCACAAACCCAGCTCAACCATACCAACACAAACCTAGCTCAATCTCTCTGTTTTGCCCTTTAACCTCCACATCTCATTTTTGTGGATCAAGCACTGTTCAAGATCTACATACCCAGAAATTTGAACCCACAAACCCACTGATCTCCAACTCGAACACCCACTGATCTCCACCATCCTCTAGATCCCACCATTTCGCCACAAACCCATAAACCCACTAATCTCCAACTCAAAAACCCACTCATCGAAATCACAACCCACAAACCCACCGGTCTGCCACAAATCCACAAACCCAGATCTCCAACTCGAAAACCCACTCATCGGAATCACAACCCACAAACCCAGATCAACAAAACTCATAACCCAAAAACCCACCATCGGAGTACATGACCATCTATCTCAACCTCAACTGTGATCTCCACCACTGAGCAGAGAGATAAAGAGATGAAAGAGAAACACCCACCGATTTGACAGAGACCTACTGATCTGAGAGAAAAAAACACCGATTCAAGAGAGAAAGACACCGATCTGTGAGATAGAATCTAGAGAAGATGAGCTTGAGCCATTTGGGTATGAGTTTGAGTGAATTGAGAGATATAGAGAAGAGGGTTGGTCAGAGAAAGAAAAGAAAAAACCACCGCTGATTGTGGTGGTGGTGGCAGTGATGAGTGAAGGAGGCCAGCCATGGAGTTTGAAAGATATTTGTGAGAGTTTTGGAAGAGAGAGAGAGAGAGAGAGAGAGAGGAAGGTTTGCGAATGTTTTGGAAGGGTTGGCTCTGGGTTTGTGTTTGAGCTGGGTTTGTGCTCTTGTGTTTTGCCATTTTGGGATTTTGAATTCCTTCTTTTTTGTTTGTTTTTGTGTTCTTTTTGTTTTTAAATTTGAGTTTGTGTTTGGTTCTGGGTTGGTTCTTGTTTTTGTATTCTTTGTGTTCTTCTTGTTTTTAATTTTTTTTTATTTATTTAAAATTGATAAATTTTTTTTTAAAAAATTAGATGCTGATGTGGCATTTTTTATAATATTTTAATTCCTCCAGTATCCACCTCAGCTATTTCCGTCGGTTGACTGACGGAAAAGACGAAAATAACACGCGTTAATTGGTTTAGGGACTAAAAGTGGTAAAATTAAAATATAGAGACCAAAATAGAAAAAAGCCAAAATGTAGGGACTAAAAATGCATTTATGCCAATAAAGAAAACACACGTCAAAAGAAAACAATCACACGTACAAGACAGTATGTATGTGGTTCAGCAATTTGCCTACGTCCACGGAGTTGCAGAGATTTTGCTATTATAAAAGAAAAATATAAAGTGCGGCTACATTGTTTCAATCTCTCAAGAACGACAACAACAACCTAAAAACCTTAATCACCAAAACTACGTTTTTCTACCTCCTGCGCACAAGATACACAATGGGCTACAAAACGGGCCAAATTTTTTTTCCCGAGGGTGTTGCCCTTGGACCCCTAGGAGGCTTGTCTATGAGCGCTCCAGCTTGGGCTTATCAACTATGGACTAAGCCTCAGAAAATCTCCCATTAAAAACCACGCAATATTATTTCAGGTTGGGTCAGGTTGTCAACCGGATCAAACATAACTAGGCTCCGCAAAACCCAACACACCCCTCTCCTGTCTTACCATGTCATGATGATGACTTGTTTTGCATATATGTTTCCATTTCATGGGGCTGGATATTGATGTTATAGTTTATACCAGTATAATTGACATAGGTTATGCAACCCAAGTTAGATATATATCAGACAGGCACTATACATGCACTAAATTTAATATTGAATTCATTGTTTTAAGTTTTAACATAAAGCTCTTGTTTTAGGTTTCACTTTCTTGATCAATAAATAATTGATTTCTTCATCATATCATCAATGAGGCAGCAGCAAAAAAGCTTTATATTGTTATGAATAGGTTAGATAATTGTTATATATAGTCATGAAACGTTGACTAACAAAAATCAACTTATACAGTCTGTTCTCAGGCTAAATTTATATTCGAAGAAAATCAATGAACTTCAAATCTTTGTCCAGTCATGTCTACGTTATATACTTATTAAAAATTTCAGAAGAAAGTTGACCTAAAAATGGTTTTGGTTGCAGGCCAACTTCACTTTCGCAATATGCTAGAAAAAAGTGCTAAAAGATTGTAAAACTTATTGATCTAACAGATGGCTTAATTAGCTTTATTTTATTTGTGTTTTTATATCGTTATCTTACTAAACAAATATAAACCTCAACTTCTTGTGTATTTCGGGGTTTTACTTCATGTTCATCATCATGATAAACAATAAGCACAGAGACTTGAATGTTCTGGTTCATCATCATGGTAAACAAAAAACACATAGAAGCAAAAGAAAAACGTAAACAACGTGGTCGGCTTCCATTGGCCAAATATCAACGTGAACCATAAAGTTGGTTAATTATGTGAGACTTGACAATTTCAACATAAACGTGATCTGATAAGGTTAATAATTAAGGTCAACGTATGTGGATGCGTGTTTTGCTGACACGTACACTGTGTTTTACACACACTGTGATCACCGTCCCATCAATATTACAACAACAATAGAGGAAGTGATATATGGTTATTTTCTCAAATGATCGAAGTTTAATATTACAATACGTGTATCATAGTTAAGACTTATTAAGAAAGATAGCTCTGTCCAGTCTTGGTTTGGTTTGCGAGTGTATGAACGGAATGAGTTCTTCCTCTTTCTTTTTCCGACAGATCGAGTACTCCTTTTCCTTTATATAGTTATTTATTTATTATTGATTACCAAAACTACAAAAACAAAAGGTGTCGTTTTGGATTTGGACTGTTCTGGAGTTTCATTGGGACACTCATGAAATCCGAAATTTTGAGTTACTACTAGTGGAATAATACTTGATTTAAATTATGATTTCCTCTTCTTCTTCTTCTTTTTTATTTTATTATTAATTTTTTTTTTTAAGTTTAACGAAAAGTTATACTCTCAAGATCAAGAAAATAAATATAGACAATTTAAAATTAAGTATAAATTTCTAGAAGTCTGGTTTGAAAATGTTTTGGTAAAATGTGGTATAAATTATTATTATTATTATAACCAAAATCCAATTGTAACATGTTTTTTATTTATTTATTTTTCTTTTTAATTCTCTACATAGATGTGCCTAATCATTTATTACTAAAGTTTTTGTCGAATGTGTTATGTGTAGTATAATTTGTCTTACTCTTCTTTAAAAGTTCTCATGATTTTTTAGTGAAATTTGTAGTGTGTCTTTGTGTTAAAACTCATTTCTCTCTCACTTGTGTGTGTATTAGTGTATATTTGATTCTCCAAAAAAAAAAAAAAAGAGCTTTTGTTGAATACTCTCGTGCATCGGCGGAGATACACAAGTGCCACATGGTTCTTTTTTTTACATGTATCATGTATGTGTCACATCCAATACATTGAAGAAATAGGGATAAGCCAACCTCGTCTTTGATGATGTAGATTATACAACTAATTACTAATTCCCCATCCGTGACTTGGACATTCACGCAACAAAACTAGTTTTTTAACCTTTTCGTCTCCTTTGATAATGATTTGAGATATAGTTATTTAGGAAACTTGTGAAAAGAATAGTTGGTTTTTTCCTCTCCTATTTGGATAGAAAAAGATAGAGTTTAAGGTTTGAAAATAAAATAGAGGAATTACATATACAATTTAATTCCTACCAAAACTACGAAAACAAAAGGTGTCATTTTGGATTTGGACTATTTGGAGTTCCATTGGGCCCCTCATGAAATCCAAAATTTTGAGTTACTACTAGTGGAATAACACTTGATTTAAATTCTCGTCTTCTTCTTTTCTAAAAGAAGTTTACTTAAATTTTTTTGGGCTTTCAAGATTAAGAAAATATGTATAAGCAACTTAAAATTAAGATATAAATTCCTAGAAGTTAGGTAAAATGTGGTACTATATATATGTGTGTGTATGTATGATTTTTGTACCAAAATCCAATGTAACATGTTTTTTCTTTTTCTTTTTTTCTTTTTAATTTTCAATATAAACGTGTCCATATCATTTATTACTACATCTTTTGTTGAATATTCTAGTGCATTGAAGGGAATACATAAATGACACATGGTTTTGTTTTTTTACACGTATTATGTACGTGTCACATCCAATACATTTGATCAATAGACATAAGCCAAATTCATCTTTGATGATGTAGAACATATAACTAATTCCCCTTCCTTGACTTAGACACTCACACAGCAAAACTAATTTTTCACTCTTTCTTCATTTGATCATGAATTGAGATATAGTTATTTGGGAAATTCCTGAGAGGAATAGTTGGTTTTTACCTCCTCTATTCGGACCTGAAAGGATAGAGTTTAAGGTTATGAAAATAAATAAAACAAAGAAATTAAATTTACAAATTAATAATAATAAGACAATTTTTTTTAACCCAATCTATATCTATATATATATTACTAAAAGCTGAAGCGTAGCATTTATTGTTGCTACGCTCCAGTTAAGCCACATCATCATTTATTTTCTTTTTTTATTTTTAGATTTACCGGTTGACATTTATTGAGCATCTCCTTAAATTTGGATGTTACTCATATCTTCAACTTTATCATGTGTCCCTCCATTAACCAAGACTCTTCAAATGCCGCTATTATATGGAATTTTGACAATCACCAATATGTTACAACCTCCTCACATTTATTTGTTGTAAGAGCATTCACATCAGCTCATATATAAGTGTGTATAATAGAAAAAATGCTCAAATTTACACATTTTGGTTCAAAAACAGCCCACATCAGTATGTTTAAACTCTTGTAAAATCTGCTAAAATTATCCACGAGCTACAGTACCCGTGTAAATTTACACGGGTACTGTAGCTCATGTATTTAATTTTTTAATGGTTGTTTCTCTCTCCTCTCTAGCGGACTCTCATCTCCTTCCTCTCTTCCCCAACCCTTACAACATCCAGCGCGCCAAATCAACTGAAAAATGTAATCGTTGAAACTAATAGACCCACAAAAACAGACCCAGAAAAATGTAATCCTTCCTCTCTTCCTCTCTAACAGACCCACAAAAACATTCCACTCAAATAACAAATACATTGAAACTAATACCAAATGCAACACAATAAGAACAAAGGTGCAGACACACACACACACATGGGTCCTCGGATTGGTTGCTGGAGCTCGTGGGTTGGCCGGTGAAGCATGGAGCGTGGATCGGCCGGTGAAGCATGGAGCGTGGATCGGCCGGTGAAGAAAGGATCTGGGTCGCCGGAGCTCGTGGGTCTCTCTTGATCGGAGCTCGTGGGTAGGCTGGTGAAGCGTGGAGCATGGATCGGTGCTTGTGGAAGGTGGATCGGCCGGTGAAGAGAGGTTCTGGGTCGCCGGAGCTCGTGGGTATCGCTTGATCGGAGCGTGGAGCGTGGAGCGATTTGGATCGGCCAGTGAGAGAAGGAATGAGACGATCGCCGATGAGAGAAGGAAGAAAAGAGAGAAGGAATGAATTGTCCGGTAAGAGAGAAGGAATGAATCGTCCGGTGAGAGAAGGAAGAAAAGAGAGAAGGAATGAGAGAAAGAAGAAAAGAGAGAGAGAGAGAGAGAGTTGATCTGTTCAGAAGAGAGAGAGAGAGAGAGGCGCGTATATAGGTAGAGTTGGTTGAGGGAAATAATAAAAAAATTGTGTAGAGTGAATATTTTATTGAAATATCTTGTAAAATAAATGAACTGATGTGGGTATTTTATAAAAGTGGTAGTGTAAAATAGAAAGATGGGATTTTTTCATGTAAAATAGACAAAAAATTTACATGAGTTGATGTGAATGCTCTAACTTCTTTTATTTATTGGGTATGATATGACAATTCTACACACACACACACGCGCACAAATTTCAGTCATCATCATTTATTTTCTTATTTTATTTTTTATTTTTAGATTTACCGGTTGACATTTATTGAGTATCTCCTTAAATTCGAATGTTACTCTTATCTTCAACTTTATCATGTGTCCCTCCTCACATCCTTTATTTGTTGTAACTTCTTCCATTTATTGGATATGATATGACAATTCTATATACACACACACACAAATTTCAGCCAAGTGGCTTCATAAATTTCAGCCACGTTAACATTTAAAAACACTAAACATAGTGACTTTTCAGGATTTTATGTTTTTAACTAACCATTTAATTCAATACTTTTTAAATACACCTTTTAAGAATTAACTATAAACAGGTGCCTTTTCATTTGGTTGTTGATGTGAAACATTTTGATTTCTAAATTCTACAAATAATATCACACGACTAAAAAAAAAAAACACAAACTAACACAACATTTTGCCTGGCTCTGGATAGTTTCAATTTTTACAAGTTTCATAGCAGTTCTTCTTTCCAAAAAAAACCACAAACACTTCTCTCCTCCCTATCTTTGTATGTACTTCACCTTTTCTCTGCCTCCCACTGTACTTTATTTCCTACAATAATAATTTTGAGACTTTAATTTCATAAAAGTTTTGCTCATTTTGCAGAAATCCTTAGAATCAAGCAAATTGTCAAAGCAAGCCCAAAAACCAAAGGCAAGATCCCTTCTCTCATTCTATAATTTAGTAATCTAATTTTACCTATCTTAAACCCAAACCAATAGATACAATGAATGGATAGAATTGCTTTTAGCCTTCTTACCCTTCTGATTCTTTGAATGACAGAAAAGGTTTTTCTAATTCATCTTACACGCATGTGAAGGATACGGGAGAGTAAGCGGTTGATGAGGAAAACAAAGAGTCAAAGTCGAAGTTTCCGTTCTTTCTGAACTTCGAAGTCCTCAGTCTCCACTCCACTCTCTTCCTCAACAAACGATATTGCTCAAAACACCAACTCCTTCAAGATGGTCACTCTCTTTCTCTCTCTTTGACTAAATCCATTTTAGTATGAATGGCATCAAATATCTATGAACCATTTTAACTTTTATTTAGTTTTACTAATTCATGAATGTGTGAATTGCTTTTAGTTTGAGCATTGTTGGTTTCAAAAGCAAATTTGGATTATAAAAGTCTATTATAAACCTAAGAATTTTTTAAATTGACTGGGTCTGTTAGTTCGTTTACTCATTAATTTTTTAATGTAATTCCTTACTATGATTTCATAGCTGATAAAGCACATCTCAAGGTCCCTAAAAATTGAAACTTCTATTGTAGTTCTTGTGAATTAAATCTGAGTTTTTGGAAAAAAGTTTGATTTCTTGACTGAATATTACTTAGTATTGGATTTGCATTTTAAATTTTTGTATGGTAGTTGTTTTTATAGGTTGGTAGAATGGCAGGCGAGTCTGGGAAACCGAAATAGAGTCGTTATAGAGGGGACTACACCTTTGGATTTCACAAAGCATGGGTATGTGCCATTTAATATGAGGATTCTCTTTGGTTTCTTTTATTTTTCTTTTTGTTCGTTAGCCTACCATAAAGCTTAAATATAATTCAAATTATTGATATTGAACCATACTTTTATTTTGTTGTTTTGTTGTGATTGTTTACTACCTAGAACATGCTGCTTCTTTTTTGACTGCTATCCCATTTGGTTATACAAGTTGAACATCTGATATCTATGTTTTGAATATATTATATAGATACAGATCAGTGGAGACAAAAGATGATACCATATCCTTTTTATGTTTTGCTGATACAATGCATGCATATTCTTCAAAAAATTAGGTTTCAGTCTTCTCTTTACAAGCCATGACCTACCAATTTAAAGCCTTTGTTGTGTATTATTGTGATCAACTCAAGTGAGCAACGATGAAATAAAGACATTATGGTTGTTGATTGTAACATCTATTTATTTTCCTTTTCAAGTGTTATGGAAACTAAGAATTAGTTTTGCCAATGAAGCTTACAATTGTTTACCATAAACAGTCCATCTTGGCAAAGCTAATAACTTCCAAGTAATAAGGTTTGGCTATGATTGCTATTGGACTCACATTGAAATTCTCTTGATCAACCTGTTCTTTTTAATTATGTGTGGAATAACAAAAACAATAGAACTTATACATTGATTGTTTAATCTATTGAGTTTTTGTATGTTTTTTCGTCAAAACTTAGTTTACTTTTGCCTTTTCTAAATGCATTAATATATGCATGACTTCTGGAATCTTTATTGCTTTATCCTAGAATTTGTTCTAGGTTATTTAGCCTGGATATGACTTTTTATTTCTATATTGCATTTTGATTTACTAGATATGCCTGTTGTGGGAAAATAACTTTTTGAAAAGATATAAACAGAGAGAAATTCCTGTGTCATCGATGATGGAACTTATATAGCAATTGATATTTTTTGAAGGTAAAGATTGCAACATCTATGTTATTTAGCAAAAAAAAAAAAAAGATTATAATATCTTTGATTTGAATTTATAAAAAACCTGTGGCTACTCATTCCATCATTGGTACTTTATTCTTAGTCTTTTTACTTTCATAAATGTGGTGTTTACAAATTATTTGATTCCAAAAAAATTTGTCACTGACAAACATTTAATAATTAGTAGTTAATGACCATTAGCTTATTTGGTTATTTGCATATGTACAACTTTGAACAATTTTTAAGACTCTCACTTACAACTGTACTTCTATCAACTTTCAACAAATAAAATTTTCTTAATTAAATTCATTAAGACCATTGTTCAAATTTTCTTTATATGTTTGTATGGTGTTTTCTATCAAAAGGCACTTGGGTTTTGAAAAAGGTTTTCAAATTGGTTTTTAGTGAGTGAATAGTTTTGTATTACTAAAATAATTTAATTTTCTATTTAATTATAGATTTTTTTTGGAGGTTTGTTCAATGAATTGTATTTCTTCCTAATGTATCATATAATATTATATATTGTGGTACATGTTATATACTCAGGAGCTTCCCCGTGCATCGCGCGGATTAGTGACTAGTAGTTATAATAATAGAGAAGAAAGAATTCAAACTATAGTTCTCCCTTGTAAGGGAGAACTATAGTTTGAATTGAGGTCAATTCTTATCAAACCAAAATTAGACAAATGAATAAATGAAAAAGAATGTATATTTGATGCTCAAGTCTAAAATAACAGGATCTTGGTAGATCAGACTAGACACTAGGGGTCTCTTTCATACAATGGTAATTACTATTTTTTTGTTTTTCAATTGTTTGCACGGTAAAGAAATTGCATTGGTGAATAAGTTAAACCGCAACTATATGGTTAACAATCCCAACAAGAAATGTCCAAATCAAAGTTATAAAAAAGAAAAAGAAAAAAAGAAAGACAAACAAACAAACAAACCCAAGAGGAGGTAGTTATTAATATTACCCTACCAATAAACCAAACTCATGAGTCATGCCATTTGATGGATGAGTTGGTAGTGGAAGCCAACAAGTAACTGATGAGAAAAGACCTGGGAAAACGAATATGTAATGTAAGGTTGATCAAAACAGCTGACACCTCGGCAAAACAAATTGACTAAATAATAAAGGGCAAGAGCAGAGCACTCCAGCAAAGGCAATTTCATGGTATCTAAAATTTCTGTCTGGCAATAAATATATTCTTGAAATCAGATTGGTGCACAATAGTCACAGCAGGCTCAGCACAATATTTAGAAACCACTTCATCCATTTTTAATCTCAATCCACAAGTTGGATTTGCAGGGTCAACGGTCCAAGAAACTGTTTGTATAAGACCCAAAATAAAACGTCAAAGATAGACCTTGCTCCTTTAGATAGAATAACTTTCTAGCTTGACAACCAAGAAAAAGCCTAACTAGAAAAGAAAGATTACACCACCAAGAAGAAGAGAACACTGAAGATGAAGCTAGTTTGGTCCCCTGAGACGGCATCAAAGGCCTATATTGATACTGTTAAATTAGTAAGCAACTTCCTAAAACAATCTTTATTTTTCCTATTGCAAATTGCTCTCTTTCCATTTTGTTTTCCATTTCTAATGAAATCTATTATTGGGTTTTGTTTGGCAGTGTGAGCGTTATCAAGAATCAGGCGTGGCAGAGCTTGTTTCAGCCATGGCTGCAGGTTGGAATGCAAGCTTCATCGTTGAGACATGGTCAAAAGGTGGTATTATGGCCACAAGTATTGGCTTAGCCGTGGCGAGCCGCCACACGGGTGGAAGACACGTGTGCATAGTCACAGATGAGCAGTCGAGGTTAGAGTATGTTGAAGGAATGGTTGAGGCAGGCATGTCACCAGAAATTATTGTTGGAGAGGCAGAGGAAGTCATGGATGAGCTAGTAGGCATGGATTTCATGGTTGTGGATTGTATGCGCAAGGACTTCACAAGAATACTTAGGCTGGCAAAATTGAGCAGCCGTGGTGCAGTTTTGGTGTGTAAGAATGCTAGCAGCTTAAGAAGTACTGCTTCGACTTTCAAATGGCGAAGCGTTCTTGATGGCAATGGCAATGGTGGATCGCGGCGTCTTGTGCGTTCTGTGTTTCTGCCAGTGGGGATGGGACTGGATATTGCACATGTTGCTGCTAGTGGTAATGGAGGAAATTCAGGTTCAAGTTCAAGTTCTGGTTCAGGTTCTGTCAAATGGATCAAGCATGTGGATCAAAAATCAGGAGAAGAGCATGTTATCAGAAAGGTGAAATGAATGGTTTTCTCTGTCATTATTATCCTTTTTTCATTTTAGGTTGTATGTATGAATTCAACAAGTTAAAAAATTATTTGTACATAAGTTATGAGAATTAATCAAGATACATTCAAGTACTAGCCATAAAACTGGTTATTTCATCCTTGTTTCCTCGCCAAAAGATAGTTTTCATTCCATCATTTCTTCTCTGATTCCTCTCTTCTATGGCTAAGTTGTGCATATATTTTTTTTTTCATGGGAATGAATAAGAAAATATCTCTTAACAAATCCATTTAAACAAGCCAATGTCTTAATTCACAGGAGTTTTTCATCCCTTTCTCCAGCACATAAAAAGGGAAACTTGCAAGGATAAATATTGCAAAGTATAAAAGAATCAGTGCATTTTTTCTGTTCCTACAACCGCAAATGTGCTCATTTTTTTATTATCAAATTGTTAAAATTTGGACAGCAGATACTGCTGGCTTTTACAAGGCAAACAGGAAGACCCAATTAACAAGTCTCAAGTACAAAGATAGATTAAAAAAAATCAAACTCTCAATTTGTATAAATCATATCAGTGTAAAAGTAAAACTCTATAAAACAAAGTAACTTACATCAAGAGACCATTATCCTCAACAAACATTTGGTATTTTTTACAAGACCACGTAAAAAGTACTCTCGACATCCTTCCAGCAGGCTGATCTCAGAAAGGATTTCCAAAGTGGCCATGGTTAGTTTCCCATCACTCAACTGATGTGCAACTACAGCTCCCCTCATCCCCACTCCAACTAATATCATGGTAAAGACAATACTTGTCCTCATTTCCTACATAGATCACAGTCTTGAAGAAGTAACCAAATGTAGTCAAGCACATTGAATTTCAAGTGAGCTTACATATTTAATGATCTCAAATTACTTAAATCTTGTAAAGTAGTAGATTAATCCCAGCTGTTTCGATTTCTTCTAAAGGTTTGTTTGGATATCGCTTATTTTGCTAAAAACTGAAAACTTATTACTGAAAGTACTGTAGCAAAATAATTTTTAAAACGCAAAACACTGTAGCAAACTTATTGCTGCGTTTTTCACAAGTTGGTTGGTCTGTGAATAGTGTTGTGGGACCCAAGATTTAAAATGCAAAACGCAAAAACGCATTAGGCAAACGCACACTAAATGCCTACTTTTGCGAAAGCGCCCTCTTGCTCTTAAGGCGTTTCTGCTCCCCAATAGCGGCCCTTCTATAGTATAGAAACAAATGTAAAAGACAATGCTATGCCCTTTACAATAAGACTAACAAAGACAGAGGAAAAGGAATGTTGTACTCAAAATATGATAAGAATGACATGACATTATGAAAATAGCGTGACATCATTTTATTGGATGAATTAAACATGGTAAATTTATGTAGCACTTAAAGGAAAATATGGTTGAAGGGGTTGCCGATTCAAACATAATATAATTTTAAGGGGTAAACTCCAAATTTTGAAGTTTCAGAGAATAAATTTAAAAACTCCTAAACTTTACGGTGTAGTTTCCCCCTTAGCCTTCTGGTATTAACTCATGAAATTATGATTCTAGAATACTCTATAGTATGATAGTATACGTGTTTGTTGGGGCAGTGGATAGAAAACGTGTTTGTTGGGGCAGTGGATAGGAAAAAGTGGGGGCAAAACGAAGTGCATGAAGGGGCAATTTAATAAAGAGCCTTGTAGCTCAATAACATTGACATATCTCCTTTATAATGAGAACCAAGGTTCAAATTCCCCCCCTCCCAAAACTTTTTGTAACAAACGAATAATCAACATGCAGCAGTTCAACCAAAGAAAAGCACCTCAGTAAGAACTCGCCCTCCCTCATTATCTGCCTAGGAAGAATGCCCTTTCCTAAACATCTCAAAACCTCTTAAAAGAAATCAAGCTGTATTATGAGTCAAAGCCCAAATCTATGACAGCATGAGACTGCAACTAAAAAATCAAACAGCCCATAATGCTTTAAACTCAAGTTTTCTCAAGCAAGACTATTATAATTATCTACGTAAAACATTTTCTCTCAATAAAGTTTTAAAAAATAAGTGAATTATAAACCCAAATAAAAAACAATCCATTTTCCACACTCACCACCCTTTGTTATCATCTCACTTTTCTAACATACTAATCACATTTTTAATATATTCCAATCTCCTTCCCTCTTATCTCTCAATTCTAAACATCTTAAACAATTCAACAATAAGTTAAGCAAAGACTTAACTTGCTTTCTACTGTAAAATACATGCCCATTTGCCTTTCTTTTAAAAAGCAAATGTTTGGTTTAAAGGACCAAGCCAAGCGAAATCCAAGAAATATCAAATGTTGGGAAGAATAGATATATTCAGGATTCAACCTAAATTCTCTTCCATGGGAAAATTGGACAGGTCACAGGACTTTTGACCATATTCATTAAAATTCATGATCATTGAAAGGCCATACATGTTTCATTTTTTACTCTACACATTCTCATGTTGTAAAACATCAACAAAGTATACCACGTAGATGTAGTAATCACCCAATATATTAGCATTCAATGAAAGAGACCTCTGAAGGTAACCAACAATCATTTCAGATCCCACTTGTAAAACATATCCAGTACATTTAACTCCAACGAAAAATCATCCGTATTATCAATCTAACAACTTCAATAACCTTGCTACGTCTGATCCATTCAGTATCCAGAAGACAACATGAGCTAGTACCCTCTGGAAAAGAGAAGGCAAGAAGGGGGCTTCATGGACGTGTGTATTCCAACACATTGAGCTTTTGTCCCCGTCTCAATTTCTAGCTTTCCCCCTAGAATAACCACTTTTGTCTTTAACATCAGATTTCTTCCTCCCTGAGACGTCTGAGCGAGAAGATCCTCCCCTGTCCCTACCATCTGGTATCACTCTTCCCGAGTGCTGTGCATGCTCTGTTGAAGGCAGTGCCCAACCTCCCCTACCAGCCTGCCCATGTCCACTGCTGCTACCTCCTACAATACCCAAAAAAAAAAAAAAAAAGATTAAGCAATCTTACATCCCCTAGAAAACAGAAAGACAATGAATGTAACTATCCCTTAGAAAAATAATGGAAATACAATTTGCATGCTCATACAACATTGAACATTTGAACCAGTTATCCACCCTTATTCATGAGAGAAAGAGATGCTATTTATTCTAGACCATAACTATGCGGCAAAACTTATGGGCCAGTACAATGTCAAGTCAAACATCACAAGAAAGCACAATATCTACGCTAAAAAAAGGGTGAAATAAGAAATACTTTGGCATAATTATAAGAAATACTTCATGAAAATCAACTAATGTGCTAAAACCTATCCAGCAGAATTTCCCAAAAAGCCATTTATACTGCAAAGGAAATATAAGCCCATCCCTACTAATCCACAAGACATTTGATATGTGTACGTATGTGCACTTACATACTACAAACATACTAATGGCAGCATACTGGTTACTCATTACGCCACAAGACTTAAAATGCCTAGTTGCCATCCCCATTTCTAGTTACACCAACCTCTAAAGTAGTTACAGATTAATTAAACCATTTACAACCACTTATTAGACCAGTTGAAAGGCAAATAATTAGCATGACAATATGCAGCGAGTTCAAGCAATTTCCAACATTCCAGGTAGGTCAGGATTAAAAACAATATGGACTGTTTTGCAGTCAATTGATTGAAAAACATGACTCAAAGGACGATTCATCAATTGCATCCAAAGCCAATGAAATATTACATTCCTAAATAGCAAGAGATGCACCTAAGCATATTACCATAACCAATAAGATTCTCAGACCAGCCAGGCATATGTTTTTGAGCATTTCCCTTCCAGGCTTCTTCGAATCCCACAAGCTCATCTGAAAATTTGCCAATCCAAAGCTTTTGGTTATTCCTCCTATATGTGCTAACAGATATTGAGTACATCTTAGTACACACACCCCAAAGTATGCTACATCTACATACCTTCATTCAGATTGTGTAAGATCTGCGTCGCGTCCACCTTACCATCTGAATTAAGCTTCCTCGTAACAGAATGCCCCTGCAAAGTGTGGTCTCAACGTAAGTATAATATTACCATCCCTCATGTTATTGGAACAGGAACATGACTTATAAAACTATATATTACACAACAAAAATGGCCATTAAAAAGTTGCTCAACCAATAAAGACCTTATTGTGAAGTCCCCTAGATATCCTGTGTGATGCTTGCCTTGCAGCAATATCGGCTTCTTTGGCCTCTTCAACTGTCACCTGCTCCACAACAAGGACTACTTAGAAAATAGCATTAACCCAAAAAATTGAACCTGTTATCAACCAAAATTCACTTACTCCATCACTTGTCTTTCTAGTCCTGGACGAGGTATAATATGGTCCATCGGCACCGCCATAAGTGACAGTGGAGCTCTCAAAAGTGAAGTTACGAGCTTGAGGTTGTGATTGATTATGATTCAGCCTGTTGTCATCATTTCTATACAGCAAATGCTTGCTCTTTTTCTCTGCATTAGAGGGAGAGAGGGGGCAGAAAGCAAAAATGATAGCACTTTTAAAGGTTGACTCCAACAATAATAATCAAAACATAACATAAAACCAGTTAGTTGATGCACTTTACCTTCAATTTCATCATCAGGAACTTCAACATAGCGTTCACTCCTTGATCTACCATGCTTCCTAGGATTTTCTTTAGTCTCTTTATTCACATCTTCTTTTTCATCGTCAGAGTTCAATTCCTCAATAATCAGGCCCCTTGGTCTTTTCGGCTCTGGTGCCTGATGCTCAAGAAATTCAGATGGATGCATGTTCATAAAAGGACTTCCACTTGAACCTTGATGCTCCAAAAATCCAGATGGATGCATGTTCATAAAAGGACTTCCACTTGAACCAAAGAAGCCTGGATTTGAATCAAACATGCCTCCTAATGGGCGTGTGAAGAAAGGGTCATCAAATGGGTTCCTCCCTCCAAAAAAGTTAGAAAGTAAACTCCGGTGATCTCCAAAGCCGCCGAAGCCCCCCAAACCAGCAAAAGGGTCACCAAAATTAGAGAAAGGATCCCTGCCACCTCTGCCTCCCTGCATTTTCTAGGTGCTAAAAACCCCCACCGAAAAACTTAAGCCTTACTCTGCCAAGAAAAATATATGCTCTGCAACCATGAGATTCAGCATCACCACCTCAGAACCAATTAAACAAACATTATATAAAACAAAAGAAACAAAATACTTGTGTGGAAATTATCACCAAACTAATCATCTATGACAGCATTAGACTGCAACTAAAGATTCAAACAGCAAAACAATAAAAATGGCTGCCACGCCACTAAAAAATATTTAGTGATAAGCTAAAACTTCCACAAATGCAACCCCAGCCCTGGTAGACTCTCACAGTTTCGCCAACAACTAGTTTCAGGATGTAAGTATAACTTTTGGAATTACAGCAGACAACGATCTTCACCCACCAAACTTACCTCTAGTTTAACATATTTCTCTCTCAACCACCTAGATCCCAAGGATGGACCCCCCACAACACATTCAAGCCAAGCGAACAAAACATAGAATAAAATACAAACAACATAAAATTCATCAAACATATACAATTCCTAAGTTCCACTGTAACACCGTGGTGATCAATGTTACAGTCGATACTAGGTAAATGCGAGCACAGAATCTACACTTAAATGGGTTGAAAATAATTCATCTACATATTTAACTGGAGATAAAAGAAGGAAGGCGAACTCGAGCACAGAATCAACACTAAAATATATGGAAAATTAATTTATCACCCGTATCAGACAGAACTTCTACTAGTAACAAAAACAGAAACTCTCTCTCTCTCTCAAATATATGGAAACCATGGCATAGCAAAAGAACATGTTTTGTGCATAAATTTTTCATACTTATATAAGAACGATTCCGAAATTCCAATTTTTACAATTTTCCCATGAACCAAAATGAACATTAAACAAAAACTATGACACATATTAGAAAAATGAAACATACCCAGCTTATAATTAGGGCACTTTCATATACAAAAGCATAAAATTACCACCAAAAAAAAAAAAAAAAAAAGGAACCCTAAGCCTTGAAATTAAGAGATTCTAAACAGAACTATTCGATAATTTGCAACAAAATATACCCTCTGATCTGATCAAGTTGTTTACACTGATTTCAGAGACAAAAATCGGCACGCACACGAAATTACACAATTATGTAAGAGATGAGAATTTATGTATTTTTTTTTCCCAGATAAAATATGAAGCAAAATTTGCATCGGAGAGAGAGAGAGTACCTGGGGTTGAAAGGAAATCGAAACCCTAATAATGGCTCACGAAATGACGAAAAGGGTTTTTGCAGTTTTGGGGGATTGTACAATAATTGAGGTGCTTAAGATCAGAGCGTGTAATCACCGACTCTTAATCTTAACACACAGAGAGAGAGAGAGAGAGAGAGAGAGAGAGAGTCTAGAAGTCTCTAGTATATGGGCCAGAAATATCGCGATACTATTAGGCGGGTAATAAGGCTGCGTTTGGTAACAGCCAAAAAAAAGCTAGCTTTTTAGCTTATTCAGCTTATCACAAAGAGAAAAAAAGAAAAAGAAAGAGAAGCTTATTTCATGTTGCCAACGTGAGACAGTTGATTATTTCTTCAAACTCATGGAGTTAATCTCCTCAAAGAAAAAAAAAAAGGTTAAATTTCATATTTTTAATACACATGTAAAATTTGGTTCAAATTGGATCTTATTTCCGATCAATAAATTTATTTTTTAGACCACAAAAAACTTGAAATTTAAACGTTTGATTAATGAAATAGGTATGATCTTTGATTTTCTTGAAATTTTGCAAGTATAGAGGATATAATAAAACCATGCAATTCAACGGTTAGATCTTCAAAATTCACATTCAATAAAAAGATATAGAAAGAATTCGAAAGGTTTCCTCTGAACTATTGAAAAGAAATCTTTTTTGACTATTGGTTGAGTCAAAATTTAAGGAGACTGGTTAAAAATCTAGATGAGCTGAGCTTTCAACAAAGATTATAGTGGCCAGCTTTAATAGTGTCAAGATTTTATTGTTTTTGTTCTTATTTGTTTTTTTCATAGTTACAATTCTTAGTAAATAAGAACCGACTATTTCACTTGGTTGGAAGATTCTTGGCAAGGCAATGTATTCAAAATTTTGAATCAACACACGGCCTTATTTTGGAAGTAATTTTATAAATAAAAATTTCATGAATACATGTCTAGCAAAAGGTTTTAGTTAGTTATGAACTCAATATAACAAGTTACTTTCCATTTGAAATGATTTCATTTTATAGCAAAAAATAATAATAATAAATATTATAAATTTAAAAGTATATCTTTTTTTTATAATCAAATTTAAAATTACATCTAATGCAACATCATTTGAATTTTAACGAAGAGATACTAGTTCCCACTAAGCATGAACAATTTAATGAGATAGGATTATAGGAGAGTGACCATGTGTGGGCTTTGTAATTTTTTTTTTTTAGGGAGGGAATTGGTTTATCTAGAACTTTTTTGGTCTTATGGGGACGCAAAAACTGTCTTTCGTGGAGTCCTTCACGGATTCACACTCAAATTATTCAAACAACCAACAAATAAGTAAACACAAGGGAAAAACACTCCACAATGGAAAACTCAAGCAATTGATTTCTCTTAACTCAAATATTACAATTTCAACTTAGATATTACAATAGATAACTCTCACGTTCCCGTGGTGTTACCTTTACTCTCTCTCTCTCTCATACTGATTTTTCTTCTCTTTGTTCCTTTTTCTTTCTCTTTTTCAGATCCCCCTTCTTTTGCCTCTCCTCACCTTTTATAACTTCAATCCTTACTCTTATCACTACAGCTGTCCTGTTGCCTACCAAAGCCTCAGGGATATTTTTCTCAACTTTATTGGATTTCTTTCCTCCCTTATCCTAGAACTCTGACTTTTGGGGGTTGTTTGCACTGTTTAGGCTGTCTCACTTGTATTTAATGCAGCAGGAGTGAGGTAAGAGTCCCATCATTAATGCAGAGATAAAGATTTTCAACTTTCTTGCATGTTTCGGAACTTTCCCGTGATTCTAGGAATCTCCTGAATATCAAATTTGGATTACCCGTGCACCATACCTCGGGTAAGTTGGCACTTTACCTTTTCCATAGGAACTAATCTCCTGTGTCACTCATCTTTTCTGTAATACTTGGGATGATCCAGTTTTCCTCATTTCATGGTTTATTACTCATTGAGCCTTCCATTCAAAACATAGGCCAGACCTAATTCTTTCCCGTGGCCTAATTTCTTCTTGGGCTTTAGGCCCAGGAGGTGACTGTTCCACTCCCCACAGGTCCCTTTTTCTAGAGTTGAAATTATTCTAAAATCAAGAGTTAATAATCATAGCAATGTAAAGTTTACATGGGTGATATATATCATCCGCTGCTTATCAGATTATTATTGTGCTCATTAATGCAGTCTTGTGCTTGTCCCTAAAACTCAACATGGGTGATATATATCATCCACTTATTATTGTGCTCAGTAATGCAGTCTTGTCTCTTAAACTCAATAGACATCCTAACGATTTATAATTTTATATATGTGGGATTGTTTTATTGCAATTTGTAAAGAGTTATAATTTGTAACCACTTGAATACAAGAGTCTATATATATATATATATATTGTTTTCTTCTGACTCTATTTTATCTTCTCAAAAAAAAAATTAATAATAATAATTCCTTTATTTTATAACAGTTGGGACTTTTCAGCAGATGGGAAAATGTTGGCTCCAATAAGATACCATACAGGCCTAACTTTCTTCTAATGGATTAATCATTAAAAAAAAAAAAGATGGAAACAAATGACAAAATTTTCCAATTCAGTTTAAAATTTCAAGTCCAACTTATGGTTTTTTTTTTTTGGATGATAAGTCCAACTTATGGTTGAGTTACATCTTCGGCAAATACCTTTACATACAAATTTTCTTCTAATGGATTAAACAATTAAAAAAAAGGGATTAAAGATGAAAACAAAGGATAAAATTTTCCAATTCAGTTTAAGTTTGAAATCCAATTTATGGTTGAGTTACATCTTCGGTATAATACCTTACATATGAATTTTCACAACTTCAAAAAGAGATTAAATTCTATAAAGGATTGTTTGAATTGTGAAACCTTCTATTTATACCCTCTAACAAAATATTATCACATAAATTTTTTTCAAATAAATAGTATCACACTTAGACACAATTTTATAGTACTTTAAAACATACTAGCCTCATCACACGCGCTCCGCATGTGCAATGAGCCAGCTTATTTGGTGAGTGTGTTCAAACTCACATTTTCACATTTTAAACAATATTACACACGTTTTCACACACTTTTTCATCCACACGTATTTCAAAAAACTACAAACAATAATTCTCAAACTACTCTACCAAACACCCCCTAAAATTTAGAATTTGAAATTGAGTAAATTGCTGAGTTTAGCGTGTGTTAGTTCTTAGGAAAAAATGTATCAAATATATTTAAATAAAGAGTGTGCTAATTTTTAGAAAAAAAGTTTATCTAGTAGGTTCTTTTGTTTTTGAATTTTGTTGAATTACAATTTAACCCCATTTTTTTTTTAAGAATAAGGATTATCTGATTAGATTAGAGATATTTTTGACATTTTTTGAAATCATTACTAACTTTTTGAATCCCCTTAATGTATACAGATTAACTAAAAACCGATTAATGTCTTTGTTTGATGATAAAATACTATCATCAAGAACGAACGCCATAGGTTGAGACTCTCTAAAAAAAAAAAAAAATATTAACCAGTAGCATATAGTAATTATAAAATTTAATGGTTAAACAAAAAAGAAGTAAAAAAGAAAAAACTAAAAAAAAGGTAGCAATGCAAGAAGAAAAATAAGAGCAAGAAGCAGCCATAAAGCTCATTGTCGGAAAAGGCCATCTTTGACTCTCCTATAAATCCCTCTCCCAATCCCAACGCCTCCACTGCAATTTTTTTTTTTTCTTTTAACTCTTCTTTTTTTGATGAATTTTTTTTTAAACCTTCAATAATTGTGTACTCAATTCCCAGCACTTCAAGTGTAGTCTTTGGAAGTGTAGTCTCCGTCCCACATATATTACAATAAATCTTTTGAGATTGACCCAAAATGTTGGCTAAGAAACATAAACTAGAACCAATAAAAACCGCTTTAACAAGTTGAGGTTTATTTAGAACACCAACTTAGATTGCCAAGCTGGGCAATAAGGACTTTGTGGAAATCATTAATGTACAAAAAGCACCATACGTAAGTGAAGGGCGAAACCACTTTCTATTAGTATTGTGTTAATGTGGGGTATTACTTGTCATTTTTTTTAATACAAGATATAAATTCTACTTTAACCAAATCTAAGTGTATATGTGTAAAGTTCCCTTCTACAAACTTAAACCCTGACCCTTGCTTTCCATATCCCATAAGCACTTGTGGAGTGACCATCGCACTAAGGGTGTGCGGTGGTACTCGTCATTCTATTTGAAAAACTTTGATGCAGCAATATTTAATTGAAGGGTGTAAATTGGAAGTTTTACACTAGATCCTTGTAGAATTTAATCGCATTCATAAAATTTTCAAACAAAGTGCTAGTCTTTGATCAAAAGTCCATATTGAAAACCGGATTTCATTTACAGTGATCAAGAATGCTTTCCATATCACAATTAAAACCATTTCTTGCATGCTTGACTGTATGGTATTTATCGTATAAATGATCAGAAAGATGATTATGATGACATATACAGATACAATACACCAACATGAAGTTGCGAGTCCTCCACACTTCCAACAGGTATAAACTAACCGTGAACATAAGAAATTACCTCGACAGACATTCAACCTCCAGGCTCACAGATTCAACTCCTTCAAAAGAGCCAAGTAAAATGGCTACAAGGCTTGCTTTTATCCCCTGATGATGATTACATTGTGGATGTCAATGTGCATAAAGTTCAACCCATATGGCTAAGAATGATATCCATGCTTTTCAGTTGCAGGGACCGCATATGGTAAAAGAAACATCAACCTGATCTCCTGGCGTTCTCATCTATCACTAGAACTGCTGCCCATCCAAGTCAGGCTGTGTTGGATATTCAAGACCCTGAAGTGCTGGCATCCGTCTTAGATCCTCTTCTGAATATGCAGGGATTAACCAGTACTTCCTATCCATCCCAAAAACCTGAACAGAATATATTAGTTTCCCACGTAACTCAAGAATATATTAGTTTCCCACAAACAATCTGTATTAGGATTTTTTAAGGGATTTGGCAAAAGAATTTGTGAAAAGAAGAAATTGGTTTTGGGAATGCAAACATGAAGATTGCAATTGCAAAAGCAGTTCAGTTATAAATTATTGAGCTCTTAGTGGCGTGACATATACCAAAGAAAGGATGGTGGATTCTGAACTCACATGTAGTGCAGGAAGATCATTGTGATTCTTGCACCATGACAAAGCATTTTTATTTAGAGTCATCCATACCCTTACCTTGAACTGGTGATGATTTAGCAATTCCAAGTCATTACTGGCAGGGGTGTTCTAACCATACTCAGTCTGCTACTTTTGAATTAATTGTCAGCCACCAATATAGTAATGCAGTCTATCCTATTCTCAGGTACATAGGGACTTACAGCTTGATAATTTGTAATGGTAGGACCATAAGTTATTTCATTGTTTGACCCAGTTCGTTTAGTACAGAGAAGTGCAGACAAGAACAAGGACATACAAAGACAGGGAACAAAGACAGCATGGACATGTCCACAAACAATTGGAAGTATAAAACCAAATTTCAGGTACAAGGTCTTACATTCAAACATTGGATAAACTCAAACATGCTGAAAACGGAAGTTATTAGAGTAAATTTATAATGAAAATACCGAGTATTGCGTACTAAGCTTTTAGCCAGAACCTCATAAAATTATGTTTCATTAAGATGTAATTTAACATGTGGATGTCTAAAATCAAGAACTAAATGAGGTTCTTTCTGCTCTATGGTCCATAAAGTACTATATTGTTTGTAATAGTAGGACCATAAGTTATTTTGTTTAGGCCAAGGCAATGCATCAGGCAAAGCAGATGAAACGGAAATGGCAACATATCCATGATATTTGTAAACCACACTCGCAGACACATTGACACACACAAACAGACAGACAGACAGACAGAGAGGAGGTAACCTGTTCAAAATTTTTCTTCCATCCAAGGTCGAAACGCCATCTAGGATTGGTTTTCTTCTCATATGCCTAAAAACAGGAAATTCAGTGATCAAGAACTTTGTGTCAATCATTTATGAGTACGAATCCACTGATAAAGGCATTACCTCAATTGTGGTGGTATTTGACGACATCAATGATATGTGCATAATCAGAAAGCCCAATACACTCAGCGCAAATGATAAATTCAAAACTGAATAGATAAAACATTAGTGATTACAAGTACTTTAAGGATACATATGACAGATTAGACAAAAAGATTATAGGATTGAAGAACTTACTGAATGTGATAAAAGTTGCTGCAAGGGTGCCTGGTGCTCCGATAATCTCACCATCAGTGAAAAATCCAACAAAATACCGCAACAATGAAAAAGTGACAAGAGTTGTCTCAAGAAATGTGTAAAACTGCATCAAGATTAGACAATACCACTCAGTCAGACTGTCGTTACTTTTCTCTTCTCTTCTTTTATTTCTTCTTCACTTATTTTTAAAACATTTTCATATACACCACTTAATCATGCTGTTCAATTGGTAATTAATTTCCATATAATAGAAAACTATGCTCAAGCATAAGAGTTACATGAAATCTAATATGAAACCTATCAAATACAACAGCTGTACAAAGTTTTCAATCAACACACAATTCAATGTACCTTAAGAAACTTCCATTACACCATTAGCAGAAAAGCACAAGACAAAATAGATAGATTGCACCCAATTAGTCATATAGGTTACAAAAAATCAGAGCTGGAATAAGGGGTAAGGTCAAATATGGAAAGTACTCTGTCGGGGTAACTAAGAAAAGTAAATTGCCTATAAAAAAAATGACATGTGACCCCAGGAAAAAAAAATTGCTACTTTATTCGATAGACTAGGAACAATAGAAAAAAAGCCAAACCAGTACGGTATCTCTTTCAATCCTGAATATGGCAATAGCCCAGATTTTACCAACCTACATATGTATCTCCCCCATCAATCGGTACTAGTTATTTACATTTGGATTCCTCTTGACTTGATTTGTCCGAGGACAAATGCGAAATGAAAGAAGGACCCTCCTGCTGAGAATTAGATTCTAAAACATCTTTAAAAAAAAAGAAGAGAATAAAGGTGTCTAGATGTGCTTGTGCTTCTCTTGGGGGAGAAGTTAAGATCTGCATAAAGCATATAAACAATGGGAACAATTAAATAGTCTCCAGTCACCTTGGCAATCTAAAACAAATTCAGGCAATCAAAAGCATCATAAATGTTTAATGTAATTTGTAGGCATACATACACAGATACCATAGAGAATAAAAAGAAGGAAATGGCAAGTGTTTTATCTAGTACCATGAGCATACAGTGTGTGTAATATCTTGCAGAAGAAGTATTTTTTTTTTTTATAAATCTTGCAGAAGAAGTATTAAAGAAGATTAAACTGGAACTTTATTTTAATTAACAAAACTTTTTTTTTTTTTTTGATAAGTAACTTAAAAGTGTATTGAAAAAACACAGCCCCGTACATAGGAAATGTACTAAAAAGGCAAAGACATCAAGAAATCAAAGTACAATACTCAAGCAACCCAGAAAGGGAAATACAAGAAAAAGAAGGTAAAACCAAACACCATTCGAGAAGAGTAGAAAAGAAAAAAGACTTAAACTCAAGAATGGACCATTCACGATCCTCAAAGCTTCTCGAATTCCGTTCCCGCTAGATACACCACATCAAACAATGCGGCACAATCCTCCAAACAACTATATTACGATGCCGCCTGAAATTGCAAGACCAGCAATCCAACAAATCCGCTACCCTTTGCGGCATCACCCAACAAATACCAAACAAACAAAAGATCATACTCCATATCTCAGATGCAATAGGACAGTGAAGGAGGAGATGATCTACAGATTCCCCACACCCTTTGCACATATAACACCACTCAAGAACAACAAAGTGCCTCTTCCGAAGATTATCAATAGTTAGAATCTTGCCTAAAGCCGCAGTCCAAGAGAAAAAAGCAACCCGAGGAGGAACCTTCGATTGCCACACCATTTTCCAAGGGAAGGGAATGGCAGTAGATGGGGAAAGAGAATGATAAAACCCACTCACCTTAAAACCTCAACTGCAGGTTGGCTTCCAACAAAGTTTGTCAGCACCAACACCCCGGACCTTTGTGGAATAAATTAGGACCAAAAACGAATCCAAAGAAAATGACTCTTGGTCATTCACTAAGCGACGAAACTGAATGTCCCAAGTAACTCTCTCATTAGCGTAGCTCATAACCTCAAAGACCGAAGCCTCTCTTGTCCTACTAATATTATACAAATCTGGAAACTCCTCCTTAAGAGGGCGATCCCTACACCACACATCATCCCAAAACTTCACACGAGAACCATCACCCACATCATATCAAAGGCACTTGGAAAATTTCAACCAACCACCTCTAATGCACTTCCACAAACAAACACCATAAGCCCCCGACACAGATTTTGTGCACCAACCACCCCACTCATTCCCATACTTTGCCCCAATGACCCTTCTCCAAAAGGCATCATTCTCCCAACCATAACGCCACAGCCATTTGGCTAATAGGGCATTATTAAACCTTCTCAAGCACCGAATGCCTAACCCTCCATTCTTCACTGGCCTACAAACCTTAGACCAATTCACTAAGTGAATTTTACGATCATCCCCAATACCAGACCAAAGAAAATCCCTTTGTAACTTCTCTAACCTCTTAGCCACCTTAGCTGGAATAGGGAAAAGAGAAAGAAAATAAGTAGGTAGGCTAGAAAGAGTACTCTTAATAAGGGTAACTTTACCCCCCTTGGATAAATACAATCTCTTCCAACCAGCTAGCCTTTGCTCCATCTTCTCCAAGATAGGATTCCAAATAGACTTATCTTTAAAAGACGCACCCAAAGGGAGACCTAAATATTTCAACGGAAGAGCAGACTCCCTACAGCCCAGAGTCTCCACTAACTCATGAAAATTAGGCACATCCCCGACTGGAACCAATTCAGACTTTCTTAAATTAATTCTTAGCCCTGACACCTCCTCGAATCTAGAGAGAATCCCACGCAGAGCTGTTATATGAGTGCTGTCAGCGTCACAGAAAACAAGAGTATCATCCGCGAACAATAAATGAGACACCGACATCAAGGAACCAGCTTCATTTCCAACTGTGAAACCCGAAAACTGGCCAGTTGCAGTAGCCGCAACCAACATACGGCTCAAGGCCTCCATGACAATATCAAAGAGAAAAGGGGATAAAGGATCACCTTGCCGAAGTCCTCTAGAACTCCCAAAAAAATCAGAAGGACAGCCATTGATCAAAATGGAGAATTTAACAGTTGAAATACAGCACCTGATCCACCTTCTCCACTTTTCAGAAAAACCACACTGCTGTAACAAAAACATGAGAAACTCCCAATTCACATGGTCGTACGCTTTCTCAATGTCCAGCTTGCACAATACCCCCAGAACCCCCGCCTTCAATCGACTGTCTAAACACTCAGAGGCAATAAGAACAGAGTCTAAAATCTGACGACCTTTAACAAAAATGAAAGGAAAAACACTTCTTCTTCTTTTTTTTCCCCTTTTTTTCTTGTAAGTTTTGACCCTACCAAGACCTTTTTTTTTTTTTTAAAGTTTTGACCGTAGCCCTTCTCTCTCTAACATCTTGCAGCAAAACTGTGACTGAAACCCTTTATGTTATTAGACTATGTTGGGAAAGGGAAGGCATACAATTACAATTTATACAATAACTCTTTTTGATAAATATACTGTTGATAACATTATAAAGAACTCTTTCTTTAATTACAAATGCCTATATAGAAGATCCAATCCCAAGGCACTGAGATTCACATATAAACAAATAAAAATGAAAATTGTTTAGACAGAATGCTTTAGATTAATGCATAATCTTAACAAGCATACTTCCAACAGAACATTCTTACTGAAATTTCTTTTCTAACATCTGTCTCTCACTTTAATTTAGATGTTTTTCTATGTATGAAATGAAATATGGGGTCAATTGCCATGCAAACCTGTTAAATGCAAAAACATATCTGGGTTAGTGTATAACAAAGTTTGTGTACCAATAAACTGCTGAAGCAGTATATCTGTAAGGTTTTTTTTGATAGGTAATCAAAGATTTATTTCATAAAAAGGACATCATGTTCACAATGGTGAACACTCTGAACTTAAAACAAATACAAGTACCTCAAGAAGAGATACGAATAGAAAGAAGAAATTCAGAAATGGAAATACAATGTGTAAAACCCCAAATTCTACCTGACTGAAATAAGGTCCCAACTAGTATAGGATTCAAAAGATCTACTGATCTCACAATATCTTCAAAAGTACGATTATTATGCTCCCACCAAATTAACCATGCCAAAAAATCTTTCATTACATTACATTTTATTTATAATTGTCCTACAATGTTTCATTTTCTTCTGTACTCCATTGCAACATCCTGAACTTGTAGACATGATGCATGTTAAACAAACATAGAAATTGACACTAACTATATCATGAAAATGATGACCATCAACAAATAAAGAGAAGACAATCCAATTGGAAATCATCCATCTTAACTCCCATACCCATTACTTGGCAACAATCCACTCAAGTTAGTGCATGAATATGTTTCCATCCAAAAAAACTGGAAAGCCAATGAACTAGAATCAACATACCAGGAAAAGACAGAAGTACTTGTAGTTCAATGCCCCAACACAATTGACAACCCAAACACAATGATGGTCCATTTTCAAAATACACCTCCCACCTAAAAAAATGCATATATTAATCTTTTTTACATCACATACAACAACATGATGAAAGTTTTGAAGACAGAATGTCATGCAAAGAACTCACAAACAGAACAGTGATGGCAACGCGGTGGTTTAAATTGGTTGCACTTTCGACAAAACCGTATTCTCGGATTTGCTGGGTCTATAGTTGACGGGTTTGTGCCTAAACCTGGTCCATTGTAGTCTGAAGCCACCAATGGATCCATGTCTCCTTTCTCTTCGTCCATTACAGGTCTCCAGTTCGGGGGAACGCCACCCGGATCCGTTAGAACAACAGAAAAGTAGCTCCATAATAGCATCACCAACTACATAACCAAATCAACTTAATAGAAACTTAGTATAATATATTATTTTGCACCACAACCAGTCATCATTGATCATCAAAAACATTCTATTCTTATGTTTGAAATGAATGGAAATGAAAAAAATTGGTACCTTCACCCTTCCTTTTTTTTCCTTTTTTCCTTCTAAACCCTCACAACTTTACACCTTTTTCTCACCTTTGATAACTAAACCTCACAACATACAATTGCTTCCCAATAAACAATTGGTTGCATAGCAGTAGCACACAACCCTTTTTTTATTATACCTTTTCCAATTAACCTAACCCCACTTACATAGTTTCTACAAATTTTCTTTTCTTTGAGAATACAATTCGATATTATCAAAGATACCCAGTTCACATTTAATTCAAATTTATAAAAGAACTTCTAGTAATAAAAGAAAGTATACATATAACCTCAAAAACCCAATTTTCTCTTTGCTGCAAAGGTGAACTCTCCATTAATTGGTGCAACCCTTTTTTCTTTATACCTTTTCCGATTAACCTAGCCCCACTTACTTAGTTTCTACAATTTTTCCTTTCTTTGATTTTCTCGTTGACCAAACAAGCTCAATTCATAACATCTAACAAAATAATGATTAACAAAACAAAAGGGTTTGTCTTATAGTACATAGCTAATTGAAATTTAAGAAGAAAAAAAATACACAAAGATTGAAGAATAGGAAATGGGAAAGTACCAAGGCATGGAATAAGAGCAAAACAACGAGAGCGAAGAGGGAATCGAGAAGAGCACCGTGGAAGAGAGCAGGGCCGTAATTGGCTATGACGAGAGTGTAATAAGAGAGACCCACAATGGCGAGAACCATCAAGATCATGATGGACCCGAGTCCACGCAAAGCCGTACAGAACTTGAACACGTTCCACGCCATTGCTGCACCAGACCTATGCATATCACTTTTTCTTCTTCTTCTTCTCTAGTTCTTTTTGGTTGCAAAAAACAAAAAAGTAAGAGAATAATGATTGATTGGGGAATTTGGTGACTAGAATTGGAAATGTTATATGTATCTGTGGCTGAGGTTGAGAGGTTTTGGTCTTGGTCTTGGTTTTTGATTTATTTAATAATAATAATAATAATAGATAGTTAGATACAAGCATACAACATAGATCATATCCCATCAATCTCATCTTTTGTCCTTGTCATTTTTAGGCCCAAAATGTCTATATTTCTCAATATAGACGTTCTGGTTTTTGGTGGGAATGAGATTGAATTTCAGATCTTTTATTTAACAATTCTCTGATAAGTTTATAAAATGTATTATAAACGAGTACGAGCTATGAATGAATAACTCTGTTCATAAATAGCTTGAGCTAGTTTGTTCATGTTTGTTTGTTTATAAACAAGCTAAACTTAAACCTTAATTTCAGGCCAGACAACAAATGTTGTTAGTGAACAAGTTTATGAACAATAAGACTAAAAAAAAAAAAAAAACCAAGCTTAGGTTGGTTTATATGCTTTGTAATAAGTTTGATATGAGCTTGAACAATCAAGTGTTTGTTTGGAAGCAATTTTAACTTTTTGCTATATATAAAAGCTAAAAAACAAAAAACTATAAGCTAGTTCCAAACACACACTAATTCAAATCTTACTAAACTTTTAATTAATTAGGTGTTGAGACTACTGGTCCAAACCAAATATGATTGATAATATACTTGGTATGAGCTTGATAATGCACTTTTTTTTTCTTTTCTTTTGGAGAAGGAGCTTGATAATGTACTTATATTGGATATTGATTTCAAAAGCTTAATATTAAGCTCAAGCTTGGCTTAATTAAAAAATCAAGTCAAGCCAAGCCGAGCTTAAGCTCAAACATTGTTTTTTAGGCTTGGTTCAAGCTCAAGCCAAACTTAAACATTTAACATTTATTATCGAATTGAGTTTGAACATTTAATACTCGATAAAGCTCGTTTCTTTGCAGCCCTTATCAATTTAAGTCCTAAACTTTTCGGGGTTTACTTTAATTAGATCTAGAATCGACAAAGCGTGCGTTTGCTTGAGGATGTTTGTGCATTTTGCGTTTTTTTGACTGGTCCCACGATACTGTTCATAGACCAGCCAACTTGTGAAAAACGAGTGAACAGTATTTTGCTTTTTAAAAAATATTTTGCTACAATATTTTCAGTAATGAGTTTTTAATTTTTAGTAAAATAAGCAATATCCAAATAGATCCAAAGTCCACTATGTTTTTGACGATGGAATTCTACCTACTATAGAAGACATTAATAAGAATTTAGTCCAAGTTTTTAATGTAAAATTTTAATTGGGTTAGGCAAATGTTTTGGTAAATGGGCCTTAACTTCTTCTTTTTAGTTTTTTTAACGAGCTTTTCCTTCTCTTTTGTCTATACTCTTTACTATAAAGCCCTGGCTGGTGATTATACTCTCTTCTAAAGTTCTATGCGGTTTTTTTGGTATACAAAGTTCTATGCGGTTGATGCAATAGTTTCATGATTTATTTATTTATTTTTTTGTTCTGGAATAAATGTCTTGTACTACAGAAGGTGAAAAGGGATTACAACTAGGAAGAGGTTTGTCACAACAACAACAAAAAAGTTTGAAATGGTCCATTTACATGAGGAGTGAGGAGCTTGATTAGCCTCTCTAGAAACCTAAAAGAACACACAGCATGATTAGCCCATTTGCATTAGGTCCACTGTGCAAAATAGCAACCACCATAGATGAGCATGATAAAAGCCCAAAAAATCTACGTAGGATAATACTAACAGGCAAAAGAAGTTTAAGTATAGCTGTGATTCAAAACCACAGGGATTCCAAAATTCATGCCTTTCCAAAGATGATTTCCTTTGGGCTGAGGCAAAGGCAGCTTAGGCCAAGAATCCTCTATTGTGGACTCTTTTGAATACAATTTAGTTTAGTGTTGTTTGAAGGGGATGCTTAAGGGATTTTGGATGCCATCACTGGGAAAGTTGAGGAGACTCCTTGGGAAATTTCTAATCTTGTTTGTGATATTTCTTCCTTGTTGATGATCCATGATCTTTTGTTCCCAAGGGTGCTAATGTATCGGCCCACAATTTGGCCTCCTAGGCCAGCTTTTGTAACTCCTAGGGCCTGCAACATTTTCTCTATCCCTCCTTGGTGTGCATACAACCCATCAACCCGACAAAACCAACCCAACATTATGTTTTGTGTTGGTTTTCTTAGATTAATGGGTTGGATTGGATTAGGATTTTAATGTGTGCCTTGGGGCTAGGTTAAGTTTGGATTGATAGTTTTTCAAAACATTATATATATAAAGTTATTTTATTATACTTATTTTAATTTTTTGTGTGATTTATTTTGGTATTTAAAAAATTAATTTTGATTAATTTGAAAATTTGAAATATAATTAAAGTATATTATGTGACTTGTAATAATATATTGAAAAAAATATTTAAATAGTTGACAAAAGTCCAATTTTTTACGAGGTATGAAATATGGAAAGCTTTGTGATTGATCTTTAAATTTTTTTTTTTTAAAAGAAGAAGAAGAAGAAGAAGGAAAGAAAATATATATATATATATATATATATAAGTAAGCATAACCCACTGACTCATTTGGGTTTGGTTGGTTTGATTTTTACACATATGATGGATTGGAACCCTACCCAACCCATGCACACCCTTACATGGAGGGCTCCCCGATTTCTTCTTCCTTTTTGTTATCAATAAAGTATTTCATTAATTAGAATATATATACACACACATGGATGGAGATACAAATAAAGCATAAACACACTGTCCATAACACATCCCTATTTTTCCCAAAAAAATCTGCACAAAAATTTATTTCATAGTATTTATGATTGAATTAAAAAATTCAAAATTTTTTTTTTTTTTGGGTACAAAGGGGAAATTTTATTTATTCAAACAAACAGTTTATGAGAGTACATAGTTTGTTACATAGCACTTTCTAAGAGTGCCCATTTGACAAACATCCCTAAGATACTTTTCATACACAAAACTCGGGCATGACTCATATACAAAAATTCTATCCATTTGCAAGCTTCCCCTTTTAGTTAGTCCATCAGCCACTTCATTAGCCTCCCGGTATATGTGAGTAGGAAGGACGATCCACTCGCGAGTGATAAGGGACCTGCAATCATTAAGTAAAACATAAAGTTGCGGCACATAAGCACCATCATGTGTTAGTCATTGCATAGTCAGGGTAGAATCTATTTGTAAATTAATATGTTTAAACCCCAGATTTCAAGCCAAATTTAAACCAAGCATATCTCAAACTAAATGAGTGATGAGAGAAAAGTTATTACATACCACAGGTTATGGGAAGCATGCTTAGCCATGACCCACAACATGGGCCACTACGTTAAGGAGGTTCTTATAATCCAAGTAACATGGCACTTAACATGTCAGATTGTGATGTTTCATTCACAAGTTAATTCAACGACTTAGCATGTCATCCATTTCTGCAATAAATTCCACCTATTCTGTTGTAAAGTCATTACAAATTGATTCATCCCTTATGGTCCATTGTAGAGTTGGGTGAAAATATGCTAATTTTGGATTAAATTTACTTTACTCTACTCTACTTCACCTCCCTCTCTCTCAATTCAAACAAACCATTAAAACCACAACATTCTGCCACAACTAACCTTGTAATCCCAAATTCTTCTAGAGAATGAGAAACCACAGCCCATTTTTCCTTGTTATCCCGAATGAGTGCCCTTCCCCTTGTTAGTCATGGATGGCTTCCAACCGACCCATCTATGCTAAGTTTATAGAAACTTTTTGAGGGCGGAAGCCATCCTCCGAATTTCTAAAATTATAGTACTAGTTTGTACTCACAAGTCACACTTTTTACAATAGTTGTGTGTTTAGATATATCTTATTTTTGGTAACTTATTTATATAATGAGACATAAAAAGTTAAAAGCTAAAAAGTTTGATATTTGAATCTACCATTAACATCACTTTTTTCACTTAATTATAACCATTCATCTCAATCAATCGGAGTCATGCTATAGCTACAAACTTTTTTATAATGTATTTACAAACTATTGATGTGACAAATTCTTACAAATTTTCATTTGAATCCAACCACAAATATCATTTTTTTTATTTACATTATATTATATTAATACTAGTTTATTATATTAATTCTAGTTTCTTTGTAAAAAAAAAAAATAATTTTAACATTTTACTAGACTATAAACCACTTCCTGAATCATAATATCATAATAGATCTCAAAAAATATCAACCCCACGAGTCTTTTTTATTTTTTGAGAAAAATCAATTCCATGAGTCCAAGAGTCCAAGACGGCAAGACCCCATTGGGACTCACATTTATTAACTTCACATGTAAACCAACATTTCTCTCTCTCTTACGTTAGACTTGGTGTGGATGTGGCTTGTGAATTGTGATCCACCGCAGCCGCAGGGACGTTTATCTGTGGGAATAAATGTGAGCAGTTGAGGCATAAATATTGGCGTTGGAGAATTAAACATGGCTATAAATGTGACAACCTTCCTTTTGATGTAGTCATAAATGAATGAGATTGACAGAGTCTAAGATTTTAGCTGCTTCAATCATTTCGAGAACAACACTTTCCCACTTTACTATCAACATTGTGATTTTTTTTAAAATAATAATCCCATATCGGTAAGGTGTGATATTGTGAAGGAATTTATCACTTGTTTTGTAATACTAATGGTTACATATAGTTTTGGTGTTAGCATGTGAGTGTATTTCCTTATCTCATCCCCTTCCCCAATATGTGTGTGTCTTAGATAATATTGTTTATAGATATAATATATCGAAAGATTAGAGATTAAATTGACACATAATATAAATGATAAACAACAAATAAGTATTTTTTTTTTCTTATTTGAAAAATAAAGCATCCTTAATCTTTTGGTATTATATCAAAACGATATTGTCCTTAATAATAAGAGTGAGCATTTTTCATTTATCAGAGACTAAATTGACACAACAGTAAAGAGTTAGAAACCAAATTACCACAATACAAAAATAGTATGATCAAATTTATGCATTTAAAATATTAGAAATTAAATTGACAGTAAATGTTCAAAAATAGATAATTTACTCAAAAAAGGAGCTTGTAAATATAATTAGTGCCTCACACCACTTAAACCTTGCATCGTGTTTTGATGTGTTACTACTTGGGCACTAATTGAGTTTATCATTACTAGAATCTAAAATTTTCCAATTCCCAGTTATGATGGGTCTTAAAAACTTTCTAGTTTCTACTACTGCGCCACCTTGGTACGAACTTTGTGATATTTCTCCATTATTATTTCCAATTCTTTTACCACCACCCTGACCCTGATGGTAGGTAGGGTTCAAAATGGATTCACATTAAAAGGAAGACTTAAATTCTTAATTAATGTGGAGTGATACTGTAGAAGAGCAGACAAAGGCATTGAACGTGGAATGAATTGAATGGTTTTTATTTTTTATTTTTATTTTTATCCGGAATATGAAGGGGAAAACATAGTAGTTAGTTTCATGGAACTTACAAAGAGTTTGTAAAGAAAAAAAAAAACATTGATGTGGAGTAATTGATGATAAATGCAATTATTATAATTTGCACCCAAAGATACTACTAGTCACCTTAAAAGGAACAATGTCCCTTAATTTGATTCTCAAAAAAAAAAAAAAAAAAAAAAAAAAAATATTGTTCTTAATTTGGTAGGAAAAATTAACAAATCCTTTAAGGGTATTTGCTATAAGAAATATTTTTAAAAACTTTTTATGTAAAAAGAAAATTAATTTTTTTTTTATGGTTTTTTATATTTCTCATAAAAATGATAAAATTTTCTAAATTTTTTTACTAACAAATATTCTAAAGATACCTGTTAACTTTCCTCAAATTATTTATAACAAGATCCTAATTTCATATAAGCATGGCTAATTTAATTTATTGATATGCATCAGCCACAATGGCAGAAAAACATTCACACATTCACACTTGCACCGAATATTTTTCTTCAAAATGAATTTACTGTGTATGTGTGTACCACTGTACCTAGACAAAAGGTGGCGACTTTTCTCGTATGCATTGCACATTACACACCATCCGTGCTCCCTCTTTGTTTTCAGACTAAAATGGCCATAACATAAAACCATGGGGATGTCAAGGAAATCTAATGGCTAAGCCAAGCATATTTTCGTTTCTAACCATTCATGAGTCTCGGTTCTTAATCTTCTCTAAGTAATGCGATAGTTACAAACTATTTTACAATATTTTTACAAATTGTTGATATGGTCAACTTTTTATTGGTTTTCATTTAGGCCTACTATTAACATTACTTTTTCATTTACTAATAATTATTCACTACATCAGTAGTTTGTAAAAAAGTTTGTATCTCTAGTATTATTATCTTCTCTAGGTAGGTTTTATCAAAGTAATGCAATATTCACATAATTTTCAACATGTTCATAAATATTTTAGGAACTTCATATCCACTTTCCATGTTAAACTACAAAATAACATGTTTCAAGCATTTTTTTTTAAATCAAAACTAGTAGCAGATGAAAATTATGTTTATGCAGAAAAAGAAATGTTAAAAGAGTTTTGCTAAACTGGTACTTATATATGCTATGACCTTAGCAAGTTGCCCATCAATCCATCACATGCTTGATCCTTTGAATCAAAATCATCCTTGACGTGGTCAATAGACAGACTCAATAGTCAATACCAATTGTTCCCCTATATATGGATCATCATGATGAAATAAGACAAAAATCTGAGCGTGTACCATGCGCTATGTCTGATCCAGAACTCTTGCTAACAAGAGTTACTCCTCTACATGCGTTTCTCAACCATGGTTGATGATTACATGACGACGAAAATACAACCTAACAAGAAAATGAAAGAAAACGAAAGGAGCTTGAAACAGAAAAAGTACACTCCCAACTAAAAGCACATGATAAATTTTTAAGGAAAATGCAAAGACAAACTATTTTGCAAGTATTATGTGTCGATAAAAAATTGGTAAGTAAACAAATAATATTTGTGGTGCTAAGATAAAAACTAGTAAGAATTTAATATATCAATGTACAATTTGTAAAAATATTACAAAATAGTCTGTGTGGCGGGAGTGTTACTCAAATTTTAATACCAATATAATAATATATTAAAACTTTGGATAAAGTTTAGCTACAAAATTAGTTGTACCTTAAGGCAACAACCTTACTCAATAAAATAAATATTACTTTATATTTTAAAAATTTAACCGTTGGATTGCATGTTCTTTACACTTTTAATACACACATCAAATTTTGTATCAATCGGATATTATTTACTATATGATGTATAAGCTTACATTTTATGCATAATTTTATACTATAAAATTTTGCAATTTAAACACTTTATTGATGACATACCTATTAATCTTCAATTTTCTAGAAATTTTGCAAGTATGAAGTATATAAGAAGAAAATGTAATCTAATAGTAGATTTTTCAAAATTCACCTCCAATAAAAAAGATATTAAGTAAGATTGTAGCGTTAAGTTATAACCTATTTTGTAACTAAACTTTTTCCTAAAACTTTTTTAAAATAATGCATTAACAAATATCTTAAGATAAAAATATTATCGGTATATTAAATTTTTTTTAAAATAATTTATTAACAAATGTACACTTTTATTTTGTCTTTTATTTATTTATTTATTTTTTTTAAGAAGGACCCTTTTATTTTGTTAGATGGAGCAAAAAGGCAACCCCAAAAAAAAAAAACCCCATAAGAAACATGGCTCATTCTTCTTCTTCTTCCTCTAAATCTCCTCTTCCTCCTCCTCACCTATCATCACACTTCACTCCAGTAAGTACACAAACATATATAGATATTAATTAAAACATTAACATAAAACAATTGGAAATTAATGTTTAATTTGATGCAGTTTTTTTATGTTTGTTTGTTGTAGATTCAAGAATTTGAAAATGAAGATGGGTATAGCGATGAACAAAGGCAGAGTAGAGAGACTACACCAAGTGCGCCAAAGCACCACCCTACTCCACTTCATCAGCCTCACAAAATTATTGGCAAACCCAAGAAGATTAAGCAGTCAGATTCTGATGCCAATGGAGTCGAAGATGGTACTACTGCAGTGCGTTGCAACAAGTGTCGTCCACACTCGCGTGAGAAAATCTCTGTGGTTCCACTCGACAACAATGGCCTCAACAAGCACTCTACTACTTCTTCTTCTTCGTCGATTGCAAGTCCCAATGGCATATTCAAGTCCATATTTTTATCTTTAACGAGGAAGAGCCCGAGGTCTAGTCCCTCAGAGGCGGCGAGAGAGGAGCAGTGGAAGAATATTGCAGTGGCTGAGCTCTCACAGAAGCTTATTCACGCTACAGGAAAGAGAGATGAGGCTCTTCTTGAAGCTTCAAGGCTTAAGCACTCCATGGCTGAGCTAGAGAAGAAGCTCAACAAGCTCGAAGTCTATTGCTATAACTTGAAATCTGGGCTCCAAGAATGTAGCACCACCAACTCGCCGTATCAAATGGGAATAAAGACTAGCTGCAGTAATGGACACAGCTCAATCGGGCTTAATGACAAAGTGATTGAACACTTTTTGGTTTCTGTTTCGGAGTCTCGGTCTTCGGTCAAGCTATTAAGCCGTTCGCTCACTATGCAACTTAGGAACATGGGAAGCAAAGTATACGAAAGAATTTCAGTTCTCCTCCAACCTTATGATATAAAATTCTCACTCTCAAAGAACCCAAGAAGTTTGGTGTTTTACCTGGAGGCTTTACTAAACAAGGCTTTTTATGAAGATTTTGAATCAATTGGGTTTCGAAGGAATGCCTCGAATCAAATCTTGGACCCGATTGATAGGTGCACGGCTAACTTCGAGTCCTTCAACTTTCTTCGTGGTTTGAAATGGGAAGAAGTGTTGAACAAGGGGACAAGGCATTTCAGTGAAGAGTTTAGCAGGTTTTGTGACAGGAAAATGAGTGAAATTGTGGCCATGTTGGGTTGGAACAGGGCTTGGCCAGAGCCAATTTTGCAAGCCTTCTTTGTTGCTTCAAAGAGTGTGTGGTTGGTTCACCTTTTAGCCAACTCGGTGCACCCGAGCTTGCCTATATTTAGAGTGGATATAGGGGTGGGGTTTGATGGGGTTTACATGGAGGACATGGGTGGAGATAAGTTGAGAAGGTTGGTTCCATCTGTGGTTCGTATCATGGTTGCACCTGGATTCTATGTCTATGGCAGTGTGGTTAGGTGCAAGGTTCTATGCAGGTGCTGTAATGACACCAACTACGATCAAAGTAATGGTGAAGGCAAGGGTTTAATTGTATGAACTTAATTCTTAAACATTATGAGCATTCTGTAATACTTTTTGTACTTGTTCTGCTTAATTGTTACATGGGGTTGTTTATGATGGGTGCCTATGTTTCGAGAATTTGGGTTGTGGGGTTTTTTTTTTGGGGGGGGGTTGGTGTTAGAGTCTTGGATCTCTTTGTTTTATTCTCTGTCTCGTCTACTGAGATCTTTATCATTTTCACTCATTGGTACATGGGGATAATTGGATTCTGAATCTGTATGAAGTATGATCTAGATAACTTTTGATGGGTCCTAGCTATGTGGATATTAATATTATTATCAACTAGGGAAGCTGAAACAAAGGAAATGGAAAACAACCATGTGAATAGAATCAAAGGAAGCTTTTCTAGTGAATGATTTTTGGATTTTATGAATTCAATTTATCATTTTATATGAGTATTGATCTTGTTATGGAACGACGAAAGCCAGTTCTCTGTGAGAGTCCAAGCCTCAGCTGGGAAGTGCAACTCAATACACCAAAGAGGTACAAGTCTATTTGCAAGGACAAGGTGTATTTCTAATAAATGTTTCCTATCCTACCCAATCCAAAAAAAGAAGAAGAAGGGAGATTTGGCAAAAACTAGAGATTTCATGTTCAAGTGCAAATTATTACAAGCGCTAGTATAAGTATAAAAAAAAGTAAAAGGGAATAAGATATTCATGGGGATTTTTTTTTGAGGAAAAGATATTCATGGGGATTGATTGTGAAGATTATGTTAAAGCTCAATATAAAGTAGAACCCCAAGTCTGCAATTGATTGAAACTTCAATTATCCTTATTGCAGTGGTGCTGCCAGAATCTTAATATTTACTTACATTATGACGCAACTATTCAAATTTAATGATCGGATAGTTCCAGAGTCTAACGGCATAATGGTTTTCTGGAGTACCTACGTTTTTGAATGACATTGAGAGTACCTATCTTGTTTCTACATGAAAGGCCGCTGTTTAACTTTCCTTTTACTTCTTGAGATTGTAGCATTCTTCGCGTACTCTATGATCGAATGGTGTGTTTAGACAGTAAGATTTGAAAATTTGGATTTGACTTTGAGTGATTAAAATTCAAATACTTTGTTTGGATAGTTTTGAAAGATCAAGGAGTTAGATTTGAAATGACATCTAAAATCAATGGATTTGAAATCAAGACATTTCAAATTTATTGATTTAAAATCAAAATTCAAGTTTCCAAACGCAACCAAAATTCTACTCCAACGTTCCTGGGTAGATACTAGTAGGTGGGTCACCTATGTGTAGTAAAATTTTGGTTATGTCAAAATTTATCAGCATTTTTGTTTTTGACAGGATCATTTAGACAGACTTGCTAAAAGAATATTTGGTTTTTGTCTGTCCTGTGCTTCGGTTGTTTCTTCATGCCTTGAAGGAAACCACAAGAACGATAAAAGTTTACATTTTAGGATTAAGATTCTTTAGAATTTTAAAGAACTTCTCTGATCCATACATTTGAAATGAGTAAACTGCATTTATTTTGTAACCAAAATTTAAATAGATACTGACTTCCTAACCGTAAACTTTTATTCATCTGTTGGATGAGTGATAAAATCCAATCTCACACATATCAAAATAGATTGATAGGATTTTAGTAATCTCATGGTGAAATTACCCTAAGAATTCATGAAGATTCTAATAATTTTTTAATGATCGGATACATGTGAACTTAACGGACTATTGCATCAAATGTCTGGATCGTGAAGATACGGAAGGTTTGAACCACATACGTATAAACAACAATGCAAGAAGCCAACGACAAGGGAAGGTCATAAAGAACAATGCAAGATACCAGCAAGTCCTTAGTTGTTTTATGTTCCCAATTTAAAATGTCAACGATTTTGGGAGACTCCGATCATATCAAAGAGGCTTTCAAACGACCTTAATGTGAGAATTTTAACCTTCTCTTTTGCAAAATTGTTAAATGTTGTTTTGTTTTCAAGGACCCCAACCAGCTGACAGCAAAAGAAATATACAATATGAAGAGCAGAAAAAGGGCTCTGTTTATAGTACAAGTTAAAAACTAAAAAGTCACAGCACATCAAAGATTCAGATAGAACAACCTTGATCCCTAGAAATAATGTAGCAGCTATATCCAAAGAGACAGATACAGACAACTGAAAACTAATACCTCTGCTAAACATAACATCAATGTATAAGTTACTGTTTGACAAAACTAAAGTTCAAAGAACTAGTAGGGTTGGAACAAAATTATAGAATATCAAAATTTCCTGAGAAAAGAATTTGGCCCATGGTATACAAAATGTGACATCAAATATGCTTTCGTGTGTCAACTTCAAAACAAGTGCGGATGGCCACTTATGATAAACATTCTCCAAAGTTTCCTAGACTTCCATATTAATACAACCCTTTTTTTCACTGGTACAATACATGCTCACAAAATCTTGAATCCATGGCCTCACCCTCGAGGTCTTGACTTCACCTTTTACAAAGAGAGGTGTTAATTGAGTTAAACTTTATTGGCATGTTCTACAAAAATGCCGTGTAAGACCAGAGGCAACTAGAAAAGCAGTTAATTTTCGTTGACATTTGATACATCATACAACATATTTATGATGCATCTAGTACTGTGCAAAGGAGGATCAAACAAATAGTGCTAGAGAGCTCCTACAGTTATCATGAAAGCACCACCAAAAGATAGTGACAGATGAATTTTGTGAACTTCAAAATGAAGTCCAACCGCCTCCTGGATGCCAATTCAACATAGCATTAGACAGCCCAGCATGTTCATCATGTGTGTGTGTATATAACTTAATGTCCATCATATCATGATTCATTGCAAGAAACATAAATAAATCAAAATCATCCATTATTTACTAGAAACAATCGATGATTTAATTTTTCAATTTTTTTCTTTCTTTGATAGGCAATCTAATTCTTCAAATCTATTAGTAAATTATCTGATAAATGATAGGCAAGAGAAGATAAGTTAACTTTACCACTAAGATACAAAACTACAAGCAGTCATCTGCAAGATTGTGAAGAAACAGCATCAACATTAGAACCCAGATCTGACCAAGCAATGCTGTCTTCCTTTTGCATGTAATCGCCATCTACCCCACTAACAATACCTTCAAAATCCTCATTCTCAGTCTCCTCAGCAACCTCATCCTCAAAACTACATACATTATTCTTCGACTCCGGGTTATATGTCCACTCCAATCTTTTCAATGATTGTGAAGAAACATCACCATCAGAATCCAGCTCCCACCAAGCCTTGTTATCCTCTTGTATATTATCATCAACTACCCCACTAAAAATTCCTTCAAAATCCACATTTTGGGTCTCCTCAACAACCTCATCCTCAAGATCATATACCTTTTTCTCCACCTCAGGGTTATATGTCCACTCCAATCTCTTCAAAATGTCACGGTCCTTCCATTTTCCAACGACCGATTCTGCCTCCTTCTTAGCCTTCCCCATCAAAATTTCACTCCATGAAAACCCTGCATCCGCAACCCTCTTCAAAGCCCCATCATTCACATCCCCCACAACAACCGTCTTCAAACATCGCAACTTTGCCTCCTTCAAAACATCCACAAAATCCGAATCATCTGACACAAGCACCATACACTCAACTCTCCTCCTATCCATCATATCCACCATATGATTCTTCAAAGCAACATCTGCAGCTTGTGGCTTATTCGACACAGTGCGAACCCAAAACCCTGCCCGCTTCAACTCATCAGCCAAACCATACCCCACCTTTGGAGTCAAAATATCCCTTGCAGCATTCTTATACTTCTCCATCTTCATGGAATACTTAGCCACTAACTTCACCCTCATCTTCCCCCTTGCTGACTCTATTTGATTCAACCTTTTTATCTGCTCACGCTCATGAATTTGCTTGAAATGATTTACAAACTTCTCATTTGAATAAAAATTCCTCCCACAAACCCGACAAAGACACGACTCAACTGTCTTAATCACACCCCTATTCTCCAATTGATTCAATATTTTCCTCTCTTTTCTTTGCTCCCTAACAACCTGTGGAACATGGGTAAATGCATGATGATTTGCATATGCCACCATGTATCTAACAACCCCAAAAGACGCCATTGCTGCCTTTAGCTTGACAGCAGTGTTGTATGGCGGGAATGAATTTGGTGGTTTATTGTCCAAATCCCAGAAAATTGCAACATTGTTTTTGGTAATTTTTGGTCTCAAAGGTGATGATGGGTCCCAAGAATTGAAGCCCGATTTCGATTCAAAGTGACAAGATCTACTCAACAAGGTAAAAGGGTCAAGGATTCGTAACATTCTGAGTTGAGTTGTGCAGAAAAGTTTGAAGGATTTAAGTAACACAACCATAGGTAGAGTGTTCTCCTCAATGGAATCATAATCTAAAAAATTGGAATAGAAAATATAGCCAAGAAACTCAAGTGGACCAGTGAAAAGGAAAAATGAATTGACTTTTACAAGAGTAGTTTATAGCCTCAACTCCAACACACAAGCTGATTCACACCGTTGCTGAACTATAAGATCTGCAACCATAAATTATTTTATTATTTTAGTAATCCTTTAAAAAAAAAAAACCCCATCAAAAGATTCAAAACTGATTAGTGTATTACCAATTATAATATATTTCAAGCCATGCTAGCTTTCTAATGTGTAACATTAACATTCAGTCTACCACACATGTAAGTCCTTTAATTACCTATGGTTTGCATTGAGTTTTGATTTGTCAATATGTGGATTAAAAAATAAACAGTACCCACTTTGGGATCATATCCTTTATTACCCTTTAATATAAATCAAAAGCAAAGAAAATTAAATCTCAGTGGAATCAAGTATATATAACTCTTTAAAATACCAACCCAAATGTCTTTCCTATACAACTAAATATCACATAAACAAACCAATTATATGTTTAAAAACAAATGAATGGTAGCAAAGATGATAAAGAAATAATTGTACTTCTTAAAGAAAATCAATTATATCTTTAAGTTACTTCTTTTAAAGTTGGGTTTGTAACTAAGAAAAAAAAAGTTCAAGCAAACGTTACCTTCATTCCAATCACTTAGAAAATTCCCATCTTGAACATCCCTCTCTCTCTTTTCTTTAAAAAAAAACCTTTCCAATACATGTATTTATTTAATCTAAAACGTTTGCTTCTAGGTCAAGGACTAAGTTCATCAATATCTTTTGGAAACTAGTTTTTTCTCTTAAATATAGCCAATATAGGCTTCAACAATAGAGACCATATCACTCACATTTCTACGCTATATGGCTAGCCCTTTAAGAAAAGAAAAAGGGCTATCATTGAAGCCTATATTGGCTATATTTAAAAGAAACACTAGTTGCCAAAAGATGTTGATGAACTTAGGCCTTGACCTAGAAGTTTTAGACTAAATAAATATATGTATTGGAAAGGTTAATTAAAAAATAAAAAAGAAAAGAAAAATAAAAGAGAAGGGTGTTCAGGATGGGAATTCTCTAAATGATTGGACTGAAGTTAAATTAAAAGTATAGCTTAACAAAAAAATTTTGAAGTACAGAAAACTGCTACAAGCTGCATATACCTTCCAAGTTGATTTTGAATCCCCTGTTTGGACTACCGAAGAATTTCATGCAATAATTATATATATATATATATATATATATATATATATATATAACTAAGCGATCAGTCAATAATTTGGCCCTGCCTAATCTCTCTCCCTGATCTCTCTGTTCATATCAGAAAAATAATGCACGCCCACACGCACATATCACTTCATGATAACCAAATAACTTGAACAAACATCTTTTACACTAATCCACATTTAGTTGCCAAAATCAAAAAAAAGTTTCCACTAAAGAAAAGAACTATCTCAAATTCACCAAACCCTCCAGCACCAGTAAGTAAGGGTGAGGTAATTATAAGTAGTTGATTGAGCTAGGAACGACCATTGATCCGGACAGTGAGATTTTTAAAGGCCAATTCATTGTTTTTTTTTCACACGTGTTTTAGCACCGATTTGTCCCATTTCCAATATCATGAAACCGCCAATAGCTTAACCTATACTCATTTTTCCTTTACTCAACACAACTAATCAAGGCGAACATGCACGAATGTCATAATCAATCGGCTCAATTGGTTAAACACGTATGCCACCCGAGCCTCAATTTACTGGCTTACTCTAACTATCTCAAATCCTAGTAATAATAACAACTATTGTTCTTCAAAAATAGTATGACGGTCGAAGCTACACTATCAATTTTTGCTAATAGATGGATTATCCATTGAAATACATTGTTATAGTACTTGATCAAATGCATTCCTAACTGCAACTAATATAAATGACCGATTCAAGTTAAATTATTCACTAAGCTTGACTAATTAGTTTCAATGTCTTACTAATTACACCAAATTAGAAAGAACTAATTAAATGGAGTAAAAGATAAACATACTGTCAAATCGTGTAAATTACACACACACAAAAATTGATTAATTAAGAATGAAAGAAAGCAAAGTGAGTGAGAGAGAGAGAGAGAGAGAGATTGAACTCACGGTCGCGGCTGGTTTGTCTGAAATTATTGTAGTCGGTGCCATAAGACGACGTCGTATCGGAATGGGACATCGACATAGTCTTCAAAGCCTCTGATTCTCTATGATTCTTACGTAATTGATCGCTCAGAATCTGAAATCACAGAGAGAGAGAGAGAGAGACTGTTAACTGGTTGAGGTTTGGGGTTAGAAAAGGAAGAAAAGAGAGCGTGTGAGAAAGAGAGACTATGGATATTTTATTTTAGGGTCACAAGCCACCCCTGAGGTTTGTGAGCAACTAATAAGTCCAAAACATTTTAAAACCTACCAATTTCGTCCTAAAAGACAATTTTGTCCCTGAACTTAAAAAAAAAAAACGCCGTTACTTTTTTTTTTTTTTTTCTCTTCTTCCTCTGTCTTCTGTCTCTTTCCTCTCCCCTTCTCTTCTGAGTTCTCCATCTCAGAACTCTCTCTCTAATGGAACCTTAGCCACGGCGAAGCCCATGACTTGGTCACCAGCATCAACACCACCACCAATAAAAATCTCTTTCAAAACCAATAGAAACCCCAACAAAAAAAGAAGAAGCAAAAATCCAAGCCAAACAACACACAAAAATCCCTTTGTAAATTCACAATGAAATTTCCTAAAAATCCCAACAAAACCCACCCAAGAAACCAGCAAAAATCTCAGCCAAACAACACATAAATCCCTTTGTAAATTCACAACGAAATTTCCTAAAAATCCCAACAAAACCCACCCAAAAAACAAGCAAAAATCTCAGCCAAACAACACAAAAATCCCTTTGTAAATTCACAATGAAATTTCCTAAAAATCCCAACAAAACCCACCCAAGAAACCAGCAAAAATCTCAGCCAAACAACACAGAAAAATCAACACAACCCCAACTGTCAACCTCATTAAAGAAACCAGAAAAAACACACCATATCACAAGATCAGCTTCATCGTCTCTTGAAGAGATAGTACCCAAATCTGGAATCCAAATATCGTGCCACGATCCACAACGCCGCCGTAAAGAGGATGAGAGAGTCCGTTAGAGAGAGAGTTCTGAGATGGAGAACTCAGAGAAGAAAGGGGGAGAGGAAAGAGACAGATGACAGAGGAAGAAGGGTTTTTTCTATAATTTCAGGGACAAAATTGTCTTTTAGGATGAAATGGGTAGGTTTTAAAATGTTTTGAACTTAGTTGGTATTATCACAAACCTCGGTGGTTTGTGGAATTTTGCCTTTATTTTATTTTAATTTTGAGGCTTATTAATCAACTATTTTGGTTTTATTGTTTCTCAAAAAAATTATGGTAAAATATCATTTTCGTCCCTAAATTATTATAAAAGTTTATTTTTCGTTCCTAAACTTTCAAAAGTTCTATTTTCGTCCTTAAACTATCACAAAAGTTCGTTTTTCGTCCCTAAACTTTCAAAAGTTCTATTTTCGTCCCTAAACTTTTTCAAACGTATTGATTTTCGTCCCTCCCACATCAGCACTCTGTCAAGCCACGTCAGCACTCCATCAGAACTTTTGAAAATTTAGGGACGAAAATAGAACTTTTGAAAGTTTAAGGATGAAAAACGAACTTTTGTGATAGTTTAGGGACGAAAATAGAACTTTTGAAAGTTTCGGGACGAAAAACGAACTTTTGTGATAGTTTAGGGACGAAAATGATATTTTACCCAAAAAACTACTTTGGTTTTATTAAAAAAAAAAAAAATTAGAAAATTTTTAAAACAACCTTTTATGGAAATTTAAAAAGTTGCTAAAAACTAAAAAAATTAATAATTTTTTTTAAAAATATTTCCTTAATCAATGTTCTTAGAGTTGGCATCGGTTAACTTTTTATTTTTATTTTTGTTTCAATTAATTAATTTGCCATTTTAAAAAAAAAAAATAGTGTGAGTTGGGTTAAGGATTTGGTTTGATATTTTTTTTATAATATAATTGTTTTAATAAGTGTGAATGAAGATTTAAACATTGATTTTTCTTACGAAGAAAATCAAATAATATCATTGAACTACAAAGTTCTTGGCTTAGAACTTGGCATCGATGAATAGATTTTTTGTGTTTGTGTGTGAGTTTTGTTTTGAGGAAAATAATTAATTTTGATTGCATTTACTAACAAACTTGTATTTATCTATTTTAAGCATAGGGTTAGAATGTTGGGTTTAAATATTTTTAGGAGCTAAAGGTTATATAGGGATTTTGGACCGACCTACGTTAGGGCAGGGGGGCAACATTGCCCCCCCCCCCCTTAAAAAAAAAAAAAAAAAAAACCTAGTGTGTGCGTATATATATAGGTTGAAATTTTAAATTTTCGTCCTAATAGCCCTCCAATTAAATAAAAAAAAAAAAAAACTGGTATACCCGAAATATGCAATCTGAAAAAATAACCCACAAACTCTTATTAAAAAAAAAAAAAGAACCGACAAACTAAAAACTACAAAATAAAAAATAAATATAAACTGAAAACCTAAATTACAATTCTCAAATTTTTACCCTGACGTCACTCTTCCTCCCCTCAACCTCATCAACACCTCCAATTTTCATCACTGCTGCTGTTCCTCCTCAGATCAGATCTGGACTGTTGCTACTGCTGCTGCTCCTCCTTAGAACCGGACTATTACTGCTTCTCCTCAGATCCTTTGCTATATTGCTCCGCCTTAGCCAGTTAGCCCTCTGTCCTCTGAGTTTTTATTATGAATTGTGGTGTTTCATGTTTGATTGCTGTGTTTGTGTGGACAGTGGACCGGTTTCAGGGTTTGTAAATTGTAACTTTTTTTTGTTTGTTTTGGTTTTACTCTTATCTCTAAAGAAATAAAGGGGGTCAGCTAGGAGTCTAAGACAAGGACTTGACTAGTTTTGTGAATCTGTGAGACTAGTGTTTAAGTCATTAGTGAGACCAATTGACCAAAGTCTTTGGTCTTATTGTTTTGGTTTTATCAAAAAATTTGTCTTTTGTGACTTTGTCTGTGGCTAATATTAATAATATATATGAACTTGTAAATTTTGTCTTTCTCATTTGGTGTGATGTAGCTAATATTAGTAATATATATATAAATTTGTGCTTGTCTGTTTGTAATTATTTTGGTTTTAGATTTTTTTTTTGTTGAGAAGTCCCTTTTTTTTAGTTGGTGTATAGAACTACGAAATATGGAAATAATGAAACTTTTTTTTTTTTATAAAATTTGTAGATTATGAGTAAGTTCACTACAATATTAAATTTTTTCCAAAGAAAAAATCTAAATAATTATGAAGTCATAGCTGAAGATTTTCTAATGGACTCTATGATTTTGTATATTGAGAAGGAGATTGCTGCAAAATTTGGTACAAAATCAATCATAGATGACTTTTAAGACTTAAAAGAGCGTCGAGTTCTATTTTGATAAATGTGTTAAAATGTTTAAAAAATACTTATTTTGTATGTTATACTTTGTCAACATTTTTATAATATCAAATGTTTAAGAAACACTTATTTTATATGTAGTATTTTATTGAATATGAAATAGATGTCAGTTTTTATTTTCATAAAAAAAAAAAAAAAATTGTTTTAAGCTTTGACCCCCATGTTCGAATCCTGGTTCCGTCCCTGGATTTTGGCTTAGGTAAAGTAACCACGAACTAAATGAAGTTCTTGTGTTTATGCATATTAGAACTACAGAATTTTGATCTCTCTCTCTCTCTCTCTCTCTCTCTCCCATCAACATTTGATATCTTTTGCTTACCCATTTGAGAGAATTTATGGCTTTTGGCATGTATGTATGCATGCAGTCATTAACGTTTTAAATGAGATTCATGTTTGTGTCAAAATTTTCTATACAATTCTCCTGTTTGAAGGAATTTTGACAGAGTACTCCGCATCAACAAAGAAGGGTCTTTAAAAAAAAAAATGGTCTCCTCCAACAATGGAGTAATCTGCATCAACAGAGAAGGGTCTGCATTAACAATATCAAAGATATTTCTGCTAAACTGCTTAAACTATCAGCATTAGGAACATAAGCTTGTACTGATATGTTAATAGATGAGCAATCAACAACTAAATAAGATGCTCTCATGGGTGACAATCTTCAAAGCTAAGCATTTGAAGTACCATTTTGTTTGTCACAAAAACAATATTGTGAACAACTACATATTACTTGATTGTTAGACCTCTTGTATGGAATCAGTGATTTAGCATATAAGAAATCTGTTGCACAAGGAATAACAATATTAGTCCTCTGTAATTTATTGAATGGCCTTAGCTTAGCTATGTGTTACTTCTATTTTGCAATGTTTGGAAATCATCCTACACCTCATCGTCCTGTGTAATGTTTGTCCAGAAGCATTTATTGAACCTTAATATTATTTGAATTTCATTTGAAAGTGAAATCTTTTTCCTTCCATTTGCTAATTAGATTTTACTTTTTTTTTCCACTTCTTCTTCTTATGGGAAATTTAGTGGTTTCATAGGATGTGTGTGTAATGTCAAAAGCTTTTGGGCATTCTAACGAGTTTGAGCTTGAACACTATTTTTAGGCTTGGTTCATGCTTAAGATGAACTTGAACATCTTATTTTTATTATCGAGCTAAGCTCAAACATGCACTATTTGATAAAACTTGGCTCGTTTACAGCCTTATAATTACTCGAGGTAATTTGTAGAGTAGCATGAGTTTGCCACACTATGTAGTTAGTTAGCAAGAATTGGAAAAAATTGAGGAGAATAACATCTCGAGCCTTTAAGGCTTGAGTTCGGCGAAGAAATTGAGCCTCAAAAACTCGAGTTTTGATTACTGACATGGAGATGTTTTTGCCACATGGAACTCGAGTTTTTAAGACTCGAGTTCCATAGAAGAAGAAGAACGAAGATGACGATGAAGATGAAGAACCAAAAATGAAGGAAGAAGCACCAGATTCGAAGACCTCTCTAGAGAATGCAGATCTGAAAAATCAGAATAGGGGAAGAAGAAGAAGAAGTACTAGATTCGAAAACCTCTTTGGAGAATGCAGATCCAAAGAAGAAGAATCACGGGCTAGAGGAGAGAAGAACATGGGAAGAAGAAGAAGCAGCACAGGCATTGGGAAAGTAAATGGTGGAACTTGAGTCTTAAAAACTTGAGTTCCACGTGGATTTTTTTTTTCACATTAGCTGCCACCACTTGCAACTCGAGTCTTAAAAACTCATGTTCTATCTTGGAAATCGAGTTTTAGATACTCGAGATGCTAATTTGCTGAATGGTTTTGCAAACTAAACAACTAACTAAAATATTATAAAAATAAGCTGAATGCAAAAAAAAATTCATAATTACTCCAATATTGACTTCGACTAAGCAAATTCTTCAATCAAGCCTCCCTGCTTGGTGACTCAAACCTCATCTCCCTGCCAATCTTTGTCTACCAAATCGGAAGGCACTTTCTTTTTCTTTCGCATATTTATAGGTTATTTAGTTGCTTTATTGTGTTTTAGGTTGTTGGCTACTTCTAATTAGGTTGCTCGGTTCGAAACTGATGGGTTGCTTTTAATGCTCTTCAATTTTCAATTTGCAATTTGCAATTTGCAATCTTACAAACTCATAGGGACTGGTATGAAAAATGTAGCTACATTTATTAATTTTTTTCCTGCGTACATTCTTTGGCATAGAGGTTTTTCTTCAAATTTTGATTTGGACATTACAGTTGCTTAGCCATGTTGGTGGAGCATGTAAGGATGATCATCTTTATGTGTTTCCCTATTTGTTTTAATTTCGTGATGATAGTGTAATTTTTATTACCTGTATCTGCTGAACATTTTCTTAGTTGCCATGCACTGCATCTGCATATTGTGAACTTTTACTCATGTGAAAGATGCACTATATATATTCCTCAAAATGCAAGGTGGCGGTGGTACAAGAATGGAGAGCGATGGTGGTCGCTATACGGAAGCAGTAGCACTATTGGCTTTTTGAATCTCACAGGAAAATTAGCTTGGTTGCATATACGTTAACCAATAGGAAGAGAAATGTCCCCCCAAATTATATTCCACTTAGAAAAATAATTGAATTCTCATTTGATTGAAACTTGCAATGAATTCCTTGTATTACTTTTTCTTCCTTGAAATTCATAATATTGGACTTGAAATAAATAAGTTATATAGTTGGTTAACTTATTTATTTCAAGGGACTCACAATTGATGACTAATGACATTTTGTTGGCATGTCCAATAATGATTTAATTGCAGATTTCTACCTCAAGGGTGATTGCTAGAGTCGACAGCGGACTTAGATTTCAAAATTAATCCAAAATGGACCGAATGGACTGAACTGGACTAAATGAACCAAAATAGATCAAAGTGAACCAAAACAGACCAAACAGGATTGATGTACACACCGAATGACTTGAAGTATACCGAAATGAATCGAAGTGGATTGAATTGGACCAAATAGATAAAATGATCCTAATCCTCACCATATTAATACAAGTATAGCCACAGTCAAATGAATATCCAACATACAATCTCACTCACACACAAAATTGGGAGATTACCTGCCATTTGGTGGTACCAGGACAGTTTAAAGATCCAAGCGGAGATCTTCGGAATCCCCACACACCAGAATTTTCTTTTCTTCGCATAAATCCATCTTCTATATGTTGATTCCAACCTTCACACCCACTAGATTTAAAATACACACAAAATTAACAACAAACAAACTCAAACTCTCTTATAAAAAACAACAACAAAAGCAACAACAAGAAGAAACTCAAACTAAGCACTTTCTGAATAAGAATCTGTAGTAAATAACCATTAAAATGTGGCAAACAAAATCTTAATCATGAGCTTCTCAATTAAATTTGGGGCCTCAAAAATGTCCTAATTAAACTATGTAACATGATTTTTCTGTAGGAAACTGACCTAAAACATACGAATCACTATTCAATCTTTCTAACCAAACGAATTCAAAACTTGAAGAAATAATAATTTTTATAGAAGTACTATGTCCACACATTTTTACAACAAATTATAGGTATTAAGTCATTATTAGTTTTGATTTAAATCTACCATTGATACTTATTTTTTGCCCACAAATAACTGAAAATGTTCCTAAAGTAGCATTTCTATCATTTTTAACCCCCAACAAAAAAAAAAAGTTATCGAGAGAGAGTAAAGTATAAACAGTCACGTTGCTATAAATGATCATGATGTGGTTACATTCGTCAGCGACAGCCAGTATTTACACTTCATTATTCTATGCAAACTGGGAAAAAAAAAGGCCACATATAATGTAACCATGCAGAATGCGTCCAGATTCAAAACAAATAAAAAAAAGGCTCTTTATTTCTTCTTGAAACGTTTATCAATAAGAAATACTACACAATATAATAATGAAAATATATCTATCTATATTTGCGCAAGTTTGCATCCCAAGTCAATGGGAATATAAGAAGTCTCCGTCCATATCTTTCAAATTTCAATCCAATCTTTTGGTTGTTCATACATCAAAGTCAATGGCTCAAAGCACCATTTGCCAGCTCCCACCAACAGCTAGCATAAACAAAGTCTAATGTCCTGCAAATGCCATCTCCTTCTCAGCAAGCTTTGCTTCTTCCCTGAACTTCTTGTAAATGTCACTCTTATAAAACTTCCTAGTCCTAAGGACTAGAATAACGGAAACCAGAGCACCAGAAAGTGTTACAGCAGCAATTATAATGAAAGACAATCTGAAACACTGAACCCCAGTACAATTCAAAGCTTGCCCAGCCTTCCTTGTGAGTCCCAAAGCAGCTAGTTGCTTTATGGCTTCCCTATCATATAAATGCCCAGTGACTGTCACGTTGAGTACATATAGCCCAATTGGGCTAGCCAGTGTCCCAAAATTGTACAAAGTTGCGTAGTACTTTAGGCCAAAAATTTCAGAAATTGATGTGAACACAACTGACCATTGTGCACCAAAACAAAACCCAATAATCACTGAAGCCACATAGAGACCCCCAGGGGGATGATATGCAACTAGAAGGTGACCAACACATGCAACAAGGAGGATTATAGTGAGCATGAGAGGGCGAGGGAACTTGTATTTCTTCAAAAGGATTTCAGATACCAAACCTCCCATTACTCTTCCAAGATAATTCCATATACTTACTAGCGACACAAAAGTGCTTATACTTCTCTTTGAGTAGCCGAGAGAAAGTCCCATTTGTCCCAAGTTGTCTATGGCTGTTAATGTGCCACCAACACCAGCAATCACTGTGTAGAAAAGTATCAACATGTCAATGCTGAAGAGTGCTTGGAGTATACTATAGTCCTCACCGCGCTGTGGGGGAGTGAATACGTTACTCCAACATGAAACTTGCTTTTCTGTGCTTGATTCAAGGAGCAAGTTTACTGAGACAGAAGAGGCTTGTGGCAGAGATGGACTAGCCTCGGTCTTTGTCTTGTCTGTGATAACTTGCAGCTGTGAACCATCACTTGCTAATTTCTTGCTCCTCCAAAGCTTAATCTCTTCAACGATAGCGATCCCAAGTGGGAGAAAGAGCAAGAAAAGCACTGCAGCTGCACTACCACCATACTCGCTTTGTGTGAAAGAAACTTTTTGCTCAATTACAATCATAATCAACAGAAACCCCGCGAGTCCAAATGTAATATAAAGGAAATTATAGAACACTTGGAGCTCGTTTGATTGCCTAGCGACCTTCATTAACCGAATAAAAGGTGCAAAAGCAATATTTACCAGAGCCGGAAGCCACCCCACTAACAAAATCAAAGACTGGGGGTCGTTATAATAGAAAGCATGGTATAGTTGTGTGAGAATAGCACCACTAAGGCCAACATATCCCTTTAGAAGCCCGAGTACAATGCCTCGGCTTTCGGGGAAGTTCTTGATGCAAGTAACCATTGCTCCAGTGTTTGCAAAAGCAGTTGAATTAGCACCGAGGCAGATGTACAAGCACATCATCCACACATGGGGCTTAGCCATTTTTTGTGTCACGGCTAGCCATATCATCAAGTACCCAAAAACGTTCATGACTGCACCAACTGATAAAACGAACCATGGGGGTGTGACCTCGGCAAGGAGGCCTGAGAGGACACCAACGTTGGTGCCAACGTCTTTGAAGAAGCTGATCAAATTGAGGGTACTTTGGTCGTAGCCAAGCACTGACTTGAGCACGTTGGAGTATAGCCCAAAGGCATAGGGTGTGCCCGCAGTGGACATGATTATGAAAGATGCGAATACCATGGACCATGGCCCTTTGAGGACATGGAGAAACAAGCCCTTGTTACTAGCTTCCATTCTGTAATAAGTCTTAGCAAGACTATTACAGGTTTGTTGTTATGGGGGTTGGAAGAGATGTGAGCTACTTGATACAATATATAGGCCAATAGTGGAGAGAGAGAGAGAGAGAGGATAGGCTTTCATTTCTCCTTTATTATTTTAGTTCAATCAATTAGACATGTTTACTTATTTTATTCTGTTTTCTAAATTAAGATTGCTTATTCTTTTTTTCTACATAGATTGAAATCAAAGCAAAAGGATTATAGACTTTCAATTCTTACTTCTATTGGCTTTCGCCTCGTGCATAAATTAATCAAGATTCTATATTTGATATATTAAAAAACTTGAAATAATTGATTCTTTGCAAGTATGTTTTAATGTAAAGTTCCAGGATCGCAGGGTCAATGCATCTTTTTTATTATAATAATAATAAATAAATAAATAAAAACAACTAAAAAAGTAACCTTGTTGAGAGAGAGAGAAGCTTTGATCTTCACTACTACAGAAGTAATTAAACTTTCCACTTCATTTAATTGGTTTCCATTTTTAGGTTGAACAAATGGGAAATAAATTACATTATGAGTAATGCTACAGTTACAAACTATTTTACAACATTTTACAAAATATTGATGTGACCAACTTCTAATTGGTTTTCATCTAGGCTTATCATTAATATCATTTTTTCATATACTAATAATCATTCACCACATCAGCAGTTTATAAAATTTTTTGTAAAATAGTTTGTATCTCTAGTATTATTTATTACATAAATATGACATTTAGTTTGAATTTAAAATGAAGTAGTTATGCATCATTTTAAATGGTGTAATATTTAATTCCAATTTATTAGGATGACATTCTTAAACTATAGCACTTTCTTAAACAATGGAGAGCTAACATCACCATTTGTCTCTTGGTGTTAATATAAAAGTAATAGAAGTTTTATTAATCTTTTTGAGAATTTGTGTAATAAAAAGAAAGCAAAACCCACTGAAATATAAATTTGACTGAGTTCCTATATATTTGATTCTCAATTACAATAATTACATCTTGATAATCAAATGTTTCAAATCCTCTAAAGAATATATCATTTTAATTTAATCAAACTGAATATTGGATCAAACCTTTACAAGGCTGGATTAGATATATATGGAGATTCTGTAATATATACATAGTATTTTATATATATATATATATATATATATATATATAACTATAAGCAGAACCAACTAAGAGATCTTTTATATATCATTTCTGGTTAATGACATTTTCAGCACTCTTTCTTCTAAAAAAAATGAAAATGAAAGAGCAAAAAAAATAATCTAAAGCTCATGCCACACGAGTATAAATCATTTAATCTTTTAGGTCGATTTTGCATAGGATCTGGTGCCACAAAATCTGTCATCATAGTAATCAAATCTAAACACAATTGTAGGGGGTGGATTCGAGCGCTCTCTAAGGATTGAGAGAGTGGACCCAAACCCAACTAACCCTCCAATAAATTTGTAGAGTATGGACTCAAGAACTAGGCCTTAGTAAAGAATGCAACGGCCATGCATGGTTGTACGTGATTGCTAATAACTAAAACGTGGGTTTGAACACACAATGAGGCTCCTCGGACGTGCCTTATGGAGCTGGAAACTCCTATTATCTCTTTTCAGAAAGGTTACAAGAGTTGAGAGAAAATACTTTGCTACAGTATCCCTTTTTCTCTGGTTTTTCGTCCCCCCCTTCACAAGAGGGATTTTTACATTATATACTTCACAATCAGTTGATCCTAGCCCTACATTTGTTGATCAATCCGGTTTCCACTTGAGTGCCTGTCCCATCAGCCGCATTCCCATACCTCTAGTGGGTTGCAGCGCTCAAGACGGCACTGTTCAGAGGTCCTGTCCTCATTAATGCGGCCAGAGCGTTAGTTGAGGGCATTTAATGTGGAGGTGACAGTTCACCTGGGACTTGCTCCTCCGCCATGCTTCAATGTCCGGTGATTGGTTCCTGCTATTTGCTCCTTGGATGCTTGGGGAGACTCCCCTTAAAGGTGTGCTGTATGCCCACTTTCTGGCCTCGGCCTACCGAGGATGTAACCATCCTCGGCAATGCTCCTTGGGTCCTCGGGCCTCGGATCATGGAGGCATCCTCGGCGTGGGCCTCTGGGCTTGGTTTGGAGTGGGCCGGGGTTGCTGACTTATTCTGGCCCCACAATAGCCCCTCAAAATCATGCTGTCCGCATCCTCGGGCGGAAAGGAGGATTTTGATATCCTCGGACCTGCTTCGCGTCTAATCAAGTCTTATCCCTCGTCAGCGTTGGCGCCTTTTCAACTACCCAAGGTGCGTTACTGGCGCTTCGATGTGCGTAACGTGTCTTGCATTAAATTCGGGCGGCCTTATGCTCCCCACGTTCAACGGGCAGATGACAATCTAACGGTGGAGATGCGTCTGGCACTTATGGGCGGGAAAACTTGCACAGCTCTTCTTTCTAGGGTATAAGTACCCATTAGAACCGTTTCCCCACTTTTCATTTGCAATCAAGAGCTCCTGCGCCTCTATTCTGAGTCCAGCCAAACTTCCACCTCCATCTCCAGCACAAAAAGCTAGTCCGAGGAGCTCCTCCTCATTTCTGTAAGTCTCTCTGTCTCTCTCTGAGCTTTCTCCCTCTCTACTCGTCCTTCTCTTTCATTCGTTCATCTTTTAGTTCGCTTAGGCGTCATCTAGGATGGGTAGACTTAAGAAGTTTGTTGGCACTGAGGAGGCGATGGAGAAATTCATCGCCGATTACAAGATACCGGCCAACGTGGGCTTAAGGTATTGTGAGGAGGGGGAGTGGTACCTCAAGAGGCGAGAGGGCGAAGTGGTGATTCCTGTCATCGCTTTCCTTGAAGGGGGGATGAGGATCCCCATGGGGCCAGTGATGAGGGGTTACCTCACCTACTTCCGGTTGACCCCCACCCAGTGCGCCTCCAACATGTTCAGAATTTTGGGCAGCGTGGACGCCCTTAATGAAAAGATGGGTCTGAGGCTGACCTATCACGATGTCAACTACTGCTACAATCTTCAACATTTGAAGAATAAGTCCTATTACATGAGGACGAGGGACGACAGGGTCCGGCTTATCCAGTGCCTCCCCGAGTCCAACAAGGGGATGAATGAGGATTTCCTCATCGTGTCCGGAGCGTGGCACGATGGCCTTCATTGTCCGACGACGGAGGGAGCACCAGGTGGGGCAATGGGAATAAGAGGGGATTTATAGATTCTAACTTCTTTCTCTGCGTTATTTCTTCTTGTATTGTTTGGTTTCTAACCACGGATGTGTACTCTCTTTGCAGATCCGCATTCCTATGCGCGCCATTTCGGCTTGATCAATAGGGAGGACTTGCAGAAGGTGCTCAGGTCGGCGGAATTTGAGGACGAAGCAGACCACCAAGTCAGAGCTGCGCACAAGATTTTGGGGTACACTCCGCTCCAGAAGTCATTTGCGGCCCCAAAGTACGTGATCAGAGCAAAGGATCCTCGGCTGCAGAAAATAGAAGTGACCGAGGACGGGTTCGAGTTTCCCGAGGAAACCTCCACTTCAGAAGGCGTCACAGTAGCAGTCCCCTCGTCTTCCCATTCGTTCCCAGAGGCCGCGGAAGAGAACTTAGGGAGGGAAGGGGAACCTGTAGATTTTGGTCCTGCCGAGGAGGATTTCGGTGTTTTTGAGCAACTCCATCAGTCCGAGGACCCCTCTGGAGACTTGGGTGATCCTCGTCTAACCGAGGCAGACCTCTTAGCGTCAGAGACATCCTCCCGGCGTGAGATGGGCTACAAGAAGAAGCACCAGCCAAGCCTGTCCGAGCTACTAGAAGGGCAGCCAGGGAAGTCCAAGCCGAAGCTTCCTCCCCCATCTCCAAAGAATCGTCCTGCTCAGACCAGGTCGGCCTCAACACAATCCAAGCTTCCTCCTCCTCCGCCTCAGGCGAGCCCGTCGTCCAGGCAAGAACCCGCTGACCCTAAGCAGAAGAAGGACAAGGGTAAGAGGACCCTTGAGGACAAATCTGGGCCCACGCGGGAGGGCGATGGCAATCAGCGGCCATCGAAGCAGTTGAGGATAGGCCCCCCAACGCAGGATAAACAGGTCGCTCCCTCGCCCGAGGTCCAGGCGTGGCTCCCCGCCCCAATGCTCCGTGGGGAACCCCTGAGGGATGACTCCTCTCTCAGGGACTTTAAGGAGGGCGAAGGCGCGTACATGGCCGACGCTGTGGAGAGATGCCTGCTCCTGCCGGCGGACATGGCGGAGCTGGGAACCATGAGGAGTAGGGATGTCTTCCTCTGCCTCAAGCGGTATTTGGGGATGGTAAGACCTTAACACTTGTGCTTTTTCTTGCCTTTTTCTTGCTTTCATTTCTTTTTGAGCTCGGCTAATTGCAACTTGTCTGTTTCGTTTGGCAGGCTGTACAGGCCACCTTCAGGCTGGAAGAGGCGGCCAATGAACATGGGAAGGCCCTGGATCTGGAGCGCGATAGGCGCTTGGTGGCTACCCGGACCCTCAAGACGTCGGAGGAGGACCTTGCCAAGGCCAGGGAGGAGCTGAAGGCAATGACCCAGGCTAAGGAAAGCGCAATGTCAGGCCTTGAGGGTGCCCAAAGGCAGGCCGAGACTCAGACAAAGCGTCTGGGTGAGGCAGAGAAGCTGTTGAAGCTCGCCGAGGATCAGATAGCTGGCCTGGCGAAGAAAGTGGCAGATGCCGAGGAGGCCAAGAGGGTGGCTGAATGGGCCAAAGGGGAGGCTGAGAGGGCCAAGCTTGAGGCAGAGCAGGGCAAGGAGGAAGCCTGGGCCACTAAGCAGGAAGCTGAGGAGGCAGCCTTTACTGCCGGGGCAACTGAGACAGCAGCTGCCTACAAATCCCAAGTCCCTGGGGTATGTAGGCGCTACTGCTCCGAAACTTGGAGCGAAGCCCTCAGACAGGCTAGAGTGGAGGCTTCTTCTGACTTGTGGAAGGAGGAGATCGTGTACTACCCTCCTGTTATCCGCGAGACTACCCCAGATGGCTCTGAAGCCGAGGAGGCTGCTGTGGAAACTGTTGCTACTCCGGGCGAAGAGGCCTCGGATGCTGGGGTTACTGATGAGCCAATCCAAGGGAGCGATCCTCCCGTGGTGGTTGTGTTGAGTGATGGCTCCAACGAGGACGCGCCTCAGCAGGTTGTAGAGCCTTCCCCCGCTGCCCCGGTCTCTTCTGCCGAGGGGGCGGCTATTCCTGCTGTGCCTCTGCAGGCCATTCCCCTTAGTCAGGGCTCAGAGGACCCTGAGGCAGCTACGGGCCAGCCACCCACTGAAGCAGGCAACTAGGCCCCCTGGCCCTTCTGCCTACTGCACTTCGTTTCTGCATCTTTTTCCTTTTTTTTTTTTTGCTTTATTTGTAATGTGACTTCCTGGGTGCAATTCCCTTGTGTTTAATGAAATGAAAACTTTATTTCCTTTTCTGTTTGTTGTGGCTATTTCCTTTCTTGCACGCTATTCATTTTTTCGTATAACTTTGACTTCAATTGTACCTCGGCCAATCGCGGCATTTGATAATTACAACGTAAGGGTTTGTATGCTCGGGCGGACCTTTTATGTCCTAAGGAGCAGGTGGAATTTTGAAGTACACTTAGGATCTTTTAGAGTGGTTAGTTTCCCCTTAGGCATAGGTCCGAGGACCCAGCAGTTCTATGGTTCTGTCTAACGCTTGGTTTTCTTAAAGTGGTTAGTTTCCCTTTGGGACTGAGTCCGAGGACCATGCAGTTCCCTGGTTCTGTCTAACTCTTAAGCTTTCTGAAGCAGTTAGTTTCCCCATAGGACTGAGTCCGTGGACCATGCAGTTCCTTGGTTCTGTCTAACGCTTAGCGTTCTTAAGTAGCTAGTTTCCCCATGGGACTGAGTCCGAGGACCATGCAGTTCCGTGGTTCTGTCTAACACTTGGGTTTCTTAAAGTGATTAGTTTCCCCATGGGACTGAGTCCGAGGACCATGCAGTTCCCTGGTTCTGTCTAACACTTAGTTTTCTTAAAGTGATTAGTTTCCCCATGGGACTGAGTCCGAGGACCATGCAGTTCCCTGGTTCTGTCTAACACTTAGTTTCCTTAAAGTAGTTAGGACGCGAGGCAAATAACTAAGATATGCTAACAATATGAATCAAAGTGGCTTCTTTATTAATAGTAGTACCTTTTCAGGTTGTTTACATTCCATGGACGAGGTACAGGTTTGTCATCTAAATCTTCTAAATAGTACGCTCCTATCCCTGCCACCGAGGTGATTCGGTAGGGGCCCTCCCAATTGGGTCCGAGCTTTCCCCAGGAAGGGTTCTTGGCAGTTCCTACAACTTTTCTCAGCACCAGGTCTCCCAGTGCTAGTGGTCTGAGCTTTACGTTGGTGTCATATCCCTGCTTGAGCTTTTGCTGGTAGTAGGCCAGCTGGATCATTGCTTGCTCTCTCCGTTCGTCTACCACGTCCAGGCTCCGCCCCAGCAGTTCATCATTGCTGCCTGGGGTGAAGGAGCTCGTCCTTAGTGTCGGGAAATTGGTTTCCAGGGGGATCACTGCCTCCGCACCATAGGTCATGGCAAAAGGAGTTTCCCCTGTTAAGCGTCGGGGCGTAGTCCGATACGTCCAGAGGACATGGGGCAGCTCTTCCACCCATCTCCCTTTGGCGTCACTCAGTCTCTTCTTAAGCCCGTTGACAATGACCTTGTTGACCGCCTCGGCCTGTCCGTTCCCCTGGGGGTAGGCTGGCGTTGAGTACCTGTTTGTGATCCCAAATTCGCGACAGTACTCCCTAAAAGCCCTGCTATCGAACTGGAGTCCGTTATCCGAGATGAGGGTATGAGGGACCCCGAACCGCGTAATTATGTTCCTCCAAAGGAACTTCTTCACGTCTACATCTCTGATGTTGGCTAGTGGTTCGGCCTCGACCCACTTGGTGAAGTAGTCCGTGGCCACCAACAGATACCTCTTGTTCCCTGGTGCCTTGGGGAAGGGTCCCACGATGTCCAAGCCCCATTGGGCGAACGGCCATGGACTGGATAACGGATTGAGGACCCCTCCTGGCTGATGGATGTTTGGGGCGAACCTTTGGCATTGGTCGCACTTCTTGACATACTCCTAGGCCTCTTGCTGCATTCCCGGCCACCAATATCCTTGAGTGATGGCTCGGTGAGCCAGGGATCTCCCCCCTGTGTGGCTCCCACATATTCCCTCGTGCAGCTCCTCGAGTAGTAATTCCGCCGCTCCGGGGTGGACGCACAGTAGGTATGGTCCAGAGTAGGAGCGCTTATATAGCTTGTTATCCTCGGACAACCAGAACCGAGGGGCCTTCCTTCTAACTTTCTCGGCTTCTGACTTGTCCTCGGGTAGGATATCTTCTTTTAGGAATCTCACTATGGGGTCCATCCAGCTGGAACCCACCTCAATCTGGTGGACCGGGATCCCTTCCCTTGGCACTTCGCTTGCTCTCCCTAGATGTTCCACGAGTATTATCCGGGGCAGATCCCCTGCCGAGGAGGTTACGAGCGTGGCCAATGAGTCGGCATGGCTGTTCCCGCTTCTGGGGATATGAGTTAGGCTGTAGAGGCTAAACCCCAATCGCAAGCGCCTGACTTGGCCCAGGTATTCTTGCATTCTTGAATCCCTAGCCTCCATCTCCCCATTTACCTGGCCTACCACCAACCTCGAGTCCGAGAACATCTCTATCGACTTTCCTCCCATCCTTTGCACCATGATCATCCCTTGTAGTAATGCCTCATACTCGGCCTCGTTGTTCGTGGCCGTGAATCCGAGCCTTAGGGATTTCTCAATGACATGATCTTCAGGGGATACTAGGACCAGCCCCACTCCGGACCCCCTTTGGTTTGCCGCGCCATCCACATACACTTTCCAACATGGTGCCTCTGGGATGGAGATTGCCCCAACTGATTTCTCATCACGGCTCTTATCCTCGGTCGTCACTTCTACGATTGGTTCGGCGAACTCGGCCGTCAAATCTGCCAGAACCTGGCCTTTTATGGAAGTCTGGGGCATGTACTTGACGTCAAAAGCCCCCAGAATTGTGTTCCACTTCGCGATTCTGCCTGTGTAATCAGCGGTCCGGAGCACAGACTTCAAAGGCAATTGGGTTAGGACAACCACGGTGTGAGCTTGGAAGTAATGGGGGAGCTTTCTCGTGGCGTGGACTACAGCCAGGATGGCCTTCTCTAAGGGTAGGTATCTCACCTCCGCTTCGTGCAGCGACTTGCTGACGTAGTAGACTGGCTTTTGAATGCCATTATCTTCCCGTATCAGTACTAGGCTCACCGCATGGGGCGCCACAGCAAGGTACGCGTATAGGACCTCGTCGACCTCAGGATGGGACATGATAGGCGGTCGGGAGAGGTAATCCTTGAGTTGCTGGAAAGCTTCGACACAATCCTCAGACCACTCAAATCCCTTCCATTTGTTGATCAGGAGATAAAAGGGTCTACACCTGTCAGCCGACCTGGAAATGAACCGGTTCAGCGCCGCGATCATCCCAGTAAGCTTTTGGATCTCCTTGGGATTCTGCGGAGGCTTCATATTGTGAATGGCCTTGATCTGGTCAGGGTTGACCTCGATCCCACGGTGGGTGATCATATACCCCAGAAACTTGCCAGAGCTTACGCCAAATGAGCATTTTGAGGCATTAAGGCGGAGCTGGTGCTCTCTCAGGACGCCAAATGTGCGGCCGAGGTCTTCCAAGTGCTCGGACACCAACTTGCTTTTCACCACCATATCGTCAACATAGACTTCGACGCTCTTGCCCAACATCGGCTTGAACATTCTCGTCATCATCCTCTAGTAGGTGGATCCGACGTTTTTCAGGCCAAACGGCATGACCTTGTAGTGGTAGTTTCCAATGGGTGTCACAAATGCCGTCTTCTCTCGGTCTTCCAAGGCTAGGGGGATTTGATGATAACCCTGAAAAGCATCCAGGAAGCTCATCCGAGGATGGCCTGCAGTCGCGTCTACTAGCTGGTCTATTCGTGGCATTGGGAAGGGGTCTTTTGGGCATGCTTTGTTCAGGTCTGTGAAGTCTACACAAACCCTCCACTTCCCACTTTTCTTCTTGACCACCACAGTGTTGGCCAACCATGTGGGGTAGAAGATCTCCTTGATAGCCCCCGCGTGCTTAAGCTTATCGACCTCTTCCCCGATCGCATCAGCGTGCTCTTTCGACGGGCGCCGAGGTGGCTGCTGCTTGGGGATCGCAGATGGGTTGACATTGAGGTGGTGACAGATGAAAGATGGATCAATCCCAGGGGCATCGCAGGGGTCCCATGCGAACACGTCAAGGTTCCTCTTGAGGAATTCAAGTAACTCCTCCTTCTCCCGTAGAGGCAGCTGGATTCCGACCTGGAAAAACTTCTCCGGATCATCGCCAATTATCACCTTCTCCAGGTCTTCGCACTTAGCATCCTCGACAGGTGCATCTGGAGGCGCCACCTGGGTCTTTAATTGCTACGAATTTTCCTCGGCTGCTACCGAGGACTGTGCATCGATCCGATGGGATATGGCAGCCACTGTGCAATGCCTAGCCGTGGATTGGCAACCTCGGATCTCCAGAACCTGATCTCCTGACAGGAATTTCACCTTCTGGTGCAAGGTGGAGGCTACGCCATCCAGGGCGTGTAGACAGGGCCTTCCTACGATGGCTGTGTAGGGAGAGTATGTGTCCACCACTATGAAGTTCGCCTCCACCACCACTGGGCCTGTCTGTACGGGCAGTCTGATCATGCCCTTTGGGATGACGAGCTTCCCATCGAAGCTCATTAGGGGGGAGCTATAAGGTGTGAGGTCTTCCTGCTTTAGCCCCAGCCCCTTGTAGAGGTCTGGACACATGACCTCGGCTGCGCTGCCACCGTCCACCATCACCCTTTTCACGTCGTAGCCCTCTATTCTGAGGGTGACGATTAGGGCGTCCTCATGTGGTTGGATGGTCCCAATCTTGTCCTCCTCCGAGAAACTCAGGGCTGGGGGAGGATTCCTCCTGGACCTCTTTGGCCCCGTCCGGGGGTCCTCGGCGGGCAGTTGGGCCACAGACAACACTCGCAAAGGGGGTGTGCCCGTCCTTCCTGGCGCAGCCAGGATTATATTGATCGTCCCGGTGGGTTGCCCCATGGCGGCGTCCCTCCGAGGCTCTTGGTAGGTCCGGTTTTGCTGGCTGCTGGAATGGTGGAGGAGGTGCTTCAGCCTTCCCTCCTGGACTAGCTGGTCCAGGTGGTACTGGCAGTAGCGACTCTGATTGCGCCTAGCAGGCTCCCCAGCCATCTTGTTCGGCCACCTGAAGTACGGTTCGTCCTTTATCTTCTCCAGCACCCTGTGCACGGGTTCTCGGAACACAGCGCCTATCGTCTGGGCGTTGGTCGCTCCAGATTGCCCACCGAAATCCCTCCTCGGACGGGCATTGTCATAACGGTCCGACCTGAAATCCCTTCTCTCCTGGGGGATAGCCTTCTCTTTGCCCTTGCCTTGCAGCATATCTTCCTCCACCCGCTTGTACTTGTCGATCCGATCCATCAGCTGCCGCACGCTGGTGGCTGGCTTACCGGTTAGGGACTTCCTCAGGCCGTGCCCCATAGGTAATCCATTCTGGAACGTGTTGATGGCAACAGCATCGTACTTGCCGTCCAGATCGTTATAGATCCCCAATACTTGTCCGAGTAAGCCTTGAGGGTCTCCCCGTCACGCATGGACAGGGACAGCAACGCGCTTATGGGTCGAGGAGGCCTGCTATTGGTGACAAAGCGGGAGCCGAAAGCCTGGGTTAGCTGCCTGTACGAGTTTATGGAATTCGTCCTTAGACCGTTGAACCACCTCATTGCCACAGGTCCCAAGCTGGATGGGAAGACTTTGCACATCAGCGCCTCGTTCTTGGAGTGGACAGCCATCCTTTGGTTGAACTGGCTCACGTGCTCCACAGGGTCCGTTTTGTCGTTGTAAGCAATGAAGGTTGGCTGCTGGAACCGCCGAGGAAGCTCCGCGTCCTCTATACGACGCGTGAAGGGCGACTTGGAGAGCCGGTCCAGCGCCCTGCTCATGGCGTCGCTTCCTAAGTCCCTGGGGGTTGGGTTGGCACGCCTACGCCTCTGGTAGCGCTCTTCCTCGTGGGAGAAAGTCTCGCTAGGGGGCGTTCTTGACCTTTGCCTGTATTCATCATCGCTTTCGTCGTCGGAGGGCAGGTCAGGGCTAGGTTCGGATCGTCTTCGTTGCGCACGGCGCAGCTTCCTCTTTAGATCATCTATCTCGCGTTGCATGGCCACCTTATCGTCCCTTCTATGGGAAGCGTGGCTGTGCGCCTCTTGTGATCGCGTGGCCTGGCCATCGTCGCGCTTCTGGGGAACGTGCCTGTCCCCTCGGCTTTCGCTCGCCGTTGAAGTATGCACGCTTCCTTCTCGAAATCGCCTGTTGTCGTTCTGACCGCCCCCGGGGTCGCCATATTTACCCTGATGCCGTGACTTCGCCGGCTCAGGTCGATTGGGAGTTCCTTGGTGAGGGCCTGATCCTACCATGTTCGACTGTTGTCCTTACCAATGCACAAGCTCTCCCCACAGACAGCGCCAATTGTAGGGGGTGGATTCGAGCGCTCTCTGAGGATTGAGAGAGTGGACCCAAGCCCAACTAACCCTCCAATAAATTTGTAGAGTATGGGCTCAAGAGCTAGGCCTTAGTAAAGAATGCAACGGCCATGCATGGTTGTACGTGATTGCTAATAACCGAAATGTGGGTTTGAACACACAATGAGGCTCCTCGGACGTGCCTTATGGAGCTGGAAATTCCTATTATCTCTTTTCAGAAAGGTTACAAGAGTTGAGAGAAAATACTTTGCTACAGTATTCCTTTTTCTCTGGTTTTTCGTTCCCCCCCTTCACAAGAGGGATTTTTACATTATATACTTCTCAATCAGTTGATCCTAGCCCTACATTTGTTGATCAATCCGGTTTCCACTTGAGTGCCTGTCCCATCAGCCGCCTTCCCATACCTCCAGTGGGTTGCAGCACTCAAGACGGCACTGTTCAGAGGTCCTGTCCTCATTAATGCGGCCAGAGCGTTAGTTGAGGGCATTTAATGTGGAGGTGACAGTTCACCTGGGACTTGCTCCTCCGCCATGCTTCAATGTCTGGTGATTGGTTCCTGCTATTTGCTCCTTTGATGCTTGGGGAGACTCCCCTTAAAGGTGCGCTGTATGCCCACTTTCTGGCCTCGGCCTACCGAGGATGTAACCATCCTCGTCAATGCTCTTTGGGTCCTCGGGCCTCGGATCGTGGAGGCATCCTCGGCGTGGGTCTCTGGGCTTGGTTTGGAGTGGGCCGGGGTTGCTAACTTATTCTGGCCCCACAACAATCATGCACGTTCCATAACATGTTTGGACTGGGATTCCTTTAGAATAATAAAACCACTAAAAAATAAGCTGTGTTTGCAATGATATCCTATAATTTATTGACAAATAACAGCTAGCTATGACTTTTGTGAGAGCGTGTATTGGACGAGAATTAATATAAGAAAATAATGTAATATTAAATAATTAATACAGCAGATATTTCTCAGGAGCTAGCATCATATAATAGAAAAAAATTGTGTATATACTATATTTGAGAGAGAGAGAGAGAGAGAGAGAGGACTTTTACATGTCTCTCATATCTGTCTCTAATAAGTCACATTTTCACAAGACTACGATTTTTAGCTTAATATTTTCCTTTTACAGCTAGAGTTTTGGTCATGCTCTATGTAGGGGCTCGTTTTGTCGTAGATCCCCCAACAATACATTTCTTTAGAGAGTGGGACGTAGGGTTTGGTGCTAACAGGCTTGCCACCGGTTCTCCGGAAGCGTTCTTCCTTCGAGAGGACCTAGCCCTGTTCTTCTTGGCTTGGGGTTGCTCCTCGGACGGCCGAGGAGCCCCTCATTCTGAAGGGCACCTTGCATTATATATCTCCTTCGGTTGATCCCAGCCTTCCAACTGTCGATCATCCAGACCACTGCTTAAGGATCTGTCCCATCAGCCACGTTCCCCCCCTTACTGTGGGTCGCAGCACCCAAGGTTGTGCTGTTCAGGAGTCCTCTCAGCATTAAGTCTGCCAGGGGAGTTAGGTGAATGCATTAAGTGTGGATGTGACCACCTATGCTGGGTTTGTCCCCCACCTGGAACTAGGATAGGTATGCCGAGGAAGGGGGCGTCCTCGGCGTGGGCCCAGAGGGCTAAAAGCCCCTAGACAACTGCCTGGGACAACCATAACTCCTCGGCATGGGCCTTGGGCCAGCCTAAAGGTGGGCCGAGACTTCCAGGCCCACGGGCCCCACAATAGCCCCTCAAAATCCTGCTGCACGTTCCCTTGAACGGGGAGGAGGGTTTTGATATCCACGGCCCTCATACCCAGAGGGCCTTCCGCTGGTTGATTCTTCCCCAAATGGTCAGCTTGGTGCTTCAATTCTTCGGTAAGCAGTTAGTTTCCCCGTGGGACTGAGTCCGAGGACCATGCGAGACCTAGGCACAGGTGCTGCCTTCAAGAGTAGTGGCTAGCTCTCCGTAGGCTTGGGTCCGAGGACCATGCAAGACCTAGGCACAGGTGCTGCCTTCAAGAGTAGTGGCTAGCTCTCCGTAGGCTTGGGTCCGAGGACCATGCAAGGCCTAGGCACAGGTGCTGCCTTCAAGAGTAGTGGCTAGCTCTCCGTAGGCTTGGGTCCGAGGACCATGCAAGGCCTAGGCACAGGTGCTGCCTTCAAGAGTAGTGGCTAGCTCTCCGTAGGCTTGGGTCCGAGGACCATGCAAGACCTAGGCACAGGTGCTGCCTTCAAGAGTAGTGGCTAGCTCTCCGTAGGCTTGGGTCCGAGGACCATGCAAGACCTAGGCACAGGTGCTGCCTTCAAGAGTAGTGGCTAGCTCTCCGTAGGCTTGGGTCCGAGGACCATGCAAGACCTAGGCACAGGTGCTGCCTTCAAGAGTAGTGGCTAGCTCTCCGTAGGCTTGGGTCCGAGGACCATGCAAGACCTAGGCACAGGTGCTGCCTTCAAGAGTAGTGGCTAGCTCTCCGTAGGCTTGGGTCCGAGGACCATGCAAGACCTAGGCACAGGTGCTGCCTTCAAGAGTAGTGGCTAGCTCTCCGTAGGCTTGGGTCCGAGGACCATGCAAGGCCTAGGCACAGGTGCTGCCTTCAAGAGTAGTGGCTAGCTCTCCGTAGGCTTGGGTCCGAGGACCATGCAAGACCTAGGCACAGGTGCTGCCTTCAAGAGTAGTGGCTAGCTCTCCGTAGGCTTGGGTCCGAGGACCATGCAAGACCTAGGCACAGGTGCTGCCTTCAAGAGTAGTGGCTAGCTCTCCGTAGGCTTGGGTCCGAGGACCATGCAAGACCTAGGCACAGGTGCTGCCTTCAAGAGTAGTGGCTAGCTCTCCGTAGGCTTGGGTCCGAGGACCATGCAAGACCTAGGCACAGGTGCTGCCTTCAAGAGTAGATAAGTGGCTAGTTTCCCCATAGGCCTGAGTCCGAGGACCATGCAGAGCCTTGGTTCTGTCTAACACTTGGTCTTCTGAAGTAATTAGTTTCCCCATAGGCCTGAGTCCGAGGACCATGCAGAGCCTTGGTTCTGTCTAACACTTTCATTAAGTAGGGGTTTGTCCTCGGACCGTTTTTCTGGGGACGATTCCTCCTTCGGTCGGACAGTGATTTTACACGTGGCGTTGATCTCGCCTCCAGCTCGAGTCCCCATCTTCTATCTGGGAAGCGTCTCTTGGCCGTTCGTGTTCTGCGCCTGACGCTTCGGTGCGCGAGACGCGCCTTCATTAATGGTCTCGTGAATCAACAGAAGTACAACGGTCTGCGGCCCCCTTGGAATTTGGTGGCTTCATTATTGTCCGCCGCTTCGGTAACTCACTTTTCGAATTCTGCGTGAATTAATTCTCACCAACCCTCCTCCTCTATATAAGGCATTCTGGGGGGATGGTTTCTTCGTACTCCATGAGCCTCCCAACTCAAACAGAAAGAACACCACCTTTCCGCTCCCCATGCCCCTTTAATAACCCCGTCGGAATTGTGATCGGAGTTAGGAGATATGGGGCTAAGGGCTGCCGTGGCCGCAGCCCCCACTGGGCTTCTGGCGCGGCAGAGTCTAGGCGTAACACCGGCAGTGTCATACGCGGTGGCCAGGTGGGACGTTGTTGAAGTACCTAACGTCTCTCCCCGGAGCGCACCTCCGGTGGAGGAGACACGCGAACTCATGTCATGGCTGGCGCCTGAGTGTTGCCGTCTCCAACGGCCAGCGCTCGGGAGGATTGGAGAGCATCAAGGGAACATCACGGGGGAGGACATTCCGGTGCCCCTGCATCTGCTCCTCACTTTGTTCAAGCTTCCGCCTTGAAGCGAGCCAGCCTCAGCCCCCTTCCCCGCTTTTATTGTCAAGTTCTCCCATTCTCCTGATGCCAATAAAAGCACGGGTTGACACTTCCCCCTCCCTCTAGCTAGTTGTAGAATCGGACCGCCTGAGCCTCCGATTGTAGGATTAGCTTGTAATAAAGCTTGTAAAACAAGCCTGCCTGAGCCTCTGATTGTATCCTGTAATCTTCTTTTCATGAAATAATAAAAACTTTTCTTTTTGTTTGCTGTTGAGTCTTCTTTTTACTGCGATTCTTCTTCTCTTTTTTTTTTTTTGAAGTGACCGCTTAGAACGATCGCCGGTTGCGCCGGCCAGCGCACTAACCCTTCCCACAGACGGCGCCAATTGTAGGGGCTCGTTTTGTCGTAGATCCCCCAACAATACATTTCTTTAATGAGCGGGACGTAGGGTTTGGCACTAACAGGCTTGCCACCGGTTCACCGGAAGCGTTCTTCCTTCCTGAGGACTTAGCCCTGTTCTTTTTGGCTTGGGGGTTGCTCCTCGGACGGCCGAGGAGCCCCTCATTCTGAAGGGCACCTTGCATTATATATCTCCTTCGGTTGATCCCAGCCTTCCAACTGTCGATCATCCAGACCACTGCTTAAGGATCTGTCCCATCAGCCACGTTCCCCCCCCTTACTGTGGGTCGCAGCACCCAAGGTTGTGCTGTTCAGGAGTCCCCTCAGCATTAAGTCCGCCAGGGGAGTTAGGTGAATGCATTAAGTGTGGATGTGACCACCTATGCTGGGTTTGTCCCCCACCTGGAACTAGGATAGGTATGCCGAGGAAGGGGGCGTCCTTGGCGTGGGCCCAGAGGGCTAAAAGCCCCTAGACAACTGTCTGGGACAACCATAACTCCTCGGCATGGGCCTTGGGCCAGCCTAAAGGTGGGCCGAGACTTCCAGGCCCACGGGCCCCACACTCTAGAAGTCAGAACCCTTAATTAAATCATTATTACGAAAGTAGAAAATGAAGATGTAGTGATGCATTTGGAGATGCCATTTATTCATAAACAATAAAACTCAAATACTCAAATTCTTAGCAGGGTGTGCATTCTTATCGTTGGTAGACAAACGCAAGAGGTTCGCGTTTTATTGTGCAGGAATGAAAGGTTTGAGTAAACTTCGAAAAATAAGTTTGCATTTTTATAATATAAGTCATCTATCTCACTTTTGTGTTACTTTACACATGTTCTATTAATTACAACTTATCTGATATTTATTTGACTTTCTTTATGAAATCACTAAGTTAGAAATAGGAGAAAAAAAAAATCATTAAATGACATATTATGATTGGTAGAATATAAAGTGAAACATGAGTTGAGGATTTATACACTCATTCTCAAAAAAGTTAATTGCCTCTCTCTTGGGATTTTTTTATTTTTTTATTTTTTATAAATAAGTTGGTATTTCAAATCTATAGCATTTGCTCTATAATGACTTCTTTTTACTATTAAGCTGAGATGCTAATTAAATTTTGGTGTATATAGAGATTAAATCACACATTTCTTATTTTACTACGGGGCTAGGGACTCATTGCAGGCTATGCCTATGGTCAACTATATATGGGCAGCCCTGCAAACCAAAAACTTTAATGAGTAGGCCTAGCGATACTTCTTATCGTTGAGAGATGGAGGAAATTAAAGCTACTGTCCATTAGGGTACCCTTCTAATCTTCAGTGCAATATGTTCATGTCACCCGAAAAAAAAAACTTATAAATACTGTGTCGGTTGGGAAATCATTAACAAATTGAGATTTACTACTATCCGTGCTTATAAAAGGGCGAAGTGTGAAAGGATAAGGTACTCAATGAGTTAGTTATTTAGCACCTCATGCAACCCATACAATAGAGGTGTTTAACAATGCGAAGTAAAGCTTAAAAAAAGTGTAGAACAAAAGCAAAACACATAGATTTTTTACGTGAGAATTTGTCGGGGATAATGGGTCAAACAATAGAATGAACAAAAAAAAAAAGAAAAAGAAAGAAAGGTTTAGAGACACTAATGAATTGTTGTCTTTAAGAAAATATTTTGAAAATTTTTATCTGATTTTTGACTGTGTCTCCGAGGGATATATAGTTGAACGAGTGACTCATGAATGTTGCCGGATTGCATGGATGAGCAAATAACTCGAATGTGTTACGTGTAAAATCTAAATGAAAAAGAAAAGAAAAAATTGAATATGGATGCGTAATATTTATAAACAATTAAGAGCTACCTTCTCTCTTCTTCTTTTAATTCTACTCTACCATATCTTACTATCCTCTTCATTTTCATCATTGACTTGCTAAACCAATAAAACAAAAATAGGTTAGAAACCTGGTCATTTTAATAGATATCAAATTGTTAGATTTACAACTGAATACGATCGAATCCAATAATAGGTTGATCTTAAATAAATATAATCAAACTCAACCCTATGATGTTACATTTTTCCCCATTATTAGGTAAAACTGCAACTAATATTTTGACCAAGTAGTCGAGAATTTCATATGCATATCAGGCTTATACAACCCATGACGCAAGAGATGCCCTCCCCAAGCGGTCACTCACTCACAATGTGAAATGGATAGAGACTATATAATGTGTAGTCAAAACAATTACTAGCAACTTATGCTTATTTTATTGAAGTGAAGTGAACAAAGGTATTAAAATGAAATATAAACTGAGAACCTTTCTATACAAGCAACATTTAAGAATATGAAAAAAAGAAACATATAGATGAATAAGAAAAACAACAAAATTCCGAGTTGATTGACTTGACAATACAAGAAAACGATAACGAAATTAAACATTGGATCTAGACAAAAGTTTGCTCAGGCTCAATAAAATTCTCTCAACTCGGATCTATATATGGGCCTATCAGAGGTCCAAGCCCTGTGATCATTTGGGTGATACTAGTATGAATTATGATAAGAAGTCTTTCTTCCATGACCATATATAAAAAATACTCCTTCCGTCCCATTTTATTTGTCCTGTTTAAAAAATCAAATTTTTTAAGAGAACATCATTCATTGTCTTGTCTATCTTTTAAAAATGTATAAGTTTTCAAAACTACCCTTAAATAAATTTATCAAAAAATTGAATTAGTAAATTAATAGGGGTATAATAGGAACATTAGTAAATTAATGACTTTTATTTTTAGAAATAGGACAATATTTTGGGACATCCCAAAATGGAATAGAGGACAAATAAAGTGGGACGGAGGGAGTAGAAAATAAAATAAATAATTGTTCCAATAGCAAGTTGCTGTGGTGAGCGGCGTGGGCCTACCACCCTAAAAATTTAATTTAATATGTGTGATGCAAAGGGCCATGTATGATAAGATAATTGACTTAGTAGAAAATTTTATATATGGAACATATTATATTAAGTTTCTCAATTAAGTTCAAACACTTGAATGTTTTACAACAAAATTTTTAAATTTAATTAGACAACTTAATGTACTGCACTTAAATTTTATCATAAATGGAAAAATAGATTCTTATCTTAGTCAAAATGACAAAAAAAATATTTTTGTAATGTATTGTAAGTTTTATCTTAAACAAAAATAAGTATAGGAAGAAGTCCTGTCAAATAGATATTTTTTCTTTTGACCATCTTTCTGCGATATTAGAGAATCACCATCAATACCTCTGCTGTATAGGTCCAGGATAATCCTTTTCGCAGTTTGGGGCTAGTTACAACTAATTCATGATTTGTTCTAAAAATAATTCTAACAATTCATAAGATTAGATAAATTTTATAGTATAACCCTTCAATTCAAATATTGAAATTTTAGAATGGCTGTTCCTACCCCTTGGGAGGTACCAAACAAATGACTACCCAAATCAGGGTTTTAGATTCTTATCTTAGTCAAAATGACAAAAAGATATCTTTGTATTGTACTGTAAGTTTTATCTTAAACAAAAAAAATAGATTCTTATCTTAGTTAGAATGACAAAAAAATGTTAGATAAAGTTTGACTCCAACCATCAATAAGATTATAGGAAGTCAATTCACATGACACATTTAACCTACTCAACCAAGTGAGTTACTGTGTATTACACATGATGGGACATATGTTATCTTTCTATTAGTGATTTGAGCCTTGAACTTCAAACAAGTGGAGCCAAACCTTTTCTAAAAAGGTATCTTGGTAATTCACAATAAGTTTCAACATCAATCTCTTTTGGTCATCTTCCTATTAGCGGTGGGAGGCTTGGAGCCTTGAACTCCAAACAAGTTTGGATACCTTTTCCTAAAAGGTATCTTTGTAATGCACCATAAGTTTCAAAATAAACATTTTTTTGGTATAAAAATATAATTACATCCTTTAAATTTAGTTGATTGTCATTTTGGACTTGTGACTTTCAATTTGATCATTTTAGTCCTATAAGTTTGCATTTGCTGTCATTGTTAGTCTTTTTGTCTTTAAATTTTGTTAGCTATTAAAAAAATAATTTTCAAATACTAACAAACTAGTAATAAAACTTTTTTTTTTTTTTAAATAGGGAAAAAAATACAAATTACACCATTTAAGTTTGATCACTTGTTATTTTGTTCTTGTACATTTTATATTTGTCATTTTGTTCATGTAAGTTCACTTTTTCCCCCCCTCACCAATAGTCCTTAATTGCGAATTTTTTGACAAAATGGTAGAACAGCTAATAGTCACAACAAATGTAAATTTATAGAAACAAAATGATAAAATTGTAACTGTTTGTTTGTTTAGACCCCTAAAACCAGATTGTTTAACCTATTATATTAACCGAGTGATTATTTAGATTAATTATTCAGATATAGATTAAACACAAATAAATCATATCATGCAAAGATGCGGAAAAGTAAATAACACCACGATATGATGATCCAGGAAAATCGATGAAACGAACTGTTTCAAGGTAAAAACCTGGAGATGATTTAACCTAGTTATCCTCAAGGTAAACACATCCACTATAAGAGAATTGAAGTTTTTACAATTAGATTTAACCCTAAATCTATTACTACCTCCAGTAGTAATTTACTGACACGACTATGTGCAAGTTTCGAATCCACAGACTCTTTCTCTTCTTGGATTTACACTAACACAATCCGCCTTGCTTGTGACTTTGAGATCTCACTCAAAGGTTTCAAATCACCATCAGTAATGATCTTGATGCAGCAACTATGTTCTACCAAACGCTTGATTGTAGTTTTTGCTCTGGCAGATTCTTATGTAATTAAAAGGTACAAAACCTCTCAGATCTTAGAAAGAGTAACACATAAGTCTTTTCAGCAAATTCAAAACGTGGCTAGGGTTTTCCTTTTATATGTGGAGAAGTTTAGATGAAACTCTAAATGTTTTTGCGGGCTTGGGCCTGTTTAAAAATTATGCAAAAAAATTATACCTGTGATTTTTGATAGGTCGAGCCTAATTCTCGATTGGTTAAGCTTGACAGAAAATTTCTTCCTTTTTCTATAGTTAGCTGAACTTGAACCTTGAAACAACCACTTTTAAGTATTACCTAATACATAGACTAGACATGTTTTGTTCTCAGTTTGCCAACACACTAAAAACATGATTCTAAACATTTAAACCCTAAATCTTTAGAACCTAATAGTAACTTACAAAACCAAAATGACAATTGACCAAACTTAAAGTATTTTTGTTAATAAATGGAGAGAGAAAAAAATATACCTAATTGGGAAATACAAATTGTAGGGACCGGGTTTGAGCACTTCTACTGTTGAGAGAGTGGACTCGAGCCTAATTAGCCCAGTACAATGAATTTGTAGAGAGTGGATTCAAGAACTAGGCCCTAGCAAGCGGGCAACGTCCAGTGTAGCGTTCGCCACCGTCGGAGGTGGGCGGACCAAGATTATCCTCCGTAGTCTATCCTCGGCACCGGTCCGAGGAGCTTGATGGTAATCTTTCTCCCAGGGAATCGTCCCCCCTTCTGATCTGTTTCTTCCTCTTATATATAGTCATTTTTTACAACCTCTTTCTTTCTCTTGTTGATCATCAATGCTTCTTTCTTCTGATCGCCCGTCCTATCAGCCACTTTTCCAGCACTCCTGTGAGTTGCAGCAACCAAGGCAGTCCTGTCCAAAGGTCACATCTCCATTAATGCGGCCGGGGGGTTAGGTGAGCGCATTTAATGTGGAGGTGACAGCTTATCCTGGACTTGTTCCTCCGCCATGCTGCTATGACTGACGTGTTGGTCTCGGCTGGCCGAGGGCAGGGTCGTCCTCGGCAGGGTTCCTGGCCATTTAGACCTTCACACTTCTTCCTCGGACATTCCTTCATCCTCGGCATAGGCCTTGGGCCGGATACAAGGTGGACCGGGGCTGCCAATTTCTCAGGCCCCACACAAATCATTTGTCCCACTATTTGTGTTACACTTTATGCTCTACTAGTCACAACTTGCCTTATATTCTTTTGACATTCCTTATAAAATAACCAAAAAAAAATCAAATATTTGGCATATACCATGGTGGAGTAAAAAGGGAGACAAATGATTTGTATTCCTTAATTGGCTAATTGATGGTTACTACTTATTGGTTAGGATATGGCGAGAGGGGGAAGAGGAAAAGAGGTTAGATGGGTCTTTGGGTATCTTAACTTGAATCAAAGTTTAGACTCGATTCATTGTAATTGGTGGACAATGACCTTTTTCTTTTCAAAAAAACTGTTAAAATGTCTTAATCACTTTGAAGAGTGAGTTCATCGTAGTTGGAAATGAGACTCATAATACTAAACAATTGGCAAATTTTTTGGATAACAACCTATTTTAGGCCTATTTGTTTAGAAATATAACGTTTTTCAAATGTTTTGAGTGTAAAACTTTTAGTTATTTTATAAAATTTTCCCTTCATCCTAAATTCTTGAATACAAATTCTCTGTTCCATTTTGCACTCCGTTAATCATGGTATGCCATGTGCTTGATTTTTTTTTTTTTTTTTTTTTTTTTTTTTTTTCCATTTTAAACTTTTAGTTATTTTATGAGGAAAGTTAAATAAATACATGACAAGTTGTGATTGTTAAAACTTGAAATATAAAACAGAACACAAAAAATGGGACAAATGATTTGTATTCAAACTGTTGTTTCCGTTTAGGAAATCTAACTTTATAAGGAACATTATTTAATACTTTGTCTTTTAGATAAAAATGTACAAGTTCTCAAGAGTGCCCTCATAAATTTTAATTCTAGAAACAGACTGATATTGATTTTTTAAATAAAGTAAGGGGAAAGATAGAACTCAATATTATTTATCGACTTCTCACAAAGGACTAGAGGAAAAAAGAAAAAAGAAAAAAAACACAAACATGAATTTACAAGGATCACAATTAAAGTTTCACAATCTTTTTTTTTTTTTTTGCTGAAAATAAAGTTTCATAATCGATCCCCATAAATATTTATCTTCATATCCATCCCTCATTGTTACTTAACTTCTTCCTTCACCTGAGAAAATTATTGAATACTCTGAGAGTACCATAAATGCGTACTCTCCCCTCTCACATGAATTGTGGGTCTTATCATAAATTTAATTAGTAGGACCCATAGTTATGTTAGAGGAGAGAATACGCATTTATGATACTCCGAGAATACCTAATAATTACCCCTCCACTTGTGTCTCACGGAACTTCTTATAAATGTCAGTCTTATAAAACTTCTTAGTCCTTAGCGTCAAAATGAACGAAGCAATTGTGCCAAAAAAGGTCATGGCAGCAATGATAATGAAAGACCATTTGTAGCAGTCAACCCCAGTACACTTCAAGTCCTCCCCTGCCTTCCTTACGAGCCCCAAGGCTGCCATTTGCATCTTAGCTTCCTTGTCATATAAATACCCAGCGACCCGCACGTTGAACAGATAAGACCCAATTGGACTAGCTATAGCCGCAAAATTGAATAGTGTAGAGTAGTACTTTAGGCCAAAAAGTTCAGAAATCATAGCAAAGAGCAATGGCCATTGTGCACCAAAACAAAACCCAATAATCACCGATGCAAAATAGATACCATTGGGTACGTCAAACGCGATTAGGAGGTGACCAACACAGGCTAGGAGGAGAGTCAAAGTGAGTATAAGAGGGCGTGGGGTTCTGTACCTTGTAATTAAAATTTCTGAGACAAGACCTGAGACCACACGTCCGAGGTAGTTCCAAATGCTCACAAGTGACACAAAAGTGCTTATGCTTTTCTTTGGATATTGTAAGGAAGCTCCAATCTGACCCAAGTTGTCTATTACCGTTAAAGTTCCCCCTAGGCCACACATTGAAGCCAACAAAATCAGCCACATGTCAGTGCTAAAAATTGCTTGTAATATCGTATAGTCCTCCCCTCTCTCTGGTGTCTGAAAAGCTGTTTGCCAACAAGAAAGTCTGACGCTTTTATCAGCACCATCACTTGGTTTTGTGACTGAAAATTGTTGAATCTCATTAGAAATAATTGCCTCCCCGTTTGTTTTTTTTGATAAATCCTCCCCGTTTGTAACTTCTATTAGTGAACGGTCGTTCTTTATGGCTTCTCTCTTGCTCTTCCAAGCCTTATACTCGTCCCTAATGACAAATGCAATAGGTAGAAACAGCAAGAAAAGTACCACGGCTGCACTCCCTCCGTATTGACTTTGTGAAAAGGTGGTCCTTTTCTCTATGATGATTATAATCATCAAGAACCCTGCGAGACCAAGCGAAATATAGAGGAAATGATAGAGAAGTGTGAGCTCGTTTGGTTGCCGAGGAGCGTTCATGATCCGCATGGTTCGAAGAAAAATCACACATACAACTGCTGGAATAACCCCTACTAACAAAATCAAAGACTTTGGGTCTTCACCATAGAGAGCATGGTACACCTGTGTAACTACAGCCCCACTTAGACCCGTGTAACCCTTCAAAACACCTATAAGAATTCCACGACTTTCAGGGTAATTCTTTATGGAAGTGACAAGGGCTCCAGTGTTGATAAAAGGTTGTGAATTTGCGCCGATGCATATGTATAAGCACATATGCCAAACCAGGGGCTTGGCTATTCTTTCAGTCAAGCCAAGCCATATCATGAAGTATCCAAAAAAGTTGAAAACAGCACCAATTGCTAAGACAACCCATGGGGGTGTGACCTCATTGATTAGGCCAGAGACGATACCGATATTGGCACCCAAGTCCTTGTAGAAGCCAATCAAATTGAGGGTGGATTGGTCATAGCCAAAAGAGGACTTGATTTCGCCAGAGTAAAGGCCGAAGACGTAGCTCAAACCAGCCGAGTTCATAATCAAAAGAGACCCGAACATCATCAATCTTCGCCCCTGGAGAATTTGGAGGGTGAGGCTGTTCATCTTCGTCATAGGGCCTCCCCTATCACCACCTCTAACATGCATTGTTTTTTCTATTTTATTTTTATTTTTTATTGTTGTTGTTGTTGTTGCATTCTTTCGCTCTTTAGGATGTAGTAAAAGTTGACAGGATTCTCATGGAGGTCCCAGAGATGTAGAAGGGTGTTATTTATAGGAAAGTTACGTTGTATATTTTGAAATTTTATCACTTCAAGATCAGAAAATCCTGGCAACTATTTTTGTCACGAGTCAGTTCAGTAGTAAGTTAAAAATGTTGGGTTCACATTAAAGTAATAATACACAACCATTCATAGTTTGCCACATTAAAATTGTGATAAAATTGTAGCAGAAAAAGTAAATAATTTTGGTTCCACTGTTGTCATAAATTTAGAGTTATGCTATACATATTAGTGGCTTATGATCGGTTGTTTCAAAGGGATTTGCTGTTACTGACGTACTTCTGTATTCTATTCTTTTGGATAAGTGTTTACGCTCTTATCAACGAATTGAAATGAAGAGATTAGGATATAAATAAGTTTTCTACCAAGAAAAAAAAAATATATATTTAAGTCTAGTGAGGATATTGGTTCTTAAGGAACCACAATAAAGTTGCATGAAAATTACACAGATTCAGTCCGGGTACGTAAATGTTTTCCGGCCCCGATTTGTGTGGATCTTAATTTAGCCATTCCAAGTGGTTGAGGAAAAAACAATAAAAAGGATACATGGATACCAACAATAGATAAAGGAAAACTGATATCGTTTATTTTGTTGAAACTGAAAATTTATTGTTAAAAGTACTATAGATAAAGGTAAAAGTTAGTTGAGATAGTACAGTAGGACCCATGAATAGTATCAAAAAGTGCAATGGGGCTTATGAATAGTAGTAAAAATAAACTGAATAGTGAAATAATTTTCATTTATAATTTGTATCCAAACGGAGGCTTAAGGCCATTAGTTTAGAAACTATTTTAAAATATTTTTATGAAAAACGAAAAATTAAAGTAACTAATTTTTTTTTTTTTTTTTTGTTGCAATCTTTTATATTTCTTATAAATGTGGTATCAAAATTTTTCTTAAATAGTTTATTAACAAATACATAACTATATCCGTTAACTAGCCTCTTAAATAAAAAGGTAAGGTAAAACTCAGTAAGAGAAGAAAAAATGAGTGTAGGACAAAATTTTGAAATATTTGACTTTTTTTATTGTCTTTGGTATTACTCTAACTTTTATCAATAAAAATCTGATGACCCAAGTTTTTTATTTTATTTTAGCACAATAAAAAGTTTTTTATTTTATATTCCATTAATATTACTTCTTTTTTATAGATATGATGATTTTCAAACTGACAAGATACTTTTCCAGTTTAACTAAGTGGAACATGCAGATATATATATATATATATATATATTCCACCACTTACTATGTTAAGTATTAGTATCAAAAAAAAAAAAAAAAGTATGTTAAGAATTTATTTATCTTTCCCTCTTGATATATATATATATATATATATTAGTGGCTTATGATCGGTTGTTTCAAAGGGATTTGCTGTTACTGACGTACTTTTGTATTCTACTCTTTTGGTTGAGTGTTCACGCTCTTATAAACGAATTGAAATGAAGAGATTAGGATATAAATAAGTTTTCTACCAAGAAAAAAGAAGAAGATATATTTAAGTCTAGTTAGGATATTGGTTCTTAAGGAACCACAATAAAGTTGCATGAAAATTACACAGATTCAGTCCGGGAACGTAAATGTTTTCCGGCCCTGGATATGTGTGGATCTTAATTTAGCCATTTCAAGTGGTTGAGGAAAAAACGATAAAAAGGATACATGGTTACCAACAATAGATAAAGGAAAATTGATATTGTTTATTTTGTTGAAACTGAAAACTTATTACTAAAAGTACCATAGATAAAGATAAAAGTTAGTTGAAATAATACAATAGGACCCATAAATAGTACCAAAAAGTGCAGTGGAGCCCATACATAGTACCAAAAATAAGCTGAATAGTGAAATAATTTTCATTTATAATTTGTATCCAAACGGAGGCTTAAGGCCATTAGTTTAGAAAATATTTTAAAATATTTTTATGAAAAACGAAAAATTAAAGTAACTAATTTTTTGTTGTTGCAATCTTTTATATTTCTTATGTGGTATCAAAATTTTCTTTAAATAGTTTATTAACAAATACATAACTATATTCGTTAACCAGACTCTTAAATAAAAAGATAAGGAAAAACTCAGTAAGAGAAGAAAAAATGAGTGTAGGACAAAATTCGATATTGGCAGCACACTGAATTGCAGGTACAGGGGCTTAATTAATAGGGCAGTTCTAACTTTCTAAGCTCAATCGTTACAAACTTTTAGCAGTAAAACCAGTTCTAAAAAAATTTCGGCAGTAAAACCAGCTCTAACAAACTCTATCAAATTAATAGGAGATTAGCTTAACAAACTCAATCACAAATTAAATAAATACAGAAACAGATATAAAAATAAGGATTAGTTGGACTTCAACTTCAAAACTAAATGATGCCGTTGCTTCTCTTCACTTTTGTGATGTTATAAATACTGAAATCTTGATCTAAAATGCTGTCATCTGGAGTGATACACCAACATACACAAAAGTTTCTGAGAAATACGAATTGTATATAATCATAATATTATGTAAAAGACTAATTAATAAATGTGAATTAAGTCTTTTAAATTTTCGAGATTTAAATGCATGAATTTAATTACATTAAATATAACTTATAGAAAATTAAAGTATAGTTGAAAAGACAATTAACAAAATTAGAGTCATTTGGCATTAATTATAGGAAAATTAAAAGGATACTTGGCACAAAATAGAGTTCAATTAGAATCTAATTTAGATTCTTGATTGAACTTTCTCTCAACTTTCACTTTAATATAATATATTCAATGATTCACTACAAAAATAAGGTCCTATAGCCGCGTTTTTACAAATGCGGCTATAGGCCAAGACTAATGGCTGCGTTTTTAGAAATGCGACTATAAGACATACTTTAGCCGCATTTATAAAAGGCGGCTATAGGGGACAGCTATAGCCACATTTTAAAAACGCGGCTATAACCCTTTTGTTTTTTTGTTTTTTTTTTTAATTTGACTATAGCCGCGTTTTTAAAACGCGGCAATATATATATATATATATATATATATATATATATATATTTTTTCTTGGCTAGATGGCAAATGCCTGGAAGTAAATGAAAAAATAATACAAAATGCGCAATTAAGGCTTGACTTCACGGCATAATAAAAATTTAAGAGAAATATAACAAAATACCCTTGACTTGAACTCAAGCTGTCCACAAGTTTCCTAGTACGAGTAATGGAAGGCCACAACATTTCCTAATTCAAGATTCAAGAAATGCATGGTAATTAGGGAATAGGCAAGCATACCATATCATAGAAGGATAAAAAGAGATATAAAAATATAAAAATTGTGTTGAATTGGGAGTATGCAGTACTCAAATGGACAAGCATCAAGAGACATTATTGATATTCGAAGCTTTTGTACAACAAACTCACGGTAATTTATTCGTACATTATGTATCTTTGAAAGAGAGTCCCTAAGTTGAATGCTTTCTTACAGTGTATAGCCGCTTTTCTTAAAAACGCGGCTATAGGTTAGCTATAGACACGTTTTTGTAAATATGCCCGCATCTTTTGTAGTGATTTGTAAATGTTCGAATCTTGATATATATATATATATATATATATTATATATATAAAAGATACCAAGCAATACAACTGAGACATGCATTGAATAAGCCTAAAATATCTTTCTTTTACATTTATCCTTTTTTCTTCTAAATAATACTACATTTGTTAAACATGTTAGAAAAATTCAAAATTTTAAGGGTGTTAGGACATATGTGTATCATGTTAGGAACATATGTCAGTATAGAATTTGCTGATCCTTTAACAAAACGCATTTTAGTTGTAATTGGGTAGATCTAGGATATGTTTAATGCTTCAAGGAATAAGGTATCAAGTTCAAATGTTAAAGTCATGCATGTCTGTCCAAGAATCAAGTGAAGAAGTGCTGGATTTTAAAGCTTGACAGTTAGTATCTATCGAGCTTTAAAAGACTGTTTAAGCCCGATGCTCGACAGCTGCTCGATAGATAGGGTATCTATCGAGATTTAAGAAAATCAGTTTTTTAGTTTTGATTTTCATCCAATCCGTGTATAGATGTTTGGGCTTTATTTTCTCACAACCCTAAACATATATAAGGATTGTTTTAAGGGCCGTCATAGCTGATGCACATCAATGCAAAAGTTTTTCACAAGCATATTGTGAACCGGAGACAATTTTGCCCATCTTTCTCTTCAAGAAGCTGCTGTGTTTGTACACCGTAGGGTATTGTAACCAAGGAGTTTCATGATCTTCATCGTGTTGATGAACTAAAGAACTTTGCAGCTAACATCTTTCTCAAGTTGGTGATTAAGTCGCGTACTGGGATCCGCGCATCGAATTGGTTAGTCACATACTGGGAGCCGTGCATTGGAAATGAGAGATTGTCACTATAGAACAAGTCCAATTGGGTATTGGGATAAGGGTTCAATTGTATGTTAATATAAGGTACTGGGATTCCTTTACTTGTAACTGCTTGTTGTGATAATAGTGGATTTTCGGGAGTGGTGACCTTAAAATCACTCGGTACGGTTTTTGCCGTGTAGGTTTTTTCTATTCGTAAACAAATCATCGTGTCAACTTTATTTTCCGCTACATATTTAACTTAGTTGGTGATTTGTTTGTGCTACCACGCGTATTGCATGCTAATTGAATTAATTAATTAACTTGGCTAATTAATTAGTTAATTCATCACAAGGGGTCAATACATTCTTGGCCTATCAAGTGGTATCAGAGCAGACACACTCTGATTAGGTTTTAATCTTTGCTGTGTGATCCATTGACCCTTGTTTATCATGGATAGATGACAATCTCTTATTATACCTCCCTTATTTGATGGCACTAACTATGCATACTGGAAAGTACGCATGAGAACTTTCTTACAGTCATTAGATGAGAAAGTGTGGCAAGCTGTGGAGATAGGTTGGACCAAGCCGAAGGAAGCGCCGGCCGATTGAGATGATGCTAAGATCAAGGTGGAAAACTTCAACAGTAAAGCATTGAATGCTTTATTCTGTCCTGTCACGAATGAGAAGTTCAAGAAGATATCCTCTACTGAAACTGCTAAGGAAGCATGGACCATCCTCCAGACAACTTATGAAGGAACTAAGGCTGTCAAGGATTCGAAACTTCAAAGGCTTACTACGAGTTTTGAAGAGATCAAGATGGAGAAGGATGAGTCATTCGATGAGTTCTATGTCAAGCTCAAGGACATAGTGAACTCAGCCTTTAATCTTGGGGAAACCATTCCCGAACTCAAGATTATTAGAAAGGTGCTCAGATCTCTACCTGAGAGACTTCATGCTAAGATCACCGCAATTGAGGAATCAAAGGATATTGATAAAATTCTTTTGACAGAGCTGGTTGGCAATCTGCAGACCTATGAGTTGGGCTTAACATGGATAGGGAAATCTAGTAAGGGAAAGAGCATGGCATTGAAGGCTAAGAGTAGTGACACTGATGAATCCTTAGACGATGAAGATTCTAAGATGAAGTCCTATATCACCAGGTAATTCAAAAAGTTTATGAAGAATGCCAATGCTAAAGGATTTGATAAAGACCGCAAGCAGTCCAATTCGTCTTAGTTCAAGAACCAAGACATAGGAAAGAAGGATGCTAGGGATGGCGGTCAGTACACTGTTCCCTCAAGACCAAAATGCTTTGGGTGTCAAGGCTTCAGTCACATGAAACAAGAGTACCCTACGTATCTTAAGACCATTGGGAAGAGCAAGACACTTGCTGCTACTTTGAGCGACACCGAGCCTGAAGATGATTCTAACAATGAGGATGATGGAATCCTAAATGCCTTCACTGCCACTGTAAATCCTACTAAGGGGATTGTTGAAGATGTGGATGAAGAAGAGGACTTGGTGGAGTCTAAATTTGAGAAGATGGATGAACAAGATGACATCCACACAGCCTATGCAAAATTATACAAGGTCTAGGAAAAATATTAGAAGTTGTATAGGTTGGCCACCAAAAAGCTTAGTGAAGTGGAGCTTGAACAAGAAGAAATCTCCATGAAGTTTGATGAAGCCAATTAGACTATTGGAGTTCTGAGATTTGAGAATAATTTCTTGTCTGAGAAGACCAAGAAGCTTGAGCCAGAATTGTTCCAAGTCAGAGCTCAGCTGGCGAGGACTTTAAGTGCAAAGCTTGACAAGATGCTTAGTCTTCATAAATCTGCCTCCGATCGAACTGGTTTAGAGTATGATTTCTCTTCTCCTAGTATTACTTCTACTAGTACTACTATTTTTGTTTCTCCTACTAATAATGTTGAATTTGAAAACAATGATGTGAAAAATGTGTTAGCTAGTGAGAGCATAGACAATGGTAAATCTATCTTAGGAGCACCCCTTAAGCTTCATAAGAAAGAGATTATGAACCCTAAGGCTAAGAAGGGAAACACTTAAAAGCCTAAACAGAATAAGCAACATCTCTGTCATCACTGTGGAGTAGCTGGACATACTCGACATAATTGCTACAAGTGGTTAGCCACTCAATAGAGCAACTCTCATTAGGAAACCAGAATTAGTTTTCATCCTCCTTTGCTCCTCTTGGAGATCTACTCAAAACCCTCATGTTCCTTTTGAACTTGAACGGTTTCAATTCTTCCCCCTCACCGCCAGATCAAGGGTTTGCAAAATGAAAAGGTTCTTCTAAGTTGTGGAAGAAAAAGGCTCCAAGTGATTTAGTCACTTTTTCTCTCTTTCCCTTTCTTGTTTTTGAGGTTGCATTACTTGTGTGTTTTTGCTTTCTTGTTTTGAGTCAGTCTAGTTTTATACATTGCTTTGTTTAACATGTTTTTGTTTGTTTATTTTCAGTTTTGCTTTATTTTGTTTTTCATAAAAAAATAAAAAAAAATTTGAAAAATTTGAAAAATAAAAAAACAGTGTGTGTTTGGTGTACATTGGTACTTGTATACCTTGGATGGCCATTGAAACAAAGTTTTCTAAACTTTGTATCTTTTGTAGCTTATATGAGCATCTCTATGCACAACTAAGCAAGTGAGCTTTGTGGCTCGTGTTTGTGATGCATAAGATTAAGTAATCTCTTGTACTTAACACTCGTACCACTCTTTTTGACAAAAATGACTAGAAAATCCTAAGAGAAAGGCATAAATAACCATCTCACCACTGTTGCTCGCCAATCATGAAATGACATCTGTATGCTTCGGCATAGCAAAAGTGCAATGTCAAAAGCTTAACATCATTGGGTATTTATTTTCTCTCTCTTATATACCCATGCATGGTTTGCTTAAAAGAAAAATATGCAAAGAAAAATAAAAGCAAAAAGAATCAAAATGCTTTATATATGATTGCAAGCATGTCTTTAGGAGATGTGGGAGTTATAGATGTACCTTGAAGGTGATAGTCCTCATCAAACAGTTATGATTGTATGTGAGTTAAAGTGATTTTCTCATATCTCAAATCGTTATAACATGTACACACTTATGTAATCTTGCAATGTTTTTCACACACAACACACAATATTCTTTGCTACTCTTGATACATGTGCAGGTACAATGTGATTTGGTCATCACAAGGAATACATGTGTTAATGTATACTCACTAAACTATGTAGACTTGTTTTTGAAATAAAAATTGGTTAGACTTGTTTAGTGTGTGTGTGTGTGTTTTGGATTCAAATGCTTGACATTTTTCTTGATGAGAGATGTTTTTGAGAGCTTAAAATGTTGTTTGGATCTTTGGTTGTGTAGCATGTTTAATTGCATTCATGTCTGTATTTATCTCTTCTTTGAAAAATTGTTTTTAAGCAATCTCGATAGCTGCTAGACATCTCTCAACAGCTAGACTATCTATCGAGCTCTTTAGCTTCCTTTCTTGATAGCTGTTATCGCAATCTCGATCCATTGAGATTCTTGAGATTCAATCTCAATAGTTGCTCGACAGCTACTCGATCCATCGAGGTAGTTTCTGTATGCTCGATAGATTCTCGATCCATCGAGGTAACCTTGCTGTAGACACCTCTCATTAGATCCTCGATAGCTCATCGACAGCTAATTTTGAAAATTTATATTCTCGACACCTCTCAATCCATCAAGAAACTGAGATTTCTATAAAAAGGGTTAGCGCGATTTTTCTTCATTTCTCCCCGATCTCTCTCGATAGTTTTTGTCTCTTCACCTCCCCAAACTTTTCACTCTCACTCCAAACCTCAAACCCAGAAGTTTTTCGGCCTCAAGATCATTTCTTCATTTGGTATGATCTTACTCTCTATTTTCTTATCATGCATTTCATGGTTTTTGACCTGTCTTTTGGGATTTTTTGAAAAAATTTGGGGTTTTTCAAAATTGATGAGTATTTCACAAATTTTTGGGTTGGTTTTTGTGTAAATGATTTTAAATCATCATTCATTGCATCATATTTGCATTTTTAACAATGTTCATGCATTTTAGATGTGTAAAATGTTGTGTGCTTGTAGGTTTGGATTGGGCTGAACCCATGATGCTTTTAATGTTGCATATCACATACTCATGTATTTTTCATGCATACTGTTGTGAAATTTTAAAGTACTCGCAAGTGTACGAACTGTATCAAAGTATAGTTTGACAAGAACAAGGTCGAACCCACAAGGACTTGAATGAACGTAGGAAAATTAATTAAACCGTAACCAAATTAATCCTAATCTAGTTTAATAAAAATTGGTTGTTTGAAATTAAATATACTAAGCAAATAATTAAACTAAGCAAAGATATAATATAAAGCAGTAAAGAGATGTAAACAATCTAGAGAAAGGAATTAAGGTTTTGGAATCCACCTTGTTAATTCATATCAGCATATATTTATGATCATTAATTTTTCCCAACCACTACATGATAATCTAGAAATCAATCTTGCTACCATGGAAAATATTATCATTAAAACTTCTATTTAAATATCTAAAGCATACTCTTCGCTTCTTAAGTATAAAATCAAATCATCAATTGTATCCATAGCCAAACAAATTACAATAGATATCCAATTTTAAAAATCAAATCATAAATTTATCCATTGACAGAGAAATCACAAGCAATATCCAATTTTAAAATCAAGAAATAATAAACCAAGCATTCAATTAATTAAGACAAATCCTAAATCATGAGAAAAACATAATTGTACTCATATCTAGAATCCTATCTTAGTCAATTGATATGAAGTAAGAACACTTTAAATCACTAAACAACAACTATTGTGGGAAAAATCAAATCACATAAATATTACTAATAATCCTTAACAAGGTTTCATCCTCAACCTTAATTATAACTTTAGCTACTCATAATAATTGAAAGAAAACACAAAAATAAAATACTAAGCATTAAACTAGACAAATTATTAAAACTAACTGTCATGGAAGAGGTACCCACAGCTCTCTATACATTCAGCCTTCAGCCCTCAGCCCTAGCACTAGCCTTCCTGAATTTTTCCCTAAAGAGCCTTTAAATAGGTCAAGGAATCCTATTACAAGTTGAATTCCCGTTTGGAGAAAATCCCAGATTTTTAGGCTTCACTTAACAGACAATTTTGGCCCATTTAACTTCAGAAATTGGACTTTTGGTAAACTACAAAGTTGTAGCCCTTTAAGTTAACTTTCCTACCCAACTTGAATAATCTCGATTGGATGTTTGGGCTAAAAGTTATGCCAAAAATACTAACTGATGTGCAGGCTGGAATCCTAATCCAAATTGGACTTTGATTTGGTGCAAATTTCCTTTGATTCCTTGCTCCAATTGGACTTAAATTTAATTGGGCTGGCCTTCTTGAACTTCATCATGGCCCTTGTAAAAGTAAAGTCCATTAGCTTTCTTCTTTGCACAAATCCACTTATTTAATTCCATTCTCCTACAAAAGACAAATTTACACAATAAAATTCAATTAAGCACAAAATTGATTATTCAACATTATTCCAAAACCAAATATAAAATGCATGAATTAACTCAAAATAAGTATGATAATGCTTTCTAACAATGATATAAACATGCAAAATTAAGCTATTATCAATGCACATCACATACGTACCTTCATTTCTTTATATTCTTATATTGAACTGTATGGTGCTTTTCTGTTTGTCCCTTTCTCTCTCTCTTTCTTTCGTTAGTTGCTCTATGGCACCTAAAAGGAAATCCACTCTGTCCTGAAACCCTCTTCGTTCCGGGGCATCTTCTTCTTCTTCCCCCTCTGATTCTATTCCATCTCACGTCCAGTTTCGTGATGATAAAGCCCATACGGACTTTGTGAAGAACTTCTCTCGACGAGGCATTCATTCAGAATGCCAAGTCATTCTTTCGAATTTTTTCGATACTAACCTTCCCACTGTCATTTATAGTAGGGGTTGGGCATCACTGTGTGGCATCCCCGTCACTTGTCCCTCCGTGATCATACAGGAGTTTTACTCCAATATGCACGAATTCGATTATACAGTTAGGGGTGTGCAGAAAACCCACCGACCCGCCAAACCCAACCCAATCCAACCCAACTCGCTGGATTGGTTGGTTTTTAGGGCTTGGTAGGTTGGGTTGGGTTACCAAATTTTTTTTATAGCGGGTCAGGTTGGGTTTGGGTCATAAAATTATAAACCCACCAAATCCAACCCGACCCACCCATATTTAATATATATTTAATAATTTTTTTTAAATCAGCTGTAGGGAACTTTTATATATATATATATATATTATATTTAATAATTTAAAAAAAAAACAAACAGCTGTAGAGTAGCACTTCTTCGGTTCCTCCTACTAATACTAATTTAATATATATATATATATATATAATATTATATAATTAATAAATTTTTTAAAATAACTAGTTCTTCCTATCCTATATAAAAGACAATTAGTTCACACAAACCCTAATAAATTACTATTGTTGTTTAGTCATTAGTGTTGTTTGCCTTTAAGGATTTACATTGATACTAATCTTTAGGTTTTTTTAATATATTAATATTTATATTTTTTTCTACTCAATTTAATAATAATAAATTTTTTTTTTGTCAAACCCATGGGTTGGGTTGGACTTATGTGATGGGTTGGGTTTGGTTGAATTTTTTTTGACCCACCATGGTGGGTTGGGTCAAAAAATCATCTCAACCCGACCCAACCCGACTCATGCACACCCCTATATACAGTACCTCATTTTATCACTCGCGTTCGAGGTACGCACATTGTAGTCACTTCGAATCTTATATCCGAGGTGCTACATGTCCCGAGAGTAGAGTTTGCTGACTACTCCGATTGTGAGCGTTTGAGGATTGTGTCCAAAGACGAGCTCTCGTCTCGCTTTTGTGAGACACCTTCATCTTGGGATGACCGTCAAAACACCCCTTGCTCAGGCTTTGCAAAAGGTCCGAGGTTCCCTAACATGGTGATGACATTCGTTCTTCATCCATTGTCTCACTATAACTCCATCATAGAGCCTCGTGCTCGATTTTTGTTGTCCCTCCTTGATGGGCGCTCTATAGACTTTCCTTCTCACTTTATTCTCTCCCTTATCAATGTTTATAGGGATACAACGACTCATGATAAGCTCATTTTTTATTCGACTATCACGCGGATCCTTCGCCACTTTTTTGTCTCCTATCCTAAGTCTACACACTTTTTAGTGATGTGTGCCATAGACGCTGCTATTGTCAAACGGAGCGAGCCCAGCTTAGACCGAAGTGGCCACGAACAGAGACAGCGACTCCTCTGACTCCTTCCACTCTTCCACATCTGCTCATTCTTCATCGGCGGGTGGTGTGACCTTCGAGGCGATCATGGTGCAGCTGCAACACATGGATGCTCGCCTTGACACACTCAGTGATGAGTTGTGTCAGGTGAACACCTGTGTCGGCCGTATTGCTCGACAGCAGGCTCGCCTTGGTGGCTTCGTAGAATCTCCCTCTCCTTCTCCAGAGGCATCTGAGGACGAGGATGATGATGGTGACTCCGACAACGATGATGATGATGAGGATGAGGATACTAGCTCACCCAGTGACGATGAGATGGCTGCTTGAGTTACTTACCCTTTGTCATTCGTGACAAAAATGGGGAGTAGTTTTGGATATGAGAGTAGTCATATACATAGGGGGAGAGTTAGCATAGGAGATTTTTGTTAGGGGGAGTGTTTTCTTTTTGAGGGATGTAGTGAGGACTTATGTATTTTTTTTCTTTTCTTCTTTTTTAGATACATTGTTCTTACTTTGTGATAGCAAACCTTGTACTTATGATGTTATATATATATGATGAGGTTGTTAATACAGTTCTTTCACCTATCTTTACATGTGTTGTTTCTTTTCTATCTTTATGCACATGCTTCTTATATATTGTATGCAATCTTTTATTTTTGTTTCACACTAAGATGCCGTGATGAGTTTTGTTTAAAGTGTTTCAGAAATACAGGTTGTCAAAGTCTTCTTGCCATGAACTCTCTTCTTGCAAAGTTTTTCAAGAGTTTGCGTTAGGATAAATTTTATTGTATTCAACAAGTGAGTATAAGTTGAGTGATTTATAACTTCTCTCATATGTTCATTTGTTTGTTGTGGTTTTGTCACGGATTGCCAAAGGGAGAGATTGTTAGGACATATGTGAATCATGTTAAGAACATATGTCAATATAGAATTGGCTAATCCTTTGACAAAATGCACTTTACTTGTAATTAGATAGATCTACGATGTGTTTAATGCTTCAAGGGACAAGGTTTCAAGTTCAAGTGTTAAAGTCATGCAAGTCTGTCCAAGAATCAAGTGAAGAAGTGTTGGATTTTAAAGTCCGATGCTCGACGGCTACTCGATATATAGGGTATCTATTGATATTTAAGAAAATCAGTTTTTCAGTTCTGATTTTCATCCAATCCGTGTATAGATGTTTGGGCTTTCTTTTCTCACAACCCTAAACATATATAAGGATTGTTTTAAGGGTTATCACAGCTGATGCACATCAATGCAAAAGTTTTTCACAAGCATATTGTGAACTGGAGACAATTTGCCCTAGTTCATCTTTCTCTTCAAGAAGCTGCCATGTTTGTATACCATAGGGTATTGTAACCAAGGAGTTTCATGATTTTCATCATGTTGATGAACTGAAGAACTTTGCAACGAACTAGGATCCGCGTACTAGGATCCGTGCATCGAATTGGTTAGTCACGTACTGAGAGCCATGCATTGAAAATGAGAGATTGTCACTATAGAACAAGTCTGATTGGGTATTGGAGTAAGGGTTCAAATGTATGTTGGTATAAGGCACTGGGATTCCTTTACTTGTAACCGCTTGTTGTGATAATAGTGGATTCTCGGAAGTGGTGACCTTAAAATCACCCAATGGTGTTTTTGCCGTGTAGGTTTTCCCCATTTGTAAACAAATCACTGTGTCAACTTTATTTTCCGCTGCATATTTAACTTGGTGATTTTTTTGTGTTACCACGCGTATTGCATGCTAATTGAATTAATTAATTAACTTGGCTAATTAATTGGTTAATTCATCATAAGGGGTCAATACATCGTAGGTCCTTTTTTATTTTTATTTTTTTGGTTTTTTTTTTAATTTTTTTTTAAGACCTATAACAGCGTTTGTAAGACTAGGACAAACGCCACTATAGGTCCTTGAAAATGCTACTATAGACCCATTGTTTTAAAACACCACTATAGGACTCCCTGAACGCCACTATAGGGTACCTATAGTGGCATTTTTTACAAACGCCACTAAAAAAAACACCACTATAGGCCCAGTTTTTTGTAGTGCAAGTTGTCTAAGACTCTAAGGCTATTAAAGTGCCTCCAATGTTTGAGAGATGTTGTGTCTACAACATTTTTACAACAAATTTTAAGTGACATATTGTTATCAATTATTACAGATAGGCAAAAACATAATTTAAGTTGTGGATTCAAATTAAAACTAATAACAACTTATCACCTATGATTTGTTTAAAGTGTTGTGAAAATGTTGTGGACATAGTACTTCTCAATTAACATTAATTAATATGTCAATAGAATATATTCTTATAATTTGATCCAACGGGTGATGTATAATAAGATATTAAATGTATGGATAGGAAAATTTTATATACAATAACTTAGGTGCAGTACCGTTAAAACAAACCTAAATTGTTTTTAGGTAAAATATATATTGCATCATTTAAGTTAAGTCGATTATTTTTTCAGTTTGCAAATTTTAATTTTATCATTTTGATCTTGTAAGTTTGTATTTGTTGTTACTGTTAGTCATTTTGTTAACTATTAAAATTAGGCAGAAATACAAATTATACCATTTAAGTTTTATCACTTTTTTGTCATGTAAGTTCAAATTTTTTATTTCACAGTTAGTCCTTAATTGCAAATTTTTTAACTAAATGGTGGATTGCCTAATGGTGATAACAAATGTAAACTTATGAAACCAAAATGACAAAATTAAAACTTACATAACCAAAATGGCAATTGACCAAACTTAAAGTATTTTTTCCTATTAAATGGAAAGAGAATAAAAAAAAAAACATAATTGCCAATGGTTATAGGAAACCGTGGTGGGAAGGGAGTTTTTGGTGATTGTTTTTTCCCCGGTTAAATTGAAAATAATTTTGATTTGATCAAAATTTTAAATTGACATTACACTCAAAAGTTTGAAAAATGTTATAATTTTAAACAACTAGGCCTATTATTTACTCATATAGCCCACACTTCATGTGAAAGAAGGCAGGACTCCTCTCAACACTGTTGTCCCACAAGACTAAATAAATTTTCCTAACATAGGTTTTAACTCAAAAGTTTTGCCAACTATTTAAATATTCTGATTTTCGAGTCTCATTTTCAGCTCTCCTTAAGTCACTCTTCAAAAGGATTAAGACATTTTAATAGTCTTTCAGAAAGGAAAAGATCATTGCCTTATCTAGTTATCTTGGCATAACTTTTTTTTTTATACACAAATAGTGATAAACATCATTGTAATAATTCCAGTCAACTTAACAAGATTCAACATTCAAGTTAGTGAATCACACAATACTTGGAGGAGAAACCTCTGGACACTAAAAAAAATGGATTCAGCTTACTTCTAGCACTTTTTTAACTGGACATGTCCTTCTATTTTAAATATACAATGACAAGTGGTAATGGGTTTTAATTCTCACCTTTTATTTAGTTAGTGGATAATGTGGCAGTCTCTCATTAAAAGAGAAGAAGATTTCTTTTAAAACTGCACTGGAGGTAAGCCAAACCCAAAAAAAAATCACATATCATCTCTTACCAAGCGATATGAGAGAATTGAGTGGAAATTTATGTGAGGACCTGTGGGTTTTTTTTTTTTTTTTTTTCCAAGTGATTTTCTCTTTTTTTGTAGCAGAGTTCTAGAACTCTACTTATATACCATAGTAAACATTTATAAAAATGAATCATACTAAGAACACAATAAGAATTCACAATAGTTTTTCACAATATTCTTATATTAATATTAATTTTTTTATTAAAAAAATATATAGTGGACTATATGTGTGAAATGGTAGGTTAATTTTAAAATATTGTAAAATTTTTGTGCACTTTTATTATATCCCTTGCCTTATTGTGAAGGAATAAATACAGATACTTTTAACTAAACCATGCAACTAGTGTCCTTCCATGTTCAAGGGTAATAATAAATAAATAAATGTTGAAAACTGAGATAAGTTTGCTGGCTGGATTTTACTGTGGTGATAAGATTGCTAGCTGGATTTTGATAAGTTGTGGCCTTTAGCAGCTGTGTAATTCAGCCTTCAATTACCGCAATATCTTCCAATCAAAATATTCTACTTTACCTATTCTCTTTAGACCAACCGACTTTACATTACTATATATGTAGTATGTAGTTGCAAAGAATAGGTATAGATTGTATCAAAAGAAAAGAACCACTTGTACTTCAGGAAACAACAATAATAAAGTGGATGACCACTTATATATAAAATCCTATATACAATTACTCTAGTTTTTACTACTTTCCATTTTTATTTTATAACACATTATCAGCACGAAAGTACTCTAGCTAGATTCAGAAAACGAGTCATCATCATTTTGCCTGTTGAAGTGAAAGGTTATTTCTTTGACACTTTAACTTAACTCACATGTGTTTACATATGAATAAATATTGCACTGCTTAATTAAATTTTATATGTCACAAATACTTATCTACTTTAATATTGCTACATCTCTATTGTATATATAGATCATGTCAAACTTGACAAAACTTGAGTTTGTTGCCCTCGATCTATCAAGCACAAATTATCTATCATGGATCCTGGATGCTAAGATTCATTTAGAAGCGATGGCACTTGGAGATACAATTAAAGATTGCAATAAAACATCCCAGCAGGATAAAGCAAAAGCAGTGATCTTTATTCGCCATCATCTCAATAAGGAACTAAAAAAGTAGTACCTCACAGAAAAGGATCCCCTTATTCTGTGGAAAAAGTTAAGGGAGATATATGAACACCAGAAGAGTGTAATCCTCCCAAATGCTTGTTATGATTGGTTACACTTAAGGCTACAAGATTTCAAAAGTGTGAGTCAGTACAACTCAACCCTACTTAAGATAACCTCACAATTGAAATTATGCGATGAAAAAGTCACCAAAGAAGACGTGTTAGAGAAAACGTTTACTATGCTTCATGCCTCGAATATGCTCCTACACCAGCAATATTGAGAGCGCGAGTTCCAAAAATATTCTGAACTTATATCATGTCTTTTAGTAGCCCAGACGAATAATGAGCTTTTATTAAAAAATCACTAATCCCACTTGACTAGATCCATACCATTCCCTGAAGTGAATGGGATGTCATTTAAAAGAAATGGAGGGAATAAAGGTCGATAACATGGTCGTGGTAAAAATAATCAATACAAGGGAAAGCATACTCTTAGTCCCTCAAAAGGAAATAACCCACCTTATAATAGAAAGCGGTATAAAAATGAGATAAAACCACAAGAAAGTGGCAGAGGTTTGTAAAATAACCCTCCAAAGGGCCATGAAAGTGTATGTTATAGGTGTGGTATAAAAGAGCATTGGTCACATACATGTCGTACGCCTAAGCATTTGGCAGACTTGTACCAAGCCTCCTTGAAAGATAAGGGAAAAGGAGTTGAAGTGAACCTTGCTGATCTCAATGATCTAGAAAATCCAATGAATTACCTTGATATCTCAAATGAACCAAATGTTACTCATCTTGAAGCTTTAGACTTTTTTTTAAGGATATAGACAAAGAAGTTGAGAATTTAATTGGTGATCAAAATGTTGGTACCAATTAAATATTTCCTCTCATTGTATTATAACATTATGCTATGTAAATTATGTGTGTGTTTAAATTAATAAATGTCAATGTACATTCTGTATATATAATCTCACTGATTAATCTAAGTAGTCTAGGAAGACCCTGTGATTTAGGAAATCTCATGAATACACTCAAAAACCTATTCATTGTTCACACTAATGGCTTATCAGCCATACACACACCACACTAGAGGGGCAAAAATCCAAGAGCAATATCCTAAAGGATCCTTTGCTCTAGATTTAAGGGATTTTGTTTCACAATAGGCAAGCTTTTGGCCACTAAGCCTTCCCCCCTTCCCTCTCTATATATGTGTGTTTATCACCATTGCAAACACACCAAAAACAAAGAAAAGATATATATTTCATATCAGCAATATGGTTCTACTATATTTCCTTTGTTTTCTTCTTATGATCTTTTTGATTCTTTACATGTCAGCCGTGCAAAAACATTACTCTACATTGTATTCCGACTATTATCTATGATAGTTTTAAGTATGCTTCATCATGTGTTTATTTCATTTCTAAGCTATAAATTTCAATGTATACATTTTGTATATTTTGAAGAAGCATGGATCCTAATGATGAGTACAATTCCAAGATGATTGGTTAAGATTTCTATCTAGCAGACAGTGTAACAACGCATACAATCCTTAAAGACAAGAAATACTTTCAAAGCTTATTATTGATCAAAGCAAAGGTCAATACCATATCTGCTTCATCAAACATAACTGAGGGCCTGGAAGAGCAAATATTATGTTGTAAAATGGCACAAAATTTTGTATTGATGACGTTTTGTACTCTTCTAAAGCTAGAAGAAATTTGCTCAGCTTTAAGGATATACGTGGTAATGGTTATCATATTGAAACCAATAATGAAGACAGTAAAGAATATCTTTGTATTACTTCACTGGTTTCGAGCTAGAAGCTCATATTAGAAAAACTACCTATTTTCTCTTATGGTTTATATTATACTACAATGAAAAAAATTGAAGCAAATGTTGCAATGCACCAAAAGTGCTCTGATCCAAAGATATTTATGCTTTGACATGATCGTTTTGGACATCTGGGATCAATTATGATGCGTAGAATCATTGAAAACTCTAATGGACACCCCTTAATGAACTGAAAAATTCTTTCACCAAGTGACCATACATGCAGTGCCTGTTCTCAAGGAAAGTTGATTGTTAAACCATCACCATCAGAAATTTCTTTTGAATCTCCATCTTTCTTAGAAAGAATTCAATGTGATATATGTGGACCTATACATCCACCTTCCAAGTCATTTAGATATTTTATGGTTTTAATAGATGCATCAACTAGATGGTCATATGTTTGTCTACTTTTTACTAGAAATGTAGCATTTTCTAAACTCCTTGCTCAAATCATTAGGTTGAGAGCACAATTTCTTGATTATCCAATTAAGAAAATCTGTCTAGATAATTTAGGTGAATTTAAATCTCAAGCATTTAATGATTATTGCATGTCAATTGGAATTGATGTTGAACACCCTGCTGCACACACACACACACACACACACACACAATGGATTAGCTGAAGCACTTATTAAAAGACTTCAAATGATTGCTCATCCTTTACTAATGAAAACTAAATTACATGTTTCTACTTGGGGACATGCCATATTACATGTTGCATCATTAGTTCGCATCAAACCAACAACTAATCATAAACACTAACCAATGCAACTTGTTTGTGGTCAGCAACCAAATATTTGTCATCTTTGTATTTTTTGTTGTGTTATATATGTTCCTATTGCACCCCCACAGTGCACTAAAATGGGTTCTCAATGTAGGCTTGGAATTTAACTGGTGATGTTTTCATGGCACGTTTTGATAATTGTCATTTTGATGAAACTATTTTCCCACCATGAGGGGGAGAAAAGTCGTTGCCTGAAGCATGACGAGAGATAACTTGGAATGATTTGGCGCTATGCCATCTTAATCCTCGTACAAATTAATGTGAACATGAAGTTCAAAGGATCATTCATTTGCAAGGTATTACAAATCAATTACCGGATGTATTCACTAACAATAAGAAAATTGTGAAATCTAACATTCTAGATGCTAATATTTCAGCAAGGATTGAAATCCCAAAAGAACAATCAATTAAAATAGCAACAAATGAATCTAAACCATGCCTGAAGCGTGGGAGACTTGTTGGTGCTAAAGATAAAATTCCTCGAAAGATGAAAATATAGGAAAATCAAGTTGCAGCCCCTGAAGTGGCTATACCCATTAAACAGGCAACAGAAAGAATTGATCTATTCAAAATTCATAAACAAAAATCTCCTAAAAAGGAACCTTCTAAAAAGGATTCTCCTAAAGAGGAGTCCCCTAAAGGATTATCCTCTAAAGAGGATGAGGACCCTGAAAATAATGAGATCTCAATACATTATGTGAGTACAGGAGATATATAGGATAGATATAAAATAGTTGTCAACAACATATTTTCATTTAAAATTGCCCTTGACATTACTGGAAGTAATGATCGTGAAATAGAACCACAATCTATTGAAGAATGCTGACGTAGAAATGATTGGCCAAAGTGGTTAGAGGCAATTCAGGCAAAATTGAATTCACTTGTAAAATGTGAAGTATTTGGGCTTCTAGTCCAAACACCTAAGGATGTAATGCCTGTAGGATATAAATGGGTATTTGTACGAAAACGTAATGAGAAAAATGAAATTATGAGGTACAAAACGCGACTTGTAGCATAAGGTTTCTCACAGAGACCTTGCATTGTTTATAATGAAACATATGCTCCTGTAATGGATGCAATCACATTCAGATTTTTGATTAGCTTGGTAGTAACAGAAAATTTAGATATGTGTTTAATGGATGTGATCACAGCATATCTATATGGATCATTAGATAATGATATATACATGAAAATATAAAGTGTCTGATGCACATAATTCCACATCCCAAAATATATATTCTATCAAGCTACAAAGGTCTCCATATAGGTTAAAGCACTCCGAACGCATGTGGTACAATTGCCTCATTGAATATTTTTTGAAAGAAGAATTTGAGAATAATCCAATTTGTCCATGCTTTTTCATTAAAAGATCAGAATTCGGATTTGCGATTATTGCGGTATATGTTGATGATTTAAATCTTGTGGGGACTCCAGAAGAGCTCACAAAAACCACAAATAATTTAAAGACTAAGTTTGAAATGAAAGAACTCGGTAAGACAAAATTTTGTCTTGGGCCACAAATTGAAATCTTCCAAATGGAATTCTTGTTCACCAAACAACATACACAAAAATGGTCCTAAAGCAATTCCTCATAGATAATGCTCATCCTTTAAGCACTCCAATGGTGAATAGGTCACTTGATGTCAAAAAGGACCCTTTTTGTCCTCAAGAAGACAATGAAGACATTCTAGGGCCTCAAGTACCATACCTTAGTGCAATTGGTGCCCTAATGTATCTTGCAAATTGCACACAACCTGACATAGCATTTTTAGTAAATTTATTGGCAAGATATAGTTCTGCACCTACTCGAAGACATTGTAATGGAATCAAGCCTGTCTTACGCTACCTACATGGAACTACTGACTTGGGATTATTTTACCCCAAGGGATCAAATCTACAATTGATTGGGTATGCATATGCAGGATATCTTTCTGATTCACATAAAGACCAATCGCAGACAGGATATTTATTCACTTGTGGCAACACTGATATATCATGGAGATTTGTCAAAAAAAAAATTTTATCAACTACCTCCTTAAATCACTCAGAAATTATTGCAATCCATGAAGCAAGCCGTGAATGCATTTGGCTGAGATCAGTAATCCAACATATACGAGAAAATTGTGGCTTATCATCAATTAAAGATAGTCCCACAATTCTATTTGAAGATAATGCTACTTGTATCGCTCAAATCAGAGGTGGTTCTATCCAAGGTGACAGAACCAAGCATATTTTACAAAAATTCTTTTATACTCATGAGCTTCAGAAGAACGGTGAAATTGATATCAAGCAAATACAATTAAGTGAAAATTTGGCAAATATATTCACCAAGTCCTTACCAATTGCAACATTTAATACAATGGTGAACAACATTGGCATGCGTCGACTTAAAGATCTTCCATGTGTTCACGAGGGGTGTTGGGAAATTTAGACCCCGGTTGTTAAAATTAACAAGTTTTAAACCCAAGTTGTTAATTAGATTTATTATGAATAAAACTTATTAAAATAAACAAACATCAATATCATGTCAAAATCATGCAGCGGAAAAATAAATAAGACAAGATATGATGACCCAGGAAAACCAATGAAACAAACTAGTTTCACAGTAAAAAACCTGGGGGGAAACCTTCCCGAAAAACAATCCACTATAGTAAAGAGAAGTTTCAGATCTAGTACAAAACCTTTATCCCTAGACTCTACAATCCCCATAGATGAACTCACAGTAGAAACCTTCTACTGCTTCAGAACCTCTGAACTCTTTAATATATGAATGCCACCCTTTGATGCACGAATCCTAGTACGTGACTAACCAATTGCGCGGATCCCAGTACGCAACTTAATCACCAACTAGAAGAAGATTGTTGGCTGCAAAGTTCTTCACTTCATCAACAATGAAGATCAAGAAGCACTTGGTTACAAAACCCTAAGGCGCAAAGACGTAATAGCTTCTTTCAGAGAGAATAAGGCATCGGTCACCTTTTACATATGTTCTCCTTGTATTCTCTTATGTGATGGCCTCTAAAATAAGCCTTATATAGGTCTAGGGTTGTGAGAAAAGAAACCCTACACAAATACATAAGCCTGGCCCAAAAATTAGATCTGAAAATTTTGATTTCCGTAACCTCGATAGATAGCAGGTGTCGAGCTTTAAACTTTGACAGATACAGCTATTGAGGAGATGTCGAGCAGGAGTCGAGGGGATAGAAACTTTCTCGATCGATTCACCTGCTGTCGAGAAGGTGTCGAGATTGCGATAACAATCAACTAAAGAGCTCGATAGATAGCCTAGCTGTCGAGAGGCATCTAGCAGTTGTCGAGCTATCTGTTCGCAAGTGTTAAGCTATCTGTCTAGCTTTAATGAACAACTTTTCTTCACTTGTTTCTTGGTCCAATTTTCATGGCTTTAATATTAGACTTAAACAACATGTTTCTTCAAGTATTAAACACATCCTAGATCTACCCAATTACAAGTAAAATGCGTTTTGTCAAAGGATAAGTCAACTACATAAAATAGTGACATATGTTCCTAACATGTGAATCACATATGTCCTAACAAGGGGGAGTAAAAGTTTAACTTGATATGTGCTGATTGTACTTTTTTCCTTCGCTTAGGTTTTTTCCCACTGGATTTTCCTTTGCAAGGTTTTAATGAGGCAATCCAAAGGCACTTAAAGGTTCACAAGAATACTGTACTCTTTTTCCTTCGCTAATGGTTTTTCCCCACTGGGTTTTTCCTTAGTAAGGTTTTAACGAGGCATATTCTTAGCAAGTGGTCATCCAAAGGGGAGTGTTGAAAACTGAGATAAGTTTCTTGGTTGGATTTTACTGTAGTGATAAGATTGCTAGCTAGATTTTGATAAGTTGCGGCCTTTAGCAGCTTTGTAATTCGGCCTTGAATTACCGCAATAGCTTCCAATCAAAATATTCTACCTTACCTATTCTCTTCAGACCAACTGGCTTTACATTACTATATATATAGTATGTGTTGGTGAAAACACAATAATAATGAAAATAACACAACAAAAAACTGAATAATACTTCTGAATATTATTAATTTAAAGAGAAAAATTACACAACACTATTTAGATTGAGGCGCAGCACTCGTTCTCTTTAAGGAGATTCAAGCTCTTGGTTGGCTAAACTTTGTAACCGGTGCAAACATTCTCTGACTTGTCTCCCCCATGATACAATAGTCCAACAAGTGTCGTATGGCTAGAACAACCTCTGCACAAAGTGTTCAAGTCCAAAACTCCACCAGAAAGAACACCCTTCTTTGCCAAAAACCTTTGTAATTTTTTAGTGTATATTGTAGTAACTTGGATTGGATCTGAATGAGTCTATTTATAGGCTCAATGGGCCTCACAAAATTACTACCCAAATGAATATGATTAATTAGGTCCATTATTCTGGTGTAGTGGGTGTTACAAGATTAATTGCTAGATATTAATCCGATAGGCTGGAGTTACACAATTAATGGTGAGATAAGGAGTTTTTGAAGAATGAAAAGGCCCAAACGGATAGTCCATTAAGTGGGTTAATGGCTCTTCATTTTCCATAATAAAAATGGAGTATTAATTCGGGCCATTTACTCACCAACGGATATAGTAATTATTTTGAATAGGCTGTCAAGTAGGAGGATCCAAGAGGCTAATTCATTTCTATTTTTGACACCTCCACCCTTCACCTCCCCCTTGTGCATGTATCTAACCCAATATCTGAGTCAATTAATATTAGCCCATTAATCACCACAATTAAAAAGAACAAAATAGTTCTCTCCTTTTTGATTTTGGGATTGAATATTTTCACTAACTCCTCATTTTGCATATTCACTCCCACATCTTTACATTTATGTTGTAATATTTATTCATTTTAATTGATTAATATTAAAATGCTCCAACAGTATGTAGTTGCAAAGAATAGGTACGGATTGTATCAAAAGAAAAGAACCACTTGTACTTCAGCAAACAGCAATGATAAAGTGGATGACCACTTATGTATAAAATCCTATATACTTTTTTTTAGAGAGTTTTCAACATATGACATCTGATCATGATGATAGTTTTTTATCATCAAACCAAGACATCAATTGGTTTTTGGTGTAGACGGAGATTGAATCTCAAATCTCTTATTCAACCATCAGAAAGTTTACCAGTTGAGTTAACTGAAACTCACATAAAATCCTATATACAGTTACTCTAGTTTTTACTTCTTCTTCTTTTTTTTTTTTTTTTTTTTTTTTTTAACAATAAAAGCCTTATAACCTTACTAAATAAGCAAAAAAGACCACCAAAAAAAAAAAAAAAAAAAACACTGACATGAAATTACAAGAAGTCAAGAACCACAATTAAAGTTTCATAGTCGCCATTAATGACCTAAGCTCATTGTTACCATATTTTTTTGCTGAGCTCATTTTTACCTTCAATCCACCTAGACACCATTTGCGGGAGTAATTCTAGTACTACATAAAAAGTCACAATTATTTTACGTGACAATGACATACCGTGATTACTTGTTTGACACTTTTACATGGACCCACATTTTTTTCTCTATCACTCACAATCTATTACATGAACAATTGTGACAAAATTGTTTTTGTGAGAGACCGGGAAAATTGGGTGCTCTCAAAAAAGAAATTTGGGTGCTTGTAAGGGCACCTCTCTTTTGAGTAGTGGTGTGGAGTCGCCACTTATTTTTTATACAAAAAAATAAGAAAAAATAAATACAAATTACATGATCAAAATATTTTGAATGTCATTGATTAAATAAAGACAAGTACAATTTTGGTAAATTAAACCTTAAAAGGCTTTGGGTCCTAGTTACAATCTATGCAAAATGATACGAAACTTTGGTCCTAGTTACAATCTACCTAAGATTAAATAGACAAAACACTAATCTACCTATCCAAAGACCCTAAGCTCAGGGGTTAGGTTACAGAATGGAAAGGTATTAGGTACCCATTCCGCCAAGACAGAGTCTAGTCTTCTAGACTCTAATGACCAATATACCATTTTTGCATGATGTTAAATGATATGTTCAACACACATGACGCACACTTGACAAAATTAATTTAAATAAATTCACCTTATGGATGTGTCATCTTTTTCAGGAAAATTCAGATCTGTTTTGTGAATAAAAAAAATTGGATTTGTAAAGAAAATCAGATTTGTTTTTATGTAAAAGAAAGAATAAGATTTTTGTTAAAAAGTATTAGATCTATTTTGTGTAAAGTTAAAAAAATGTGATTTTATCAAGAAAAATAAAAAAAAAAAAATTTTAATGTAAAAGAATTATTAAAAAAGACTTTTTGAAAGAGGATCCATATTCATGAGATAAATTTATTATACATGCATCATATATTTAAAAAGAAAAAAAGACAAGATTTCAACCTAACTTTCAATTCCTTCTTTTAAATTTCAAACTCTGCAATTTTGTAACAAATAAAACTTTTTCTAAAAAAAATCAGATCTATATTTAATGAAAATACAGATCAGTTTTTGTGTTAAAAAAAGTCAAATATGTATTAAATGAAAAAACAGATCAGTTTTTGTGTTAAAAAAAATCAGATCTGAAAAATACAGATCAGTTTTGCATTAAAAAAAATCAGATCTAAAAAATACAGATCATTTTTGCATTAAAAAAATCAGATATGAAAAATACATATAAGTTTTTTGAGTCTTTTAAGAAAAAAAAATTTAGATCTGAAAAGTACAGATTAGTTTTTAAATTTAGAGAAAATCATATCTGAAAATACAAATCAGTTTTTGTTAGTTTTCATAAAAGAATTTTGTTAGCCATTGCAGATTTTAAAACTTAAGAAAAAGAGTTACAATAAACAATCACCTAAGCACATGTTAAAGAAAATTCTAGCAACGTATTTAAGCATGGTAACCATATCAAGAACAGAACATAATAAAATATGCTAAACATATTCATGCATCAAACAATCACCAAAATTAATGAAAGAAGAAAAACAAAATACCTCTTGCATGAGCATGCTCTTCTAAAATACTTTACTTACAAAAAAGAAGTTCCTAAAGCAAAAGCCTCTAGAACGTCTTTAACGTAAGAGAAATTAAAAAGTCAGAAGAGAAGCCCTTGATTTTGATTTGTTTCCTCTATTTATAGAGGTTGGAATGCTTCAATGAGATCAGATACAAATTGGGACGCGTCCTTATCTCTAAAAAATTGTAAAAGATAGGTCTTATCTCAATCAAGGAGTCCCCGATCGGTGCCAACAATTTGGGCCAATCGGCACTTGGAAAGTGCCGATCAGCACTTGGGGAGTGCCGAATGGCCCTCTTGGGCGCCAAGCCCGCGTTTGAATTTTGGTCCAATTTGGACTCATTTTTTGAGGATTTTTGATCCGGGAATTATACTTAGACGCATTTTAATCCGTATTCTAAAATTTAATCTGTTTTTCCGGATATTCAGGTCTTTAAAGTGATAATTATCTTGTAGATAAATATTCCAAAAAGTCTTGATTATCTACAACTTTTTTGTTATCTAATTATCCACTTTATTTCCATGCAAGCAAGTCTATTTTTGACACTAACCAATGTGAAAGTGCTTTTTTTCTTCAGCACTATGGCCCAAGGATCCTGGGCCGTGTAAGATGTTCTTGGTGGACTGGGATCGATTCTCCGCAGCTAAAGGGGCTATTTTAAGAATCGATTGGTGCACAGAACAAACTTCCCACAATACAAACAGCTAACAAAAAAGAATATTCGTATTGAATGACATTTTAACAGTAAAGGAAATGCATAATAAGTGAAATATAATGTAAAGAACACGTTAGGGATCCTCTAATTAGTGAGGTGTATTTCATTAGTTTCCTTTAGTTGTGATTACAATGCTCACTAAGACGTGATGCAAGGTTCAACTGAGTTCAAAAGTTACAGACTTTGATAGCCATTCAAGCTTCAAAGACTTGCAAAGTTTGAACTTGTTGAATCCGAGCGTGTACTGTAGTGGCTGTCTCTGGGATACCGGGAACAAATTCCTCTGTTTTCTCTTAAGTTTACAGAGTCTCTTCTACAATTTTTATGAGACTTCAGAAAAGCACTTGTGAATGCCTTAAAATGATTTAAACATAAATGAGTTCTCTCTCCTTGCTCTGAATTCGGATCCTTTGTAGCATGAATCCCTCCCTCCTTTTATAGCACAGCTTCGGGCTCCCGGGGTACTAACGATTTCTCCCTTTTGCCTCTTAAAGTCTGTCCCGTGCCTGATTGTTTCAGGATCATGTCTTTTCCTTTTCTTCATAGTTTCTCTCTTTTTGTTGCAACCAGATGAAAGTCTCCCAGCTATCTTCCTATTTCCAGATTTCCCCGTTGGCTGACCTGAGGCTTTTTTGGCTTTTGCTCCAGCTTTTTCCAGTCGTACTCTTCCTTGTCTCTTTCTCCAAATGGTTGGAACCAAGCTTCTGCGTTTTGCCTTGTACTTCCACTGCGTGTCTGGGTCATAAGGTCCGCGTGCCTTTTGTCTCCTTTCTCTCTTCAAATCTGCTTTAATTTCACTTCGCGCGTCCAGGGATCCCCTGCCTCTGGGGAGCTTCTGGACGTCCCGACCCAATTCTGCTTTCTGGGCTTTTTTCTTTGGCTTGCTGATTTTATCTTTTTTTCTTGGGCCTTTTTTCGTGGACCTCCGGATCAGATCCTTCTGGGCTTCTTCCCCTTTTTTTTTTTCTTCTCTCTTTTCTTTATTGTGAGAGCCCACCCTTTATTATTTCTCTCTTTTTTTGTGTGAAATGGGCCCAATGTCTTTTCCATCTCTTTGGGCCTATTTGTGGCTATTTAATTATTTTGAACCTCAACATTTAGCCCCCCGAGCTCATGGGTTGCCTGCAGCCCATGCGTGAGTTTTTTCTGTAGGATTCTCTCTTGTTTTGATCTTTCCATGGGGATCCTGATCTTTCATCTCTTCGGTATCCTGGCTCCTTTGCTTTTTTTTGTAACTCCTCCTTTTTTCGTGGGACATGGCAGTTGAGTTGAAATAAAACTCCCACCACCTACTTTTACGTTTCCCATAATACTCATTAATAACTGCTGATAACTTCTTTCCTTTTAAATTTAATTCCTGGCAACTGGCGCGTCTTTCCACACATTGTCTTCTCTAACTGCTCTTATTCCCTCATTCTAGTATTTTCTCATTATCCTTTTTCCTTGTCTAACTGAGTCTTCCATTCCCAGCCCTTTTCTTTTCTTTCGACCAGTCTCGTTGCTATCTTCTTTTCTTCTTTCCAGATACCTATTGCTTCAATGGCTTCTTCCTCTTCTCGAAAAAGAAAGGAGCGTACTCCTAGTCCTTTTGAAGGTGAGGGCTCCTCTAGTTCTGCGCAAGATGAGTCTGTCGTTGGGCGCCCTGCGTTTCCTTTGCGAGACCCCTGGTATACTCCTAGCTTATTCTTTCCTCGGGTGTCCCATGGTGAAACCCCTCTATCTCCTCACGCCTGGGTATTCTCTGGTCAAGCGGGTTTTGCTGGTTCCGCACAAATTCCAGACCCTAGGGAGATTTTTGATCTCCAAATCAGGCAGGGACTTCGGGAAGCGGTCCCCATCTTCTTCGATTTTGTCGCTGGAAAAATCCAAGGTTGGCCCATTTGGGTGGATAATAAGCTTTCTGACAAGGAGTTTGTGGGCCGCTTGGAGCGTGCCGGCGTCCTGAAGGCAGTGGCTATCTCCAGGAATCTTGAGGGTTTCAGAGATGCCAAAGGCCTTAGGCATTTGGTGCGCCGTTGGTGTCCTACTCTGCACACTTTCTCCTTTTCTGTTGGTGAACTGACTGTTACCTTGGAGGATGTGGTCAATAACTTTCTCCTTCCGGTGCTTGGGGATGAAAACCCCTTTGATATCAAGCTTTCTGCTGAGGATCTCGAAGTGGAAGAGAAATTATTTGCTCACTTTGGTGGACGTACTGCTTCTTCTGGTGGGAAACCGGCCAGGATGGGTAGGTGGGTTATGACTCTTTCACGTGAGAAGGATAAGGAAGTCAGGCGTGCCGGGTTCCTCGCATTCTGGCTTAGCAAGTTCCTGTTCAGCGAGTTCCCCGGGTATGGAATCAAGTCCACTCTTTTTCCTTTGGCGATTAAGTTGGCTCAGGGCGCTCAATATCCTCTAGCCCCCATGTTTTTGGGCCATGTTTATTCTCAATTGGATCAACTTCATGGAGATGAGGCTGAGGGTGATTCTTGTTATGTTATCACTTCTTCGCTTCATTGCGCCGTTCTCCAGGTATTTATGTGGGATCGTTCTTCAGTTACTTTAGCAAAATGTAGGAATTTAAAGTTTGTGAAAGATAAGTTTCAGGGATCCCCTGATGTGGTAAAAGGGCTTTGTGGCAGTTCTACTGACAGCCTCCCTATTATTTTCCGTTGGCTGAGTCTAAAAGGTGGCAATCTTAACTTGGTTGAGTTATTTGATCAAGCAGACCATTTGAATTGGCGCTCCCCCCAGGAGTTTGGCCCCGGTTTTGTTTGCAATTCTGTGTTATCTCCCTTTCTGACTTCTACAGGGAACACTTTTGATTTACGTAGTAGTGATGAAGGCAGCTTAGCCTACTTGGCTTGCATTAGTCCTTCCTGGCTTCCTGTGCTTTCTTCGACTGGCCCACGGTACACCCATTACTCGGCGCATCGAGTACTTCGGCAGTTCGGCTTTGATCAGGATATCCCTCCAGTGTTTAATGACATAGTTCCTTCTCTTCCTTCCTTGGATCCCTTCATGAGACTTCAGGCCTTCTCTTATTGGTCAAGACGGAGTCCTCAGTTTGTAGTGCCTAACTCTCAGAGAGGAGTTTTTGCCTCAAGTGGCTATGCTGGTTATTGGAGGAGGGTTCAGAAGTCCTTTGCTGACTATGCTGGTTCTGGGACGATTAGGAGAGTACCCAACCCTAGCATTTCTTTCGCCCCAACATCCAACAAGCGTCTGTCCCTGCCCACTGCTGTGAGCAGCAAAACTGGTTTCGCAGAATGGCACGCTTCCAGGGAAGGTTGGGTGACTTATGCGTGAGATTTCCCAAAGGCCTGGTTGGGGTGTGACCTTGTTGTTGGTGCTTCTGCTGGGGTTCCACTTAAGAAAGGGGCAGTAGAGGCCGTAAGTGCTAGCACTCCCGTTGGCATAAGTAAAGGGAAAACTATTAAGCAGGAAAAGTTGGAGGAGGCCGCGGCTGAAGAGAGTGTAGAGGATGTTGGCCCTAAGTCAAAGAAGAAGAAGAAAACTGGGAAATCCCAGAAGCAGTTGATACTTGCTGAGGAGAAGGAAGTGGAGCAACCTTTGGCCATAAGGGGCCGGGTGAAGACTAAGGTAGAGTCTTCTTTTCCCCAGGCTCCTGTGAGTCCTTCAGTTCATGGTTCCTCGGGACCCTCTGGACGTACCCGTAGTAAACAACAGAGACCTGGAGACCCTGTTGAGAGAGAGAGAAGGGCAAGGCCTCTTTCCTTCTTTACTCTTTTAGGTTGCAGTTTTGCAGTTCTGTTGTTTCTTTTCCTTTTCCTTTTTTTTTTTTTTTTTTTTTTAGTGATTGTCTTTCCTGCAGTCCAAGCGTAAGCTAGACCCTAGGAAGGGTAGAAGCCAATCTTCTGGTGAAGATGTGGTATGGTTTTCCTCATCTGCTGCTTTCCTCATATTTATTTCACAAGTGTTATATACCAGTGCTGCCCTGTTGCTCATGCCCTGTCTTTCTTTCTTTTTTGTGTTGTTCCCCTTTTCTTTTTTAGGCTGAGGTTCCTCCCCCTGTGGTTGGTGAGACTTTGGAGGAGGAGATGGCTGCAGCTGCATTCCAGAGTAGGGAGGAGGAGGCTCCCAATGGTGGCATAGCTGAGGAGACCAGGCAACCAATGCAGGATGTCCAGGCTGCCCAGGATCCTGAGGCTCCCAAGCTTCCCGCGTCCCCAGGTCCTCAGTTTGAATAGATTCCCAGTCCTGTCAAGGCCGTGTTACCTCAGGCTGGGTTAAGCACAAGGACCTTGGGAGGCGCATCATCACCCGGGCAAACAGGTGAGCCTTTCTTTTCTTTTATATAGCCTTTTAGTCTTTATCTCTTTTGCACCTCTTTTTTTTTTTTTGAGTTCTTCCTTTTCTTTTTCTTTTTCTTTTTTTTTCAAGCCAAGCCACTGCGAGATCTGCCTCTGGTGCTGCTACTTCTTTGGAATCGGATGATTCTGAAGGTGGGGTGTTGATTGTCTTTACTGCATTCTTTCTCTCTTTCTGCCCTTTTCTTGTTTTTTTTTTTTGTTATGGCGAAGCCCCCTGTGTCCCTGCTTTCTTTTAGCCGTTTTGCTGAGGCTTCCTCACCTTTTCTTCAACTTGCCATGTGTTCTTTCCCAGAGTCCTTCAAGCAGTCAGAGGAGCAAGAGGAGGGAACTCCGCCCCAAGAGGCTGATACTGGTTTCTCTTCTGCCTTCTTTTGTTCCTTATCTTTCTCTTTCCCCTTTTTTTTTGTTTTAAAAGAAAAAGCTAAGTCTGCCCCCCCTTTCTCTTTCCTCTTCTTTTTTTTTTGCAGGAGTTGATATCAAAGATCCTGAACTTGTGGTTCCTGAGGGGGGTGTAGGATCTGCTCAGGTTGCTGGCCCTCATGCTGTTCAGGGGGTTGAAGGTTCCTTTAGGACTCCAGGCGATGGGGAGGCTCCAGAGGTGATTGTTTCAGATCCTGCTTCAAGGCTCCCCACCTTTTTGGCTCGCTTTGATCTTCTGGAGTTCAACAGCCTCCCTGCCAGTCACTTCTGCCATTTCGGGCCCTCCTATGGCAGCTTCCTGCGGTTCTCTGTGCCTGTGGAAGGCCTACCACTGCTAGAAGGGCTGTTTAAAAGTCATGGGGACTTTACCCTTGGTTTTAGAGGAGGAGTATTTTTGGGGAACATTCTGATGGAGCTGCTGTGTGCTGTGCTGATTTCTTTGAGAGATTCTTCGCTAGACTCTCTATCTGAGGAAAAGCTCTTGGAATGGAGGGGAGTTGTCCAGGATCTCTTGGAAGCCAAGTTCAATCTGTCCTTTTTGCTGGAGTATCTGCGATCATTAGCCCAAGTGCTTTTCCAGAGGCAAGCTTCTAAAGGCATTGATGCTGAGATCGCTGCTGCTGAGGAAGCTTTGGCTCATGCTCACAAGACTTTGCAAGATTTGAAGGTCAAAAGGCAGAAGGTTCTTTCCTCTTCGGCTGTCCTTGCTCTCCCCTCGGATGGCTCCTTGTTGGCTGGCCTCCTTTCTTAGCTTTCCTTTTTTTTTGTATGGACAATTTGGGGTTGTATAAATTTTTCATTTCTTTGATTGGACAATGCTTCTGGTTCTTTTTTTTTTTTTATCTGCTTTGAGACTGCTTCCATGTACTTGTGTTTCATGATAGCTTCTAAGTGTTGCTTCTGATCCCCTTTTAATGGCATGTGGATCTTCTTTTCTTGTCTTTTTTTTTTTACTGAGTCCTGATCTGTGATTCTCGCAAGTTTTGCTGTAGGTTTCAGTCAGGTACCCACTCCCCCTTTTTTTTTTGATTGCGCAAGTACTGAACTGGGTACATTGGGTAATATGTATATTTTTTTTGTCCCAGCTCATGAATCTTGGCAGGTTTCCTTTTTTTTATCAAGTACTGGGCTAGGTATCCTCAGTATATGTCTGGGATCCTAGACCATGTATTTGAGACTTAGCTGCTTTGTAGCTATCTGTGGGGTAATCCTGGGTTATGCATCAAAAAGATTTCCCCGGTATCCTCCCTCTTCTTCTTGGTTACGCAAGTACTGAACTAGGTACATTGGGCAATATATTTTATTTGTCCCAGCTCATGAATCTTGGCAAGGTTTTTTTTTTTTTATCAAGTACTAGGCTAGGTATCCTCAGTATATGCCTGGGATCCTAGACCATGTATTTAAACTTAACTGCTTGTGATTATCTGTGGGGTGGTCCTGGGTTATGCAAGAGGATTTCCTCAGGCATCCTCCCCTGATTTCGTCTGTGTTAGGACTTTGTGATACTTAGGATTTAATAACTGAGAAAAAAGAAGAAATTTCATTGAATTTAAAACATAAATGTCATTCAAGGAATACAGCAAATCTAACAAAGATAGTAAGGATCATGTAATGTCCTTCTACCTTGAGTCTTGAGCAAAATTACTTAAACAATAATATATAAAAAGACAGAAACACTTAGCAGGTTAGAGAGCTTGGCAAAGGGGTTCCAATGTACTGAGACCTCTCTCTTCTCATGCGTAGTATTGTTTCAGCCACTTCCCATTTATGGGCTCTGTCAGGATTGTCCCATCTTCCTTTGTAAGGTAGTAGTACCCACTATCATGGGCCTCCCTGATGATGTAGGGTCCTTCCCACTTTGGGTCAAATTTGGAGGGTCCCGGTAGGTTTCTTCTTACATGCTCTGCTGTCCTTAGTACCAACTGCCCTTTAGTGAAAGTCCTCGGGCGTACTGCTTGTGCATATGCTCTTGTCATCCTTTGTTGGTACCTCTGGCTTCTTCTCCTGGCTAGCTCTCTTTCTTCCTCTACTCCTTCCAGGTCTGCTAATCTCCTTTCATTGTTTGTGTCCTCGGTGTCCTCCTGACTTTCCTCGAGTACTACTCTTGGTGTGGGAACGATTAATTCTACTGGGCTGATGGCTTCTGTCCCATAGACCAGGGAGAATGGTGAGAATCCCGTGGCTGTTTTCACAGAGCTCCTGCATGCCCAAAGTACATCTGCCAGGTGGTCGCTCCATTTTCCTCCATACTCTTGCTTCATTTTTTTAAGGATCTTCAATATCACCCTATTAGTGGCCTCTGCCTGGCCATTTCCTTGTGGGTAGTAGGGTGTAGACCTTCCATGCTTGATGTAGTAAGCCTCAGTTAACCCCTTTATGTCTTCATTTATGAATGGAGTTCCGTTGTCACTGGTCAACCTCCTGGGGATCCCAAACCTTGTAATGATATGGCCTCGAATGAAGTTTGCTACAGCTGCTCCAGTGGCCTTTTTCAAGGGGATGGCCTCTACCCATTTTGTAAAGTATTCAGTGGCTGCCAAGATCCATATGTAACCACTGGATGGAGGATTTATAGGCCCTATGAGATCAAGCCCCCAACTGTGGAAAGGCCATGGGGTTGTCATATCTTGTAACGTATTTAGGTGAGTATGGATTGCATCTCCGAGGACTTGGCATGCGTGGCAGGTTTTGACTATCTCCTCGGAGTCCTTTTTCATTGTTAGCCAGTAATACCCCAACAGTAGTAACTGTTTATAGAGCCTCATCTTTCCTAGGTGGCTTCCACAATCACCAAAACGGACCTCCCTGACTACTTCCCTAGCTTCCCTTGGTCTTAGGCATCTTAGGGGATCTCCGCTGTATCCCCTTTTGAATAGGATCCCGTTTTGCAAGAAATATTTGACTGCGAGCTTCTTGAGCTGGTGGGCCAGTGTCCTGTCAGTTGGTAGGATCCCTTGAGCCAAGTATTCCATGAAGGGAGTCCTCCAATCTTCTGTAACAAATACAGCATAGCTTTCTTCCTTGTCCACCGAGGATTGGCATTCTTGACATTTTTCCTGTATAGTTGATGCCTCTTTGTTCATATTTGGCCAGTAGTACCCCATGCGCTGCATCCTCCTATATAGACTGATCTTTTCTAAGGTCCCGCAGACTTGGGCATGTAGCTCTTCCAACCTTAGCTTCCCCTCTTTCTCATTGATACATCTGGATAGGATTCCTCCAGGCAGTCTTCTGTATAGTTCTCCTTCTATCAGAGCGTAGTCCCTCAGCTCCTTGACACTCCTCCCGGATCCTGTTTCTTTCATTTTTTCTTTTACCTCGCTCCTCCAGTCCCACTGCTTGGACTCTCCGGGGGATATCTGTTGGAGGATTTTTAAGATGGAATGCTCCTGCCTTCCTATTCTGACCAGAGTGTCCTTTCCCTTGAATGGTACTTGGGATCCCAGGGTGGCAAGCGCATCTGCAAACCTGTTTTCATTTCTCTGTGTGTACTCTATGCTAAAGGTTAGGAATTCCTGCTCCAGCCTCTGTGCCCACGTCCTGTAGGCTGCCAAACTTTGTTCTCTTAGTGCAAAGTCACCTTTCACCTGAGAGACTACAATATTGGAATCTCCCAGTACTCTCATGTGTTTCACCCCAATACTGAGTGCTATAGTTAGCCCAGTTAAGTACGCCTTGTACTCAGCTGCATTATTAGAGCAGGAAAAACCAAGCTTGAAAGATAGAGGTATGGTGTCCCCATTTTCACAGCTCAGTACAATTCCCACCCCATTTGAGGTTGCTGTAGCTGACCCATCGAATCTCATTGTCCATTTCTTTCCTGGGACTTCTGCTACTGCTACCTCACCCGGGATCTCTTCACTTAGCAAGCTTTCCTCCTTCCCTGGGAACTGTGCCAGGAGGTCAGCTATGGCTTGACTCTTGACGGCCTTGGGGGTCCTCAGGCCTATGTCATATTGAGAAAGCAGGACCAGCCACTGTGCTATTCTTCCCGTTATGAGGGGTTGATGCAGGAGTGCTTTTATGGAGTGTGACTTAGTCACCAAAAGGATTTGGTGAGCTGAGAAATATCTCTTCAGCCTCTGTGATGCGTAGATAACTACTAGGCAAGCTTTTTCTATCCTGGGATACCTGGTCTCGGCATCCTTGAGTGTTCTGCTTACATAGTAAACAGGTTGCTCGTTCCCATCATCATCCTTTTGCGCCAGCAGGGCTCCTATTGCTTGGGCATTTGATGCCAAGTACAATAGCAGAGGTCGTCCACGTACTGATGCCTGGAGAGTGGGCAGATGATTCATGATCTGCTGGACCCTTTGGAAGGCTTCCTGTTGTTCTGCTCCCCAGGTGAACTCAGTTCCTTTCTTTAATAGCTTAGATAGGCCTCCTGTGGCCGAAGCCAGTCCTGGCACGAATCTCCTTATGTAGGAGACCCTTCCCAGGAAGCTCTTGAGTTCCTTCACTGTTGTTGGTCTTTTCATTGTGGCAATGGCTGCGGCTTTGGCTGGATCTACACTTATTCCTTTGTGATGTACCAGGAACCCAAGGAACTTTCCTGCAGATACTCCAAAGGCACATTTCATGGGGTTCATGCGTAGCTTGTATTCTCTGCATCTTTTGAAAACTCGTTCAAGTACCTGAAGGTGTCCTGTCCTAGTTTTTGACTTGACCACAATATCATCCACATAGTCTTCCATTTCCTCATGCATCATATCATGGAAGATGGCTGTCATGGTTCGCTGGTATGTGGCTCCTGCATTTTTTAGGCCAAAGGGCATCACAGTGTAATAAAAATTTTCGATTGGTGTCCTGAATGCTGTCTTCTCGGCATCCTTGGCAGCCATACGAATCTGGTTGTACCCACTATACCCGTCCATAAATGAGAACATAGAACTTCCTGCAGCTGAATCCACAAGGAGGTCAATATTAGGAAGAGGGAACTCATCTTTAGGACACGCTTTATTCAGGTTGCGGAAGTCTACACAGCAACGGATCTGGCCGTTCTTTTTCTTCACAGGTACTATGTTAGAAAGCCATCTGGGGTGCTGAATGGGCTTAATAAAACCAGCTGCTAGCAGCTTCTTGACCTCTTGAGTTATCTGAGCTTCTATATCAGTGTGAAAGACCCTGGCTAGTTGGATTACTGGTCTAACTCCTGGGTCCACATTGAGGGCATGGACCACTAGCCCAGGATCCAGACCAGGCATCTCATCATAGGTCTATGCAAACACATCTGTGTATTCTTTGAGCAAAGCCACCAGTGGCCCCCTTTCTTGTGTTGCCAATTGACTACTGATGAAAACAGGCTTCTGGGATCCCAGCTCAGCCCCCAAGTTTACTTCCTGCAATTCTTCCTCAGGCTGGATTTGTGTTTCTTTAACTGGTTCCTCTGGGACTTTCTCTTGGGCTATCATACATTCTGGTGGTCCGGGACCTTCCTGCACGATGCACTCAGGTCCCGCGCACCTTCACAAGCGGTATATTAATCTTCCCCCGGGTTCCCGTACTACTACACACTCCTGGGATCCTGAGGTGCTGGGCTCCTTCTTTTGCCTTTTTCTCTTCAGGAGGTCCCTCAAGTCACGGGTACCTCCTCCTTTTTCTTTTTCCAAGATAGGTGTTCCTGGGGTCCCTGGCAGGGGACTCTCATCATCAGGTTCTAGCTCATCATAGAACATCGTTTCTACAAAGTTTACTTCTCCTTGGCTGAAAGGGTTATGGTTGGCAGGGATCCTTACAGGCCTCCCATTCAATCTCCCCTTAACACACTGATGGTATGTGGATGGTATAAGGCAGTGCTTATGGAGCCATGGCCGTCCTAGCAGTACATGGTAGGACACCTCTGAGTTGATTACATGAAATCTGGTCAAGGCTACTATTGGCCCCACCCTTAGAGCTAGCTGTATATATCATTCGGTTGATTCTGCTGATCCTCCAAATCCGGTTATCTCCATGGGAGCCCCCAGGATCCTCCTTCCAGCTAAGCCCATGGCTTCCAAGGTACTCAGGGCTATGAGGTTGAGTGATGCCCCTGTGTCCACTAGTGCTCTTCTGATTTGGACACCATTTATGGTGGCCATTAGGTAGAGAGGTCTGCGGTGGTCTGGATGCTCAACCTCCATGTCTTCATCAATGAAAGTTATGGCATTGGTTGTCTCCAGGAAAGCTCGACTGGCATGTGATTCTGCTGTGAAACATTCCATTCCTGAATCTGCTGCTATGGTCATGAGAGATTCCGTGGCCACCCTCCTTGCTTCTGGTCCAAATCCTAGCTGATTGAATAGTGATCTGAATTTGGGATTCTTCTGGAGGGTCCTAACTGTGTTTGGGTGGAAGGATCCTTCTGGCTCTTCTGCTTCTGCCGGGTTCCCATGGATTACCACAGCTACCACCCCCTTTCCTTTGTGGTTGGGTAGGGGGTTCCTTTGTACTTTTGGTTCCTTCTAGGTGAGCTCCAGGGTTCCTTCTCTTAGCTTCCTGTGAAAAAGCCTGCGGAGGGTCCAGCAATCCTTGGTGGAATGCTTAACATAGTTATGAATCCTGCAAAACAAAGGATTTTTCCTTTCTTCCTCGGTTGGTGGCCTGGACACAGTGAATGGCCTAACCACTCCATCCCCGATCCATTTGTCCAGGACGTGGTTTAATTCTTCTTCAGTACATGGGATCACCGGTGGTTCCTCGAATGTTTTTCCATCCGGCCTCTTCCTTTTTTCTCCTACCGATGCTGTCATGGCTTGGGATGCTGGCACCCTCTTCGCCCTCATAGTTTGTGTTGTCCTTCTTGTTCTTTGTAACAGGTCAGCGAACTGTGTAATACATAAATTTTCGAGGTTGAGTCTGTAATCGAAAAGCATGTTAGAGATGCAAGTCTCCACGAGCTCTTTTTCTTCATGGTCCCCATAACAGTCTAGGGACACATCTTCAAATCTTTTGATGAATTGGACAGGATCCTCTCCAGGCCTCTGCCTTACCACCTGAAGGCTTTGGAAAGTGACCTTGTCCTCACCAGGGTAATATTTTGCACAAAATCTTTCCATCATTTCGTCCCAGGTCTTAGTGTGGTGTACCAAGTGTATGCTCTGTCCACTAGGGACTTAGCAAACTCTCTTAGACACAGCTCCCGGTCTCCTGCGTAGGGGCCCATAGTGTGGACAAACCTACTCACGTGTTCTACTGCACTTCCATTCCTTCCATCAAAAGGATGGAACTTTGGTGGCTCATATCCCTTGGGGTATGGCTTGCCAAGGAGTTCTGGTGGGAATGGGGGATCCCGAGAAAATTGCTTGGGGGTCATAGAAAGTTTTTCCCTTTCTTGCTCCAGGAGGGCACTGACATCTGCCAGTGTTAGGTATTGGGGGTTAGTTCCTCCTCCCACTGCTGACCCTCCCTCTGGCTGGGTTCCATCTTGGTTGCCCACATGGGGGGCATTGTCTCTGACTTCCTGTGTCTTGCCTTCTTTAAGAAGGCGGACTTCTTGTTGTAAATCTTTCAACATTGCAGTCATCTGAGCTACAGGGTCTAGCTCGTGCCTTGCATTCCTCTGTTCTGATACTGCCTCGTGCTCTGCTAGGGGCACCTCACCTCTTTGTCTGGAGGCCACTTCATTTTCTCCCACGGGCTCAGAGGCCGTGGGTGGCACATTAGCACCTTTACTGTTCCTTTGTCTTGGAGGCATGTTCTGCGAAGGGATTGCTTCTTCCCTTTTCTTTACCCAGTCCCCAGTGAAGTCGCCAAAATGTGAGAGTGCTTTTTCTTCAGCACTATGGCCCAAGGATCCTGGGCCGTGTAAGATGTTCTTGGTGGACTGGGATCGATTCTCCGCAGCTAAAGGGGGATGTTTTAAGAATCGATTGGTGCACAGAACAAACTTCCTACAATACAAACAGCTAACAAAAAAAGAGTATTCGTATTGAATGACAATTTAACAGTAAAGGAAATGCATAATAAGTGAAATGTAATGTAAAGAACACGTTAGGGATCCTCTGATTAGTGAGGTGTATTTCATTAGTTTCCTTTAATTGTGATTACAATGCTCACTAAGACGTGATGCAAGGTTCAACTGAGTTCAAAAGTTACAGACTTTGATAGCCATTCAAGCTTCAAAGACTTGCAAAGTTTGAACTTGTTGAATCCGAGCGTGTACTGTAGTGGCTATCTCTGGGATACCGGGAACAAATTCCTTTGTTTTTTCTTAAGTTTACGGAGTCTCTTTTACAATTTTTATGAGACTTCAGGAAAGCACTTGTGAATGCCTTAAAATGCTCTAAACGTAAATGAATTCTCTATTCTTTCCCTTGAATTCGGATCCCCTGTAGCATGGATCCCTCCCTCCTTTTATAGCACAGCTTCGGGCTCTCGGGGTACTGAGATTTATCCCTTTTGCCCTTTAAAGTCTGTCCCGTGCCTGATTGCTTCAGGATCATGTCGTTTCCTTTTCTTCATAGTTTCTTTCTTTTTGTTGCGACCAGATGAAAGTCTCCCAGCTAGCTTCCTATTTCCAGATTTTCCGTTGGCTGACCTGAGGCTTTTTGGCTTTTGCTCCAGCTTTTTCCAGTCGTACTCTTCCTTGTCTCTTTCTCCAAATGGTTGGAACCAAGCTCCTGCGTTTTGCCTTGTACTTCCACTGCGTGTCTGGGTCATAAGGCCCGCGTGCCTTTTGTCTCCTTTCTCTCTTCAAATCTGTTTTAATTTCACTTCGCGCGTCCAGGGATCCTCTGCCTCTGGGGAGCTCCTGGACGTCCTGACCCAATTCTGCTTTCTGGGCTTTTTCTTTGGCTTGCTGATTTTATCTGTTTTCTTGGGCCTTTTTTCGTGGACCTCCAGATCAGATCCTTCTGGGCTTCTTCCCCTTTTTATCTTTTCTTCTCTCTTTTCTTTATTGTGAGAGCCCACCCTTTATTATTTCTTTTTTTTTTTTTTTTTTGAAATGGGCCCAATGTCTTTTCCATCTCTTTGGGCCTATTTGTGGCTATTTAATTATTTTGAACCTCAACAACCAACAACCAATCACAAAATTATTTAATTAATTTTAATTGTATAACCAATCAAAATTAATTTAATTAATCATGCGTGGTCGGTTCCACCCAAACAAAACGCATGCAAATCGTGCAAACTTGATCATGTGATATCTTTCAATCTAACAATCCAATTTGGAAATCGGACACACCGTCGTGACCATCAGAACCTCAAGATCATTTTTATGATATGCAATGAATGAATTAATGCATGTAATGCAACTCTAAATATCGAGTATATGAATGGTTACTCTAGCCATCTTCCTTGATTAAATTATGGGTGCAAAATCAAGTGTTTACAGTTATTATTCATGTGTCCTAGACTTTTTGCCATCTCCAGCCATCACGGTTTTAGTTTAAGCCACATTCTCATTTTAACTTAACTCAATCTATAAGTATGTGTTTGGGATGCGCTTAAATTGCTGAAAAACTACCAACTTATTGCTTATTACTTTTAAATGTTCAAAATACTTTTTTGGGCCCATTCCAGTTTGCCTATTGAAACAGAAAATTTTGGCACCTGTCTATTTTGGCATACCATTTCGTGGTTACCACTAAAGTTTTACACATACACACATACCTAAGTTTGCATCACATGATATTATACCATGTTAGATTATTAATTCAAAATCAAATAGTGCACATACTTAATATCATCATTAGATATTATAAGTATAAAAAATGTCATATATAAGTACATTAATGAAGAAAAAAAAAAAACAAGTAAAAAATAATGAGTGAAGTAAACAAGAAAAGCACGTTGTCAAAGGAAAATGATAATAAAATGTCATATGTAAGTAAAATAATAAAAGTTTCTTAAAAAAAAGGTTTGGGTAAAAAATAATGATTCATTCACATACTAGTCAAAATTGCAATACCTAGTAGAATTTAGTGGAATGGAGTAAAATAGACTGGAATTTGGAACAAGATAGAATAGAAGGGTGAATCGTACCCGTAGCCAGTTAACTAATTGGAATGGAAAATTTAGACATTTCTAGATAGAATAAAATGAAATTTATAACTATTTTTACTGTTTGCAGGTCCCATAGGTCTTGCAAAGTAGAAATTTTTTTTGGCTTAAAGTGAGCTTAATTGCTCAACCGGCTTGGCACATTTTAAGAGTCTTACTATAACTTTTTGTTCAAAAAGTGAGGTAAAGTTGATTTTTTGTGGGTCATATGTTATAGATTTTGTACAAATGATAATTAATTTTTAATTATTGTAGGTTCTACTCTACTTTTTTTGCTACAATACTTTCAACAAAAAAAGCAATCAACTTATTTTATTTAGTTTTTATTTTTTATTTACAATATTTTCAACAGAAAAACTAAACAAATTATTCCCAAACTGACCCTAATTGTCACTCTTATAAAACTCCATCTCCTGCCAAGGAGGATATGGTGAAGTGAGTGAAAATTTATGTGAAAGTTCATTTTTTTTCCACAGATTTTTTCTGTCTTTGGAATTTGGGGAATTGCTTCTCCTAGATGCTTTTCCAAAACAAAGAAAATCACATTAGGTCCAAAAAGTATGGTTTCAAAATTTTACCAAATGTCTCATTCCATGATCTCAAATGACATTTTGAAAATGCCATCGTGACTTTGTGTCCATAAACACTGAACCAAACGGGCACTAAAGCAAATCCAAAATCCAAATGCATACTAAATTTTCTTCCATCAAGGAAATTGCATAAAGTAATAAATACAAGCTACTTTAAGAAAACCACAAGTGTGAAGTGTCTTTTATTATCTAGTTAATAATGCTAATACTGCACACAAATACACATATTTTGTCATAATTTTCTTACATGGTAGACTATGATTGGTTATCTGTTATTATCACATAAATCTTTTTTTTTTTTTTTTACCTTTCATAATCTACCACGTAGGACTGTTTTGCAAAAATTAGTGTGTTTGTGTGTGGGACTAATATTATTAATATCCAGTAGGAATTATTAAAAAAAAAAAAAAAAAAAAAAAAAAAAAAGCCTTGTAACTTTAGAAATCACTTGGTAATTACAAATAATTTTGCAAGAAAAGACCCAGAAAGTGGGATATAGCTCCCAGTCATTACCTACCTAACTTGTGCCTCCACCAGTTGGGCACCATCTCCAGCCATCACGGTTTTCGTTTGGGCCTGATTCTCATTCTCACTGAACTTCTTATAGATGTCACTCTTATAGAACTTCCTAGTCCTTAACACCAGAATGAACGAAACAAGTGTGCCAGAAAAGGTCACGGCAGCAATGATAATGAAAGACAATTTGAAGCACTCAACCCCATTACACTTCAAGTCCTCCCCAACCTTCCTTATGAGCCCCGAGGCTGCCATTTGCTTCTCAGCTTCCTTGTCATATAAATGCCCAGTGACTCTCACATTGAGCAAATAAGACCCTATTGGACTTGCCACTGCCGCAAAATTGAACAGTGTAGAGTAGTACTTGAGGCCAAAGATTTCAGAAATAATTGCAAAGAGCAATGGCCATTGTGCACCAAAACAAAACCCAATAATCACTGATGCGAAATAGATACCATTCGGTATATTAAACGCGATTAGGAGGTGACCAATACATGATACTAGGAGAGTCAAAGTGAGCATGAGAGTGCGTGGGATTTTGTACTTTGTAATGAAAATTTCGGAGGTAATACCTGCGACCACACGTCCGAGGTAGTTCCAAATGCTTACAAGTGACACAAAAGTGCTTATACTTTGCTTTGGATATCCTAAGGAAGCTCCAATCTGACCCAAGTTGTCTATTACCGTTAAAGTTCCCCCTAGGCCACAGATTGTAGCAAAGAATATCAGCAACATGTCAATGCTGAAAAGTGCTTGTAATATCGTATAGTCCTCCCCTCTATCTGGTGGCTGAAAAGCTGTTTGCCAACAAGAAACTTGCTTGTTATTTTGAGCACTTGTCGTGACTGAAATTGTTGAAGCTCCATTAGAAATGGCTTCCTCTGTAGTAACTTTTATTGGTGAAGGGTCATTCATGGCTTCATTCTTACTCTTCCAAAGCCTGTACTCGTCTCTAATGACAACTGCAAGTGGGAGAAACAGTAAGAAAAGTACCATGGCTGCACTCCCTCCATATTCACTTTGTGTAAAGGTGACCCTTTTCTCTACTATGATTATAACCATCAAGAACCCCGCGAGACCAAGCGAAATATAGAGGAAATTATAGAGAAGGTTTAGCTCGTTAGGCTGCCGAGGAGCCTTCATGATCCTCATGGTTCGAAGAAAAGTCAAACATATAGCTGCTGGAAGCCACGCAATTAGCAAAATCAAAGACTTCGCGTCATCACCATAGATAGCATGGTATAACTGTGTAATCACAGCCCCACTTAGACCCGTGTAACCCTTCAAAACACCAATAAGAACTCCACGGCTTTCAGGGAAGTTCTTGATGCAAGTGACAAGGGCTCCAGTGTTGACAAAAGGTTGTGAATTTGAGCCAAGGCATATGTATAAGCACATTTGCCAAACATGGGGCTTGGCAACTCTTCCAGTCACGCTTAGCCATATCATGAAGTACCCAAAAAAGTTGAACCCTGCACCCATAGCTAACACAACCCATGGGGGTGTGATCTCATTGATTAGGCCAGAGATGATTCCAATATTTGCACCCAAGTCCTTGTAGAAGCTGATCAAATTGAGGGTGGTTTGGTCATAGCCAAGTGAGGACTTGATCTCGCTGGAGTATAGGCCAAAGATGTAGCTCAAACCAGCCGTGTTCATAATCAAAAGAGACCCAAACATCATGAATCTCCGGCCCTTTAGAATTTGGAGGGTGAGGCCACCCTTCATCTCCGCCCAAGGGCCTCCACCACCACCACTGCTAACAACCATTGATCTGTGCTCTGCAGTGTTTTGCTCGGTAGGATGTACCAAACAGTCCAAACGTTGACAAGGTTGTCATGTACCTCATGGAGTCATGGTGGTCCTAGAGATGTGTGTTAATTATTTGGGAGATAGTCAACATTTCTATAGTATATTTGAATTTAAGTACTTCAAGAAACCTTTCTGAATAAAAAAAAGGCGCTTCAAGATACTTGCCATGACTTTTATCAACGTTACACGTATAATAGAACAAAAATCCTATTAAAAAAAGTGTTTTATTTTATTTCAGCAAAAAGAGAAAAGAAAGATAAAAACTTGTTTTATTTTATATTCCACCATTACTAAGTATGTAACGTATGCTTTCTATAAAAAAAAAGTTTCGTATTTCTTTTTTTCCTCTTGATAATATATTGGTGAAATATGATCAGTTGTTCCTTCTGTATTATTATTCTTTTCTTCTTTTTTTTTCTTTTTTTTATCTGAGTGCTCATGCTCTGATAAACGAATTGAAATGAAGAGATTAGGTGCCACCAAGAAAATTACCCAAGTTGGGTCCGCATTTATGTTCCCCGCCTCCTATTATTGTGGATCTTAATCTTCCACATGGTTGAGAAATGGGACGCACAATTTCCAACTATAAAAGTACTAAACTATGAAAGGAAGAGATTTGTGATTCAACTAGTTGATATATTTTAGTGTTTCATGTAGAGATATTTAGAATTCAAATCCTCTCTTCGGAACTATACATAAACACCCTATGAAAGAATGGTAATTAAATATAAAAGCATATGAATAGATAAGACTTATAAATTATAATTTTTAATGTATATTATGTATTTTATGTATTTTATATATATATATATATATATATAATTTAGTTGTTACAATAAATGAGGATACCTAGCAATATAACTGAAACGTTTGATAAAGGCTTAACAATTTGTAATATGGAGAAGATGATAAATTATCTATTTTTAGAAAATATGATTGCTTTTATTTTTGTAACTGGTTCCTCTTGACTAAGGATGTTGAAGGAGAAAAATAATTAAAATTTTCAATAAAGAATTAGAAAAGTAAAATGAAAATCCTAACATTTTTTGGAAATCTCATTTTAGCTCCAAAAATAAGAAATTAAAAATAATTACAATTCATAAAAACCAAGAAGACTATCAAATATTATAAAAAATTGTAAGAGATATTTTCTTTCATAGAAATTTAGGAAATCCATTGATTATTTGATTTCCACCAGAGATGTCAAATAACAAGGAGACAAAATAAGGAGAGAGATGACGATATCGAGAAAAGAAAGATGATTGGATATATAATTTTTGATTTTTGATTTTTTTTTATTCAAGATAGAATTTCTACTCTAACCTAATCTAAGTGTATATATGTGTGAAACTCCCTCCTGGAAACTTGAACCCCGACCCTTTCCCCCCACACCCCACAAGCATTTATACTTGTAGAGTAACCACCTCATCAAGAGTGCGCGGTGGTATATAATTTTAGATACTTGAAGCAAACTAAAACCCAAGTAAAATTGATAGATAGCTTACCATTAAAACAAAAGACCAATGAGATATAAATTATCATCACCTAATGGAATTTAATTAAGGATACAAGATGGAAGAAATTCACCACTCAATAAAATCCACCAAATGACTTATATAGGACTTAGAATAGCCCTCTAAGAATAGGAAAACAAAAATAACATTCCAACCAAATAACTTTTATAGTACTCCCTCCGTCCCAGTTTGTTTATCCTCTATTCCATTTTGGAATATCCCAAAATATTATCCTATTTCTAAAAATAAAAGTTATTAGTTTACTAATGTTCCTATTATACCCCTACTTTATTTTTAAAACTATTTGAAAAGAAAACTAACAAATATTTAAAAAGCCAATCTAATTGAGGCACCTTTTTAGTTGCCTCATTAAGAATAACTCTTTTTTTTTTTTTTAACCGATAAATTTATTTAAGGGTAATTTTGTAAACTTATATATTTTTATAAGGCAAACAAGATAAAAAAAATGATGTTCCCTGCTCTCTGAGCATAGGGAAAAAAAACTAGTAAAACTAGTAAAGAGCTTTTCTACCTTATCGAGAAGCTGAAATGAGAGACTGTAATACTTCCTAGAAAAATCTAATTAAATGTTGTTTGATTCCTTGGACAAAATGACTTATTAATCTTTAAATATCATCTAAATTGGAGGAAAATTTTGATAAAAAAAAATATGGGTCTTATTCATTGGGCTTAAAAGTCATCTTAGTTGGGCTTTTTAAACTCATATTAGGTTAGCTAAAACTTCAAACACTCCTGTGTCAAATGGATTATTAGAACTTCGGAGAAATAATGGAAGGATTGATATTAACTAACTAAAACGGTAAATTAGTTTATTGCCAAGAGTTTTGTATCTAACTAGTTGATACCTTCTATATTTCCAATTGAAACATTATTCCAGATTTAAATATCTTATTTTTCCCAATTATCAAATTAAAAAAGAAAAAAAAATGCTAATAAAATGGTCACATGGATTTTAAACATTCTTGAGGATGGTGCACTTTATATTAAAGATTAGGGTACAACAAACGGGCCGTAGGAATTCTCCTAATTAGTGAGGAAAAAAAAAGGCAAAAGATTTATTTTAGTCCCTACATTTTCACGCGATTTTTACTTTGGTCCCTAACTTTTTTTTCCACCGATTTTAGTCCCTATCCTGAAAAATGCGTCTCGTTTTTGTCTCTGACGTTACATCAAAGACGGAAATTACACAGCTGGCAAACGACATGCACTGTTGGCCTGACGTGACTATTAAAATAATAATAAAAAAATGTCACGTCAGCATTTAAATTTAAAAAAATTAATTTATTAATTTTAACTAAATAAAAAAAATTAAAAACAGAGTTAAAAACTAAAAATCATATGAATTGAGATCTAAGTGTGTGTCTTGAACAAGAACACAAACCCATAAATTATTAAAAAAAAAAAAAAAAAAAAACCAAACCTTGAGATCAAGAACAACAAGAACACAGTTCAAGATCTAAGAACAAAGAAAGAAAAAAACACCCACATACACACACTTTCTTTCCTTCACTCTAATGGTATGTGGGTGATTGGGGTCATCATCCCCTGAAGAACACTACCCAAATTTGAAATCTAAAGCTCATGCCGAGATCCACGCCGCCACTGCAAAGACAATGGAGAGATCTAGATCGAAACTCCATCACCACCACCACGTGGGTTCTGATAAGAGAGAGAGGGGCGAGAGTCCGTTGATGGCATCAAACTTGGTAGGAATCGTGAAGACCCTTGCATGGTGGTGTTGCTGACACCGATGACTGAGCTTATGGGTTTCGCCGGTGACCATGGTTCTATTAGATAGAGATATTTGAGAGCAGAAGAGAGAGTTTGAGAGAGAGGGATCTGGGACCAAACAGAAGAGAGAGAGAAAGAATAGAAACTAACGGTGTTTGGGTTGTTGTTGGCAAGATCCAGATCGAAGCACCATTACCACCGTGTGGGTTCCGATCTGAGAAGGACGAGAGTCCGTTAAATAGCACTGATGGCGTCAAACGACTCAAACCTGCGGTGGGAATCGGGAAGTCCTTTGCTGGGTGGTGTTTCCGGTGACCAAAACTCGTGGGTTTTACCGGTTAGAGAGAGAGAGTTCTAAGAAAGAGAACTCAGAGAAGAGAGTTGAGAGAGAGGGAGAGTAACGAGACAGGAGGGAGAGAGAAAGAAGAGATAATAAAAATTAGGGACAAAATTTTTGAGTGAAGGAAAGAAAGTGTGTGTATGCGGGTGTTTTTTTCTTTCTTTGTTCTTAGATCTTGAACTGTGTTCTTGTTGTTCTTGATCTCAGGGTTTGGTTTTTTTTTTTTTAATTTCTGGGTTTATGTTCTTGTTGTTCTTGTTTAAGACACACACTTAGATCTCAATTCATATGATTTTTAGTTTTTAATTCTGTTTTTAATTTTTTTATTTAGTTAAAATTAATAAATTAATTTTTTTAATTTAAATGCTGACGTGTCATTTTTTATTATTATTTTAATGGCCACGTCAGGCCAACAGTACATGTTGTTTGCCAGCTGTGTAATTTCCGTCTCTGATGTAACGTCAGGGACAAAAACGAGACGCGTTTTTCAGGATAGGGACTAAAATTGGTGGAAAAAAAAGTTAGGAACTAAAGTAAGAATCGCATGAAAATGTAGGGACTAAAATGAGTTTTTCGCCAAAAAAAAAACTTTTCCCACGTCAAAAACAAAAAGTTATATAAATTATAAACTGTCAATTCTGATAATTCAAAACATGTTCATTTGTCAATAGCCCAAAATTTATCCCATATTTTTTAAAATTATTTTATAACTATAAATGTAGAGCAGTTATGTAACACTGTAACCATTATCAAATGTATTGAGACTGATCAAGTCAACTAATAAAGTCACCAGCTCTTTATTTTATTTCAAGTAATTTAAACAAGCCCCAACGTCAATACGTCTCAAGAGACAATTTTTCTACCTTGCAAGTTGCAACCAAAAAAATAAATAAAGATAGAACATAGTATTATATTTTTTCTTATAAGGAACAATTTAAGCCTAACAATGAAATTCTCACTATTTATACCAAATCTGCATTTTCAAGCTGAATCAAGAATCTTGTAACTTATTATTATTATTATATATATATATATTTTTTTTATAAATCCGTAACCATCAAATTATTAAAAAGAACATTCTCAAAAAAAAAATTATTAAAAAGAAAAAATTTATGAAACTTTCATCCTCAAATAAAACCAGTCTATCTATCCATTTCACTAATAAAATCAACGACTTTTATGCGTAGCCTAGCGACCATTTTCGGGTCCAATGTGGTCTCCGGCCATAGCCATCTCCCTCTCAGCCAACTTCGCCTCCTCCCGGAACTTCTTGTAAATGTCACTCTTATAGAACTTCCTAGTCCTCAACACCAGAAAGAGAGAAACAAGCGAGCCAAACAATGTCACAGCAGTAATTATAATGAATGACAATTTGAAGCACTCAACCCCAATACAATTCAAAGCCTCCCCAGTATTCCTTACTTGTCCTGAGGCAGCCAGCTGCTTTCTAGCTTCCTTATCATACAAATGCCCAGTGACCTTTACGTTGAGTACATACAGTCCAATTGGGCTAGCCACTGACCCAAAATTGTACAAAGTAGAGTAGTACTTTAGGCCAAAAATTTCAGAAATTATTGCAAAAAGTAATGGCCATTGTGCACCAAAAGAAAACCCGATAATTATCGATGCAACATAGAGACCACCTGGAGGATTAAACGCGATTAGAAGGTGACCAACACATGCTAATAGGAGCACTAGAGTCAGCATGAGAGGTCGAGGGAACTTGTACTTTTTCAATAGAATTTCAGAGACCAAACCAGAGGTCACTCGTCCAAGATAATTCCATATGCTCACAAGAGACACAAATGTGCTTATACTTCGTGTTGGGTAACCAAGCGAAGTTCCCATTTGTCCCAAATTGTCTATAGCTGTTAAAGTGCCTCCAACACCACAAATTGCTGAGAAGAACAATATCAACATGTCAATGCTGAAAAGAGCTTGTAGTATGGTATAGTCGTCACCTCTATCCGGTGGGCTGAACACGTTTTTCCAACATGAAACATGCTTTTCTTTGTCCAATTCAGGGACAAAATTGGTTGTGTCAGGAATGGATTGCGCAAAAGATGCTGTAGTACTTTCTGCTTTTGGCTTCTCAGTGATTACTTTCACCTGGGAAGAATCGTTGAGTGATGATATATTCTTGTTCTTCCAAAGATAACGCTCTTCTATGATAACCACAGCAAGTGGGAGAAAGAGCAAAAGCAGCACCGCAGCTACACTTCCACCATACTCTCTCTGCGTGAACATGACCTTTTGCTCTACTATAATCATGACCATTAGAAACCCAGCAAGGCCAAGTGATATATAAAGGAAATTATAGAACACTTGGAGCTCGTTCTGTTGCCGATTCACCTTCATGATTCTTATTGTACGTAGAAAAGCGAAAGATATAACAGCAGGAAGCCACCCTAGAAGCAAAATCAAAGACTTCGTGTCATTACCATAGAAAGCATGGTAGAGTTGAGTGATTATAGCACCAGTGAGACCAACATATCCCTTTAGAAGCCCTAGCACCACGCCACGGCTTTCCGGGAAGTTCTTCACGCAGGTTACAAGTGCTCCAGTGTTGGCAAAAGCAGTTGAATTTGCACCAAGAAAGATGTACAAGCACATCATCCATACTTGGGGCTTTGCTATTTTTTCTGTCACGGATAGCCATATCATGAAGTACCCCAAAAAGTTCACAAGTGCACCACTTGATAAGACCACCCATGGGGGTGTGACCTCGTTGATTAGGCCTGGTAGGATACCAACGTTGGTGCCCACGTCCTTGAAAAAACTGATCAAATTGAGTGTGGTTTGGTCGTAGCCAAGCACAGATTTGATCTCGCTGGAATATAGTCCAAAGGCATAGGGTGTGCCTGCAGTGGACATGATTAGCAATGATGCAAAAACCATGAACCATGGTCCAGTGAGGAGTTGGAAGATGAAGCTCTTGTTGCAAAAGAGACCATTGGGTTTTCTAAAATCCATTTTTTGTAACTATTTGAGAGTAGTAACAAGTATGTTATGAAATTGGATGAGAGGATCATAACATATATATAGATAAACACACACGTAATGTATGTATATATGGTCATAGATAATCAGTGTGGATGCACGTACAAAATTAATTTTATATATGTTCTTCTTCAATTTTGCCCATTCAAATGGGGAACCTTGTATGATGATTCGAATACGTGGACTTCGCTGCAAAAATGGACCTATTCCAACAAGTAAACGCAAAGCACTTGTGGTTGTGGATATATGGATAAATAGCGGTGATAACTGGTGTAGTCTTGTATTGGTGCTTTATTTTTTTTTGGGTTTAGAAGCAAGAGTGGTAGATTGAAATCAAATTGAAAAAGATGCAGTTTTAAATTGGAAGATGTTTGTTATGATTACATCAGCTTTTGCTCAATAAATAAATCGAGAATCGTTGTTATAAAAACTGGGTGTGACCGAAGTTGGTACTTGAATTATTGACTGGCCGACTTAAATCTAATTGATGATATATACCCACAATTATGGAGTAATTTTGCACACCGCGTTTTTAATAATAACTTTTTTTACTCTCCCTAATTTCATGCAGTTTTTTAAGTTTTAAGTCGAGTAAGTTTCGATTTAAAATGCCGAATTGCAACGTCTATGTGCACGAAAAAAAAAAAATACCTGAAAGGTCTCAAATTAAGAGTAAACTATTCCATTACCTTTTTTTATTATATTACGGAACGTTTTTTTTATTTATTAACACATAAAAAACTTGTTACATCAACAGTAGTATGAAAAATTAGGTTGCACAAACGAAAATTAACCACTTGATTATGATGTCTTAATTTTTATATTTCAAAATTGTTATAGGAAATTCTACAATCATAATATTTGAATTCCATTTATAAAATTGTTAGAATTTAGATCAAGGAACTCCATGACAATTCAATATTTATTGAATCTATAAATGTTATTCAAGTTTTCAAGATCAATGTGCGTATTGAAGTACTTAAAAGACACTCTATCTAAATTTCAACATAGTCACTCGATCAATTGAGATTCAAGATTCGATAGACATTCAATTGATAGAGAGCACCGATTTTGATAGAGAAAGAGAGGGGGAGAAAGAGATAGAATTTTTTTTTTTTAGAAATGAAAAAGAAGAAGAAGAAAGAAATAATAGCAAATTAAAGAAAAAGAAGAAGAAAAAACGCAGAAGAAGAAAGTACAAAGAAGAAGGAGAAAAAGAAAGAGAGAGAGAGAGTGTTTAGAGAAGTGGTGTGTGGTAAGGTGGTGGGGCCATGTATGGGTAAGGGAAATAATAATAAAAAGGTGAGAAAGTATTATTTTAATAAAAGATGGTATATTATAGATAATTTGATGCGAGTGTTTTTGCAAGTGTAAAATTGAAAAAATAAATTTTTATTGTAAAATAGAAGGAAACTTTTACACTACTGATGCTAATGCTCTGAGTAGGCAAAAAAAAAAAAAATACCAAAAGGCCAAAAAACCAAAGTTGGATTAAGGTTTGATGGAACCCATTTACCTTGACCAAAAGATTGGTTTCACAAATTTATAGCTAAACCCTAATTTTGCCCCAACTTAGCCAATTTTATCAAGTTTCACCACATTTGACAGATATTTTATTTAAAATACTAACATCTAGTAAGAGTATATATGATCCAAGGTTAAAAAGATATAAATTCGTTATGATTTGACTAATCATAGGAAAAATTGAGGCTTGAATCAAGAGTCCAAATTTTCTATTTCACTTTTCCTAATTCACTCTATACTCCACAAATAAAAACTTGCTACATGTCAAGTTTCAAGTGATATATCATTAAAAAAAAAACGTAAATTTTCTTGAAAAGCATGTAGGGACTTTTATTGAAAAATAAGTTGTAATTTTCTTAGAAAACAGGTCCAAAAGGGTTTGAAAATATATGTGTCATACTCATTTCACTTGATGTGTCTTAATTCCCTTGAAATTGCATGTTAATTTGACTAGAAAAACTTATTTCTCTTGGAATGTGTGCAATTTTCTTTGTTGGGTACACATTCAATTTTCTTAATCTTTTGGTTAAAATGCAAAAACCCTCTAAATTTCTTTAAATTTCATTTCAGTCCTCTAACTTTCAACTTTATTCAGTTAAGACTTTTCCATCAACTTTTGTTATATGTTGTGGTTAATTTTTCAATTTTTTAGATTTTTCTTCAAAAATTTTTAATTAAAAAAATTCAATTAAAGATTGAAAAATATTTTCCAATTTTTTTTTCCAAAAAAATTTAATAAAAGTTGACGGAAATGCCTTAATTAAATAAATCTGAATCTTAGAAGACTGAAATAATGAACGAAAGCAAAGTTAGAGAACTGAAATGAAATCTGAAGAAACTTAGAAAGTTAGTTTTACATTTTAGCCTAATATTTTTTATTAGAAAACATTACATAAAACTTCGTATTAGAGTCCATATTTTTTTTACATCGTAATTTATGTCTCAATTCGCTTTCACAAGTTAGAATTGATGACTACATGTACATCCCTCAATCTAGGGGGTTAAATATCTATAGTTAAGCCTTCATTTTCCCTTAAGTGCCCACAACATTACTACATTAACCAAGTGTATATCTTTTCTAAACACAAATTAAAATCATTCATGTGCATTTAGAATTTCTACTATTTGAAATTTTGTTGCTGATGAAAGGTTTGTCGACACTACCAAAAACCCAATGGAATAGATTAATTACTCTCAACCAAATATATTTGATAGTAATTGGAATTATCAACTACTTGTGTAAAGTCCCCAAAAGGAAATTATTGAAAAGCTCTAAATTCAAATAAAGAATTCACAACTAATTATAGTAATTAAGTTTGTGCGAAATAAAAATAAATAAATAGATAAATATTATATAGGAAATACTAAAATTTACATGCTTCGATCTTAGCCTTGTGTTAACGAGTAGTGTTGAAGCAAAAGTTTTACGGACAAATTTGGTAAATGCCCTGTTTGGGCAAAAATAGCAGGTTTTTGCCCCATTTCTCAAACTAATTAGAGAAATGCCCATGTTTTGTAACTCGACAAAGGGAAAATCGAGTTATATTGAAAAATTCGATCATACAATAGTCGAGTTATACTTAGCCATGTTCCACTCTGGACTACCAACGTGGCATTTTCTTTGCTGAAAAACTCGATAATATCAAAACCGAGTTACATAACCGAATATGCAGCTATCGAGTTATGCACTTGTTAAACCTCTTTCTATGCTGGCTTGGTGTCAGGTGTACGATACGTGTCGTGTAATATAACTCGATATTGTATTAATCGAGTTATAAAGCATACTCGATTTCTGTAGAGTCGAGTTATTCCCGTATATTACCTGCCCATCCCCTCCCATTGAGAGTGTCTTGCATTTCGTCTGAACTGATTGCACTCTGCAGCTCTGCTCCACAGTTGCGTCCGGACTCAAGTAAAATTTGTATCACCTCAGGTAAAAAACTCACACCATAATTTTATGGCAATGGTATTTTCATTTGATATTGTAATGAATTTTTATTTTTTTGGTTGAATGAGTACATTTGATACAAATTTTTTTGGTTGAATTTCTGGTCCATTTTATGGCAATGGTTTTTTTTTTGGTTGAATAAGTACATTGGTGTGATTTTGGTTGTTTGTTGTGGTAAATGTTGGTCACAAGAGAATGAAATCTTTACTATAGCAACATTTTATATTGCACATAATCATATAGAGGTGTGTACACAATCATCATTGGTTAGACATTAACAACAACATTATTTACCAACAGTTGATGCACACTGTTAACTTGATCATTTGCTGTTATTGTATTCAGCGTCAATGTCTAGTTCTGGCAACCCAGAACTCTATAGGCCTCACGATGTGTTCACTGCTATGGGTCATTGCTGGGTATTGGAAGATGAGTTCAGCTATCCAATCAATCCAAATCTGCGAAATAGTGCTTACGTTCACAATACCATGAGACAGGAATGGGCTTGGTTATTTCGTGAACATCAAATGTTTTATGATGAGTTGGTTGGTTTTAAGTTGCCAGTGCCTCGGCGACTTGCATCACAAATGCCCAGATACACGATCGACGAACTTCGTAAAGCATTGAACCGCATAAAAGAAGAAAATAATCAAATGAAAATACGTCTTAATCGATATCGTACCCAAGTTGAGATTCGAGAGTCAATGGAGGGAGGGTGGTACGAGCACGCACGATTCATGCAATCACTTCTTGGTGATCCCATTTATCAGTCAGACGTGGAGATGTCAGATGAAGAGTAATCGTGTCATGGTGTAATCAGACTTTGTTGGAGAACTATTTTGGTTTTGGTTAACTATGTTTTAAATGTATGTGTGTCACTGTTGTTGCATTTGTACTATGTAAACCTTATTATTGATTTGTGAGGAGCATGCACGTTATTCGTAATTTAGATTATTCTCACATAACGCATAGAAGTTAAATATTCCCACACATGATGTTTTTCAATAAGCACCTACAACATAACACATCAAACTTAAAATAACTTACACAATGTCACTAATATGCATGCATTGCATATTGAACACTAACACTACTAATATTATTAACTTAACCCTAGACACAACACATATACCACATAGGCATTCACCCTGACAGGTAGTCCTCGTAGTTGAGGACATTGTTACGTTCCGCCAGAGTGAGTTGCCTGTTCGTTGCATTAGCTAGTTCTTCTGCCAGTTGTAGCATGTGATACCTGGACCTACGGAGTATCATCAGATTGTTCTCTTTTTTTATTTTTGTCACCGCACGCTCATATTGGTGCATGTTTCGCCGTGGCAGTGTGAGTGAGGTATGGTCGACAAGTGGCGCTCCGAGTCGCACGAGATCATCGTTTAGAGTGTTGGACTCGTTCACGCGAAAGTCCCATTCTCGGCGCAGTCTGGCATAGTATTCCGTCTCGTCGGAATCTCTCTCCCTCCTATAGTTATCTGGAAAACGAGGTAGCATCCAATTGCGCATTGACATTGGAAAATGCGACTTCTGATCGGTATGTGTATATGTTTTTCAAGGGGTAGATGTAAATGGGACTTTGGTATGTGTAGATATTTTGCATGGGTAGATGTAAATGAGACTTTATATAGGAGTTTTGCAAGGGAAAGTATTCATGTGGATGTGACTGCATGTAAGGGTAAGTATTCACGTGAATAAAGATGATATGACTCGACTTGGCTATACAGTGGTACCTGTTGATATAACTATAGCGTGTGCTACAACAGTGAGTTTGGTGATGTGTATTGCAAAGGAGGTTGTGTATTTATTCACGTGAAGACTATTCAGCATTCCTATGCTTCATCTAACATGACTTGACGAGACAGTGCTGAGTTATGTTAAATGTATCATAACCTTTTCAGGGATGCTCTGCATCCTTGAAAGTGGTGCATTGCAAAAGGATGCATATTTGTGTATTGATGTGCGTGTAGGTGATACGACTGTACAGGGTTCAACAGTGCGAACTTGTCGCGTAGCACACGCAGAACTGCAAACATCAGTGTAGCAATGGTGGACAGCTCACTCCTAAAATTGATGCATAAACTTTTCAGGGATGCTATGTGTATTCACGTGAGTGTGGATGGGTACTTGTGGTTAAGGTTCAATCGTTCTGAGCTATCCTATGCAACACTTAATGATCCCTATGGTGGTATTTGGCAAGTGGGATTGAAGAAAGCTAATAACAGCATTTGGTCTAGAAACTTGGTTGGCAAGATTTCGTTGAATATCATTTTAACCCAAATGGTTATTTTTTAATCTTTAAATAAGAAGGAATTTTAAGCTTCCATGTTCTTATATTTGATAAGACTGCCACTGGGATTCAATATCCACCCATCAAGAACTGTAAATTGAAAGATCATCAGGTAGACAGAATAGACTTAGATGAAGATGATACAAACATATCTCCCTCAGATGATTTGCCCAAAAAGCATGAAGTCAGAGAAAATGGTTGTTACGAAAATATTTTCTAGCATGTCCAGAGGAAGAGAGCAATCTAAGCAGTTGAAAAGTTCAAGCCTAAAAATCCTTCTTTCATGGGTATCTCGCAGCCGCATAATATGGTGGTGAGCCTTTATACATAATGTGATTATGATATTCTCTTAAATATGGCTTTGAAATATATATGTTTTAATGCCTAATTGTTTCTCCTTCTTGTGCAGTATGTACCTGCTGAATTTTTTACCAAGTATATTATTGGTAAGTAAATTGTCACACTTCAATGTCTTATGCTATTACCCCCCATCAAAACTTATTCAGCAACGAGATTCGGGAAGGGATGGGGTGCATTTTCGAAAGACAATAATTTAGAACAAGGAGATGTTTGTGTCTTCGAGGTGATTGAGAGGAAGCCTATTGTGCTTAGTGTCTCAATATTGTATTCCTGGTTGACCATCAGAGTTCGTACTAGGATAACCTGTTTAAATTTTAAACTAGTGATGTTTATGCTTATATTGGTATGTCTTGTTGAAGACTATTCAGTAGTCCTGTGCTTCATCTGACATGACTTGACTAGACAGTGCCGAGCTGTGTTAAATGTATCATAAACTTTTCAGGGATGCTTTGCATCCTTGAAAACGGTGCATTGCAAATGGATGCATATCTGTGTATTGACATGCATGTAGGTGATATGACTGGATAGGGTTTAACAATGCAAAGCTATTGAGCAGCACATGCAGCACTGCGAACATCAATGTAGCAATGGTGGACAGCTCACCCCCAAAATTATAATGAACCAATTTAGGGATGCTCTGCCTCCTCGAAAACGGTGCATTGCAAAGGGTTGCACATCAGTGTATTCACGTGAGTGGGGATGGGTACTTGTGGTCAAGGTTCAACAGTACCGAGCTGTTGAGCATGACATGCAAAATTGCAAACATCAATGTAGCAATGGTGGACAGCTCACCCCTAAAATTTTGCCTACACTTTTGAGGGATCCCCTGCATCATTGAAAACAGTGCATTGCAAAACATTGCATATATGTGTTTTCACGTGAGCATGGATGATATGACTTAACAGGATTCAACAGTGACGAGCTGTTGAGCAGCACATGCAGAACTGCGAACATGACTTGGCTGAACAGTGCCAAGCTATGTTAGCCTTCTCCAACCACACTTGTCAAATGCTACTATGTATACGAGTAGTGAGTGTAGCAACACTGGAGAGTTTTATCCCCATATTCCCTTACAAACTGTTCAGCAAGTCTTTGTGAGTACAAGATGTAGTTACATTTTCTCAATATCAATGTAAAATTACTTGAGTGCAACTATGCTAAAAAAGGTTTACATCAATGACTTTTGATCATCACAATTGCAACATTAGGGAGCTTTTGAGCAATGCTACAACAATCCAATAACTTGAATGAAACATTTTAGAGGCTGAGCAGGCTTTTACGCATTTGGCCTATTCCTAAGTAAGCCAAATATCATTGTAATGATGACCTTGTGTGAACCATATGGATTTTTAGTGAGTGAGTGGTTAGTTTCATTTGGATGAGTATGTATGTAATGTATTTATATAAAGTAGTACACTAGCAGAAATATAAGATACACGGATACGTGTATATGATACAGCGACTTAATCAACTCATATAAATGAATTATTCGTATTATTGAATCATATGTGTGGTTGGTCTGTGTGGTTTGGATGAGTCTGTATGTATTGAATCTATTAAATTTTCCTACAAGCAATGTGCAATAAATCTAATTTGGGTGATGAGTGTTATGTGTGTAACATTTCAAGTTACACAGACAGAACATTGGAAACATGAACATATCTAACTGGAGGCATTTAATTTCCTAAGGTTTTTCGTACATTAGAAAGCAGAGGACATTGTCCAACCAAAGCACAAGAATCATATGCAACAACAAAGAACAGCAGGGAAAATAAGAGAAACAACTTTACTTTTACTTAGCCAAAATTAATGAACAATTAATCTATAGAGTTGCAAAAGTTGAACGTACATAATCATCATTTGTCAAACATTAACAACAACATTTTGTATTGCACAGAATGTGTAGATATTAACAACAACGTCTAATGTTTGTAGGTAGAAATTTTTGGAAATCATCATTGCTTGAATCTGAGAAATTTGAAATATCTCTTTCATCATATAACGCAGTAATTTCATTAATAGACTTGATGGCTCGCTCTTGTGCCTTCCCCTTTAGATGCTTCCTAGCTTTTTGGATTGCATGAAAACGGTCTAGTCGTCTTTGCATTTGATTGTTCTCTTGTTCAAGATGAGCAAGTATGTTGGTAAGTTCATCTCTAGGTAACTCGGCTGAGCGTCCCTTAGGAACTCGTATCCCATGCCATCGACAATACACCTCTAACTCACACCTCTTCTCGTGTAGGGTTGACCATGGTGGTTCTGCTACGGTGAACTCTATTACGGTGGTATCTGTACTTAGTTTTGTAGGTTTGCCGACCATGATGTGCCCGACGCTTCCAAGACTCTCGTACGTGTATATTGGCATATTAACGAAATCTCTCTTCTTTCCAAACCATTTCCCTCCATAGTGGTCTGTGTATATCTGTAGTTGTTGATCTGTTGGAACTTGTGATGATTGATTTGTTGAAGTAGTTCGAAACTTGTTTCGCATTGAACGATTTGATGTTGAGGCATTGCGACTCATAGCTTAATCAATGTACGAAGTTAGCAGGGTAGAAAGAAGATCATTATTGTGTTGCATTTATAATGTAATTTCATGGTCCAAGCATTACAATGTCAGTTATTAGGGCTTGTCATGTCAATACAGGCTGGAAAAACATTATATCAACAGGATTTTAAAGGTTTCCAATGTCACATCAAACGTGGGACATAGTTGCAACATTAGATGTAAATGCAACATCTGTGCATCCAATTCCACAATTGTGTATCCACGTGAGTGTGGGTGTGAAACAGTGCCAAGCTATTAAGCAGCACATGTAGAATTGCGAACATGACAATATAAACAACCGCATCTATTGGCGCATGTGCTGCAATTGAAGGAATTTGATATGACTACAGTTGGTGCTACAGCAGCGAGCTGGTGACGTGCCCTCAGAGTTCGAACTTGGTCTTCTTGAAACTTTGCTATATTAATTGTGTATAGCGACATACGCTGAAATTACACTATATTAATGACTTTACTTGTGTTTGGTCTTTCACGAAACATATCCTGAACATCACAGTGTTTATTATCTTTGGTCATTTTGAAGGTGTTTAAACATCACGGTGTGTAAACTTCACAGTGTTTATTATCTTTGGTCATTAAACATTTAGAGGTTAAACGCATCACTCTTACAAATTATGTAGCCCCACAGCCTGAAACACTAAAATATCTGTTCCAATCGTACCCAATTAATGTGACACAGTGAGAAATGTGTGCGTGATTGGTCCATTTGGGGTTGGGTTTTAAGGGAATTCCCTTAAAACCCAACCCCAAATTGACCAATCACGCACACATTCCTCTCTGTGTCACATTAATTGGCTACGATTAGAACAGATATTTCAGTGTTTCAGGCTGTGGGGCTGCATATGCTGTAATTTACGCTAATTCTTTTTAGAGGGTATTATAAAATGGAGTTTTTCCATGTTATTTCTGCTATTTTTGTAAATGTAATTTATGCGACTTATTTTTTACAGGGTATTATTATATATTTGATGTTTCGTGTTAATCGTTACCCAATTCAAGCGTCATATGAAGTGGTTGTTATCTATCATCCTTGTAATCAAATTTTTGTTCTATCATAAGTTATATTCATCATTTATTTAATTGTATGTGAGATTCAATTTACATTTGTTTTTTATAATTATTAATTTTATACTCTATAAACGGGGGATAGTTTTGTAAACAGTACATATAGTTTTCACGTGATTCGATTTGATATGATTTGAATTGGGGCAACAGTAACGGGCTGATGAGGGTACTATGAGAAAGTTTGCGTACATCTTCACGTGAAGCAGTTTGATATGACTAGACTTGGCGCAATAGTAGCTGGCATATCCAATTGCTCTATTTTTTTTTGTTTTTTTGGGAATGACTTGGCGCCCGTTGTAGTTATTATTGCTATTGTAGTTATTATGACTATCATTAGTCACTAACCCGTTCGATTGAACAACACAATGAAGATTAACATTCTATAAGATTACCATTCGTATGCTCCATTGCAGTAGCGTGAAATCAATACCCTGAATATTTGATTAAAAAGAAAACCATTAGACCTAATGCGGGAGTGCATGACGTCATGGCTGGAATGCAATCACTTCTTTTTGGATGAGTCTGCACTGCAAGGTTTCATCAATAAATGTTGTAAGAAAAATATGATGCATGAGGTATAGTCCAAACGGGGACCAAATTCAAAATAATATAACTGCTGATTTAAGAGCAACAACCATATCCAATTAGTCTCTCTAAACTTCATCACTGAAAAGCAAAACCTCCAATAAAAACAGTTGCCTGAAGTCAATATATAGGTTGAGCCATTGGGCCTAGGAAAATCTCCTAAGTGGTTCATCGGCAATATCAAACCCTATAAACCAATTGTGCTTTCACAAACCTTCATTTTGTTTTAATAATTACTATAATGTAATAACACGTGAGCGCCGTACAGAATTATGAAATAATTCTTATTTACATTTTCGGATCTCCTTTATATTATATAGAATCACATAATAACATAAAAAATTGTTACAGTTACAACCATTTCAATAATACTAATAACAGTAACGATGGGCATGAAACTAACCATCATGTGCACAAAATAAAATTACTTTCCACCATATGATGTTCTTCAAAGCTACCACTAAAATAACAAAATATACAATTGGCTGAAAGCCACATCATAGTTGGTGTGAATACAATTCTCCAAATATGCTATAGCAAGTACTAAAAAGGAAGTCCCCCCTTGGGTACAATGGCCAATGGCAATCATCAAGAGTCAGATGATGGAGAAGGTGGAACCTGACGTCTAAAGTCAGCTAAGTCTGCTCGCAGAGCTGCAATGTCGCCAAGAAGACCATATAGAACCTGCCCATGGGTTGCTTGAGTCGTCATAATGGTCTCCATCATAGCACGAAGAGAGGGAGGAAGAGGGCCTGTCTGCGCTGCAGCGATAGTGTCAACATCTACCTCATCATCACCATCCTCGACAACAACAGCTGTGAGATCTCCACGCATGTCCTCATATGGAACATCTCCAGTATTAGACTGTACTCCTGGTCTCTTGGATGAGCCAACACTGGGGTCGCCAAACTTCTTTTGGGCACTTCGCTGCTTCAGAAATTTGGCTCCTATGGGGGCTTGGATGTGAACCAACTCTTGGGAAGGAAAGTTCTGTAATTCTAAATATTTGAGGACCCTATGGATGAGAACTGGAAAGAATAGACCATGCCTCTTATACTTGCTCCTACGCACCTCCACAATGGTTTCAATGAAAAGGGAAGGAAAACAAATGGAACTATTGGTGATGAGGGCGTAAAGAAAGAAACACCTGTCTATAGGGATTGTATGGATATGAGAGATAGGGAAAATGTTGTGACAAGCTATCCTAAAGAAGATATAATTAAGCTCAGTTAACTCACTCGAGCTAATACTTCGGTTAGAACCCCGAGTGACTGATCGTCCACAAAGAACATCCATAACATCATCAATACGAGGAGACACAGAGTATGGATAAGTAGGTGTACGAATTATAGGTACATCAAGAGCTGCAGATACGTTGGCCCTAGTTATTGTAAATGGTACACCACGTATCCACGATGCCACTTTGTGACCACCGCGGTCCTCATGCACCGAGAGATTCGAATAGAATTCTCTAATCAAGTCAGCTGGAGGGGGTTCTATGTTTGTACACAGGGACAACCAATGCCTAGACTGTAGATTCTCACAGACAGAAGGATGCAATTCATGTAGATTGATTTGCCTTTCTCCCCAAATACGCCTACGCTTAATCAAGGTTTCAAAGGTTTGCTCATTTTCAGGCGTGAGGAACCTTAATTGATCAAACACCACTGCAGGTTTGGATGTAGCTTTGGATTTTCCTCTCTTAGCCCTCTTCGAAGCCATAACTAATTGATGGTCAGCAGTGAAAACACGATCAGGCATCAACAAAACAGAACCAAAAACTGCATTTTGAAGAGATAAACACAACATTCCTACTACCTAACCCATTCAAACCTTCATAGCCAAACATATCATTTCATCACAATCTACATAGACAATTAAGATTTTTTTTCTTTGAAGCAGAGAACAAAAAACCATTGAATAACGTACTGCCATGTGTAGAAAATCATCCATACAATGTACCAACTAGAGCAGTTTACAACAATACACTGAAAAAACAATATTCTTACCAACATGTTGTTTAGTTGGTGAAATATTTGTAATGCATTTCGCACCGACTCAATAATTTGAAGATCTCTGACCTATAGTATATAAACTTTAGTTGAACTCAAAGAGCGAACATGCAATTTTTTAACATATTGAATTTTGTCAAAATGATCAATAATGTCACGCATCGATAGCAAGCATTTTAACAGCAATAATATTGTACAGGAAACATACAAGTGGATGTAAGACCTGAAACATTTTCGAAATTCGTAGCTACATGTAGTAAGTTTCACCAACTTGTACAAACAACCTTAAATTGCACAATGTACCAACTAAGACATAGAAACAGCATAAGGACTACCACACACATATGGAGCCACTCGCAAGTTCATTTTGTGGAAGGAGACTAGTTGAAGACAACCTAAGAGATAAGCAAGTAACCTTACTAACAACAATCCATTTGACTAGCCAAACACCCTATTTCATCCCAATGTACATAGACAATGAAGTTTGAAGCATCATCCAAAAATGAATATATGATTAACGCATCACCAATGTGTAATTTTAAAGACAATAATGGTTAAATGAGTCTTACCATGTAAAACCTTCGAAGAATTTGTGCGGAAAAATTGTCGATTCTAGCGGATGCAGCTGAGAGCAATCGAAGATGTAATTTCGGACTGCTGCAAATTCTGCACAACAGTGGGAGCGTTTATAAAGGTAGGTAATCACATATCTCGATTATAAAAAAGTCGAGTTACACATATACTCGATAATACGTAAATCGAGTTATGTGCTGTAGCGCGCCCAGACCCAGCCCACTTATTTGGACTGATCCAGATGCAGTCCAAGAGGAATCCAACTGTCCAGAAGGATCTTCCACGTAACCCGGCTATTAAATAATCGAGTTACGTGCAGCGGGGGCTTGCACGTAACTCGATTACTGTGAAATCGGGTTATTCAATTATTACTCGATTTTACAGTAATCGAGTTATGTGCACTGGGCTTCCACAGCCAGCCCATATATATTTGGACTGATCCATATGCAGTCCAAGTGGAATCCAACTGCCCAGAAGGGTCTTCCACATAACTCGATTATCCCAGAATCGAGTTCTGTGCAGCGTAACACAAACAAGTCCTTTTAGTCCCTTCAAACCACTTCGGTCCAATTTTGTTTATTTGGTCCAATTAGATCCATTTCGATCCAATTTTCACCACTTCGGTCCATTCAGTCAAGTTTGGTCCATTTGGTTCATATGGGTCCATTCAGTCCACTTTGGTCATGCAGCAAATAGACTTGGTCCAGTGAGGTCCACTTCAGTCCCGTAGGTCTACTTTAGTCCATTTGGTCCAGAAGTCCACCACCTTACATTCGCTCTTTCTGGTCCATTTTGGTCCACTTCAGTCTCGTAGGTCTACTTTAGTCCATTTGGTCCAGAAGTCCACCACCTTACATTCGCTCTTTCTGGTCCATTTTGGTCCACTTCAGTCCCGTAGGTCTACTTTAGTCCATTTGCTCCATTAAGTCCACCACCTTACATTCGCTCTTTCTGATCCATTTTGGTCCACTTCAGTCCCATAGGTCTACTTTAGTCCATTTGGTCCAGAAGTCCACCACCTTACATTCGCTCTTTCTGGTCCATTTTGGTCCACTTCAGTCCCGTAGGTCTACTTTAGTCCATTTGGTCCAGAAGTCCACCACCTTATATTCGCTCTTTCTGGTCCATTTTGGTCCACTTCCGTCCCTTAGGTACACTTTAGTCCATGAGGTCCTTTTGCTCCATTACGTCCACTTTGGTCTCTTAGGTCCCAAATGATTTGGTCCTTTTGGTTCACTTCACTATATTAGGTCCACTTCGGTGAATTCAGTCCACTTCTGTCCAATTCAGACCATTTGCTAGATATCTTGGTCCTTTTGATCTAGTTTAGTCCATTTTTTCCACTTCAGTCTATTGTTCCCTGTCCAAGTTCCCTGTCCAACTGACACTTGGCTATTTTAAGCACACCTGATGTAAGTTCAGTCTACAATAATTTGATTGAATTATTTGAATTATTCATGTTGTTTCATCTTTATTCATGTTGTAGAAGTCTAAAGGGGGAGCTTTCCAATTGGCCATAGGAGAGGCCTGAGCAAAAACCGGAAGGGAGCAGGCTGCCTTGTATTCAGCCATGACTTTGCATGCCATTTCCCAGGCTTGAAGTGGATGAGAGCCAGAATTCTCATGAATTGCTTGATTGTGATTCTACCAAATTGACTAAGCAACAACAAAGAAAAGATCTAGATCATTTGGAGAGCCTTTTGCAATGAAATCAAGAGTAACATCCACCAAGTCACAATAAGGATAAGAGAGGTCAACTGGGCAATTGTGCCAAAAAGCCCAAGTCATTTTTGCATGATCAAAGTGGAGAAGTGCATGGATTGTGGTTTCAAAGACTTTATCACATAATGGACAGAAACTAGAACAATGAATTCCCCTGTGATTTAGATTTTGCATAGTTGGAAGGCCATTAACACATGCCCTCCAAGCAAAGATTTTGAGCTTTGGAGGAACTTTTTGCTGCCAAATCCGTTTCCACAGTTGAGTTCAGTAGTTGTTACTGAGTCCTTAGGCTTAGGAAATTCTAACGTCTCAGCTCATGAATAGGAACTAAGTTTAGGACAAGTATATGTTCTTGTTAAAGGTGCTAATAAAAGAGAACAGTTCACTAGATGCCGGATTGGTTTTAATAGACTTTTTGCGATGACTTTGCAATCAAGTTTACAGTTCATGCAAGAGACATTAAACTTCACTAATTGCATATTTGCATGTATTAAGAATTCATAATATAGAACAACCGATATCAAATCACAAAAGGATTCAACAGTAAATAGATCATAAATACCAACACACAAATCACACAAAACAACTCAACCGATATAGATCATAACTCAAAAATACCAACACAGAAATCAGCCATCCAGTCTATACATAAATACTGGTAAATACTAACAACTCAACAAGTTCATAAGTCTTGACAAAATATCTGCTGAAACATAGTCCAGAACAGTACATATCCAACCTTTTATTGTCAATGCAAAGTTAGTAACCACTTAATGAGGGCATCTGAAAATGTGGACTTTGAACACAACTTCGTCCCTCATAATCACTTCAAATACACAAACATCTCCTACTTGCAAAGTATTGTCCCTTGCAAATGTAGACCAACCAGCATATACGACACAGGATGTGTATTTTCCTTCATAAATGTATAACTTCACAGGCCAATATCAGTCCACAACCTCAAGCTTCACAGTGAATGTACTTCCTTTGGTGGTGTAGTCCTTGGTAAAGCCTTCACTTGGTAAGTAGTTGACAATGCCATGGGGTAAGCTTTGTACAAAAAATGTCATCAAACATACAATTAAAAAATAGTTACCCATTTGAATGAAATGCAGTTTTCAAGCAGTACTATTGTTTGTTCTGCTCATGGTTGGATGGCAGTTATGTTGATGCCATTTTGATTTGATCATGTTGTTCATAATGACTTTACATTCTTATGTAATGTCCTTCTGCCACCTAAACATGATACTATTTGAACTAACACAATGAAGCAAATCAACAAGTCTCTGCTACATGCTTTCTAATTGATCTATGGAAAATCAAAGTTAGTGGGAGTTGCATTTCTAAAACCCAACAATATGTTCAGCTGAGAAAGCTTATCACACGATCCTTGCCATTAATGTATGATGGATGAATGGTAACCGTGAAAAGGGGATTTTCTGATTTGAAAGCATTGGCTCTCACAAGATGTTCAGCTACACCACCAACCCCATGCGCTGATCCTGAAATGACATGGAAATATGAAGTCATGCACATGAAATTTATAGTGAACAGGCTTACAAAATCAACCAGTTCCTTACAAAAGTGTAAGATTCAAACCTGAACTCTCTCCCCTAGTAAAAGATACCCCAAATGGCATTTTTGATTTCTCTAACCTTGACCCCTTAGAACTTGATGGATTGGTTTTTGCCCTCTTATGAGGTAGAGGTATTGGTGGTTTCTCCCCTGTACAATCTTGGAGTTCAGCTGCAGGATAGTCTATTTCTATTGCAGTGGCGTCAAATATGAGTACAGAAAATTCTGAATTTCCTTCATATCTGAACACTAGCAAGTGGCCCAGGGCTAGAGCATGAGAGCTTGCAAATTCACACCACCCATTTCCAAAACAAACCTCCCCATCAGACTTTGTCAACTTCACTTTCCATTTTATACCATTTGGAATTGTAAGAAAGGCCATATCTGACAGATGAACGCCATATTTGCTTATAAACTTCTTTGGAATCCACTGTAAAAAGACGAACTTCAACATAAATGCAAGCTTTGTAAATAAACACATGCAATCAATCAAGTGAAATTTGAGTTGTGCAGTCAGTATCAGTACCATTACAGGAAAAGTAAATTTTCTCACAAGATTTTACAATAATACTTTACACACGTTCAAGGAAGATACTTGTTGGATGAAACAAAATCATCCACATAACCAGTTCATGTGGCAGAAACATGTAATTCAGAAAATAAAATAAACACTGATGGGATATTTTGTTCCCATGTGTGCACCGCATTACAAAATCATTGCTTTTATGCCTACATGTAACATGGATTAACATTATCACATATTTTTCTTGAATTTGGTCTTCAACAACTGTACATTTTTTCAATAATCACAATTAAAAAACATAAAGCTGATGCTGTTAATCACCGTATGATTTTCAAGAATTAAACTCGGCAATGGAATGAAGTTTACTTACAAGCTTTCCTTCTCGAAGTGTTTGAGGCATAATAATCTTGAAAAAGTGTGTGGGAAGATCAGTAGGATCATCCCCATTGTCTCTCCGCCATTGAGAAGTCATCGTACTGGTTCTCCAAACTGTTTCTTCGCTGAGATTCCTAACTGTTGACAATGTGCAGTGGCGAGTACTAAAACAGAGTGTCCACGATGGTGGTTGATATTCCACATAACTCGATTACTTAAAATTCGAGTTACGTTCAGTGTATCTGTAACCAATCCATGTTGTGTGCACTGTAACTGAAAGGAATCCATGATGTGGTCGTTGGCTTGCACAGAACTCGATTCTTCAGATATCGAGTTATTTGCAAAGGTACTCGATAACTCTTTAGTCGAGTTATATGTACCGGGTTGGCACTCCGAGCCCAGATATTTGGACTGATCCATATGCAGTCCAAGTGGAATCCAACTATCCAGAAGGATCTTCCACGTAACCCGGCTATTGAATAATCGAGTTACGTGGAAGTCATGCAGCACTGTCCAGACCCATACTAATTTGCATCCACTTTCGGCATAATAAAAGTGGACCTGTACACAACCACATTGATCAACAACTCATCCATATTGTTCCAACTACTTTCATAATCAAATCATCCATACAATTCCAACCACATCCATAACCAAATCACTTCATTAAACAATCACATGAAGTGAAAATCATCCATACAATCTACAATGGAAATAAGGAGCCATTATCTATCATAAAACCATTGAACCAAGTTGTTGACAATGTAAGTACAACCATTTACATATAAATGTTGTTTTGTCATATATAGTTTACAAGAAGAGATTTGAGTTGAACTAGTGCCACACCAACTGCCTCTTTGCCACAAATCCCATATCTGCACAAGTACAACAAAAAATACATCAATACCGCATCTTGTACTCATATTTGAAAACCATACTATCATGGTTACAATGTACACATTACTACCAGGACTTGTAAGAATAACTTATGACTTGTAAGAATAATTGACAACACTAAATAAGAATAACTTATGAAATATCCCCCCTCCTTACTAGGACTTGTAATTGTTACCTACTATGTACAACTGCGGCTTGTTGATTCCACGTTCCGAGTCGGACATCTACGACGGTTATGACCCTCTTGGCGACACAACCCACACTTGGACTTTGGTCCGTTCTCAATCCACAACGAGGTTGGCAACTCCCTATCCTCGTCATCCATCTCATTGCGGATTCTTGTCGACTTAGGGCGCCCTTTCTCTCGAATCAACCACGGGTTCGACATCACTTTTCTCCTTTTTGCCGGCTTCGGCCATTCTAACCTATCTTTCAACGGTTGGAATATCGGCTCGTAGCTCTGATACCGTTCGGACACGCGGTAGAAACTATCCATAAACTCCGTTGCATCGTGGTTGTACTTGGCACAAACTGCTATCAAGTGTGAACATGGGATCTTGTTTGCTTCCCATTTCCCGCACGTGCACGTCCTGTCCATGAGAGAAACCCTATGGGTGTGAGCTCCCCCGCCAGTTCTCAGTAGTGAAGACTGTGTCTCCACTGTATATAAGCGATGTTCCGCGCTCATCCTTCTAACCATATGGAGCTTCGCCTTCCCTTGATTTGCCTCGAACTTGTCCTAGGCATATTTGCACCACTCTTGCCCCTCTTCCAACTACTCTAGGGTTTTGTTTCGGTGGTCATCAAAGTACGAGTTAACTTTGTAAAATGTGAACTTCACCATTGCAGTAATGGGCAAGCAACGTGCGCTCTTAAGCACCCCATTAAAGCACTCTGACAAGTTCGTTGTCATTGCCCCATATCGGTGCCCATGGTCATGTGCAAGTGTCCACTTTTTGAAACCTACATCGATCAGATAGTCGTACGCATCTGGATTGACATTCTTGAAGCAATCCATGGTGTTTTCAAACTTCCTAACTTGATTTACAGTTGCTGCCTTCCATACCAAGTTCTTCAACACCACGCTATTGAAGTTAGTGTTAACATTGCTTACTAAATGGCGGAGGCAATACCGATGATGGGCTAACGGCGCTTGCAAATAGCCCTTAGTGGTGTCATCAAAGCATGATTGTATCCCACGGTGCCTATCGGAGATTATACACAAATTGGTCCGATCCGTGACTCTGCTCAGCAAGCATGCCAAGAACCATCCCCATGTCTCCGTGCTCTCACTTTCAACAACGGCAAACGCAAGTGGAAAAACCTCATTGTTACCATCTATTGCCATTGCTATCAACAACTTCCCTTTGTACTTGCCATAGAGGTGTGTTGCATCTATGCTTATCACTGGCCTGCAATGCCTGAACCCTCTAATACACGGACCAAACGCCCAAAACGCGGAGTTGAATATACAAGTCCCCGGGACACAGGGGTCACAATTTAGCAAAGTTATAGTGTCCGGATCTGCATCATCCAATGCCGCTAGAAACCGTGGCAATTTCGCGTATGACTCATCAAAATCCCCGTAAATACGCGTAACTGCCTTCTGTTTGGCTTCCCAGACCTTGTACATAGTTACATCATGCCCGTGCTTCGCATGCAGCATACTACGCAAGTCCTTTATGGATCGGGTTATGTCCTCCCGTACATACTGCTCAAGTGCAATGGAAATGAACCTTGAATCCATCATCCGTCCATCGGTCACTACCTGGAGGGATGTGCAACTGTGGGGACCCGTACATTTACTGACTAGCCACAACCTGTGCTTTTTGCTGAAAATAGCCCGAATTGACCATGGACATGCGTAATGTGTGCACCGCACTACTAGCCTATTGGTGTCAGACTTGATGACCTTGTATTGCTTATTATGCTCCACAGAGTAAAGGGTCAGCACATACTGAACGGAGGCTTTATTCTTGAATAACATCCCCTTCGATAGGTGGTCACCTTTATGCCAACTTGTAAGTTATCTTGTACCCAATGAAGGTGATGGGTCATTAATATTGTCCCATGTGTTTGATGTGAACCATCCCGGGATAGCTGTAATAGGGCAATCCTCCTCGTTGTCTTTGAGCTGTGTTCCATCTAAGACCTCCGCTTCGTCCACCGGTCCATCAGTATCAATGAACTCTTCGTACACATCTCGACTGGCATCAATATCAATTCCCCCGTCCATATAGGCGTGGGCATGTTCATATGCGTGAGTAGACCCTTCCACGTCATGTGTCTGGGTGGCGCCCAACACTTCGGTGTTCTCCAAATGGTCAACTGCACTGCATGGTTCAGTATTGTAGGGCAATGGCATGGCATCAGCAAAGGAAGGTTGCACGTGAAGATATCCTGAGTGTGGCTCTTCCACCCCACTGGCATGTTGCGAAATTGCACCATCATGGAACCCAATAGCCTCAATAGTTACATACAAGTCAGACGCTATGAACTGGGGGGTCCGCTTAATCACTGCCCATATCATGTCAATGTCGGCATCGCCACACAACGGATTTGAGTTGTAAACAACCTGAGTATTCACAAGTAGCTGGGGGGCACGGTACACGATGGATATCTTCTGTGACTCCTTGTCCAACCCTAGAGCTTCCATTATCTTCCGGTGCATTTTTCTCAAGTGTGTTCCATATTTCAACTCAATGAACTTCTTCTTCACTGACTCGCCTCTATAGGACAGCCCATGCAAGTCATGGAAATACTGCTCCCCATCATAGTAAACATAGAAGCAATGACGACCCATGGCTGACCTGGATAAGGAGATATAATTGTGGTTATCATGCAGAAGATAGGGGGTTATGTTAATGCAACAGTAATTAACCTATATGCACATGAACGTACAATAGAACTTTTACAGTCGCACAATTGCACATATCATAAGTATTCATAACAAACTTGATTTGTTTGTACACAAACATCGATTCCAACATGGTCAGCAAAACTTGTTCACCTCGCAGGCTTTCTTTTTTCAGAACCCACACACTGAAGCCTTTTAGAATTGAAAGACCTATACCATTTAAACCAATGATTACTTGTTACATCATTGTTGATACCTATGGATGAATGCAATATCATCATCATAGGGTAGCCATACAATCTATACATACATTACTATATATATATATATATATATATACAATGTCACTATCTCTCACACACACACACATGTTACTGATGGCTTAATGTGTTATTGATTTAGCTAATGTTTGGACCCTTAAGGGCACACCTTGTATTGCTTATTTTTGGTGTTGTAATTACGAATTGATTGAGTATTGATAGTTTTTGCACATCCAAACAAAATGTTTCGGAAAATACATCAGCTAAAAATGGGCACACATTATATAAACAACAATACCTATATGTTTATATATAGATATCTCTACACATACATGTATATAGCAATGTGTTATTGTGTGTGTGTGTGTGTGTATATAGATATACACACACATCCACATATATTTATACATACATCCACATATATATATATATATATATATATATATATATATATATATATATATGTATATACACACATAGACACAGTGACACAGACATGGTTCTGAAGGTAATCACATTTATACCAACACTAGAATCCAAGTGTAATCACAGTTTTCTCAGAAGTGAAGATATACCTGTGAATATGGTATGTGCCACAAAAAAGAAGAAGGGGACCACAGCAATTATTTTGTCACACTTGGTGAGGATCCAATAGGGAGAAAGAAGATGGTCAGGAATACTTGTTCAGCTCACAGGCTTCTTCTTTTTTCAGAACCCACAGTAGCTGTCTTCAGCACAAGTATTGCCAGACACGTGCATGGGTTCTGAAATGTGGTGAGGTGGTCATTTGTAACTCGATATCCAGGTAGGCGAGTTAATGAATAACTCGATATATAGGTAGTCGAGTTACTGCGGATACAACTACTGATGTGATGGCAGTTCAGTAACTCGATAAATGATGAATCGAGTTATTATTAACTCGCCTTTGTGATAATCGAGTTATTTGTTAACTCGCCTTTACTATAATTGAGTTCTGCGTTGATTGTTTCTATAACAACCCAGACTTGAACAATAACTAGAATGGTATGCATCCACCATTCTGGTGCAATAACTTCCCACCATATACGACATTTGTCGAGCGGGATGGGACGTACCTATGTTGTATTTAACAGCTGTGTTCCAGGCATATACAACAGTTGGCTAGATGCGAGCAAACAAGTTCATAAGTTCCCAAATGCTAATCACAAGTCATATAAAGATCGAAGGGAAGTAGAAGCTGCATACATGGAGTATTTGCATTGTAATGGTATGGACATGCAGGGTGGTGCGTCCGCATCATGGGCAACTCCGAACATGTCAACCTCAACTCCATCGAGCACTTCTCCAAGCGAAAGAACCAACTACTGCAGTGGAGACCTTAGGAACACATTGTTAAGGTATCAGTTGGAAGTTGCCATTGAGGAGCGTGACCACGCAAGAAGGATTGCAACCCTGAGTGCGAACATGTTGAATGAAGTGGTGGCCCATGTTGTGGGGGATGATGAAGGTGATGCACCTACGAGACAAGGTACGGGTAAATGAGCGTGAAGTAACAGGTTTGGCTTGTTGCAAAAGGTTTTAAGTAGAAGTATCATCGTTTATTATGCTCCATGACTGGCAAATGTGTATATCAGGGAAGTAACTTTATATTTTGGTTTCAGCACTACTTTGGTCTTATTTGGTCTATTCTGTTTAGTTTGGTCTTATTTGATCCACTTTGGTCCTATTCGGTCCAGTATGTTCTATTCACTTCATATTATCCTATTCAGTCAGCTTTGGTCGTATGACAACTATTCCGTCCATGCGCGGGAATTTTTTATTTTCCCTGTTTGTTACGTTATATCTTTAAACGTATTTCTTGACTTCGCATGTCATCAATATGTGTTGCAATATAGAAGACATTTTTTAAAGAAACGTAAAGGGTATTATTTTTCAAATCACTGTTTTTGTAGAGAAAAAATGGTTCAAAAGGTAAATATAAATTGAGAGAGGTTTTGAATGGAAGATGGTCGTTGTAGTTAATTTCGCAACTATCTAAGATCACGTTGTTTCGAATTTCTATTAATTGACTGAAAGACTTAATAAGCGTTGTTTATTGATAAAAGTTGGCAGACAACAGTCCACTTAAGCGTTATTTGGTTTAAATGTAACGGTTCCTAAAGCATTTTTCTTTCAATGGCGAAGGAGTGCAATGCTTGATTTTTTAAATCCTAAAGACGTGAAAGGCACAACGTTTCGCTTTTTAACTCTATCTATACATGCTTGGGGAGGATCCAAACGGCCAAAATGAGATTTTTTTCATCACCATTACCATTGAAGTACTTAAAGATACGCTCATAGGTGCCTTTTGCATTTAATAAAATTCATATTTTTTTCAATAGAGGCTCACCAAAATAGGAAGTGACACAATTTTTGATTCAGAGCAGTTTACAAAGCAACAATTTCGTATAAAAATGTGCAATATATATGCACACTACCATAACAGAGCAAACAATGAAACAATATAATAAAAACTGAACTTTGAGGCTCTGTTCTATTTAAACCAATGTCAATCTGAATTTTAATCCATATCAATCAAAGGAAATTGAAATTTGAAAAAGACCATATCTATAAACGTAGAAGATGCAATGCCTTGTCATATACTGTCTTCCAGATCAACTTTCTTGTAGCTTCATGTAGATCTGAAACACAAAGATAACTGAAATAGCCTTAATTTGCATGAGTCAAATAATTTGGTTAAGAATTAGTACACAATCACTTATTTAACAAATAGGGGCAAAAGATCACATCACTGTGAATAAGGTATTATTCTTCTAAATTTGTGAAAGGCCATAATTGGTGGCATGCATATTAATATCCAAAAGACATAAGCATAGCATTTACCAGGTTGGACAACTATATTAACAGACAAAAATTTCCCCAAAGCTAAAGCTGATATAAAAAAAAAAAAGTAGTGATAGTGATAGTGATGAGAGATACTTCTAGTTATAGTGATGGTATTAATGATTAATATTCAAGCAATAACATTAATTACCAAAATACAACAGCAATCCACATAATAACAAAAACACAATAAATAGTTTACACATCCACATAATAACAAAGACAATGAACAATTCACATCACAATATGTTTAAACCAATTTGAAGCAGTAACTTTCACTTAATTGGTTAAAGGAATGCAAAACCTCAAATCTGAGTACTTAGACCTAGATCAGCACCCAAGTCACAAATAAAAAACAAGTTCTATAAATATGTTGGTTCCCCCTAAAATAATATCTATAATTGCAGCAAACCCTAATTAGGAACCCCCAAATCCCAAAATTAAAAACAACCCCCAAATCGAAAATCTAGTAATTTCCCCAGTGTCCTTGTTTGTTTTCTCAATTTCCTACAAACATTTGAGCCTCAAAGTCATTTTGGAAAGAAAAACCACAAATTATTCATAAGCAAGTAGATTAGGACAACAACAACAAAATAGGAAGAGAGTAGTGAAGAATGAGGATTCAAGGTGATCTTACCAACGATCTGATACGTACCCCGAAAGACATAAGCATGTGAAACTTGTGAGAAAAACAGGCCAAAGGGTTTTGTATTCAGCGGTGGGGAAACCGATAGTGATGGTTCCAGAAAATTCTCTTTTAAGCTAATGGGTTACGATTCTGACGAACTCTGTTCTCTTTCCTTTTGTTTGCAATTTACTGATTTAAGCAGTTGGTTTTCTTTTATACTGAAGGCTATGAAAAGGTGTTTTAACGCTGCCAAACAGATCAAAAGATGTTTTCCAAATCAAAACCCCAAAAAGAAAAAAAAAACTATGAACGCAAATATTAGAAAACAGGGAAAGGCTTAGTGATATCAAAATAAATCGGAAATTTGAGAAAACAAACATTTACCTGGACAACCCAAAAGCATGAAACAAAAATGAATCAAAACCAAAATCAAATCTAAACCTTTCCAACAAAAAAATCAATAAAAGGTAATATTTCATACCCAAATCTAAAAATATAGAGAAAAACGTACCGGAGCTGCTTCCCACGATCTGATGGTGGCAGGTATATAGCGTAACGGTGTTGATGCCCATAGATTTTTCTTTCTGCTTGCAGCGGTGCTCTAAGTCTGGCGAGGGAACGGAGAACTCTCTCTGCCTCTCTATTTCTCTGTCTCTCTTTTCTCTCTTTCTCCTTTCTCCGTGAAGCAATTTTCTTTTCTTTTTTTAAGCGGTTAGTTTCTTGTTATACCCACAGGCTCCAAACAGTGTTTTACAGAGTGAAAGATTGTAAATTATCGCCTTTGAAATTGTAAACGTGGCAGCACCTCCTTAAAAGGATTCTGCTATTATATATAGTACTAGTCGCTAACCCGTGCGATGCACGGGAAAGTTTTGCAAAATATATATTATTATATTATGATACATATTTAAATAATATGCAATTACAATAATTTCATTTCTCATGTTCAAACCCATGCAATAATAAAAACACTAAATAAGAAATGTTTGGTTCTAATGTGAACATATTGCTTGATTGAATTCACATTCTAAAAAGTTGTTGAGCTATCCAAACCAGTAGATATTTCATCCATGAATAACACTTTAGGTGGTCCAACCAACATCTAACCTACAATTTTAGTATTAGATATTATTGATACAGATGTAGAGAGAATATGATTCTGTATATATGTACTACAAATTTGACTTTACCAGTTGAAACTCGTTTCCTTTGCCCTCCAAATATTCCCCTTAACATTTGATTCCCAACTAAGGTATCTGCACAGACTTCCAATCCCAAAACCTGAAAACAATGTGGAAAATGAATAAAAGTGAACTATATTGATAAGTTCTAAACAATTTCATAATCAATTCAACAATTTGCTGTTATTACCTTTAGAATGTAATCTGTCACAACATTCACCTCCTGCCTTTCTGTTGCCACTGCCTAGATTAGCATAAACAAATAAATAGAATGACATATAATGACAATACATATTTTAAGGAAGCTATGAAAACCAGGACATAAAAGATAGGTTTTGCATAAATCCAAAAAGCAACAAAACTGCTGCAAACCAACCAAGCCAAGAAATCGATTACAACTAAAACCTTACAAAAATTCAACGCCTGTGATCAATAGGATTTTGTGAATCCAACAAAAGGCAATCGTATTAAAGCATTAAGATTTTTTTTTTAATAAATTCTAAAGCATTAAGAAATTGAATTGGGTAAATTACCTCTTCATATAGACAATAAATTCAAGTGCATGATCACGTTTCTAAAAGTACTCCTCATGCCTCAAAACATTTAAAATTTAAACTGATGTTAGATTCCATCGAGCAGTCCCCATTGAAGTCCAAAAATATTAAAGCTCAAAGTTAGCAGCAAAATCACCTACATACCTGCTATGGAAATCCACAATGGGATGTAGATGCCTAAGTTTGATGTAATTATCTTGAATAGATAAAAATTGCATAAAATAAGTTAACAATTGCAATTATTCAGATTGAAATTTGACTGTAATTGAATAGTAGAGAGTGAAACCATCACTTTAGAACCAAACACAGTCTTGAACAATAAAAAAAAAAAAATATATATATATATATATGAGATGAATATTATCTGCAAATAAAATTGAGTTAAAACACAGTAAAAACAATTTTTTTAAACTCAAAACTAATGATGATAACTTTACAATGCAACATAGAAGTAGCTATGGCACTTATGAATGTCATATTTTCACAAATGATATGCCACGATCTCACACAGCATTAATATGTGCCTTCTAATATTCATAATTCTTATGCGTAGTTTGTCCCCATTTGATATTATTTTATTTCATAATGCTGTAATTTTCTTCCACTTGTAGTTCTCACTATTTTAAATATCGTACATTATTCCATGTTTTCAGGTTATACCTATTACATTAGCCACTCCATGAGTCCATGATCCACAAACTGGCTTTGCAAGTTGCAATGCTTCAACTCTTACTACGTCACTTTTCCTTGCTCTCCCTCATTCATTGTCAAACATTTTTTCCCCTCTGACATCCCAAAGCAATAATAGTTAACACATGAAAGAAATCAAACAAAACACCCCAAAAAATTTATTTGAAATTTCTTAAAAATAACCCTAGAAACCCAATCTTTACTGCCAATCTCTTCAATCAACAATAATTCCCACAATCACAATTCAAATAAGAAATACATACCCACTTAGACAGCCATTGTTTTCTGCTTAGAGAATTTTGTAGGGGGGTTTTTGGAACTATGAGAAATCAATTAGAAGGGCAAAAACTTAGTACCTGATCCTAAAATCAATGGCAAATAAAAGAAGGAAAAAATTCAGTGAAAAAGGAAAGACAAAAATAAGACTGCTTAACAGGTTTTTTTAATCGCAAGGTAACAGGGTGGTGAGATCGTTCTCTCATCTTCTTCTACTCTTTCTCTAGAGGATGATTGATACAATTTTTTGAATTGGCTGGGGCGTAGCCTTCGACTATTTAGGTTTTTATCATATCTTAATGGTACTGCCCTCAGATTTCTCATTCTTTCCCAGGATCCAAAACCCTTTTTTCCCTTCTCTTTTCCCTCAATTTCTCACCAAACAAATACGATTGCAAAATAAAAATAAAAAGTTTTGGACTTACAGTGAATCTTTAGACTCCTATACATAATTTGCATTAATTTTGAATTACAAAACTTACAGTGACAAACTATCCACAATTTCAGCACCCTTCCCCAACCCCCCCCCCCCCCCACCCCCCACCCCCCACCCCAGTGTGCCACCCCATCCCACCACCACCACCACACACATCCACATCACTTTTTGATGGTCTAATAGAGTGATGGGTACCAGCCACTCACAACAGGATTCGTTTGATCCCATTAATGAATTCTCAGCTTTAGAATCTTTTCAAGGTTCCAAAAAAGTATATTCAAATCCCTTGCTTCTCTGTAATGGTTTGCCATCATACAGTGTCAAGAACAAGTAACCTTGTACAATTTGTGTAAGAATAATGGAGAGACAGTGGAAAATCTTTTACATCATTGTTCTATGGCGTCAAATGTGTGATCTTTTGTGTTTCTTTTTTTGGCATTTTTTGGGATATGCCAGATGTGATTGTTCAAATGCTAGGTTCTTGGGAATGAAGGTTCCATAATTACAGCTCATATTATATGAAAAAAAAAAAAAAAAAAAACACCAAACTCAATCATATCATATAAACAATACTGCCTAATCAAACTAAAGGTAAGATTTATAGCAATAATATTACCAAGTAAAAGCTCACATTTAAAGCTAAAACACTGATTCCAAGCAACACACACACACACACACACACACACACAAGATATTCAAATCAAGGTTATAAACTCTCTAAATCGAAAATTTGCCACAAACATTCTAGAAAGAGTAAATCAATTTCTTCAAATAAAAAATTTTCCACAGCCAAAGGGGATCTTGAATTCAGAGATAACAGTTTCCAGCCATGACGGTAATATGTTTCCATAGCCCAACAAATCCATGCTGATCTGTTAACTCAGTCTTAAAGCAAATAGAGGAAAATGCGAGTGTCTTTATTTTCCAGTCAAACATCTCTCTCTCTCTCTCTCTCTCTCTCTCTCTCTCTCTCTCTCTCTCTCTAACACACACACAAAATAACACAGTATTTTGACCTTCTTGTCAACTTAAGGTGCGAATTTTGAAAAATTACTTAAATCTGACTTTGAAGCCCCCCAAGCCCCTAGTGTTGGAGCATTTCATTTATCCTGAGTCTAATATCTGATACATAATGACATGTAGTCTTCTAAACCAAGATCATTGTAGTACTGGGTACAAAATGTTTAAATTTTTATATCAGCAGCCATCAAATTCAACTCCAGAATACCAAACAAACACACACAGATGCTCAATGACATTACAATCAGAAGGAAACCTCAAACCCCAGATGGGAATTTCCCTAATGTTTAACTATAAACTTTTTTTTTTTTTTGTTGGGTAAATGAAACACTATTGAATTACAAATTCTTCACCTACAGAGTACCATTTCTAGACATATAAAATTTAGGTATAAATAGCACTTCATGTGTGGGAATCACTAATTCTTTTTTCGTAAAGCATGATCAACACTTACAAAATATCACTAATAAAACTCAAAACCATCAAAACCAAGACAATGTAATCATTGAGTTAGACAGACTGAATTGGAAAACCTCACAAACAGAAATAAGCCAACTTGATTACAAAACATAGCACACAACAAAAATCAAAGAGAACTCTATCTATTTGGCTATCGGAAGAAGATTGAAAAAGATTAATGGAATCATAATAGGGTTATAGGTCAATTGAATCCCGAACAAAAACCAATTCAAACCCAAATAAATCAATTGAAACAATTAAGGTGGAAAATATGAGATAAACAGAGGAAAAATCAGACTGTCCTAATCTTTCAGTTTGATTTAGTAACTCTTCTTAAAAAACACCCAAATGTCTTATATGAAAGAGAACTCCATAAATTTGTGCTTCAACAAATGGATGGGAAAAAGGAGGTTCCTTAAATTGTAGAAAATAAATTGAAGTTGTAATCTGGCTTGAATTGAAATATGTGCAAGATTGATCCCATAGTACCATTGACTGCTCATGGGACACCAACACTGAACTAGTTCAAAACATATTTCTAAAATTATCCAATTAAAAAATATTAAATTTCTTAATCCTCTGCATATCAAGAAAAAAACTCGTAAATATACACAGATTTAGGAGTAAGCATTGTTCTAAAAAAATTACTTAGAAACAGCTGGACCATGGGTAAGAGTTCGAAGGACTTCTCCAAAAGACACCATCTCTACATGAATGGTAAAATTTATAATATTTGACCAAATAGAATAACATCCCAAAACAATAACTAATATATACATCTGTGTCACTCTTGTAAACAACATCCATCCCATATAGCATCATGCCAAAGACAACATGGCATTCCATCATAAAAAAAAAATAAGTAAAAAAATTTGCACAACTGTAGACAACATCACAGTCCATCCAACCTTTTAAAGAAAACAAAATGCAAGCATGTAAGAACGGAAAATAAAAATCCAGGCTATAAAAACTGTGAACTAAATAGATGCTACAAATTATCATTGTTTAAAATCATTTTAAAAATAATATAGAAAATCCTCCACACCATTATACAGCCAGCAAATGTCACCAAGTCTTAGTCCTCTTCTCCTATGTTATCCCATGTATAGATATTGCCTTAAGGTGCACACATGTTGCTAATTCAACACATGCACACATGTTCCAAAGCATTCTTACGGAAGAAGAAGAAAACAAGAAGTTCCAACTTTTTTCAGGCATACCACAATATGACCCTCCTAACATATCAATTGCAAACTCACCTGTTCATTGTCAACACACTGAGTTCGGGCTCAATGGCCTTTTCATTTCCGCCCATATGCCCTCACAGGTCACATCTTACCTATTTCATCAGACACAACAGCTTAATTAAATGAACATATTCAATCAAATTCACAGTACAATTAGCTAAATATGATGGGCAATGTAGAGGAAGAAGATACCGTCACCGGTCCCGCAATCGGGAGCGTGTACAGGAGGGCGTCGAGATCTCCACAAACCCTCCACTGGCTGAATGTCCTTACCCGGTATCTGCTCAATCTGTATAGCCTCTTCGTGGGGGGTTGGAGGTGAAGGTCCCATGCTAGGCTCCGCATGCACAAGAGGTGGGGTGGGCATGCCTGGTGTGGGGACAAATATGCATCCACCATCATGGGCGGATCCACTGAACACTAGGGGCGACATACGGAGGGACTGTCGAGGGGACTGTCGAGGGGCCTCGTACTCCTGGCTAGCACCACAGGACAAAGTATGGGATGGCCCAGCAGCATCATCGGCGGTGTATGATGGCCCGGCGCCATCGTCAGAGAATACCCAATCACCCTGAAGCCATGATTCTTCTGCTTCTGCACCAGGCTCATCCCCTTCCTCGTAGATGGGTTCCGGCTCAGTCGCACGTCCGGGACCAGCACGACCACCTCCACAGCGTCGACCCCCTCGAGACCCACCACTTCGCCCGCCGCGACCCGGGGCCTGTGTATCAATGTCGGCTGCTTCTGCGAGCGCATCCGCCAATTTAATTCGGCCCAACTCGTCCACAACCTCTAGTGTAAAGTTAAGGTCATTGTACATGTCAAACCCTCGGTCGCACCTCTGTAGAGACCGAAGCATCGTCCAAACCTGCAAAACAAGGGCGTCATAAACGGAGGAACGCAGGTATGATGCAAAACTATAATAGGGGGTCATGTGAAATTATCTTTTTATGAACTTAAAAGTAATTTTGGTTACAACGTAATGAAACTTGAAGGATTTTAAACGGTCCAAAATGAAATAACTTTAAACTTACAATGTCAAAAGCGTATTTTTAATTTCTCATATTTAATAGCTTATCCGTGCATCGCACGGGTTAGCGACTAGTTTATGAAGAACTTAAATCATAGCATGTGTCTCACTTTAAAATATAATGAAAGATACAACTCATTTTCAGTTAATGACAACAATTATTGTGAAGTTTTAATTACCAGATATACATGCTGAAGATATTTAATCAAACAATGGTTTCAACAAAGGTTCAGGAATGGTTGCCTTACCATGAGTTCCTAGTACACAGACTCTACTGTTATGTACCTCCTTGTGCTGCCATTGTACCATGTCATGTACTCAACGAGGTACGTCGTATCACCGTCCAGGAGAGGGGCAGCGTGAACAAGTTGCCCTCGGTTGCCCCATTGCTGAATATGGGGATCATGTTCTGCCACCCAATCCTTGTCCCATTTACCCTGGAAGGATATCTTGTGAAGGTCACATGATGTATCCACGACCTCTGGAACTGGTTGCTTCATTCCAAATTGATGGAGGACCCGCTCAGGATGATGCCCCTCCACTATCCAAAAGTATATCAATGGCACAACGGCCCTCCAAATATGTTCGTCGGCAGTGCAATACGCAGGCAGGGAGCCAAGTGCATGCGTGTACGGCTCCCACACAATCTGCATAAATGGACCGTTACTTAAACAAAATTTATCAGCAATTTGATTACTAGTACACTGCAGTTTCGGATTTGAAACATCTAAACACAAGCAAGTTTATGACAACATTGACTTATTCCCCATAACTAGAAAAATGCATATAAATTTCACATGTTGCATATAAATATAACACTCAATACAGGCTTTTCATAGCAACTACACATATCAAAGATGAAGCAGTGCAAAACCAATCGTTGCGATATAGAAGATACAAAACACTAAATGTGATATATAAGATACAAAACACTAAAATCTAGTTTATTACCAAAAGGTTGAGATAAAAAGCACAGAAATTAAAATAAATAAATACAATAAGGAAATAGGTTTATCGCCAAACACACTAATATTTTAATTCGGTTTCATTGACATTCTAACCATACACTAACACACTAATATTTTCCCTTGTTTCATTTACACCATACATAACTAACTGAAATTTTGGGTGTTTAAGCTAAAACGTGAAAGGTTACAATTTGTTCTTTCCACTCAGTATATTATTTCAACTCCAACTACATGTATAGGAAGTCATGTGAGTACTATTTATACAACAACATCCTTTTATAGTGGATTTGCTTATTGGGGTTCACTCTCAAAGCGTTTTTACAATTTTGGATTTTCACTTGGTGAACGAATGTTGTCTCTCTGTGTATAAGTTTATAACAATATATTCTTAATAGTTATTTTATTTAGTTATTTATCCATTATTCGTATGACTCAAACATTGACTGATAAATTACTCAATTAATAATTGAAACAATTGATTTAAATTGGTAGCTAAGCCATTTAAGGATCTAAATAGTAACTTTCATAATATATACAAGTAGAGTCTATAACTAATAGTACATAATATAATCATAGAATAAAGTAAGTGCAATGGGCCAATATGTGCTTAGGTCTAGGGATAACATAATCAAACAACCTCCCTCAAACTCAAGTTGGTTTGTTATAGCACACCTTGAGTCTAGACATATGGTCACAAAATTGTCTGAATGGATAAGATTTATCGCCAAACACACGAACGTTGTCTCACTGGTTTTCAAGTGTAGATGGAAGATGTCCCATCGCACACCATTACTATTTATCTGGTTGTTTTGCTTACTATTTAATAAAGTTCAAAGTAGTGATTCTAAAAAAGAAAAAAGAAAAAAAGAACCAGTGTAGGCTTGAAACTGAAGGGACTGAGTCAAGCATCGACTCTAGTGGAGTGCTAATAATTTTGTTGTCAATAAATCCAACAGGAGAAATAAAATCCGAGGCATATTTGGTCTATTTGAGCTAGTAACCATTTAAAGAAGCAGAAAAGATGCCAAGCCCAAGAAAATAACTACGCATACTGATGCACATATTAAGTCCATACAATATGATAAAGATGACAGAGGAAACTGCATGTAGAATTCTTCACTCAAATCATCATTAAGAAAATTATTGACATACATTTGAAAAAATGGCCAATACCAAGAAACAACAGCTGCAATAAGTGTGCTAAGATTGGTACTATTCTTACCATCATTTAAGATTCTTTCTAGATTTAATTATGTAGTTTGCTAACATTAATCTATACTTATCCAACCATATGTTATAGCTCTTCAAGCCAATCATGTTGATTATTCATAGATACACATGCATCTTGATACTCCATTGTGATTATCAAACATGGAAGTCAACTTTGATTAACCAATTCAATGGCTAATGTCTAGTTGTTGTTTCGTGGGTCTTATATTATAAGATTGAAGCATGAAGTCTAGTCCATCCATTAAAGAAAACCAAGTGTGAACATTTTCTCCAATGTTCATTTTCAGACAAATACAGTAACCCAAAACCCAATCTACACGTTCCAACCAAAAATTTCTTGCTCTTGTCACTTGACTCATTGGATATCCATCTTAGTCAAGACAGGACTCAGTCTGGTACTAATGGTAGTACAACCAATAGTAATGAGAGTCGGTGCATTGACTAGTAAACTAAAAGCCTAATAAGGTAATGACTAATAAAAAGACTTACTAGGACTCGTAATAAAATAAAAACTAAGATACTTAGGATCTCCTAGAAAGTCCTTGACTCAACTAAATTACCAAAATATCCCTAATCCACAACGATTGCAAAAACTACGTATTTTGTCTACATCAACAAAATTACCATAACTTGTAAAATACAAATACAAACCCAAATTAAATTTCTTTTTTAACCCTTACGCAAATATAACTGGGCCTTTGAACCACTCAATTTTCAGTTCCATTGGACTTCATATTTAATAGACAAATTAGCAAGGTAGTCTTAAATCAATCTTATCTGGCTGCATCATAGATACCACACCCCTTCTACCTCTATTAAATCAATTTTCAGTTCCATTGGACTCCATTGTGGTTTGTGTGCATAATGAATTATATTTTGGTAAGCTAGATATGGGTTTCAGCTGATGGTACTTGATATCTGAGTCCAAGTCTAGTGGGGGTGGGGCATATTGCATTTGAAAATGAATGTCCAAATGTCATTTGGAACTTAACTTAGATAGCAACCAAATCCTCGGAGCCATATTTTTATTTTTTTTAGCCAATATCCTAGCAGTAAATATGAATACCTGCTCCGCCCGTAGTGTAGCCAGTGACGTCCGGTACGCAGCAAGGACATGTGTGGCATGCTGTGCAGTGCTCTTTGGCCCGCTCCACCTAGCAAACATGGGGTTTCAACAAATGCTCGTTAGTGAACTTTCATGTGATGAACTGTGAACAATGTCATTACTGAACTCTCTCTTCCGTTACAGTTACAGTTAACAAACTTTGCTTTATATTCACATCCATATAAGCATTAGCAAAGTTTCGTTTGTTTGTTAGTTTCGCATATTTTTAATTATATATAATATATTATTACACATAAATAATGAGAACTCGATGAACGTACCTAATGGCAAGGGGCCCTAAGTGCACTGGCGGTAAAGGCGGCCTCACAATTGGGCATATTCATGGGAACCTTGAATAGGCCCACAGCTGCACCAACACTAGTGCTCCTCCAATCTGCATCGCATCCTTCTCCGATGCTTTACAAAGGTGCCTGTAGAGCCAGGCCAACGCTGCACTACCCCAGCTATATTGTCTTGCATTGCTAATTGGGTTGAGGAGCTGCAGAGGCAGGAGTGAGACCCGGTCCGCCGACTTGTCCATGAACAACATGGCCCCCATCCAAACAAGTAGGTGGTAGCGGGCATGTCGCTGCACTACTTCATCACCAGCGTCTGCAACTGGGAGAGCGGCAAACTGTTCATCAAGCCACTTGTATTTTATCCTCGCCCCAGTAAGGGTAGACGTGTTTGAGTTGGGTATCGAGGGCGGAGGTTGATGGCCCAACAACTGTCGACACACCAGACTCCAGTCCATGTTTGTCCTCCCAGTGACAGGCAACCCATCCACCGGAATCCCCAACATCACCTCTATATCTTGCAAGGTGATGCCCATTTCTCCATGGGGTAAGTGGAACGTGTGTGTCTCCGGACGCCACCGCTCAACCAAGGCCGTGATCAATGCGTGATCGATTTCCATATCGGGAACCTTGAACAAGCCGGTGAAACCTGTTGCATCTATGTACTGCGTGATACGTGGGTCTAGCCCACCCTGCGGCAGTACACATTTACGGCGTCGAACCTTTACGATGCCAGGCACCTCCTTCACACAGACGAGCATTGTGTTAGGTAGTACACACAAGGTAATTATAAAACGGAGATGTATTAATAATACAAATACATACCTCGTTGGCAAAATGCCTCCAAAGCGGAGTTGACCGATGATCCGGCTGCCGGTTCAATTGGGTATGATTATCGGGTCCAGGCTCCACTCTATCCAGTGCCTGCATATCTGACATGGCAGCAAATAGATTGTTAGCAATTATTCATGATTCACTCTATGCCAAGATGTAATTACAATAGCAAATCATGCAGTCCGGCATAACCATATAGTAATCAAATTGTGGGTCAAAACTCAAAATTCAGGTATGAAATGGTGTCATCCAATGTTCTTTATAAATTTAAAGAAACAGTATAAATCAGTCAATTGAAGAGAAACGGAGGGAAGAGATGGGGGATTCGATTTAAGGCAACTCACACAAGTGGCGAGCTGTTGGTCACAGAACACAAAACTCTTGATGACATATTCATAATACCAAGGTAAAGTAAATCATCTCAAGATAACAAAAATGGAAATTACAAGCTTCTATATATGCACATCCTTCTTACAAAAATCTCAACCCAAAAATCTCAACCCAAACTGACTTATAAAAAACCAATCCATTATCTTCGGTTAGGATTGGTAGGTTAGATGCACACCCTAGCGACAATATGGTTGACCGTGACATTAACAGATGATTTGATGAAATGGTTAAGTTGGTGATAGCACAAAATTTATTGTCATGAAAACAAGCAATTGCTTTATTTTCTCACCTGGGACTGTCTTGATTTTTATGATGTTTCACCATGGCATGTCTATATAAATGTTAACTACAATTTTAATTAAATGCTTATGTTATCCCATGCAAACGTCTCTACTTTGAGGGATTAAGATCCTTTATAGTTCTTAGGATAAGTCCAGGAGATCCTAATCCCTCCTGCAGAGCAATAACATCCTTGTTTAATTACTTAAGAGCAGTTCATCCAACAAAGATGCACAACACAATTATAAATGAAACTGGTGCTCAACATAAAATCACAAATAAAGCACCATATCCTTTTTTGTTTCTATTGGAAGTAGCAACTATGCCTGAATGCTCATTTAATTATCACTATTCAAATTGTTTCTCAACAACTCTATCATCTTTTTTCTTTTCTTTTTTTTCTTTGAGAAATCCAACCCAAAGGTCATTTATTGAAGGGAAAAGAGGATTACAACATATCACGGGCCACATGGGGAGCTATAGATTAGTATTCCGATTCACACCTAGGTTCCCTAAGCAGTTAGATTTGGAAATGAGAAGGGAATTTTTACACACTATGCAATGTATTTAAACAAAACAATCACGTTCATTTATAATGTCATCATTGCAGCATCTAAAACACAACAAAATTCTCATCTTTATTATTAAATTTACTACTTTTCAATAATTTTCAAACAATGCACTTTGCCAACAGACATAGACAAAAATCATCTTTCACCATCATCATCCAAAAATCTCTACTTGAAGCTAAAATTCTTGAACCAAGAAACACAGAGATCACAGGAAACTGTAAATGAGCACAGCCCATATAAACAGGAAACTGTAACTGAATCAGGAAGACGTAGGTAGCCATTCATTGGAGTTGGAGTTGTTTATAGCATTCAGGCACACAAAATACGCACACAAGATTGAAAGCCCAAAATACGCACACAAAATACCCACACACAACAAAAAATTGCTTCGTACCTGTAATCCAGATGACTTTTTCTAAACCAACAAGATGCATGCAAGGCTAATCTAGATCAGTTGTGATACACAAAACAAGAGAAAGAGAACATCAACGTACCTGTAATCAACGCCGGCGGTGAGGATTCAACGGAAGCACCAGGGAGAGTGAGAGGGTCAGGGAAAGTGTAGAGGGAGAGTGAGACTAACAGGGAAAGTGTAGAGGGAGAGTGAGACTAACGGAGAGTGAGACGTTGAGGCAGAGTACAGGAAAGAGTGATGGCAGAGCGAGGGAGAGTATACAGGAGAGACTGAACAATTTCTGAGACGTTGGGGTTTGAAATGGTTAAGGAAAACAGGTTCAGAAAACTCGATTTACAAGTTACCGAGTTATGTTTGCATACACGACAATTTTTTTAATTGGAAAAAGCCACGTGTGTTCTGCCAGGATGGCAGAAAGCTCATACCAAACTCGACTATTGTATGATCGAGTTTTTCATATAACTCAATTTCCCGTTTATCGAGTTACAAAACAGGGGCATTTCCCTAATTAGTTTGGGAAAGGGGGCATAATGCTGCTATTTTTGCCCAAACAGGGCATTTACCAATTTTGTCCAAAGTTTTACTAATGAATTAAACAAATTATAGTAGTATCACAAATCTCACACAAAACCTAAATAAACTGGCTCTAAAAAATAACAAAAGACTTGAATAAAATACAAAGAGTGAGACATCAATCAGTATATCATTAATAAGTCTAGGAAAACAATTTTTGTCACAATGCATTGAACTAGTTGAATGGTAGGTCATTATTAAAATGATTGTCCAACACCTCGACCACTTTAGCAAATTGTGCTCAAAATTAGGATAAAAGTGTCCTTGAACCTAGTAATTTACTATTCCAAAGTAAACAACTCCAAAGTCGGCCAAAGCTTGTCACCAAAGCCTTGTTTTTTTTTTTTTTTTTTTTTTTTTTTTTTCTTTTTTTTTTTTTTTTTTTTTTTTTTTTTTTGAGAAAGCACCAAAGCCTTGTTGGAATGGTTATCCAAAACATAGCCAAGGTTTAGGGGTTCATTTGGTGAAAATAAAAGTGATATTAGTAGTGAATTCGTGCGAAAGTGATTTCTTATTACTCACAATCTATCACTTCAATAAAGCGATGTTAGTAGTGAACTTATGCAAAAGTGATTTCTCGCTACGCGCAACCTATCACTTCAAGTTATGAAGAAAAATAAGGGTGGTCCAAAGTTGTTGTGCAAAGTGCTTGCATCGAAAACATCCGCTAGCTGATCTACGAGAAATTATAAGGTCCTTATGGTGGACAAGTGATGTGGTCCACCATTCCAGTAAAAGACTTCCACTATATAATTTCTCCTGATCTACCGCTTTCACGAAATGGCCCAGCTCATTATGTTGTAAAAGCAACCACGCGCCTTTCTAGACTTTGAAGTCCCAGGCTTATTGGAGATTTTTCATTTTCACATCTGGGACCTGCTTTACCATCTTTTTCGATATATTTTATTTTATTTTATTTTATTGCGTCATTTTTGAAAAGTCTGCATCTTTCACTAAAGATTTTCATCCCAATAAGCTAGTGCCGTTCAGGTATAGATCGCTTGCAACAAAATTGTTCGTTTCTGTTCTTCTTCTTTTTATTTTTTTTAATAGTCTATTTATTTTATAAATGGGTGTATTTTCAGTAAAGTTATGTAATCGAATTTTTAAATTTTTATTTTTTTAATTACAATTGCAATTTTACTCAACTTAATTTTTTAAGCCAAATAAACCAATGAATTTAAGATATTTCCAACAAAGGAGACAAAGTAATTTTTTTGTCCTCCTCTTTTACCTTCTCTCTTTATCTTCTTTCTCTATTATCAGTTGCTTCTGTTCTAATGTCCTTAATGTCTCTTTCTTTGACCTCTCACTTTAAAACTTGACAATGAGCAAACGATCTAGCGACATGGCACACATGAAGGCAATTTTACTCAACTTAATTTTTTAAGCCAAATAAACCAATGAATTTAAGATATTTCCAACAAAGGAGACAGTAATTTTTTTGTCCTCCTCTTTTACCTTCTCTCTTTATCTTCTTTCTCTATTATCAGTTGCTTCTGTTCTAATGTCCTTAATGTCTCTTTCTTTAACCTTTCACTTTAAACTTGACAATGAGCAAACGATCTAGCGACATGGCACACATGACGGGAAACAAGGTATGGTCAACCACCAATTCTTGTGGCACTCGTTGTCAAAGACTCGTTTTAAGGCTAACCGCGAACATAAGCGTAAGGGGGACAACTTCTACCCCTTGCGAGGCCCAATTACTCTTGCAAGCCACCCCTTTGATTTTGTGCTTATATATGTGTACAATACACCAACCAAGGCAAACAAGCGTGCTAACCTGGCTAGATCCAAGTCTTACACATGGACAAGCTGTCAGGAAAAGGAAAGGAATGTTGGTAAGAAGAATAATGCCCTTGACCTGTGCCAATAGCATGATCACCATTGGGGGGAGTGAGATGTGCATCTTGGCACGGACACCCAGCACTACCATGAAAGGAATAGTGACCTTTGTTGGTCAGAGGTTGTGGAACATCCCTCATTGGCTAGTATTAAGCTAGACCACTGTTGAGGACACATGCAATGCTCCCAGCCCCCGTGGTGTGATAAGACTCTAACCGATTCAATGGAAAAAGAGAAATAGTTCAAGAATTGAAAGAAGGAAGGCAAGGATGAAGAGAAGAGTAGAGAGACAAAAGTAGTGTATATTCTTATCTGAATGCCCTGTACAATATCTTCATTTCCCATATAAGCACTACATCCCTAACTAACTAACTAACTACTTGACACCCTGGCCTAACCAATTGACAGCCAACAATAACATTCTAGCTCAGCTTAACTAACTGCTACTGCTTAATTGAGCACAAACACACGCACCCTCTTGCATGCTCACACACACAGCCTTGCACACATACACGCATGCCCCCTGCACAACACACACCCTTGCACAATTACATACACTTGTACACTTTACACCCACAGATGCCCACAAGCCTATCAACAATACAACACAAAGCCTAACATGGTGTCCCTTTTCTTGTCGAATACTTGTCCCTCACGATGTAGCAAAGCCACCCTTCATCCCACTATCCTGACATCGGCGAATTTTCTCTCTCCTTCAACCATGGCATAGTACAATACCTGTATTAGGGTTTGTGGGGGGAATGAGAGCTTGACACCTATTTCTATGTAGCTAATAACATTCCTCATATTATAAGAGGAACATGTTATTGCTAAGCAATTAGGGAAGAGCATAAAGAGAGGCAGAAAATCTAGGTAGGAAAGAAAGGCAAAAATGAGAGGTTTTTGGGAAGAACAACATTGTGTGTAAAAACCTTAACTTTGATACAATACATAGCTTTTAAGAGTGAAGGATATGTCCTTCACTCGTCATGGTTTTTTATCCCTTTCCAAGGGTTTTCGACGTACATCACATGTGTTCTTTACTTTTTTTTATTCTACTATTGCTTTCTTTTAATGTTTTAGTGTTAAAGTTTGCATTTTTATTGTTCATGAATCTTTGACACTCAAATGTACTATTAGACTTTTAGGTAACCTACTCTACACACTTAAAAATCTAACTTGCACATACAACATGTTTGGTCTCTGCCCCCCTTCCAGCCCTCTGTCTTGTAAGGGAAGATTGAATTAAGAAATTCCAATTTTTTAAAGTATAATTATACTTATATTCAATTAAAGTTGACGTTAAATATGCCGATGAATTTGAGGTATAGGCATCTCTAACACAACAAATAAATAATTTTTCTTCAATCTTTAGCTGATACCAAATTCTTGTTCAAGCAAACTAACTTTCAAAAAGAAAGTATATGAACACAATTTTTGTGCAACAACTCTTGCCACAATCTTGACATGTTCACTTGTAAATGGCAGAGAAAAATAGTAAATTCATATGAAAGTAATGATTCACCAATATTCATAATGCAAATGCCATTAAATTATGGTCCTAGAAGAACTGGGTCAACTTCATACTAGTCTAAACCAATACTAAATAGTTCTGGCTACTCCATTTGGAACGTATTGCAATTGACAATTTTGTTTGTGATACTCTTAAGCTATCCCAAATGACAATTAACCACTCCTGTAATGTGATGTAAAACATGAAGAAACAGCTTTGCATTGCAAAACAAATTTGAAATAAAAGAAAAGGGAAAAAAATCTAAAAGAAAAATAATGAAAATCCTACAATGTTTAAACTTAGACCCATTTTGCAATACAGATAAAGAACACTATATGTCCCTTGTGGGGTCACGATTTGTAGTCCAAGCTCAAAAGAGATGGGGTATGAGCCCAATACAATAAATTTTTAGAGAGTGGGTGAAAGAGCTGGACTATGTATGAATTGGACAACGGCTAAAAAAGATTTAAAAGATGAATAAGCATAAAAAACACACTTAAAAGTTGATTAAGTTGTTATCCGAGGAGATAAATTATGAATTGAATTGTTCCTGAAAGCTAAAATAATCCTTATTGCTATAGTGATTCTTCTTCTCTCCTCTCTTTTTCTCTTTTTTCCGATCCCCCTCTTATGGGAAGTCTTTTACATTATATAGTTTCCTCTTAGATCATCTTGATCATACACTTGTGAATCATCTAAGCCTTCACTTGAGTATATGTCCCATCAGTCATCTTCTTTGGTTCTCTGTGAATGGTGGTGGTTGAGATTGTACTGTTCAAGGGTCTTCTCCACATAAATGCGGTCAGAAAAGTGGCTGTAATGCATTTAATGCGGTGGGAGCAGCTTTTTATTTAGATATTTCTGTATTCTTATCATCTTTGTATGTGCTTGAAGTTCATCCTTATCGTTGGAACTTCTAGGAAGGTCACCTGAATCGCCCAAGTACTTACCTGACTGATATTCATCGTATTCGAGAAGGGTACACTCCTCGGACTATATTCTCTTATCCTTTCCTTACGTGATTCTTCACTCTGGGGCCTTTCTCAATAGTCTACTCCTCCTCGGACGTACTCACATCCTCAAATAGGGCCCAGGACCCAATATACGATATTGGGCTTTTATCTCCACAATAGCCCCTCAAAATTTTAATTTTTCCCTTGCATCCGAGGAGAAAAAATAGGATTTTGATATGCCACAGAAATAAGGGATAGAAACGTAAAAATACCTGAGTTTACACGTGTGGGGTCATAGATTTAGACGCTTCATCATTGCTACTGACGTTTCAAAATTCGCAAAGCGTCATTAATTGCTCCAGGCGGTGCTGTGTCTTTGGCATCTAACGGTGAACCATTGATCCAACGAACGACATTTTTCTTTAGGGTTTGGGCGGGATAACTCCCACTCATTTTTTGGCCCCTATATAAAGCCCCAAAGGAAATCATTTTCTCTTTATTTCACAATTTCTTAGACTCTCCAACGAACTCAAGCATTCAAACCCACAAAGACTTTCAAATCATCAGTCTTATTTCTTTAAAAATTCTTGAGAATTCTTCTGAGGATTTCAAGGATCACTTTCCCACCCAGTTTGTGTAAGTTCCAATTTCTTCGAACCCTTCTTTCTCTCCTTGGCCAGATTTCTCGGCCTTCAAATTCTCATTTCCCAGTTGTCACTCTTAGTGTTTCCCTTTTTCTGCTTATCCAAAATGGGTAGATTTAAGTATTTAGTGGATAGTCCTGCCCTGATAGAGATATTCAAAGAAACGTATCACATACCACAGGACGTAAACCTACGGTATTGTCCCCTGGAAGGATTAGCAACTGACCGAAGGGTGGGAGAAGTCATAATCCCTATTATAGCTTTCATAGAAGGGGGAATGACTCTCCCTATGGGGCCCATTACGAGAGATTACCTTCGTAATCATAGGATTTGTCTTGATCAGTGCGCACCTAATGTTTTTAGGATCCTAGGAGCAGTTGATGCTTTGAATCAGCATTTAGGCTTGGGGCTCACTTAGCTTGACGTAGTCCATATGTACGAGTGTCATAGATAAAAGGGGGCAGGATTTTACCTTGAATCCCGATCCGACATCGTTAGGCTTATCTCCTATCTTCCCAAGTCTAACAAGGGGATGAAAGATGACTATCTGATCATCTCGGGAGCGTGGCATGACGATCTTCATTGCCCAACCCAACCAGGAGAGCCAAGTGGGATATCCTAGACTTAGGTTCCCTAACAATAGATTTAGGGTCTTCATCATTGGCATTGTTTTTCTTCTCTTTGTATTAGTGTTTTACCTTAAGTTTCTGATTATGCTTAGTTCTTTGGTGGTGTTAACAAATAAAAGGCACGTAGCTCCTCGGCTCAACCTGACTAACGTTGTCGCACTTAACTATCTATTGAGATCAGAGATTTTTGTAAGTGAAGACGGGCAACTTCGGGCCGTCCATCTTATTCTGGATTTCAAGCCTCTCTCGGATGCGTTTCAAGCGGTCGACAACGCTATAAGGCAGGGAGACTATCGGATAAACTGGATAAATGTATCTCGGCCTAACTTTTTAGCTCCGTTTGATCTTCACCCCATACCACACCCAGTCCCTCAGGTTGTACCACTGTTCACCCCTCAAGTTCAACAAATTCCCCTTGAAGCTGCCACAGCAGGAGAAAGAGTTGCTTCCTCGACCTCCTCACTAGAAGAACAAATTGACAAATTCCGTTTTGAAGAAGAGGTATCTAGAGAGGTTCAAATAATTCCCCTCTCAGAAGCCGAGGAAGAGACTGATAGGCATTCTAGCGTCCACGCCCCCGTTTTAATAACTGCCCTTCCAGACGACTCTTCGGAAGAGGAAGAAGGAATGGCTTTGAATACAGGGAGCAAGAGCCTAAGGGACCTCATGAAAGGAAGGAACAAAGCACTTGAGCCGAAAGAAACCAATAGGTCCCAGCCCGCTATTGATCTTCCCCCACCCCCCCTCTCAAATTCCTGCTGACCTCGGCCTAAAGCCAGTCCCTAAGCTGAAGAAGAAAAGGCCTAATACAGCTCTTGAGGAATGTGAGGTGGAACCCTCAAAAAGGAATAAACAGCAGAAAGTGATCAAGGACCAACGGAACAAGAGGGCTTCGTCTGTTGACAACCGAGATGACTCTCTTATCGCTGACGTGCACCGAGGACCACGCATCTGGTCCCCTAAGCTGGAGTTGGACGGTGCCCCCCTCTCTTGGGACACTTCGGTAAGAAACTATCAAGGAGGGAAGGCAAGCCATATTGCTGAAGTCCTGGAGCAGCCACTTCTTTTACCAAAAGACATGGAGTCTTACAAGCGCTTCATTCAGCAAGAACTTTTCCTATCCCTTAAGAGGGACTTGGCCATGGTAAGTAGTTTGATTTGCTTCTCCAAGAAAACCGTTGATCATTTTTATTCACCCCTCTTCTTTGTTTTACATTAAATTTTCTCATTTTGTTATGCAGATTACCCAACAAGTTTATGTGGCCGAAGAATGAAATAAAGACGCCCACAACGAAGCCAAGGCGGAGGCCCATTCTCGGTCCGAGGTTGAGAAATCTCTGGGTAATCTTAAGGAAGATTACACTAAGTTATCCGACCAGCTGAAAGAGGCGATAAGGGCCAGGGACAGCCTCGATGCAGGCTTAAAGAACGCAAAAAAGCAAGCTGAAGATCAACGCCAGCAGTTGCATATGACCGAAATTAATCTGGAAACAGAGAGGCAAATGGTGAAGGATCTTCGAGCCGAGCTTCAGAAAGTTAGGGAAGCTACCCAACTGGCCAAGGAGGCAGCCGAAGCTGAGAAACAAGCGGCATATACGCTTGAGGTGGAGGAGACTCAAGTCAGGCTCACAGAGGAGCTCTTTGTGGTCTGCAAGGACTACTGCGATATCTCATGGGGAAAAGCCATGGATGTTGCTGGGGTTCCTACGGATTCTATCTTGAGGCGGCCTGAGAGCATTTATTATGATCCTAATATTCGTGAGCTCCCAAGTCCTGCTCCTCTCACTCCGAGAAAGCCCTAGGAGCACCCAAGCAGCCATTGGCGGACCAACCTATTCCTCCTGGTGGCCAAGGATAGGAAGCCAAAGATCCGCAGGGTGAAGACAAGGATCCAGGCAAGAAGAAAACTCACCCTACGTCCTAGGATCAAGCTCAAGATGCTGCTGCCTCCTTGCCTAGTCAGACTATTAATCCCTCTGCCTCCAAGGGAAAGAATTAGTTATTATTATTTTTTTTTTTAAGTATGTAAAATACTGTCTTTCTTATCAATGAAAAAGTTCTTCTTTTATTTTCTATACCCTCTTCATACACACTTTAAGGCTTATTGTTATTGTAAGTAATATTGCTTTGTTGTTACTCCCATTTGAGCAGAACCAATAACACCTTGCTAATGATGCTAACAAATTAACTAAGTACCCGCAGAAAATGGTTCATGCAAGAATTAATGATAAACTTAGTAAACCATGGAAGAGGAAGGTTCCTTTTGCATTCTTTAATACTAAAGTAAATCATTCAAAACTTTACTTGGTTAAAGCTTTAGGCAGGTTTTGGGGTTTAGTAACTTTAAATGGGTTGGACCATGATTTATATTTACAAGGAACACTGCCAAGTGCTGATTTTACCCAAATACGTGGTCTGAGAGAGTTACATAGTCTAAAAGGTTCATTTAAATACTCAGGAAAATTGTAAATGTTAACCAACGCATATCATCTGGTTTGAGGACTTCGGACATGATTGAGTTTAATTTTAAAAACTTATAAAAACTGTAATTGAGTGTTAACTAACCCATATCATCTGGTCCGAGGACTTCAGGCATGATTGGATTTAAGTTTAAACACTTATAAAAACTGTAATGGAGTGTTAACTAACCCATATCATCTGGTCCGAGGACTTCAGGCATGATTGGATTTAAGTTTAAACACTTATAAAAACTGTAATGGAGTGTTAACTAACCCATATCATCTAGTCCGAGGACTTCAGGCATGATTGGATTTAAGTTTAAACACTTGTAAAAACTGTAATGGAGTGTTAACTAACCCATATCATCTGGTCCGAGGACTTCAGGCATGATTGGATTTAAGTTTAAACACTTATAAAAACTGTAATTGAGTGTTAACTAACCCATATCATCTGGTCCGAGAACTTCAGGCATGATTGGATTTAAGTTTAAACACTTCTAAAGATTGTAATGGCAATAGAAAACACAAAAACCTTAATATAATAGATAAGCATATTGATGATACGGTATTATGATAATAAAAGGTATTATTATTGAACGATGCCAGCCCTTGAAGTGATACGGTATGACCCTTCCCAATTGGGTCATAATTTCCCCCAAACTGGGTTCTTTGCAGTGCCCACAACTTTCCTTAACACTAGATCACCAGGTGATAAAGGCCTTACTTTTACGTTGGCGTCATAACCTTGTCTGAGATTTTGTTGGTAATATGCTAATTGGATCATTGCATTCTTCCTCCTTTCTTCAATCAAGTCCAAACTCTTCTCTAGCTGCTCGTTATTGCTATTCGGACTGTATGAACTAATTCTTAACATTGGGAAACCAGTTTCCAGAGGGATAACAGCCTCAGCCCCATAAGTCATTGAGAAGGGGGTCTCCCTAGTAGACCTACGAGGCGTAGTCCTGTATATCCGGAGGACATGTGGCAGTTCTTCCACCCATTTGCCTTTTGCATCATCCAGCCTCTTCTTTAGTCCATTTACTATGACCTTGTTAACAGCTTCCGCTTGTCCGTTTCCCTGGGGATAAGCGGGAGTAGAGTATCTATTTGTGATCCCCAATTCATAACAATAGCTTCTGAACGCTTTGCTGTTAAACTGAAGGCCATTGTCCGATATGAGTGTATGAGGAATCCCAAACCGTGTGACAAAATTTTTCCAAACAAATCTCTTCGCGTTCACATCTCTGATGTTAGCTAGAGGTTTAACTTCAACCTATTTGGTAAAATAATCTATGCCGACTAGCAGATACCTTTTATTTCCTACTACTTTAGGGAATGGAGCCACAATATCTAAGCCCCACTGAGCAAATGGCCACGGGCTGGATAACGGATTAAGGATTCCCCCCAGTTGGTGTATGTTTGGTGCAAACTGCTGGTACAGATCGCACTTTTTAACATATTCGTGGGCCTCCCTTTGCATATTTGGCCATCAATAGCCTTAGGTGATGGCTCGATGGGCCAAAGATCTACCTCCAGTATGGCTTCCATAAATTCCTTCATGTAATTCTTCAAAGAGTGATTCAATTGTCTCAGGATGTACACATAGCAAATATGGTCCTGAAAATGAACGTTTGTATAACTTTTGGTTCTCAGACAGCCAGAACCTAGTAGCCTTCCTCTGTACTTTGTCTGCTTCTGACTTTTCTTCAAGCAAAGTATCGTCCTTTAAGAATTGAATTATAGGGTCCATCCAACTAGGCCCTGCTCTGATTTGATGAACTAAGACACTTTCAGCTCTTATATCCGTGGGTTTGTACAAGTCTTCAACAAGGATAACCCGTGACAGATCTTGCGTCGAGGAGGTTGCAAGCATGGCTAGGGAATCAGCATGCATATTTCCACTTCTAGGAATATGTTGCACGTTGAAAGACTTAAACTCTAATTGCAGGCATCTGACTTGACTCAAGTATTCCTGCATTCTTTCATCTTTCACTTCAAACACTCCTTTCACCTGGCCAACGATTAGCATTGAGTCCGAGAACATCTCCATTGCCTTTCCACCAATTTTTCGAACCATGGCCATTCCCCTTAGTAGAGTTTCATATTCGGCCTCATTATTAGTGGCTGAGAAGCCTATCCGCAATGACTTTTCAATGATGATTTTCTCAAGGGATATCAGCACTAGCCCCACTCCGGAACATTTTTGATTTGCTACGCCATCCACGTATACTTCCCAAGATAAGTGACCTTATTGAGAAATCATTCCAACCGATTTTCCATCCATATTCTGTGTTGGATTCAATTCTTCTAATGGGGGCTCGGTGAACTCGGCCACTAGATCCACAAGTACTTGACCCTTCATGGAGGTGCGAGGCATATATTTGATGTCAAAGGCCCCTAGAACTGTACTCCATTTAGCTATCCTCCCTATGTAGTCAGCACTTCGGAGTATTGCTTTAAGTGGGAGTTGGGTGAGGATGACGATTGTGTGTGCTTGGAAATAATGAGGCAGCTTCCGTGTACCAAGTACTATTACCAGGATGGATTTCTCCAGTGGTAGATAACGTATCTCAGCTTTATACAGCGATTTGCTCACGTAATAAACTAGCTTTTGTACACCGCTATCAACTATTATCAACACCAAACTTACTGCAAAAGGAGCCACAACAATGTAGGCAAAAGGACCTTATCTGGCTCAGGACTGGACATGATTGGTGGCCAAGCAAGATAGTCTTTAAGTTGTTGAAAAGTTAAGGCACACTCTTCATTCCACTCAAACCCTTTCCACTTATTAATCAACAAGAAAAAAGGTCTACACCTATCCGCTGACCGAGAGATGAATCGATTCAGAGCAGCGGCCATTCCAGTCAACTTTTGGACCTCGATCCCCCGATGAGTCACCATGTAACCTAAGAACTTGCTTGATCCCACGCCAAATGAACATTTGGAGGCGTTTAAACGCAGCTTGTACTTTCTAAGAAATTCAAAAATGTTCAAAAGGTCACCCACATGTTCCGAGACTACCTTACTTTTCACCACCATGTCATCTATGTAGACCTCAATGTTTTTGCCCAACTGTGGTTCAAACATCCTCGTCATCATTCTTTGGTACGTAGATCCTGCATTTTTCAAACCAAATGGCATCACCTTATAGTGGTAGTTCCCAATGGGGGTAACAAAAGCAGTCTTTTCTTGATCATTTAGGGCTAGGGGTATTTGGTGATAGCCTTGAAAGGCATCTAGGAAGCTCATTCGAGGATGGCCTACCGTTGCATCCACTAGTTGATCTATTTTAGGCATAGGTAATGGATCTTTCGGACACGCCTTATTTAGGTCTGTGAAATCTACGCACGCTCGCCACTTCCCATTCTTCTTCTTCTTCACCACCACAGTATTAGCTAGCCATTCAGGATAAAACACCTCCTTAATAGCTCCAGCTTGCTTGAGTTTCGTTACTTCCTCTCGTACCGCATCAGCGTGCTCCTTGGATAGGCGTCGATGAGGCTGTTTCTTAGGGACGACCAGTGGGTTGACATTCAGGTGATGACAGATGAATTTTGGATCCACTCCTAGGGCTTCATAGGCGTTCCAAGCAAATACATCTATGTTCCTTCTGAGAAATTCTACCAATTCTTCCTTCTCTTGAGGTGGCAACTGAGAGCCGGCTTGAAAAAACTTCTCTGGATCATCCCCAATAGCAACCTTTACCAAATCTTCACATTTTGTCTCCTCGGCTGATTTATCGATGGGCGCCGCTGGGTATTTTAATTGCTATAAATCTTCTCCTAGATGGGCCGAGGACTCAGTTTCGGGCTTATGCTGTATGGCAGCCACCAAGCACCTTTTGGCCACAGATTGATCTCCCAAAATTTCTTGAACCCGGCCTTCAGATGGATACTTAATCTTCTGGTACAGAGTAGAAGAAATAGCCCCTAGTGCATGAAGCCAGGGTCTGGCCACGATCGCTGTATAGGGTGAATATGCATCTACAACAATGAAATCCACTTCCACTATCTCCGGACCAGTTTGCACAGGTAATCGTATTTGACCCCTTGGGACAACGACATTTCCATCAAAACTCACCAGAGGGGAACTATAGGGAGTTAAGTCCTCGGGTTTTAAGTTCAGCCCCTTGTAAAGGTCAGGGTACATTATCTCGGCTCCACTGCCTTGGTCCACCATCACCCTCTTCACATCATACCCTCCAATCTAGAGGGTAACTATTAAAGCGTCGTCATGGGGTTGGATGGTTCCAACCTTATCCTTATCCGAGAATCCCAAGACTGGTGGAATTTCCCTTTTAGCCCTCTTCGGATCCTGATTAACGTCTCCTGTGGATAGACGGGCCACAGACATTATCCTAGATGGCCAGGATCCTATTCTCTTTGGTGCAGCGAAGATGACATTGATAGTTCTCAAGGGGGGTCTTGAAGAATCATCTCTTTGAGGTTCCAAGCTTGCCTGGCTCCCTTGGCCACTGGAATGATGCAGGAGTTGTTTCAATTTACCTTCGTGGACAAGTTAGTCCAAATGATCCCACAGGCTCCTACAATCCTCTGTGGTATGCCCATGATCCTAATGGTATTGACAATAGAGGTTATGATTGCGTCTTTCAGGGTTTCCTACCATCTTATTCGGTCGTTTGAAGAACGGTTTGTTCTTAATCTTCTCCAACACTTGATGCACTGGCTCTTTGAAAACAGCATTGACTGCTTGAAGATTTGCTGATCCTGACTGCCCAACAAAATTCCTACGCAGTTTGTTATTACTGTAACGATCCGACCTGAAATCCCTCATCTCTTAAGGGATAACCTTGTCATTTCCCTTCCCTTGCTGCTGGTCCTCTTCAACTCTTTTATACTTGTCAATCCGGTCCATGAGCTGACGCACGTTGGTGACGGGCTTACCAGTCAAGGATTTTCTTAAACCATGCTCGAATGGAGAGGCCGAGCTCAAATGTACTGATGGCCACATCGTCGAAGTCACCTTCAATCTCATTAAACAACTCTCAATATCTGTCGGAGTACGTTTTAAGATTCTCACCTTCTTGCATGCTCAAGTACAGGAGGGAAGCTAACGACCTAGGAACTCTCCTGCAAGTCACAAACCGGGAACCAAATGCTTGAGTGAGCTCGTGGTAGGAATTTATGGATTCTGCTCTTAGGCCATCGAACCACCTCATCGCGATAGGTTCGAGACTGGATGGAAATACCTTGCACATCAAGGCTTCGTTCTTGGAATAAACAGCCATTCTCTGATTGAAATGGCTCACATGCTCAACAGGGTTTGTGTGTCCGTTGTAAATGGTGAATGTTGGTTGATGAAAACGTCGGGGAAGTCTTGCCCCCTCGATCTTACGCGTGAAATGCAACTTAGAGATTTGGTCCAAGGCTCTACTCATAGCGTCGTTTCCTACATCCCTATGTGGCGAGCTTTTAAACTGCCGCTCATTATAGAGCTCTTTTTCGTAAGAAAAAGACTCACTGGGCGGAGTTCGAGACCTTCGCTTGTAACTAATGTCTCTTTCATCATCAGAAGAAACGTCACTGTCAGGAGAAGCTCACTTCCTTTTTGCATGGCGCAGCTCCCTCTTCAGCCGATCAATCTCCAGCTGCATGCCCCTATTGCTCTTTGCATGGGAGACATGACTACCACCACGTGATTGGCTCCTCTCAGCATGGATTGTGTGTACACTTCCTTCACAGTCACCTCTCCGCTCGAGGTTGAGGAAAGGATCGCCATGTTGGGATGCCCTCGACTCTGCTTGTTGTGGACCTGGTTCTACCATAGTTGGCCGTTGCGTTCACTATCGCTCAAGCTCTTTCCCACAAACGGCGCCAATTGTGGGGTCACGATTTGTAGCCCAAACTCAAAAGAGATGGGATATGAGCCCAATGAGCCCAATACAATAAATTTGTAGAGAGTGGGTGAAAGATCTGGACTATATATGAATTAGACAACGGCTAAAAACAATTTAAAAGATGAATAAGCATAAAAAACACACTTAAAACTTGATTAGGTTGTTATCTGAGGAGATGAATTATGAATTGAATTGGTCTTGAAAGCTAAAGTAATCCTTATTGCTACAGTGATTCTTCTTCTCTCCTCCCTTTCTCTCTTTTTTTTTTCTTTCGATCCTCAACTTATGGGAGGTCTTTTACATTATATAGTTTCCTCTTAGATCATCTTGATCATACACTTGTTAATCATCTAAGTCTTCACTTGAGTATGTGTCTCATCAATCATCTTCTTTGGTTCTTTATGAATGGTGGTGGTTGAGACTGCACTGTTCAAGGGTCTTCTCCACATAAATGTGGCCAGAAAAGTGGCTGCAGTGCATTTAATGCGGTGGTAGCAGCTTTTCTTTTAGATATTTCTGTATTCTTATCATCTTTGTACGTGCCTGAAGTTCATCCTTATCATTGGAACTTCCAGGAAGGTCACCTAAATTGCCCAAGTACTTGCTTGACTGATATTCATCGTATCCTAGAAGGGTACACTCCTCGGACTATATTCCCTTATCATTTCCTTACGTGATACTTCACTCTGGGGCATTTCTCAATAGTTCACTCCTCCTCGGACGTACTCACATCCTCAAATAGGGCCCGAGGCCCAATATACGATCTTGGGCTTTTATCCCCACATCCCTCATTAGTCATTTTCTCTGGAATAAACTTCTTCCCTTTTTTTCTTGTTTTTTTGAGAATATCCTCTTGAATAAACTTGTGCACACAAAGCGAACCTTTCAATGCAAGGACAGATTTGAAATAAAAACAAGAAACAAAAATCCAAAAGAAAAATAATTAAAATCGATCCTACAATGTTGAAGTATCACCTACTTTAATTTGCATCGCAGATAAATACAATGTTTACACTTAAAACCTGCGCATCCATTATTCCCTCTTGAAATAAACTAGTCATTCCATCTCTTTCTTCTAATATGTGATATCTTTTATAGTTGAAGTCAACGTCTTTGGCCATTATTTGTGTCCTGCGATCCAATGCTGTTTCCGGCCATAGCCATCTCCTTCTCGGCCGCCCACGCCTCCTCCCGGAACTTCTTGTAAATGTCACTCTTATAGAACTTCTTAGTCCTAAGAACCAAAATAAGGGAAACAAGCGAGCCAAACAATGTCACAGCTGTAATTATAATGAAAGACAATTTGAAGCACTCAACCCCAATACAATTCAAAGCCTCCCCAGCCTTTCTTACGCTTCCTGAGGCAGCCAGTTGCTTTCTAGCTTCCTTATCATATAAATGTCCAGTGACCTTCACATTGAGTACTGTTGGAAATTTAGACCCCTTAAAACACAACCAGATTAAGTAGCCTAGTTAATTAGCCAAGTTGTTACTTAGTCAAATTAAGCAATTCTAGGTTAAAACAATCAAATAATCATATCAAACATATAAAGCAGCGGAATAATAAATAACACAATGATATGATCACCCAGGAAACCACACGGTAAAAACCTGGGGAGGATTTGACCCACCTATCCTCAAGGCAAACCTGAATCCACTATGAAAGAATCGAAGTTCATACAAAAGGACTTACAAGCTCCCCGCTCGACTTCCTAATGCTACCTACCAGTAGAACTTACTGACACGATCCCGTGCAAATTCCGAATCCACGGACTCCTTCTTTCTTGAATTCTTCAATCAAGTACAAGCACCCACGCTTGTTTTTCTTTAAGCTTCAATGGCAGCAACTTTGTTGATCATCAAGATGTAGATAATAATCTCTACCTTGAAAACCCTAAGCTTTGTGTAAAGGAAAGCTCCTCTAAGATCTCACAAGAGATTTACACAAAACAGAAAATATGAGCAACAAAGACTTAGAGAGGTTTGGGTACAAAATCCTAGATACATAAGAGGCACTCTCTTCTCTCTCTAAAAGCTCTCAAAAACGTGGCTTAGGGTTTCCTTTATATAATGGAAGAAGTAGATCTGAAACCCTAATCCTTAATGGGCTTAAGCTGCTGTTTGGGCCGACTTAAAATTCTGCAGATACGATTTTCGATTGATCGAGCCTGTTCTTCGATCGATCGAACCAGGCAGAATATGAAGTCTTCTTCCTGCAACTTGTATGTTCTTGAATCTTGACTTGAATCACCTTGAGCATTGTCTAATAAAACCTATAGACTCTAAGATCTATATCTAGACAAGTTTGTGTTCACGATTTGCCAATTGTTCTAAACATTTAGAACCTAACAAGTACATATAGTCCAATGGGGCTAGCCACTGACCCAAAATTGTACAAAGTGGAGTAGTACTTTAATCCAAAAATTTCAGAAATTATTGCGAAAACTAATGGCCATTGTGCACCAAAAGAAAACCCGATAATTATCGATGCAACATAGAGACCACCGGGAGGATTAAACGCGATTAGAAGGTGACCAACACATGCTAATAGGAGCACTAGAGTCAGCATGAGAGGTCGAGGGAACTTGTATTTTTTCAATAGAATTTCAGAGACCAAACCAGCGACCACACGTCCAAGATAATTCCATATACTCACAAGAGACACAAAGGTGCTAATACTTCGAGCTGGGTATCCAAGCGCAGTTCCCATTTGTCCCAAATTGTCTATTGCTGTCAAAGTGCCTCCAACTCCACAAATTGCTGAGAAGAACAATATTAACATGTCGATGCTGAAGAGTGCTTGTAGTATGGTATAGTCCTCCCCTCTCTCCGGTGGCTTAAACACGTTTTTCCAACATGAAACATGCTTTTCTGTGTCCTGTACTTCAGTGATCAAATTGGCTTTGGCAAGAGTTGATTCTGGAAGAGATGGTGTAGTTCCCGTGCTGGACTTCTCGGTGTCAATCATTGAAAAATTCTTGCTCTTCGAAATGTAATTTTCTTCCATGATAACCACAGCAAGTGGGAGAAAGAGCAAGATTAACACTGCAGCTGCACTACCACTATACTCACTTTTCGTGAATGTAACCTTTTGTTGCACTACGATCATGATCATTAGAAACCCAGCTAGGCCAAGTGATATATAAAGGAAATTATAGAAAACTTGGAGCTCGTTCTTCTGCCGATTGACCTTCATGATCCTTATAGTTCGTAGAAAAAGGAAAGATATAGCAGCTGGAAGCCAAGCTATAAGCAAAATCAAAGACTTTGAGTCATTACCATAGATAGCATGGTATAGTTGTGTGATTATAGCACCACTTAGTCCCACATAACCCTTCAAAAGCCCTAACACAACCCCACGGCTTTCGGGGAAATTTTTCACGCTGGTTACAAGTGCTCCAGTGTTAGCAAAAGCAGTTGAATTTGCCCCAAGACAGATGTACAAGCTCATCATCCATACATGGGGCTTAGCCATTCTTTCAGTCACGGCTAGCCATATCATTAAGTACCCAAAAAAGTTTAAGACTGCACCAATTGATAAAACGAACCATGTTGGTGTGACCTCGGCAATGAGGCCAGAGAGGACTCCAACGTTGGTGCCAACGTCTTTAAAGAAGCTGATCAAATTGAGAGTACTTTGGTCATAGCCGAGCACTGATTTGAGCACGTTAGAATACAGGCCAAACGCGTAGGGTGTGCCTGCGGTGGACATGATTAGCAATGATGCGAACACCATGAACCATGACCCTGTGAGTAATTGAATGATAAAGGTCTTCTTGCTATTCAAACCACCACCACCTTTGGGTTTAGCACCCTCCATTTCTTTCACTCTTTAAGTTGGAACAATACTCTTACACAGTCACAATTTTTTTTTCTTTGGATAAGTCTCTCACAGTAATGGTGTTAGAAGAAACAAGTAGTGTATATATAGAAATGAATTTGTATGTGTGTGAGAGTGAGAGTAAGAGTGAGAGGGAGAAGGATAAGAATAGGGCGGACATTTTTAAAATGATAACTTTGGGTTGAATATAATAGTTTGCTGCTCTTCTCAACTTGTCTTTTTTTAATGATAAATTATTTATTTGTAATTTTGTGTACGTATTTGTATTGTTTTTCTAGGACTACTGACTTATCTTCTTCTTCATCTGAGCTTCAATTTCAAGAGGCTTAGGGTGTAGAATCTTTCGAGTGAAGTCAACATGCATGCGAAGCTGGATTGACAAGAAGCTGAGGGTGATAACTGGTGAAATTTTGACTATATATATATTTGTTTAGATGAATGAATATTGAATTGATTAAGTAACCAGTACACCAATACTTGCAAAGAATTCGAGATATATAAGCTAGTGTTAGATTAAAATATAAATATAATTTTTTAGTCTATCATGTCCACCAACGCAACAACCCATCAGGGCCATATCTCTTAGAAGAGAGAATATGATTCAATGAAGTTTAGATCATAGAAATCTTACGTGCCCTCTTCTCGGGTCTTAACTCTCTATTTGGTCTTTTTTTTAAATCAAATAACGATAGAACTTACCTGTGACTTGCATTCTACAATGGTTAGGCATTGACACAAAGTTAAGATACCTATTAATTAGATAAACACGGATTTATTAATTTTTAAGAGATTACACACTTGATCAAATTGCCTCATTCTATCCACTACTTTACTTATTTTTCAATTAAGCTCTCATTAATTTTTAGTGGACGGACATAAGGACAATTTATGCCCTTAACAACTAAGCTCTCATTAATTTTTAGCGGAGGGACATAAGGAGCAATTTATGGCTTACCTATGTGATTCACATGTAGTTTATTTATTCCATGTCAATTCATGATGGCTTAGAAAACTACTTTAATATCATCGCGCACCATTGGTATAATAATCATTTTACAAGTACAAAGTTCTCATCAATTTTTAGTGGAGGGACATAAGGAGCAATTTATGCACTTAACCTATGTGATTCACACATGTAGTTTATTTATTTCAAGTCAATCCATGATGGCTTAGAAAACTACCACAATATCATTGCGCATTTTTGGTATGATGGTCACTTCACAAGTACAAAGTTCTTGTGGGGTGTATGGAGGGGCAAGGTTCATATTCAAGTCCCTAGAAGGGAGTTTCACACATATATACACTTAGAATAGGCTATAGTAAAATTTTTATCTTGTATAAAAAAAAAAACCCCATATCGTAAGCCTCTTCATGCATGGTACTTCACCAACTGCTAGAATAAAACTATTATTTGCCATGTTTGAGTCATATAAGTCGTATATACTTAGATTATGTTATAATAGAATTTCTATCTTATATATATCCAAAAAAAAAAAAACCTACCCCTAACTGCCTAAGCCTCTTCATGCATGGTACTTCGCCAGCTGCTAGGATGAACCTATTATTTGCCACGTCTGAGTCATATAAGTAAGTGGAGTAGTATAAGTAATATACACTCTGTTTGTTTCGATGTAAAATATTTTCATATTTTACAGTGTTTGTTTTGAAGTAAAATGTTTAGTCAAAAGTAAAATATTTTCAGTCAATGAAACCACCCAAGGCAGATTTGTGTAAAATATTTTACACTTGAAATATTGGTAAAATATTTTACATTTGTTGCACTCTCTCTGTCCCGACTCTCGATACACTGCCTTTCTTTGTCATCTCAAGCTTTCTAAGTTTTCTCCACAACCTAGCCCACCGTCAGCCCTTCTCTCCCACCCATCACCAGCTCCATCCTCTTCGGCACCACCCAACACTGGCTCTCCTTTCACTGGCGCCGCCCATCACCACTGGCTCCATGTCATCGATGCCACCTTCAGTTCTTAAGTTCGATTTCTCATTTTCCTAATTATTTTTCGTTGTTCTCCATTTCTTTTTTTCTTTTTTCTTTTTTTCGGCGCCACTGTCAATCTTGGTTAGCTGGGTTTCTGGAGATTGAGTTGTGGTGGAGCTTGCTTTTAGTGGGTTGAAGGTGAATTTGGTGATTGAGATTGGATAGTTTTTGGGTTAATGGATTTTGGGTCTCAATTGTTTGAAGGATTTCAGGTACGGTTTGGGTTTCTCGACGACTTGACGGCGGTAGGATGTTGGTGGCTTGATAGACGGCGTGGGTGGGTTGTTTTTCATGGGTCTTAATTTTTCATTTTGGTGGCAGATTTCAGTTGTTTCTCATGGGATGATTGTGGTAGATCTTGATTATTTTTTCCATGGGTTTGTGGCTTTGGATTTACCGGTGATCCTCTAGTAGCTCCAAATAGACTATGCTTTGGATCCTTTGCAATGATTGCGGTAAAAAATCAAAGGTACAATTCCATGTTGTGGCTCAGAAATGCTTGAACTGCAAATCTAATAACACAGGGTTGAGCAAGTGGCTATGGCTAGACTGTTAGAAAGATGTTCACATTTTACATCTAACAAAACTTGAAAATGATTTTCCTTGTATGCAGTCAAACACGGTAAAATGAAAATATTTTCAGTAAAATATTTTATGTTTGAAAATATTTTACTTCGAAACAAACGGAGCGATAGTTAATCTATCATCATGTCATCAATTACCAAAAAAAATTGTTATTTATTTATTATGTTATTGAAATGATATTAATCACATTCATTACCATATTAATTTGTAAGTTTTTTATAATAAAATTGGTAATATATTTAACATTTTTTATTAGCAAAATATCACCAAATTTTAGTTTAGATTATGAAAATCAAGAACAAAATCCTATTTATACTGGTGAAAATCATTTCCATCAAGAAATAAAAAAATATGAAGAAAAAGACATAAGCTGAGGTCGATATTGATAAAATTATTAGAAATTTATGAAATATTAAAATTTTATTATTTGCCACGTCTGAGTCATATAAGTAAGTAGAATGGTATAGGTAATATAGTTAATCTATCATCGTGTCATCAATTACAAAAAAAAAATTATTATTTAATATGTTATTGAAATGATATCAATCACATTCATTTCCATATTAATATATAAGTTTTTTATAATAAAATTGGTAATAGATTTAACATTTTTTTTTTTATTTGCAAAATATCACTGAATTTTAGTTTAGATTATGAAAATCAAGAAAAAAAATTAATTATACTAGTAAAAATCATTACCGTCAAGAAATAAAAATATGAAGAAAAAAACATAAGCTGAGGTCGATATTGATAAAATTATTAGAAATTTATGAAATTTTAAAATTTTAAATAACTTGTTAAAGATATATTTCAAGATTCAATGTACTTAGACCACTGCAATACTTGTTATATTGTACTTTATAGTTTATAACATATACTACTACATCTTAGATTTAATTTATAAATAATGTAGGGTTAATCTCTCTATATATAATCTCAATAAGTTCGTTGTAACACAAAATTTTCAGATAACATAACGAAGTAATCTCATAAAGCTTTATGTTGTTACTTCCACTCTCTATTTCTCTCACTTTTTCAATCCTGTAAATAATTCTAATAGAGTATATATAATTATATATAAATAATATGAATAAAAAAAAATTGAAACCTATTGGCCGAGATTTATTATAAAAAATGTTCTTAAAATTTTGGTTTAATAGAATATAAATATATCAATTACTAACCAAGGTCTTAGTGTCGATGGATGACTCAGCAATGCCTTATATATTGTTTCTAAATTTAACGCCTTGATTTAATACTAGGAGTAGAGCAACTTATTACCTTTCAGGATGCATTACTATGATATTATATATGTATACATCAATTTAGAACAGTAGTAATAATTTTTTTTCCGTCTACACTAAAAAATAATTAGTGTCTTAGTCTGATGATAAAGAGCTATCATCAGGAGCAAACGCTTTAAATTAAAACTTTCTATAAAAATAAATAAAAATCAGAACAGTAGAAGTAACTTTCATATCTACCATGAAACAATTTCTTATTTTAATTTTCTTTCCTTTGATACCGTATTGATTGGGGGGCCATGAAGGAATGGGCAAAAGACTATTAGCAACCAATTGACTAACCTGTCTTCACTTTATTACTATAGTACAACGAAAAGTCCTGCAATATTTTGTTTCAAGAGAAAATATCGCTGTGTAAGAAAAAGAAAACATAAAATAACAAGCAAAGCAAAGAAAATCCTATCTCAAATGACACACCAATTTAGTTCTTCTTCTTCTTCTTTTTTAATATCAATATAAACTTCTTCCATGCTACATTTTCATTTATATTTTATACCTATACATTTATCTATTTCAAAAATTGTTAAAGTAAACATTAAAATCTCTATCCACCTTTTGTCTCTGATGGTCCAGTACCATTTCCATTCATGGCCATCTCTGTCTCAGCTTGCTCAGACTGCTCTCGAAACTTCATGTAAATGTCACTCTTATAGAACTTCTTTGTCCTAAGCACCAAAATGAGGGAAACAAGTGCACCAAACAATGTGACCGCAGTAATAATAATAAAAGACAATTTGAAGCAATCCACTCCTGTACAATCTAACTCTTCCCCAGCCACCCTTTTGAGTCCCGATGCTGCCATTTGCTTCTCAGCCTCCTTATCATACAAATACCCAGTGACCTTCACATTCAGCACATATAGCCCAATTGGGCTAGCCACTGACCCAAAATTGTACAAAGTTGAGTAGTACTTAAGGCCGAAAAGCTCAGAAATTATTGCGAAAAGTAATGGCCATTGTGCACCAAAACAAAACCCAATAATTACTGATGCGAAGTAGAGTCCATTGGGGACATTAAACGCGATTAGAAGGTGACCAGCACATGATAATAAAAGGGTTAGAGTGAGCATGAGAGGACGAGGGAATTTGTATCTTTTTAGAGCAATTTCAGACCCAAATCCTGAGGCTACCCGCCCAAGATAATTCCAAATACTAACAAGGGACACAAAAGTGCTAACACTTAGCTTTGGGTACCCTAAAGAAGCTCCAATTTGTCCCAAATTGTCTATGGCTGTTAGAGTACCCCCAACACCACAAATTGCTGACATGAAAAGAACTAACATGTCAACACTGAAAAGTGCTTGTAATATTGTATAGTCATCTCCTCTATCTGGTGGCCTGAACGCTGTTCTCCAACAAGAAGCTTGCTTTTCTGTGCTTGGCTCAGTCTCAGTGAGTGAATTTGTGGTGGTATTGTATGATGGTGCTGGTAGAGATGGAATTGTCTCTGCTGGGCTCGGCTTCTCAGTGATTATCTTCAAGGGAGTTGGGTCATTCACTGCTAGGTTCTTTCTCTGCCAAAGCTTAAACTCTTCGGCAATAACAACAGCAAGTGGAAGAAAGAGCAAGACAAGCACCGCGGCAGCGCTAATACCATACTCACCCTGTGTGAACTGAACCGGTCTTTGTACTATAATCATAATCATCAAAAACCCTGCAAGGCCAAGTGAAATATAGAGGAAATTATAGAAAACTTTGATCTCATTCGTCTGGCGAATGACCTTCATGTACCGAATAGTTCGAAGAAAAACTAATGATATAGCAGCTGGAAGCCAGCCTATAAGCAATATAAGGGACTTTGAGTCATTCCCATATAAAGCATGGTATAATTGTGTGATTATAGCACCACTTAGACCCACGTAACCTTTTAGAATCCCCAACACAGAACCACGACTTTCAGGGAAGTTCTTTACGCAGGGAACAAGGGAACCAGTGTTGGCAAAAGACTGTGAGTTTGCACCTATGCAAATGTACAAGCACATTTGCCAAACTTTTGGGGTTGATATTTTTTTGGTCACGGCTAGCCATATCATGAAGTATCCAAAAAAGTTTAGGACTGCACCTATTGATAGGACTACATATGGGGGTGTAACCTCGTTGATTAGGCCGGAGAGGACACCAACATTGGCACCCAAGTCCTTGAAAAAGCTGAGCAAATTGAGGGTGCTTTGGTCGTAGCCAAGCACTTTTTTGATGTCGCTTGAGTATATACCAAACATGTAGGTAGCTCCTGCAGCGGACATGATTAGAAATGATGCAAACACCATGAACCAACGCCCAGTTAAGATTTGGACGCTGAGACCCTTCATGCCTGCCAAGCCAAGAGCACCACCACCATTGTTAACTGGTCCAGCAACTACCATTTTTTCCTGTTTGTATTGCAGCAAGTTAGTAACACAGTTACAAGTTTATTGTTGTTATAGAGTTGCAAAAGATGTGGCTACTTGTAGTCAATATATAGACACATAAAGAGTGCTGTGTCTTTGTGAGCGTGGTGTGTGTGTGTGTGTGTGTGTGTGTGTGTGTGTGAGAGAGAGAGAGAGAGGGACCAATTCAAATACTCTCATTAAGACTTCATAGTTGACTTGCATTGTATAGGAAAGAAGGGTTGGAAAAAGAAAGGATTAAAAAAATGTTTATGAAAAGATTTCTACCAATAGATATTTTCTCTAGACCGACCTTGTGTTACACTTGTTGCGAAGAAATTGATGAATTATAAGCTGTCTTACAATCTTATCCAAAAGAAAATTCAAAGAACCATACATTTTACCGTGGAATGAAGATGAAGATGAAAATTGTGTGGCGTAGGTAAAAGAGGGACTAAAAATTACCAATGCCTCTGGAATTATCGTAGCTTGACAAGTTGGTAAGTGCTTTACCCCCTATCTATGATTGCGACTGCTTAAAAGTATGTTCATATCAATGGAAATTCAAGCCACCAATTTGGACATGTCTTTTACTTCCACTTGTCGATGTTTCCAATTTGCAAATTTGTTTCCTGCTTTTGTCCAAAATAAAAAGGCTTAAAATAAAGCCAGAAATGCTTTTTTTTTTTTTAAATAGTGAAGCTAGTATATGAATGAATCTTTTTTGATAGAATGCATCACGTATGTTATCAAAAAGAAAAAAAGAATTCATTACGTATGATATGCATATATATAATTTCTTTTCCAATTGGTATATAATATGTCTATATACATCATTGTTTCCAATTGTTTAGAGTTTAAATCTCTCTCATTCATTGTAAGTTTGTAATTATATATCTAATTATAAAATGAAAAAAAAAATAGAAAGAAAAACTCAGTCCCGTTCCCATATCAATAATAGAATCAAGAATAGTAAATAGTATCAAATAATTGCAGATTAAATGAGCCCCTTTTCAAATTTTTACAATTCGTACGATGTTTGCCTGTTTGGATTCAAAACCTACAGCAACATAAATACTACAATCTACTTATATATCAACTTAAAGTTAAATGCATGAAATATTTCAAATAGAAGTTCATTGATTTGTTAGCCTCATCGTAAACAGCAATATCCATACCTTTAAAAAAAAACTCTCTAATAGGAATTTCGGAATAGGTAAGATGATTATTTATTTAATTATTTTGCTTTATTTTTTAATAGAAATGGAATGAAAGGATGAGATTGACTATAAGACGTGCAGATGGAGTCTTCTCGTTTATCAATGAAATCCGTTGTTTAGAGAAAACAAAAGGATTTATAGTTTTTTTTTTTCCAGGTTAGCTAAAGCCTAAAGTAATTAAGAAAGAAATAAGATAGTATATTTGTTCGAGTCCAAATCTTTTGTCCCATTTTTTTTGCTCCACTCTATACTCCACCAATAAATACTTGTCACGTGTTCACCTAATTAATTAAATACTACTATTAATTAATAACTGTAGTATTAATAAGTCAATAATAATAGCATTTAATTAATTAGGTAAACACATGGCAAGTATTTATTGGTGGAGTATAGAGTGGAGCAGGAAAAGTGGGACAGAAGATTCTTGTATATATTAACAAAAAGTTCTTAATTAGGTACTCTCAGAAAACAGTGAAATAATGGTTCCTAATCTCTCTTTTCATATTTATGGTGGATTTTGCCATAAATTTAATGACACCATGAATGTAAGAATAGGAAGCATGTACTTCAGAATTACTCTGTATTAATAATAAAAAGATTGTTTAGTCATTGGTATTTATTGCTCACATTGATTAGAGCCTTTCTAAATTAATTACCCTACTTATCCAAAAAAATACTCTAAATTATCTTATCTTTGTTAGTGATTTTATTTTGAGTGATATTATATTATACAAATTTTACTATATAAAGTTAGAAATGGATGTCACCAAAAAAAAAATATTTCAAACATTCATTTATGAGATAATTGAAATCCATCAATTACATTCATTGACAAATTAGTTTGCAAAATCTATTTGGTAAAGTTTCTAGTAGGATTAGGAGAGTTAGTGATATATATCCAGGATTAGATAAGTACAATGACATTCAGCAAGAAAGATATATCAGCTTTTTTTTGGCAAGTTTTTATTTTTTTTTTTTTTTTTTTTCTTTCTTGGGGTTTGTAGATAGGCTATTGCTTCAAAATATTGAAAAGTCCCGTGATTTTGATAAGAAGACCTAATAGATACTTTCCCCCTTCGATCTTCTCTCCTTTAGGATTTAGGAGCATGTCACTCAATATGTAATATCTGCCACGTGTAAAAGGTGGCTCAATTATAAATAATATATGCCAATTCAAAAATGTCACCTAAGAAATTAAAAGCAAACTCAACAATTCTAAGTTGTAATGGATAATCGGTTCCAGTTCAATTCGTAAAAATTTTTGTTATTGAGTAAAATATTTAGAGATCTATTTTTAAAAAAATTTCTATGTCACACTAAACTAGAGCATTCTCATCCAATTCCATCTAGTCCTTTAAAGCCGGATGAAATGCAAAATACATAACCATGTTCATAAAAAACAGTAAGCGCAATCATTGTCTAAAAATAGATACTATAGTTGATTTTACTGTTTTTTATGAATATGGTTATGTTTTTTGCATTTCATCCGGTTTTAAAGGACTAGATGGAATTGGATGAGAATGCGAAATACATAACCTTTTTTTTTTTTTTTTTGAGAAATCGAAATATATAACCATGTCCATAAAAAAGAGTAAAATCAACTATAGTAGCTTATGCATTTACCTCTTTTTACCCTTTTTTTTATTAATTCTTTTTTTCTCTCTCTCTCTTTTGTCTTTTACTTGTGGGGTGTTAAAAATATTCTTCTAATATGATGATTGTGAAATGAAGAATATTGAAATTTTCAATCACCTTCCCTCTACTTCCCTCTCCTCTCCTTCCCTTCCCCTCTAGCCAAACAAAGGGAAAAAATATATATAAATTTCCCATTATAAATGTCGTGCAACCAAAATATTGAATAATTGTTGCAAAGAAATAGCAATTCTAATACGGATCTATCACTGCGTGTTAAATGTGCCCACATACTTTAATTTGGAGTTGTCGAGATAAATCTTTGACTATGTATGAATTAAATTAAATATAACCCAAGTAACAAAAAAAATAGAACTCTACGGAAGCAAAAAATAAAAAAAAAACCAAGAAATTACGTGAAAAACCCTCCATTGTAGAGGGAAAAATCACGAGGCAAATCCGATTAATCCACTATAATAAAATAGAGATTACAACACTCAAGTTATACCCAAAACCTGAGTTCACAATAAATTGGTAAAATACAATAATATCTCTAAGAACAAATACAACTTCACCACAAAATCCAGTAGCAAGATCTTCCACTTTGAATATTTCAACTCTCTGTGGTTGTAACACCCAAATAATAGTCCCAGAAAAAGCCCCCAATTTATCTTTCTTGTGTATCTTGAGTAAAAGGAAAATCACATTTTCTTTTTTCCCTCAGTACCACATAAAGTATTAATTTTTTTCCTTCAATCGGCTTCAAAACTGTGTTTCACTCTTTAGTCTCTCTAAGGGGCCGTTTGGTATAGGAATTTAAACACATGTTTTTAGTTTTTAAACAACATTACATGCATTTTCATACACTTTTTTATCCACACGTATTTTCAAACAATACAAACAACGTTACTAAAATAATATATTACCAAATTGCTCCTAAATCTCTCCCGCTATCTATGAAACCCACGTACAAAGCTTTATATAAAAGCTTTCAAGCCACCTGACACTCCTATTATAATTAGGAATAGGAGTTTTATTCATGCAAGCTAACTATTCCTTTTTCTATTACAATTAGAAGTCTTCAATGCTTGCATTCTCAATTGGGCTGGACTCTTGGTGCAGTCGTGCACCCCAACAGGAGTGACCTTAATTAACAACATGGAATTACCCAAAATTGTACTTCCAAGATATATAGAAGATCGATCAACTTGATAAAGGAATCTATTCGTTATTATGATTGTTACTTAGAAAAGTCAGTTGCCTCTTATAACCGGCAGCAACGACATTTGGCGACTTATAAGTCAAATTTATTGGGCATTGACTATACGATAATGACTGTCTGAGTCTGAGACCCAAAAAAGTGTTACAAAAGACTATTCTATGATTTTATCACTCTCGATCGGTCTGAAAAAACAACATGCATAGCCCGTAATGAATTCTTGACGTAAGAAATTTTTATTTTTAGGAGTTTCTGTTTATAAGCAATTACAAATTCATGGGAAAGAACCAACATTTGGTCATGACTAGAAAAAGTAGATTACTTCACCAATTTGCATACTAAAGGAAAACTTTTTAGCACAGCACGACAATGGAATTGATGAAGTTGTCGTGAAAAACTTTGCTTCCACTCATGTGACAAATCTGCGATGAAATGTCAGAAGAACACTTGCGAGTTTGGTGTATATTGGTGTTTGAGCAAAAACAAATTTTTTTTAAGCTTGGTTTATCTTAATATTAATTGCAGGAAATTTGAAGTGATGGTTCAAGGTTACAATTTGAAGTGAAATCGGACTTAGTAAATTAAGAAACAGGTTCAAAAATGCCTCATTTAGGAAGACTGTCGAATTATAAGTAACAATGAAAAATGGGGCGAAAATATATGGCTAAGATTCCTAAAAAACCAAGTTCTAAATTTTGATTCTAAGTTATCTCCAATGTCTTCTCAAAAATAAATAAATAAATCTAAATCAAAATAAAAGTTATCTCAAATGCCATTGATTAGAAGTCTAATTCAAAAGGAATTGTTTTCCTTTCTAAGCAAACTAATTTAAAGTGAGCCAATTCAAAGTAAATTGAAGCAAATCATAGCGTGGATATATCATCTTACTTCCACCAAATTAATTGAAAGCAAACTGAGCAAACATGATTCAAATCAAACAGAGTAAACAACTTAATACTTGACTCAAACTTAAATTAACTTGATCACATAATACAAGGAAAGCACTTTTACAAGCATAAATTCTTGGGCAAACCCTAAAGACTAGAAGATCTCATAAGAAACTAATTACTACTGATTTCTGAAACAATCTCAATAAATTCTCTGGTGTGCTCTTGTTTTGTAAAATAACTAAATAAGCCTCTATTTATACTTGAGACTTCAGCGATTATTGTTAATTATGCTTTTCACATGTTGTTTCTTTATTAGGAATTATGCCATAACTCATTCACGTGTCGAGTTGTGAGTGGTGAAATTGTGAACCCACCACTTTATCTCAATCATTTAAAACTCGTCACATGAACAAATTTTGACAAAAATTTTACCACTTGTTGTGGCCCTAAACTTTTTGTTCTTGAATTATTGGGGTTGGTTCCATGATTCCTTCTAACTACTTCAATATTCACCATGCCACATCACACATATCAGCATCCTAGGTGTTGCTTATGACTTAATTATTTTATAAGGACTGCCACATAAATTTTACTTTTCCAATTGTATGCTTCTTGTTGAGCTAGTTGTCACGTTCCGAGAGAATTTTATTTAAGTTCCAACACCTTTACTGGCATTAATTCAAGTTCAACCCTTGGCTTGTCTTGTGGGAAGAGACACCTTCCATAACATGTCTTTTGCTAGTGCCCTAAGGGCACTCGTTAGCATTTCCCTTAAATTAATGCTCATATGCAAGGTTGACCACGGGTAGGGCTGTCCACGAGTCGGGCGGGTCGGGTTTGTGCCCAACCCGCAACCGACCCACCGGAGATCGGGTGGGGAGGTGCCGGACCTGCAACCGACCCGTATTAAGGTCGGGTTTTGCGGGTCGGTTTTCCGTCGGGTGAGAGGCGGTTTCGAGTGAGGCCAAAACCCACCGGAGAGGACGAAAAAACTAGAAAATCGGCGAAATCTCTCCCGATCCGTCCAAGATCCGGTGCGATCTAGCCGGATTTGGCAGAGATTTCGCCAAATCCGATGCTTTTTCCCCCAAATCGTGCCGAGAATCGTCAGATCTAGTGTTTTAGTCGCAGAAATCTGCCAAATCATTGCTGGAAACCTCGTCGGAAAGCATGAAATCGCAGCTCGTCGTTCTCTCTTCGGGCCGGTCGGGTTGAACGGGTTTTGAAGGAAGGGAACCGAAACCGAACCGCCGACGTCGGTTTTTGGAGCTCGAAAACCGAAACCAACCACCGGAGCTGTCGGATCGGGTTGTAGCCGGTCGGGTGCGGGCAGGTTGGGCGGGTCGGCGGGTGATATGGACAGCCCTAACCACGGGCACATCATTTACCCTCTGGCCTTTATTTGTTGCTAGAAACATCAATTGCATGCAATTAAATGAAAGGAGTTATTATTACAATTTTACATGCTGCAAATGCTGAAATGCACATCGATTTGGACTCTGAAGCACTTTGGTAAGCAAAAATGGCAAAATATCCCTTTTCGCCCAAAAGTTCCAACAAAATGTCCATATTTTGAAACTATTAAGGAAAATGTCCTTACTTTGAAACTCGATTTTTAGAAAATCGAGTTACTTGAAAAAAAACTACATGGAACTCGAGTTCCATATAGTTTTTTTTTTTTTTTTTTTTTTTTTTTTTAAGTTTAATTGCCTATAACTCAATTTTCTAAAAATCGAGTTTTTCATTGAAAATCGAGTTTAAAACAGAGGCATTTTTCTAAATAGTTTCAGAACATGAGCATTTTGCTACATGTTTTGTGCGAAAGGGGTATATCCTCATTTTGGCCCACTTTGGTCTCAATTTTAAGACCAAGTTTGGTCCGAAACAGATTTTGGGGGTGTTACAGAATTCTATAACATGTAGCCGATTTGGCCATTTAAATGGTTTGAAATTGTTTTTGTTAAAATAAATGGAAGAACTAGAAAATAATGTAGCAAGTGGAAGCAAGAGAGAAGAAAGAAAATTAGTACACATGAAAGTTACGTGGCTTGGTCTGATAGCTTACATCCACAGTGTAAAGTCTTAATTAGGCCTACAACTTTACCGTATGTTGAAGTAAAGTACAAAGAACCCTAAGTAAGATATACACACAGTCTAGTGTTTAAAGTAATTGAGGTTAAGTGTTAGATGGGTCTTACACTAAATTAGACCTCTTGGGCCTTACATCACAATAATATAAATATATAATCTCTAACAAATATTATCTCTAACAGTTTTAATTTTTGAAATCCCAATAATTATTAAATTGTACCAAGCACTATGAAAAAGTTTTTAGATTACAAGATTCAAACACCCAATACAAATTAATGTTCATTTTTAAAGATAGAAGAATCAATAGAGACTTGGTTTTGACATCCGTAGGACCGTAGATTCTCTTATTCTCTATCCTCCAACAAGAACATTTATTGATAGTAAACTTTCTTTCTTTCTTTCTTTCTTTTTTACCTTAAAATGAGTAGGAAATAGGGAAGTTAAACCCTAGCTCTCTAAAAGGGAGATCGGACAAGAGAGCAACAAGATTCTTAGGCTAAACTCTAATACTTAATATTTATGTTACTAATTTTAATAGAAATATCATGTAAATGTTTATTAAAGTTGCTCAATGTATAGAGGTGGAATTAGGTAAGATGCTTCCCTCTAGTTCAGGGAAATGCTGCGAGGGAAAGGTGGGGGTGGGGGTATCTCTACTCTCTACTCTCTAGTTGACTATTTAAAATCATATTTTGATTTCCAATAGGATATTATCCTACTAATCCATGTCTTCAAAACAAACTTACCCAAAAAAATTATTAAAAAAAAAAAAATCATGATACTAGACCAAAAAAAAAGCCTCATCGCATGCGCAAAGTGCATGTGATAAGGCTAATATGAAATATAAGGCAATGATGATGCATATATTATTACAAAAGCTGTCATGTTGCCTCTCCCAAGTCCCACCCCACCACACACGGCTTTCTTATTTTTCTCACTGATCAACTTGCATGCAAGATATATATAGTCTCAACTTGGAATGAAAATCCTCACAACTTGCATAGCGCATGCTAGCTCCCCCATCTTTCAGCCAAAATTTTGTGGGGAGGGCACATATATTCACATTTATTGTAGTCAATACTTCAGTTCCTCAAACACTATGCTTCTCTGTCAATAAACATGCATCTAATAATGTGGTGCATGTACATAGGCATGTATGGTTTCCTTTGTGTTTGATCCAAGTCAAGGTACAGCTTGCAGTAAATATGTTACAACTAGTATCAGTATGGTATGTATACACTTGGTGAAGGTCCATAGAAAGATGGTTATAATCTAGCTTTACTCGATGCCCTATGTCTTGTTTTAGAGATTAGTATATTTGGATATTAGTTCTCCCTCTCCAATTGTAACGTGACTGGAGTTTTGCTTAGATATGTGTGTGTTTACATTACATATAAAATAAGATAGGAAGCAGATCATCATATATTATTAATTCAAACAGTTGTTCGCACAAGTTCAAACTTGAAAAAAAGCATATTCTCTCATCATATATACCTGCATATATATTAATGGAGATTGGAGGGGCCATGTAGCTCATGATTTTTGTATTTAAGTAAATTAAAAAGGGTTTCCAAAAATGGAGAAATAATTAAAGACAAGAAAGTGAAGAATGAAAAGAATGTGTAACATAGTAATTTCCTGCTGATGACTCGATGACAATTAGAGCCTCTTTGGGGTGTGATGAAAGCTTCATCTTATTTGAGTTTTAACTTTTTTTTTAGTATTATTTATGAGTCTCATTGTACTTTTTGGTATTATTCATAGGTTTCATTCAACAAAAAGTTTTCAATTTCAGTTAAGTAAATTGTTCCCAAATAAACCTTTAATATTTGTCATCTGATCATAACCAGAAAACGACATGTCAGTTGGTCTGTAAATATGAATAGTTAGGCTTGAAAGACTTCTGGTTAAAGAGGTTGTGGAAAATTCTCTTGGCACTCAATTAATACACACTTTTCTTTTCTTTTTTGAGTGTGCCACGTTTATCTAATCTAAATTGTTCATCTATCATTTTAGATGCTTCTTCACAATAATTATAATAGAGAAAATTCCAAATCAAGTTGAATTAATTCAAAACGATGTTACCATGCAGATCGGGATTATAAATCCTACCATTTTCATCCATCATATAATATTTAAACACTTGAAAAGTTTGTTTTAAATTGCCAAGTTGTAAATGTTTAGTTATCGAGATCCAATTATAAGTTATTAAATTGTAAAATAAATAATTATTCGCAATATAAGGGTCTTTTTCTAATCTTAAAGGTTAATTTTAAATTACACCATCTATTTTTTATCTTGTTTTCTATTCAGACCTTTAACGTTAATAATCTTCATTTCAATCTTTTAGATTTCACTTCTTGTCAATTCAGTCTTTTTGTCACCCTTAAGTCAATTGTCATTAAGTGCCCCGATATGATGTTGTTTTAGTGTTTTAAATTTCTTAGATTACAAAATCTAGAAAACTAATATAAACTTTTTTTTAAGTTTTGAAACTGATTTGGTTTTCAAATTGATGGACGAATACGTAGAAAATAAAACAAAACAAAAATATTTAACAAAATTTAAGTAAGCTACTCCTCTTGGAAATCTGGATTTTTGTGGAAATGCAAGCTACAATATTTGACTTTTGTAGTTATGAATAGTCAATATTAGGTTTATAATGTTCACTTCTTTTTGATAATGATTGAATAAAAATTTAATAACAGTTATTTTGTATTTTTGTATTTATATATTTTTAATGTTGAAAACTTGAATGTATAACAATTTAGATTTTAATGTATTAATTTAGTTTTTAATTTTATATATTTCTTTTTCTTCAGCTTCCATTAACGAAATGAGTCAAATTTCAAACTGAAAAAATATCAGTTTATCAAAGAGCACATCTTCTTCACGACTTCGATTGATAGTTTGTTTATCATTTTTAATCTAGCTGAATAGGCCAAGCTTTGCTCAAAGAAGATAATTAGGTTATTCTGAGTTATGGCATTTCATGCATCACCAAGACAGTTACCGCTAAGCGCTAAACTAAATGATTGTAATATAAGAGGTCTAGTTGATGTGAATTGTTCCCACTGAGAACAAAATTTCTCTCCAAACTAATTTGGAAAAAAAATTTCTCAAACTTTTCATATATCTTTTTTTTTTTTTTTGTAAATTTTGAAAAATCTAACCGTTGAATTTCATGTTCCTTATGTTCTTAACATACATATCAAATTTCGTTCAAATTGGATATTATTTACTATTCGATCAATAAACTTATTTTTTATACACAATTTTAGATTATAAAAATTTGAAATTTTAACATTTGTTTGATGAGATAGTAATTGATCTTTAATCTTCTTGAAATTTTACATGCATGAAGAATATAATAAGAGCATGTCATCTAACAGTTAGATTTTCAAAATTCACACTCAATATAGAGATATATGAAGATACCCAGGAAAGCAATACATACTTACAAAAAAACAAAAAACAAAACGACTTTTTATTTTTTGAGAAGAAAAAAACAAAACGACTTGGATGGGGATACCCAGGCACGATAAATTATACGTATAAAATGTTAGTTGGTCTAAATATTAATTTGGAAATTAACGTAAATAAATAAAGAATTAATAAAGAGAGGAAGGGAATCTAGAGAGTAGAGATACAGTGATATATATAACTTTAAAAATAAAAATAAAAATAAACTGTGTTAGCTTAATTAACATTATCCTCCTTTTATTTCTTAAAAAAATATGAAACCAAAAAAAAAAATTGTTGATTTTTTGAACTAGTTTCTCGGCGGCAACATATGATTGATTAGCAATAGCATACGTGAATGAGACCTTGCAAGAGGCACAAAACGATACAAAGCTCCCTGATGATAGGCTAGCCAGCCCTTCATGCCTTTGACCCACTATATTATTATCTCTTTTCACTTATAGATTCCAATAAGTATGAAACTTATTAAATTTTTCACGGAGTATGGTGCTTGTTAATAAGGTTTTGACACTATTTTTATAAGATATATAAAAAAAATTTCAAACAAATTAGTTACTTTTTTCATTGTTAGATTCCCGAATAAGCTAGCCAACCCTTGAGGACTTTGTCCCAATATATTATTATATCTTTTAACTGATCAATAGTTGAAGATATTTTAAAACTTATTAAAGTATCCACTCAATAAAGAAGTTTTTAAGGCATTTGTTAGTACTCTATTTTTATTAAAATATATATAACAAAAAATTGTCAAACAAATCAGAAGCTATTTTTCTTTCTAAAATTTTTCAAAAAATTTTTCTTAAACAATTGCCCTTAGAGCGTCCGACCATCAACAATATTAATTTGCAAATAATATTGTTTTTGTCTTTAAGTTCCTGGTTTAATTTAATCATAAATATCGTCAAACCCTGACTTTCAAAGCATCCAGAAGACGCCCACAATTTACACTCAGTTTGGTTGGGACTTTATAGAATATAGTTGGTCATAATTGTACCCAAAAAAAATTTATAAAAGTAACGAAAATGTCATGAATCTCTCTCCAATTCAACGGTATGAAAGATGATTTTTATAATAACAATACTACTCCCTGGGAAGTCGGCAACGTGCATTTTGATTTAAGCGTGGATGTTGCCGTTACCACTAGAACTATACTTCTCTTACTATATGATTTAGTTGTTTGGGTCAATGCCTCTCTCTCTCTCTCTCTCACTCTCAAGAAAATGAGAGCGTCATCTGTTAGTAATAATAAAATGTCATCAGGGGCCACACTACTTAGGCCATACATTTTGCCTACTTGCACAGGACAGCCAAAGTTCACACTATCATATTGACATTGCTAACTGTGACATCTCACATCTTTGAATATTCTTTTTTTTAGGTAAGAAATTTCTATGTTTATATTGTAATTTGCAACGTAACTTACATGCTAAACACACACACAAAAGTGACAAATATTGTATTGTACATATTTGCAAAAAAAAATGTATAATATTTTTCATTTTTACAAATTATATATATAATATTTGCCACTTTTTAAGTATATGTAAGTTTACATTGCAAATAAATAATAAGAGAAAAAAAAAAGGTGGGATTCAAGAATTTTCAGTTCCGGTTATATCCAAGGTTTTCAGACCCGGACCGTTCATTGAACCGTAAAATGGAGAGGTTCAAGGTTTTTGAGGTTGAACCGAGGTCGAACCGTTATGACGTCATAATTAATTTAATAATTAATTAAAGCCTAAATATATATATTAAATTTATAAAACTAGCAAAATTGACTAATATATCTATATATGTAGGGAAAATTTAATGATTTCCAAGCATATATTTAATAATAAAATAAGAAAGTTAATAAAATAAAATAATAATCATGAAAACATTAAAATTTATGATTAATTTTTGAAGTAAAGTTGAATATCTTTGAAGGATTTTAATTACAATTTTTTTTATTCCTTGTAAGAGATGGATAATTTAATTAAGTAGAATAAAATTGTGTTAAGTTGTTTTTATAAAAAAAAAAAAAAAAATTGGTAAGGGGTTGGACCGCACGGTTCTTGACCGGTTCGTACGGTCCAACCCCGGTTTTAGGGGTTCACGGAATTGCCACATATGCCCGGTTCTTTATATTTAAAAAACCGGTTTTCATCACGGTTCACGATTTTCACGGTCCGACCTTCCAGTCCAGTCCGGTTCTGAGAACTATGGTTATATCTAGTCTCGAATCCTAAAAATATGATAACATTATTACCTAATTATCGCTTGATCCTCTGAATATTTTACTATAAGAGAATAAGAATCCGTTTCATACTAATTTTGTAAAAGAAAATTCATCAGGGAAAAGCATTTGGACGTACAGAATCCTTGATGTCAATTTTAAGATCTTAGCTTTTTTTTTCTTTTTCTTTTTTTTGCTTTTTAATCCCATTAATTAAGCAATTAATTAAAAGGTGTAATTTTCACAATCTCAATGGTAAGGTGGACAGAATTTGCAATTTGCAACCCCAAAAAAATAAAAGTGAAAAAGAGAGATTCTTTTCATTATACCTTCCTACCTAACCAAAACAATTTATTGGAATTCCACACTCACATAGTCATAAAAGATTGCAACACTTCATCTTTTTGGCAATAAAGCCAAAGTTTTATTTCCACACATTTCTCTTTCTCGCATGAACTCTTGCTAGTCAACAACCCAACAGTTCGGGCATCCTTAAATTTCAACAGTTTATTAGAAAAACAAAAGTGTCAGACTTAGAAAACGAACATGGAAATCAGTCTTTTTTAAAAGCCATGGATGACATGACAAAGTAAGTCAAGCACTCAAATTATATTTTCATTGTTCCCACGCAAGCAATAAATCTCAGTGATCGTGTTCACATAAAAAAGAACAAGGGGCAAAGACAAAGAAACAGCCCTCGTGCATTTTCACAATCTTCATTGAATTCAATTAATGGATTATTAATAGTCAATACTTTGAGTCGAAAGGTATACTCTATTTAGTTCCATTCTAGGTGCCGTAAAGATAGAACCATTAGAAGGTTGAATACGAAATATATTTATGACCTTTCCATGAATGATTTGGATAATATTTGCAAATTATGAGTATTCAAATCAAGTCAAGCTGTGGAATTATATGTAAATCCTATACACGTGTTTTGATTTTTGATCAACCTATTTGACTATCTAATCTAATATTAATAGAAAAACATATTCGGGGCTATTACTTCTAAGACCACAAACTAATCTACAATTTTTGCTACAACTATTCACCTGACTATACACGTTTTTTGATTTTTGATCAACTTATTTGATTGTCTAATATTAATAGAAAAACATATTCGAGACTATTAGTTCTAGGATCACAAACTAATTTACAACTTTTACAATAACTATCCATGTGATAGATTGTTACTAACTACCTGTCATTTTCACATGAACTATTACTCATAGTCAAGCACATAAATAATTGTGAAAAAAATTATAGGTTAGTTTGTGTTCCTAAAATTTTTGCATAATATAGGCATAAGACCAATGACATACAAAATTCCATAAATATCATGATTGGTATACGATACAAATGATTTTAATGATAAAAGTATCACATATATTAAAATAATGTTTACCAATTACAACTTCCCAACTCACCTAATAAAAAAAAAATTGTAAAATTTCCCTTTGACATTGCTGATATATTGTTCTGACCAACATTAAGTGCAGAATGTGAATATATGACTAAGTTCAACTGGCTCTGATTCAATTATGAGTTTATGACGTAAAGATGATATAAACATTACGACATGAACATGATTACTCTTTTTCAATATAGTAGTGCTAGGACACGTAAATTAGAACAACTTTATACCACAACTCGTCATATGGTGAGTTGTAATTGGTAAAAGTATGTCTCTACATGGCCCACCATCATATTTTTTTCTAATCACAACTCGTCACGTGGTGAGTTGCGGTACAAAATTGTTCTAATTTATGTGCCCCTAATCCTATTTTTTTTCCAGTAATAACAATAGTTTGCGATCAAGAATAAATAAATAAATAAAAATCATAAATGATTAGACTATCTCGAAGAATTCTCTTTGGAAGTGAGCTTGTGGGGCCCTTTTTTAGGATAGTCCCCCCTAGACCAAACTCAGCATGAAGTCCTGGGTTGCTAAAAAAAAGCATGGAGTGAATAAGTGTTGAATAGGTGAATTGGGCTCGGGATACCATGCCTTACTTGGGCCGTTATACCGAATCGATCTGTGCACAAGTCACAAAGAACTCCATAAGATAAATATAAGACAAATATAAATAATAAGTACACAATATCTTATGAAAGTCAAGAGAGAACGGTAATGTAAACAAGTGTAAAATACTTCAATGAGTTTTATTTAATTAAGTCAAATATTTGAGTACATTAAGCCCTTTTCAAAAGATACTCCACAAAGCCCATAAGTCTCAAATGTCACAAATTTAGTTAGCCCTTTTTTGGATTCACAAGACTTATGAGATTTGAGCCCTTGGATCAACGTAGCTCCTTGAATATCACCAAAAGACTTTTTACAATGTTTTCTCTCTCTGTGAACTTGACCTAAGTTTTAAAGCTCCTTTGGTACTTTATGAGTTCTTTTCTCTTTATTGTGTATATTTTCTTTCTTCTTTTTTTGCTTCTTAACTTTTTCTTCAAATGGCTGCCTTCTTCTCCTTTTATATTGGTCTTGTAAGGCTTGAAATTACTATTTGCGCTCCCCTGCCTTGGTATTAGAGTTAGTCTCTTTGATCTAAAACTTGGTGGCTGTTCTTTCCTCTTACTTTGTCTTTTTAGGAACCCATGTCTAAAAGTGTCATGGTTGTTTTTCCCTTCATAGAAGCCATCTTCTTAGGTAAGTCAGATCCTTTTTGAGGTTAATGAGGTAGAACTTATTTTCAAAGCTTTAAAAGTGACACTGAGAAGGTTCTCTTGTCTTGATTGTGGTTTTTCCTGGTTGGGCCTTTTCTTGAAAATAGTATAGATTCTTCTTCAAGATTGATAAACTCGGAAAGTCTTTAAGCACCCTTCCTCTTTTCCCATGTTTTCTCTGGCTGAGATTCCTCGAACTCTTCACATTGAATTTCGAACTTCAAAACCTACTGGGGGCATCATCAATTGTGATGGGCTTTTCCAGGGTTCCCTCCGTTTTCTTGATGGGCTTTTCTTGAGGACCCCTTTCAAGGATCCCCTCTCTTAGGTCATCTGCTTCTCCAACAAGGCTTTTCTTCACTTATTTGCTTTCTTTTGACATTGGGCCTTCTTATCACTCCATCTTTTACTTCCCTTATTGAATTCTTCTTCTTTTTGCAAGAACACCTATTAAGCCATGGGTCCTTTGATTCCTTCAGGCCCATAGTCCGATCCCTCAGACTGGGCTTTCATTGGGATTTTTGGGACCTCAACAAAGCTTAAAGCTTATACACAAAACTTTGATTTATTCTCCTACTCCTTATAATTAATTAATAGAAATATGTTGATTACAAACCCTCCTGCAAATCTTCTCCTGCGTACTAGTGACTAACAGACGCAAGAAATTTCCATTGACAACATAATATATACCAAAGGGAAATTTGCCGTGAAAGCCCCATGATTGACCAAAATTTTACCTTCCTCCGTTTCATTACCATATATTCTTTCTTCTTTTTTCTCATTGCCTTTCTTTTTACGATAAGTAAAATATTTTATTAATAAATTAGAATGCAAATACAGGACCTATATACGCTAGGATTACATCACAACTAAGCTTGGAGATTGCATAGATTTAACCGCACTAATAAATTAGAAACAGCAAACAATTCTGTTGCTGATGTCCACTCAAGTAAAATTTTGAGGAATTGTCGTTTCAGATCTGGAATATCCCATTCACACCCCTAGGTTCTAGCATTTATTTCCCTCCAAATGCACCACTCTCCATATTTCGGTTTTGACAGGCAGTTGAGAACTGAAAAGCTCCCCGAAGTTGTTTACCTCTCATATCTTAAAGATCTGATAACAGTTTTCCCTTTCACATATTTGAAAGATCTCATTTAGTGCTTTTGCCTAATCAAAAATGGAGAACGGACATTAAGCATTCATGAAGTTTTATACAGGGGAAAAGGATGTTTATCGGACAAAAACCAAGATAAAAGTAAATGCATTAAACCATTGGTTCATCCCAATTGCAACATTCTACGTAACCGAAAACCAAGCACCTACCAGAGTTTATACACCTAAAAGTTTCAAAAGAAAAATAACTACGAAAATTTAGTAGCGGTCAATGGAAGATGGGTGCCCAGCCCTGTCAGTGCGGTCATAAGGACCCGGCCTGTTCCTGTAACTTCTTCCCTCATTCCGTGCTGGTCCTCCATTTCCATACCTATTGCCACCCCCTCTTGGGCCACCATCCCTATCATAGGCTCTGTCCTTGCCATAACCATTCTGGGGATAACGATCTGAACCACCATACCTATCACTCGCAATGCGGTCTCCACCAGGCACATACCTGCATGGTAATAAGTCAAAAACCATCCATATCAAGGCTCTAAATATGATAATTAAAATCTAATGGGCATTTGTTCCACTGATGTTCACAATTAGAATATCCAAAACTATTCCAAAAATATATATAAATGGCCACCATCACCATAACAAGGACCATACAAAATGCATAAAGCATTACTTCAGTTACTGTTCTAACTGTTTTAACAATTGTCTTGTCTTAAAACTAGGATACCTGTCACCAACATGGCGATCACGGCTGCCATATTTGTTGTCTCTGCTGTCAAAACGATCCCTATCTCCATAGCGACCTCCATCATAACGGTCATCCATATAGCGATCACGTTCTCCCCCAAAACGATTCCCACGGCCACCAGCCCCTCCAAACCTAGAACGTGAAGAAAATGAACCTCCACCCCCACCGCGGTCACCACCTGTTAAAGTGCAGTCCCTCGCCCAATGACCTGGGCGCCCACACTTGAAACAATCATCTTGCCCAGTAGACCTATCTCCTCCTCCATAGCTTCCCCTGCCACTAGATGAGTAGCCTCCTCCCCTATAGCCATGGTCTAAATCCTCCCCCATTTTGGGTTGGGCCTTATTCACTGAGATAACCCGATCCCCAAGCTCCCGTCCATGCATATCCCTGATTGCATCTTCCATTCCCCGACGATCTGCAAACGTAATGAACCCAAATCCACGCGGGCGGCCTGTATCTCTTTCCAACATGATCTACATAAACAGACCGTAATGAGCTCATGTCAATTTTATGCAATTGATTTTTTAGTGCTGCTTAATGCAATTGATTGATATCAGCTGCATAAAGCAATACTAAAAATTCAGAACAACTATTTAAAGAACACAGTTGCAACAAATGATGAGCAAGTAATCAAGCCAAACATGACCTTGTGTACTACAGCTTAAGCTAAAAAATAATTTACTTAAGAAATGCATATGGACTACCCCCTCCAAAAAAGAACAGGAACTTCATAGCTATAAACCTAAAGCAAACCCTGAAGAAAAGAACTGGCACTTCATATAAGTGACCAAAGTACTACTCATGGGGAGAACCTAAAGCATTTCAGGCAATATCTTTTGTCAGTACTAATCCTTAAAGTTTTCAATTAATCACAAAACTGAGGAAAAGATAATGCCAATTGCCAAGGGATTGATGATTATATAAAAGAAATGGATTTGAGAATACCAACCTCAAATACAACTGGTACAATATATAAAAGGGCACCATGTAGAAGTATTAACACCAACTTTTAAAAGAAAGAAAAGGGCATTAAGATACAAACTTATAAGGTAAGGCTGCTCAATCTCCAACCCCATACATACATCAAGGTCAAGTCGGTGACCATAAATTCATAATAAGCTAACGGAAAAACTAGAAGACAATACAAACCCATTGAAATTGACCTAATAGCTGATTAGTGGTAAACCATCATGAAGCAAATCCTTTTTCTTTTCTTTTCTGATAATGGTAAACCATCAAGAAGCAATATTCAAAATACTATGAAACGATATGAAATGAAATGCAAATCTATTTCAGATTTCTAAGGGAAACAGAAATAATAAAATTTAGAATTATAATTCATCAACTAAAAATAATAGGAAATAAAGAAGTAAATTCAACAACAAGATCAGCATAAAAATTAGACAAAATGGGAAGAAGCTCAAAACTAAAGCAGATAACTTACTTTTTCTTTGCCATTATGGATAAGGCAATGCAATGTGTTTCATATTGCAAAGAATTCTTAAACAAACCAGAAGAATCTGCCAGATGGTACATGTCTGTCATCTGACAATATATGAGACTCCAACCTCAAATTTTTCACAGAATCTGAGAGACCAGTTGCAGCATAAACTGGTATCTCTCTTAACGCACCATGTGGTCAAGAGGTACATGTAAACACTCTAAAATTGTTACAACATCCCACTTAATCTGGTCAGAAGTCAAAGCATTCTATCGGATACGATGTCCCAATCAAGAAGTCATTATTTTCAACAACAAATATCGGAACAAGAAAACAATGCGGGTACCCATCTACTGGTAACAAAAAGGAATCTCTTCCAGAACCAAACTTTTCGTGGACATCAGGCAGTGCAAATCCCCATAAAACATTTCTTGCAACTATGAGTTTTCCCAAGTACAGCATAAACAATACCTACAATAAGGATATAACCAATTGACAGTCTTCATTTGGGAGACTACGTCCTAGCTTTTTCCATAATTCTGCTACCTTCTTCAGCGGTTCTACCAGGAAAGAAAAATGATTGCAATAATCAGGCAGATACATTGTCAAAAGACAGCACTAACTATACACCTCTTCCAACTGATAACTTGACATGGAACAAATCTAACCCCAGAAAACAGAGCCTACCACTACCATAAAAACTCAGTCGGCATGCCAACAGAAGTACAAGATCTCTGTGCCCTTGGGTAGAATATTGGCGCAGAGTTGGAGGGAATAGATGAAATGATCTGTGATACCAGCTGTGAGTACCCAGACTCCAAACTTAAACAGATTCAGCATCCCAGGCAGTCAAAAGGAGATGCACTACACTCCAAAATTTTTGAATTCAGATAATGAATCCAGTCATCCAACCATTACTACCATGTTATAAAACATCAAGATTTAGTCTAGATGTGAATGCGTTTCAGGCACCTGAGCAGTCCAGCCGAGATCAGTAAACGAGGATGATTGTAATATGTTAAGTCAACTTACAGATAGTCTAAAGCTGCCCAGTACTAAAATGAACATGAGAAGGCAAAACTAAAATTGGTGGTTCAAGGGCTCTTGAAGAGAATGGTATAACTTAAAATGGTTTAGACAGTTAAAACAAAGGTTCAATGGATCCACACAACCCAAGCCAAGCGCAAATGGCAACCATGAATTTGCCAACTAAAACCAGAGACATTAACTTAATTGTAACAGCAAATACATATGTCAAACCAAACAGAACCTCAAGAGAATAAGGCTCAAAAACAGGAACCTTGGACACCATGAGCCCGCTGCACTAGAAGATGGGAGTATCACATTGCCATCAAATATAGTAGCTATGTCAGACAAACTGCAGCATTGTGTATTATGTAACTAAAGTTTCAGAATCATAGAACCATTGCAGATGCAACCTCACTCAAATTATAGTCAATATCAAAGGCGACATATCTCTTTGATTCTCTGACACAGAAATCAAACTGACATGGATCGTCATTGATTTAAATCCATAAACAAGAATAAGGACTCAGTATCCAGCTGAAAAACTTGTGTTCCTCACATAACCTTATATATTCAAGTTTTAGCCTTACTAGTGTAAGGACAGCCAATCAATAAACAAGACGCATCTCCTTTCATTCTGTCTAAAACAAAAAAACAAAATTCTTCAAGCAAATGAATGAAGGTATCACTTGATCAAACAACTATCATTTTACGACCTTCACAACCTCAGCCACAAAATCCAGAAAGAACATCAGTAAGCTCTTCAACAGTACTTCTCATGGTCTGCTAGATCATGTTTGAGTTGATTTGTCGGCCAGTTTTTACTCCAACTTACCCGTTTCAAATTTATGAGATTATCTTATAGATCCCAACCACATTTCCAAACACTGTCTTTCATGTGAGTAGTTCCTCGGTTGACAGTTTTTTTACAACAACCTGCTTAATCTAATCACAAAATGACATTCAGGTTAAGCAACTTGAATGCAAACCACTCTGACCAGAACATCTTTAAAAAGATCCATCTACAAGATCTCAAAAGAATGTGACCACCATTACCCAAAATAATTAATATTACGAAAAGACCGAAGGAATTTTAATCTATTAGAAAAGAAAACAACAATAATATCAAAAATTAATGACAGCCGCTAATAAAAGTAAGGGTAATTTCAGGCATAGGCATATGAATCATGTTTCAATTTAGTGAGAACAGGAATAAACAACCTGACATCTTTTCTTAACTAACTATTCCCTAATCATTCTTCTTAAAAGCATGAACATATAAGGTTCAGAACAAGAATCAACAGAATTTAATTTCCGGCACTCACAAATTTGATGTCCCAATGGAGTTTTTAATTTGAACTTCGAACAAAGTCCATCAATTTCAAAACAAATGCTTCTAAAGATATTTTAAAAACAAATTCAATTTCAAAAATTATTATATGATATAACTTAAATTCTTTGTTGAAAGATGTTTAAACTACTAGAACAGCATGTCCATAACGTAGTTTATTCTTAAAATAGTGCTTTTGCAAGAACGCAACCTAGCTGAATTTCTTCTTGATTTTGCTTAATGCAACAGGACTAATGCCTCAAACTACCTAAAAACAAATGAAACACGAGCGTAATTTCGCAGACAAGATACTTCACTTGTCCAGTCATGGCTGAGAACGACGCGGAGAAACACAATACATATGCATTGGTTCATTCTAATGTGATTTAACCAATATGAAGAATCACAAATCGCTATGTTTTTGTTTTTGTTTTTATTTTTATTTTTTTCCAGGTTTTCACAAGCATACAAGTGTAAAGTAATACATTGTTTTTTCCGTATTTGGCTAATAGAACACCAGATTGAAATTTCAAAACCTAGTTTTCTTTTAATTTCCTTAATTTTCTCGGCAACCAAACAGAGCAGGAACAGAAATGAAATGAAGAGAGAATCTTACCTGACATTCAACAATTTTTCCGAAGCGATCGAAAGCGTGGTGGAGCTGTCGCTCCGTGACGTTCCACGACAAACCTCCAACAAATATTCGGTTCTCTTCCTTCCCAGCCATCACTCTCTCTCACACACACACACACACAATTTTCTGCGCACAAATAAGAAACAGTGAGTGACAATTCAAACAATTTTTTTTTTTTTTTAAACCCTAAGTTCTGTTTGTTTCCTAAGAAAAAATAAGAAAAAGAAAGGGAATAGTGCGTGCCTAGGGTATGAATTTTTGTGGTAGAAAAAAATTAAAAGTGGAAGACTCGCCCTCTGTGTATCGTAATGTAAAGAGACTTTTGGAGTATTTTGGGGTTTTTGAATATGAAACCCTAGACTATACGGAGAGGACGTAGTAGATTGAGTTCCGCTGTTTTCGTTGTACCTTTGAAATTTTCACTTGATTTTTGGTGATTTGGCAATTTTTAAGGTACAACCGGTGGAAAATAGAGCCACAGGAATTGCAGTCTTTCCAGTTAGCTAGGTCCGTTTGTAGAGAAGGTCGGAGGTATTAGTGGGTTTAATTGCTTTTTGGGTTCTTCATCGGCCCAATTTAGTTCCTCAATAGGTTGGGCCTTTTTTTGGGCATTCTTTATTTTATTGGGTACTGAAATAATATGGACTGGATAAAAATTTAGCTAAAATATCTTCAATGCATTAGATTTTCCTATTAAATAATTTAAATTCGAAAACTTTTTTTTTTTTTTTTTTTTGAAAAAGGAAACCAAGTTATATTGACCAATAAAATACGTAGTATCTAAGGTACAGTATCTGAGAGATTGTATGTGGACCTTCTAGCATGGTGTGTAGCGATTTCTACATGAATGGACATAAAGTAGGATGTTTACTTTGCTTCGAGGGGGCTAAATGTTATTGCTTGTCCAACTTTGTAGGTGATGGACAAGCATCACTAGTCGGACGATTGACTGAGGTGTCAGACACCTCATGTGGCTAATGGTGTTTATGAAATTTAATCCTTAAAATTTTCTTAAAATTTCTAACTTTATTTTATTTAAATATATTTTTCTCTCTCTCAAAATAAATAACAATAATTTTTTTTTTCTATCTTCCATCTGCGCCTTTCACAGCATTACCACCACACCATAGAGGCACACAAAGGTCAAACTAGCATTTGCTCCCAAAGCCCAAACCCAACTTGAAAACCAAACCAACTAGGTTTCTTATTAAACCCAAACCCGTAAAGTCCACACCCATCAAACCTAACCTTTTAAACCTAAAACCATAACCTTATCTATCTAAGCCTATATCCCAAACCCAAAATTTTAAACCCAAACCCATATCCCATACTTCATTATCCCACTTGCCCCTAGGGCAGTAAATGAATCAAACCGTTCATAGACATCTTGGATTTGACTTGATAAAAAAAGCTCATTAATATTTATTTGTTTATAAACAAGCAAAATTTAAGCTTTAGTTTTATGCTTGTTTAATAAACAAGCCAAGTTTGAGTAAAAAAAAAAAAATTGTTTATGAACAAGCTCGTAAACATTAAAGCTTGATACAAAACAAGTTGAACTTAAACTTATTTATGGGTTTGATAATAAGATTGATATGAGTTTGACTAATAAACTCATATCTTTCTAAGATTTTAATTAAGTTGAGACTACTCATCCAAACAAAACGAGTTAAGTAATAAGCTTGATATGAGCTTGATAATATACTTGTGTTGGATCTCAAGCTCGAAGCATGATATTGAGTTCAAGCTTGGCTTGACTAATATCAAGCCAAGCCTATACTTTATAACAAGCTCAAACTTGAACATTATTTGTAAGTTTGATTCAAGCTCAAGCCATGCCTAAGCATTCTATCTTTGTTGTCGACCTGAGCTTGAACATTTATTACTTAACAAAGCTCAGGTCGTTTACGGCCTAACTCATCACACCTCTATCACAACAAAAGTCACAAATTAAAATTAAACCCTCCATTTGGTTGATCTGTCAATGTTTAAGGGTATATTTGGTAGACTGTAATAAGCATTATAATGTAATAGTTATTCCAATAGTTTAGCTATTCAGTAGTTTGGTTATATTTTTATTACAGAGAATAGTCATTCCTTATGGATAACTATTCTTTAAAATAATGAATAATTATTCATCTCTAATAGGGTTGTAATAGTTATTCCTTAGTAGGTGTATTAATTTCTAAAGTTAATATATTTCAAAACAAACAAACTTTTCATGTGCACAATAACAATTATGAAAATAAAAACTCTTAAAAAACAACTAATATCTTTTTCAAATTTTAAAAATATTATTTTTATGATATATAATTATATGAGTAAGATATTTCCTAAAATATATCTTAATTTTAATTTAAAATACTTTTATTCTATTGTCTCTAGGGTTCTATGATTGTGTTGTCACAAAACAAATGAATAGTAATAAGTAATCTCATCACACGCGCTTAGCGCATGTGATTAGGTTTTTTTTTTTTTTTTTTAGTGTCATGATTCTTCTTCATTCCAATTTAAGATTTACACATTTGCTCATTAATATTACACATTTAAAATTTATTAGTGGATAAATCAATTTGTAAATCAACTAAAGAATGGTCATATATTTTTAGGCAATGTTTTAGTGGGAGTTAAAATTGTATTTTTACTAGATTATCCTTTAATTTTGTCTATACTTAAATATAGGGCTGTAGGGCCATTTTTTTAACCCAAAAAAATGAGGATCCCAAACAGAAAAACTCCTTAAATAGTAGTATTTCCTTAAGATAGTATAGATAATTACATTACAGCATCTTGTATTCCTTATAATACCTATTCATATTCCTATTACTATCTAATTACCGTTACTCATTTTGATTTTGATTGAATTCCTATTCCTATTTATATCTAATTACAGTTACTCATTTTCTATACTACTATTTAAGGGGGCATCTCCTGTTTGGACAAAAAAAAAATTGGTTCCAAAATACCCCTATATGTAGATAAAATTAGAGGACAATCCAGTAAAATTACATTTCTAACTTCTAAATAACCCACTACAGAATAATTTCACATCCACTAAACCACTACTAAAATTCAAATTTGCTACAATCACTCGTATTAAAATATGGCAATCAACTATCTTCTTCTTTTCTTTATTTTAAAAAATCTTTTTGCAAGATCTCTTTTTTTTTTTTCCCTCCTTCACTATAAGTTGGTTTTTAAACTGATAACAGAGTCAGAGAAACTGAGAAGAAAGTGAGCTTGTAATTGTTCTCTGAAGCTTTAAAAAAGAAAAACAAAAAAAGAAATGGTACAAGTTCTTCTTCAGTCATCACCACTACTCCTCCAATGTTGTTCCTCTTCTTCTCCTCCCATTCCTAGGTAATCATCTAACAATTTTCACTTTAAAAACTTGCAATTTTCATGCACCAAACTTATCTTCTTCCTGCTTTATTTGTTATTTTTATCCTTATCTTTTTTGGGTTGTTTTTATTTTTATGTGTTTTGTTCATGTAAGAGAGAAGAGATTATGAAATTGGATATGAGGAAATTAGAGAAACAGAGAGAATTTGTGAAAATAAATCAAATTTGATTAGGAATGGTGCAATGTGAAATGGGTAGACATCTTTTTTTGTGAATTTGTTTTAGTAAATGTGGGAAAATGTTTTGGGTATTGATGATCAATGCGTATGGACTATGTTTCAATGCTGTTTTGTTTTTTCTTTTTTCCAGTCTCAATTTTTAGGAATTTTTGTGTGGAAACAGTTAATAACGGCTGGTGGGTTTTCTGATTTTTATGTAAGTGGAATAGGTTGAAGGTAGTTTAGAATTTGGTGGACTAGATTTTGATATCCGGGTAGGACTAGGACAGACAAGTCAAGTGTGATTGATATTTGGAGTGCACCATCTATGAGGCACTGAAAGGTGTGAAGTTTTCACATAAATTTTGGGTGTACTCTATGCTTTTAGTTGGGCTTTGGAGAATTCAAGCCACACGAAAAAACCAAAACCTATAAAGCAGAGAAAAAGCCACACGAAGAGGTAAAGACTTATTCCTAGAGAGTTCTCTTTTAGTTCAGGTTTGATTATTATTGGTTCTAACTTTCAATTTTCATATTTGTTTGATTATTATTGGTTTTAAGTTTCAATTCATAGTTTCAACTGATTTTGGGATATTTCATATTTGCTTTGTGTTTTTGCTTTGCATTTTTTTTTTTTTTTTTTGATAAGTAATAAGACTTTTATTCAACAAGAAAAACGCAAACAGCCATTACAAGTGTTCATGATGGTGAACACAAAAGACAGCAAACAAAAACAACTAAAAACAGAAAAAGAGAAACAACTTAAGTGGCACTACTAAGGGTAGAAAAGAACTCCAAAGCAGAAGAACAGTTTGAATAACCCCAACACTTAGCCCATTCAAAAAGAGTATTTCGGCTGAGCTCTTGTAACTGATCAAATGTTCTCTCCAGATTCTCAAAAGAGCGCCGGTTTCTTTCTAACCAAACAACCCACATCAAACAACCAGGAACCATATTCCATACGTTCGAATCATATTTTCCCAACCAGTTACTCCAACAAGACACCAAACTCACCACAAAACCTGGCATGACCCATTGAATCCCAAAAGCTTGTAACATTTGCACCCACAAAGCATAAGCTACCGGACAGTGAATGAGAAGATGATCCACAGATTCCGCAGAACAGCAGCACATACAACATCTATTCGCCAAAGGGAGGCCCCGGATATTATTCAAGGTAAGGATCCGGCCATGTGCTGCGGTCCACAAGAAGAAAGCCACCCTCTTAGGCACCTTGACTTTCCAAATCCCCTTCCAAGGGAAGTAAGAAGGAGTTGTACCCCTGATCTTATGATAAAATGACCGAGTATCAAACTTACCATTCCTATTAAGGCACCAATGAGGTCTATCCCACCCAAAACCTCGTGAGATCCAAGACTGAATGAGTTCTAGGAAAGAGAATGCAGCCTCAAATTCCCTCTCATGAAAATTCCTAAAAAATCTCACATTCCAACATCTACTACTCCCATCCTCCTGATGCTCCAACAAGTCAGAAATATAGGCTTCCTTGTCACTAGAACACGCAAATAACTGAGGATAAAGCATTTTAAGAGAGAAATCCCCAACCCGCCTATCATGCCAAAAACGAATACGGGAACTATCACCCACCACAAAAGCTAAGTGTTTGTAGAACCTCTCCCAACCAACATTATAAAAAAAGTCATTATTTGGCTGCTTCCCAAAAACATTCATAAGCTGCTGCTTCCGGGATGTAGTTTTCTGGTTATTAGTTTTTTTGACTGTATTTTAGAAGTTATTTCTTTTTCTATTTCTCTCAGGCTAGGTGTTTGCTATGCTAGGGGTCATACTTTCTATACATTTTTCTTTGTTTGATATTCAATATATTCTATCTTTTCTCTATAAAAAAAAGTCCTTATTCATTTATTTATATTTGAGTTAGAGAATGAATTGGAATCATACACTTTGCACCAACATGTTTACATTTATAAAGTTTGCTCTTTTTAAAAAAATAAAAATAAAAATAAAATATTTGGTTTATTCAAAGTAATAATAACCTTATATTTAACTATTACTCATCTCTCTCTCAGGTTGATGTAGGCATAACAGGGCATATTGGAATGAAATATTAGATAAGTGACTTTATAAGAATTATTGTATGATTCAAACCTCACATGAAGTAATTGTTATCTAAGAAATTATTGTAAAAAATAAATTTCATCACTCCTAAAGTTTTTTTTTTTTTTTTTTGTTTATAATTAAAAATATAATAATTTCAAATTATAATAAATATTCGTCTCTCTAAGTACACGCATGAGTACGTGCATGGTCAGAGACTTATGTTTTTGACTGAGTTCCTATAGTATTCCTGAATAATTAACGTTCCTGTTGAAATCCACTGATATAAGTATGGGAGTGATGCAGAGGAACAAAAATGGCGCGGTATTTGGCGGGCGGAGCATTGCGTATGCGCAGGCTTCAGAAATCCTCTCTTTCTTCTTCTTCCTTCTATCTCGCTCGCTCCATCTTCAATCCCCTATCTTCTCCTCCTCCTCCTACTACTACTGCCTTTTACCAAATCCCAAACCCTAATCCTAATTATTCCAACACCTTCACTCCCACATCTGAAATTTTCAAGTTCGGTCGGGATTTTCGATCCTTTGCCCACATTTCAACAAGCAGCGTCGAGGAAAAGAACAATGATGATGGTGAGGTGGCGGTGTATTCTTCTTCTTGGGTTGACTTGTATTTGCCGAAACATGTTCAACCTTATGCTCGTCTCGCTCGCCTCGATAAGCCCATTGGGACTTGGCTCCTTGCTTGGCCTTTTATGTGGTAAGTAACCACCAAAAAAAAAAAAAATGCTTGATTGCTTTCAATTCAATGAATTGGATAACTATGCAATTCATTTCATGTGTAATTGGTTCGGTTCAGGTCGATTAGCTTGGCGGCAATTCCGGGACATTTGCCTGATTTTAAGATGATGTTGCTGTTTGGTTATGGATCTTTGCTTCTCAGGGGTGCTGGATGTACCGTAAATGACATCATCGACCGCGACATTGATACAAAGGTAGTATCATACGATGCAATTTTTTTTTTTCATTTTTATCATAAATAGTTGTTAATTTCATTTAGTTTTAAAGTTAAAATTGCAGCATCAGACACTCCCATCCGTGCAACTGTTCTTTATCTTTATATGATTGATAACAAAATGAAACCTAAGGATATTTTGATCTGAATCTCTATAGATCATTCTTCCTTCTACTAGAGCATTTTTATAAAAGAACTCTCTGTAATGCAGGTGGAACGTACAAAGTCGCGACCAGTTGCAAGTGGTCTTTTGTCACCATTTCAAGGGCTTTGTTTTCTTGGGTTTCAGTTGCTTTTGGGTCTTGGGATTCTCCTTCAATTGAATGATTATAGGTTAGTGTTGTTTTAATCTGCCTTACTTGAGTTACTCTGATGAATCACCAACTTTTGCGACATCTGTGACTATTTTGTTTTCTGAATTGAGAGCTATCAAGTCATCATTTGAGCAGGATCCCACAAAAACAATCAGTGGGATTTGTTGCTTCATTTCAACAAATGTTCCTAAAAATGAGTTTATATTTTTACCTTTTGGACTTATTTCTGTAGAGCGAAAATTGATAGCATGGTTAGGCAACAAATATGCATAAAACTACCACTGCAATTAATGTAATCTTACGTCTTATTCACCATCGATATAAAGTTTTTGGCAAATCGATGAATATTTTGTCAAATTCAAAAGTTAGAACAAGATTCAACTTGGTTTACTAAGCATGTACAACCCGCCATGCGAACTTTTAGCTTGCTTGCATGTAAATACATTCTTTTTTGTTTTGATAATGCACGTAAATACAACATTAAATTTCTATTTCAACAATCTAATGTAGTTTTCTGACCATGTGAGCCATTAGTGTTCAGCACCATATGGGAGATAGGTTTGCACTACTAGAATTATACTTTGTTTTGATAAGTTATAAATTTATTCAAAAGAGGAGATTGTTCAAATATATTGTGTGTACCAAACCACTCCCAAAAATTTACAATCTCAGATTCAATAAATCTAAGAATTCTAAAACAGAACATAGTTGAATGCACACTCCACAGTGTGTTCAATGGTGAACTATCAAATTCCAGAAAAGGGTGTTCTCGTTGCGTTTTGTGAAGGAAGAGAGCATTGATGCAATTTTAAAGCTTAAGCACTTTGTGAAATAAATCAAAATCATTGCAATGATAATTTACTCTGACCATTGATCTGGGTGGAAGCTAGCAATGAGTTTAACAGCTTTCCAAACTGAATGATTTCAAGTTTGTTTTCAAGGTCTTAATTCTACTTTTTTACTCTCTTTGTGAAACCTAGTTAAACAATGCTGCAAAGGGACAACAGTTTTGTTGTGTAATTTGTGAATTTTCTTCTTGTTCTCATTTTTCTTTTGCAAATTTTCTTTGTAAATCTAATCAAATTAATGTGGCTCATCTATTTCTACCAGCCGCATTTTGGGGGCTTCATCCTTGTTGCTAGTCTTCTCCTATCCTCTTATGAAGAGGTTTACATTTTGGGTAATGATGTTTACATGTCTGTTTCTGCTAACATGTGCAAGTATAACTTTGTTTCTTTCTTTCATTTGATGATCAATTTCATGAAGTTTAACTAATATTCTGATTAAGTACAACTTTGTCACTGCAGCCTCAAGCCTATCTAGGTTTGACCTTTAACTGGGGTGCTCTGTTAGGCTGGGCTGCGGTTAAAGGAAGTCTGGATCCAGCTATAGTGCTCCCATTGTACATTTCTGGAGTATTTTGGACTCTTGTGTATGATACAATATATGCACATCAGGTACTATTATATATCTTTTCGAGGTTGTAATCTCATTTCCTTTTGCCTCATTCTCTCCAATTGCTCCATGTAACTGTATTGACTTGTAGGAGCCATTTAGAACAAGATTTCTTAGGACAAAGTCTTTTCTCATGGTTTTTGTCAGTTGTATTTTATATTACTTTATTTTTTGCTCTTTTCTTTGACAGATAAATTGGTATCTTGGTGTTCCCTTAATCTCATCTAGGCTGAAGAAAGTGGACTATTTTAGTTTGCATATTTGCATAAGAGCCATTATTATTTTGATTTCATCTAGCATTCAGCACTTCCATATTTTTTATTATTATGAAGTAGACAGTTTTTATGTATTGTTTTAAGGGGGTTCCATTGTTAGTTTTTGGTTAATGCATATGCACCTTTTTTGTTGCTCTGGTTGTATCTACTATACATCCTCAGCTAATAATACTTTTAGTTATATAACCTTTAAACATTAAAAAGAGAAAGGCATTGAAAAACTAGATTCTTTTTTTTAGTTTTGAAAAAACTTGTTTGAATTTTAAATTTTTGGTTAAATAACGAATTTGGTCCTCCCAACTATAGGGTAAGGTTCAATTTGATCCCTCAACCATTGATTGTTTCAAATTAGTCTCTCAGCTATTAATTGTGCCAATTTAATCCTCAAACTTTCAAAACTAAGTCAATTTCATCCTTGATTTTACTATCCTTTAAAATTTTAATGAATATAGTTAATGTGAAAAATGGAGCACAAGTTAAAAGTTTATTATAGAAAGTGTAAAAATTTTGAACTCCAATCAATTTCAACTATTATTTCATTAAAATTTAAACAGATAGGAGATCCAAGGATGAAATTGACTTGATTTTGAAAGTTGAGGGACTAAATTGAAAGAATTAATAGTTGAGGGACCAGATTTCTATTTACCCAATAGTTGGAGGACCTAATTAATTATTAAATCTAAATTTTTTATTCATTGTTTTTTATCTTATGGTGTAATTTATTGGTAAGAAGAAACTTAATCTGTTGTGGCTTTCTTGATCAGAAATAATTATAATTTAAGGGTTTGTGGTTTCCAAGATCTGCTGGGTTGAGTAATAGCACTTCTCCATACTATCTAATAAATAATGCTGTTAACATGCATTCAGGATAAAGAAGATGATTTGAAAGTGGGTGTTAAATCTACAGCTTTGAGACTTGGGGATTCGACTAAGGAGTGGATTACTGGGTTTGGAATAGCATCCATCAGTAGTCTTTCCCTCTGTGGATATAATGCTGGGATTGGTATGTGCTCTATATTCTGTACCTGCAACTCTGTGTTAACAATTGGGCTTATAATGGATTTAATTTTGGGATTGGTATTTCTATTTTTCTGTATTTGCAATTTCCTCTTAAAAGTACTTGGCTTATAGTCTTTTTTATTTTGGGGAAAAAATTGTGGAGCAGGGTGGCCATATTATGCATTTCTGACAGCTGCATCTGGACAATTAGCTTGGCAGATATGGACGGTTGACCTATCATCACGTGCTGATTGCAATAGGAAGTGCGTAATTTTATTTTAAGACAATTTACTTATAAAAATAATTAATAATGAGTCTCAATTTAGTTTGTTTTAAGAAGTTCTCTTTCTTCTTTGTTGATCTTTGACCAGCTCATCTTTTTTATTGAATTGTCTTTGCTTGTTTTCAGATTTGTTTCCAACAAGTGGTTTGGTGCTATTATTTTCAGTGGGATCTTATTTGGAAGAATTTCATTATAGTGGTATGGTTTCCTTTTCTATAAAAGATGATACCTGATATAAACTTCAAATCTAAGTATTCCCTGCTCATGTCACCTTGATTACATGATGATCCCATTGATAAATATCCCATTTGGGCATTACTTGTGTATGCATCTCTGTTTTTTTTTTTTTTTTTTTAGCCTCATCCTGCATAAAACAGCACGGATGTTTGAATATGTTAAATTTCAAATGATTCACAGGGACACTGTAAATTGGATTTGCAGGGAATGAAGGCTTCCAAATTGAATAAATGGTTGAACAGTTTAAGTTCATTTAAAACAATAGTAAGCTGCTCTCTCTCTCTCTCCAAGACACACGTGTGCACACACACATACATGAATATACACTGAATTGATAGACTTGAATAGGTGTTCGTGGGTCAGTTTAGGTTGGTCACATATTGACCCGCTACTGACCGACGGGTATGGTGAAACCACCCACCCAATGGGATCATTGGGTTGGGTTGCATGTTAGAAAAAACCAATCTTGATTCTTGTTTGGATGGTGTTCAGAATTATCTTCCATTGAAATGCATGGTTTAGGTGGACTTTTTAGTACAAAATTACTTGAGGTTTAAACCAGACCGGATGGTTCAACTGGGAACTAGGCCCTAAACCGGTCTGGTAAAAACCAGGAACCGATCCCTTTTCAGGTTCTTTGACCATTCTTGTATTTAAAACCATGGTTTTTTTGTTTGTTTTGTTTTTGGGATGAGATTTCAAAGTAGTCAGTTTACAAGAAATTTGAAAATTCTAAACATTGTCGAATATTTGGACCATTTAGCTATATCAAAGATGGAAGACAGAGCTGCAACATGCCTTCTGTTAGTCCAAGTGATTGGCTCTGAGTCCATTATATTTCAGATTTATTATTGATTATTATTTTTATTTGAATCAGCTGTGGGCTGCTTTTTCAGACATTTGGTGTTGATGATAAATGGTCGGGGGATGGATCTTTGGGAAAGTTTGGCAGAAAATTGAGAGAGAGAATAGGAGTGGTATGTATGTAAAGCCCAATTGCTTTTAATTAGGAATTGGGGGAGATTCTAAAGTGGACTTTTTAAAAATCCAGCTTTGGAAATTTTGTGGTCATTGTAAAATTATATTTTAGAGAGTTGTATGGAATCTATGGATACTGTTGTAAGATTCATTTTAAAATTTTTTTTTTTTTTTAGAGAGCTGTATGTGTATTGCTGTAAGATTCATTTTTATGGATACTGTATTTTTTTTTTTTTTTTTTTAGAGAGCTGTATGGATACTGATGTAAGATTCATTTTTATGGAGAAATGTAGATGGGATGAAATGGTATACTTTTAACATTATTTTTTCTAATATATGGTTAAAAGTAATGTGACTTGCCTTTAGGAGGGTTATCCCAATTCAACAAGCCGGAATTTAAAAAGTGCACATGTTTAGATTGTATCACTATGATTATAAAAAAATAAAAAGACTATCACGAATGCGGTAGAAGTTGTTAAGGGCACACAATTATGTGAGGCACATTTGGTAGTCATCTCTTTTCTTCAAAGGTCACATTCCAATAAATTGCGGAAATTTTATCACCGGATTGAAGCTTGTGGACTAGCAATGCTAGAGCCGGCTCTATTTCTCTGGTGCAAGAAATTAACGTGAAAATGCAATTAGCCGGTATTCGATTTTAGATTTCCATAATAAACGTGTCCATCTATTTGTTGGTTATGGGTATAAATACGGTTCATTGGATGGGGATTCGATTGATGACATCTAAAGGTTCCTTCTGGAGATTATATAATCAAATAACATTTTTCTAGCTTTGCGTATTCTAGATTCTAGTCTGTGCTTAACATGTTTGAGCCGAAAATTTCTATCATCCAGTTCCAAAGTCTGGAAAATCTCTCCCCCCTCTTTTTGTTAGGGGAAGTGACCCAAATCTAATATTGTTTTTAATGGAGCTTAAATAGTCCCATTCATTATAAATGTATTTTTATGAAAAATTTCACCCCTATCTATTAAGAAGATTCAGAAAGTTAGTTATTATTTTTTTAACTTCCAAAAATACCCCTAATTTAATTAACTTATCCTTATTTTTAAAAACAAAAACGAGGTTAAAATTATAAATTGACAAAAATTAAAAACAAAAAATCTACTCATGTCTATAAAACTACCCCATGTTCTATAAAACTTCCCACTACCCCATCTAGATAACCAAAACTACCTCATGTTCCTAAAAAAAAAAAAACTACCCCAAGTTCCTATTTAAAAAAAAAAAAAAAAAAAAGACTATAAAAAAGAGTCTCATTACACGTACGAAGCGTATGTGATTAGGCTAATCTGTATATATTAAGAGGATTCAGAAAGTTAGTTATTGCTTTTTTTCCTGTCAAAAATACCCCTAACTTAATTAATCAACAACTTAAAAATATGGTTGAAATAGTAAATTGGCAAAAAAAAGTTAGTTATTGCTTTTTTTATTGTCAAAAATACCCCTGCCTAAAACTTAAAAATGAGGTTAAAATAGTAAATTGACAAAAATAATAAATTCTTACTTCTACGTTGAAATGTCTTCCTGCTTTTAATAAACTCCTACATTTACGTTAATTTAAATTCCTACTTCTACTCTCTAACTCTCTACAAAATATGATCACTTTTTTGTTAGTTTTAAAACTCCTTTAATCTACAAAACTCACCCCACGTATTCATTTTTTTTTTTTGGTGATTTGAAAAAGTAGAAATCCCAAATTATAATAAATGCAAATTATTAATATTTATTCAAAAAATAGAAGAGCCTCTGAGCACGCGCATGCTAAGAGGCTAGTATGTTTTAATGGTCTGTCTTATTCTGATAATTATATGTTGTTTTGTTATTTTTTCTCTTTTAACATCTTATTTTTTAACATATCTAAATAAAGTGGAGCAGTATTTATTCCCCTTCCTTGGAAAGAAGGGTAAAGGAAAGATATGCTTATGAATCACCCATTTCACTGGGTCAAAAAAAAAAAAAAAAAGACACAATGCAGGGTAAAAAGCGCATTTCATATTTGGGAAATGAATACAAATTGCATTACATATTTGACAGTTAAATAATTACATGGTATGAGATTCATGGTATTAGATACATAATTTTCATGTGTACGTGAAATGACACACTAGTCAACCAATGATTGAATGTGTTACAATTGGAGACATGGTCATATTATTCTGGCAAAAGGGGCAGCCTAGTAACACTTGTACCTCTGCCACTGCGAGTTAATGGCGTAGAATCTGCTTCTTTTCGTAAACTTGAATGAGATTTAGGGGATTTGGGTAAATTTTTCTTGCTTAACCTTTGAGGGAGAATCTGCAGCCTTGGATTAAGGTCGGTACCTGAGTTCTCAGCAGCCAACTGATAGCTTTCCACAAGCTCAAGCTGCCGGGCAATAATTTCAGAGCGTCTAGGAAGAAGCTCCACTGGTTCTCCACCAGGAATCACAATATACTCAATTGCAAGTCGAACCTCCTGTCAGAAAAGAATGAAAGAGTACTAACAATTAAACATTTGCAAGCTATTACAATTTACACATGGTAAGATTACTTTAAAAGTTAAAAGTGGAATTGTTGTTTTTAGTGACCGTGTAACTGAAGAGTGTATCTCATGTATTGGATATATACATCTTCACTCTAAGATTATGTATTTTGACCAACAAACAGTTACTCCATTAAGACTTTAAAAGGATCAGCTAAATTGAAACATTTCTGAACAGATGAAAACCGAAATGGAAAATATGCAATGAGAAAGGATTTGCACCTCCAATGCATCAATCTCTTCTAGGGATGGTTTTCTTTTTGGGGCATCATCTTCAATTTCAATGTCAAACAAATTATTGAATGGTTGCTTTGATACTGAGGAAAATGATTCCATTTCAAAGATCATGCGAACTGCCTTGACCATTTGTGCCATGGTATTTGACTGCAACAACAAATGTTAAATTATCTGCTAGGTGGAACTTTAATCTAATTTATTGGCAAAATAGATAAAGCAAAAAGAGTTACCTTGATAACAAATACAGGCAACTGATGGAATTTTGCTATACCACGGATCCATGGGTTCTGCTTCATTTCAGAACTGGATACCAAAATTGCATCTGCGGTTCCAATGTCATCAGTTACATCTATTTCATCCTCAAGCCCCATTACTGTTGCTACTTGTAGAAGATCAGCATCAAGGATCTGAAGACATCCATACCAACCAAAAATAAAATGTGAAGTTTCATAACAAGTCTTCTGCCTCAGATAGTTTTTCAAGTATAAAAAATTATGCAGCTTCAAAATGGCTTTATGACATCTTAAGTCCCAAATGATATCAAACATTTTTACTAAGCATAGGCAGCTTCTGAAACAAGGAATAAACCAATAACTTCTAAATTGGGAATTATTTTTACAACAATCTCATCTTCAATGAATGTAGATTCAATATTCCTCCGTGTATTATTGACTGAAATTTATAGTGGGAGAACCAGGAGAAAAATGAATGCAGATGTAAACTTGAGGAATTTACCTTGTAAGTGTAGACACACACTGGTGAGCTCCGCTTCTTCACATATATACTAGTGCTCTGTTTTTTAGACCAACTGGGTGGATGACCCACTTCTTCCTCATCAGACTCTATGTCAGAACTTACATCTTTACCATCATTCATATTCGATTCTTCTATATGGCTTTTTTCAGGTAAAAGAGTAAACTTCAGAGAATCATTATCATCAGCATCCATGTGACGGATTTCGAAGAGAGGAGATTTTCCTATCACCCAATAAAAATTCAACTTCAGATTAACTGTTGGCCTAAAAACTCCAACCCTCATACAAGTATGTGAACATTATATTACATAAGAATCAATTCAAATATTCCATAGAAAAAGCACAATACCTGCTAAGATGGCATCTACTGTGGCATCCAATCTGTGATGAACACGACACTCAGTTTTAGATATCATCTCAACAGCACATGTAAATGTTGGAGGCCCCTGCCTTTCAAGAATTGTCTTCTGCACTTTCCTCTTCCTCGCTTCCTCATCTCCAAGAGTTACACTCTGTGTTTAGATGAAGAACTAGTTGGTAGATTCCCACACAAAGTAAATTGTGGCAGAAATTTCTTATTTTATGGATTTTCATTCAGATATGATATCACAGTCTGGATCAACTTGCACTTTATGAGATTAACAGACGGGTTAACCTTACTAATTATAAATCCATATGAATGAAAGTAGATTAAAACAAAAGGAATCACTTTGCACCTCTATGCCACCAACAAGGATCTGCAGAGAGGGGTTTTTTATAATGTTGTCTATAGTCATTCCATGTGCTGTTCCAACTAGTTGGACTCCTCTTTGAGCAATAGTACTGGCTGCCAGTGCTTCAAGCTCAGTTCCAATTTCATCAATTATAATGGTTTGAGGCATATGATTTTCAACTGCTTCAATCATAACCTGCATAGAAGCCAACCAAGAAAATAACATCACTGAAAAGGAGAACTTGTCAAAGCTACATTTGGAAAACACACAAACCATACGATTGAGTTCAAAGCTTACATTATGCTGCATATGAACATTAGGAACTTGCATCCTTCTTGCACGACCTATTCCTGCATGAGGAACATCTCCATCACCTCCAATCTCATTAGATGTGTCCACAATAACAACACGCTTCCTGTGTTCATCTGCCAACATTCTAGCAATTTCTCTGCACAAGCAAAGTGTCTTCAGATATTAAACAAGTGTATTCTTGATGCTTGTAGCCACAATAAAAGAAACGTGATAGAATAAAGCGTCAATTTCAAATGCTCATTAAAGTTTTAATTCATCCTTTTTGTGTTCTTCTTCCAATGGAAGAACTTGAACACTACATAATAGAGATCATTATCATGAAAAAGTATGCACCAACTAATTATAACAGGATATGAAGAAACACAATGATGGCAAGCCAATGACAGGAAATTAGTCTTCAAAAGTATTAAAAGAACAAAATGTAAACAAACAAAAAAAAAAAAAGCACTCTAGTAGACAACAAGCATAAACATGGACAGGATATAGAGTGCATTGTTGGTTAGGATGAAAAATGGATCAACCGAAATTGCACACAAAAATTTTGAAATTAAAAATCAATTCTTTAAACAGTTACCAAAATGACCATCAACTCAATAGCTTCATTTTACACACATCAGAAATGTAAGTACCTGATCAAGGTTGTCTTGCCGACCCCAGGAGGCCCTATGACTAAGATGGAACCTCCCCCCCCAACTAAGTCACGTATTATCCCGGCACTTCCGGATACAGCACGACCAACCCGGCAAGTGAGGCCAATGATTTGCATTTTCCGATTCCGAATAGCACTTATACGGTGTAAAGAATTATTAATACCCGAACGGTTGTCATCCGAAAAATCACCAACCTAATAGAATCAAGTAACTTTACATTAAACTCTCTAAACATCCACCTCCCCACAAATATCCTAAGTAATAAAGCATACTCATGTAATCTGAATAATAATTTATTATAAGAAGCTATTCATCAATAATCAGCACAACCAATCACATAAGGGAAATACCAAAGGTACTATAAAATTTATATATGAGTCATGCTAACGGGTGACTTAGGGCAGTTGTTAATAAACCATATTAAAAAAGTTTTTGATCCAACTTTTAAGGGAAATATAAAAAACTGTCAAAAAAATCAATTGCTTTTTTTATTTTCCAATAAAAAGTTTCTAAAAATAATTTCTAAACTAATGGCTTAGGGCATTTGTTTTTTTTTTCTTTTTTATATATATAATCTGATATGTCAAAATGTAGGTGATTAATGCCACATCAATAAAATAATAAATAAATCTTTTATCTTTTAATTACTACTTTTCTTGATTTGTTTTTAGAAGCTGACCCATCACCTTTTAGAGCTTGTAATAAAATTTGTAGTAAACCTCATCACCCATCACACAAAATTTGACCATTCAATTAAATATAACATAAAAAGTGCTCTAAGCATATATTAGAGCATTCACATCAGTCTCATCAATTTAATATTTCAGCAAAAATTTATCTAAACTCAACCAAAACAATCGTGCACTAGCCTCCCTAAATTAACTAAAGTTTCTAAAGAAGATAGTCTCATCACTACATGTAGTGAGCCTCGCTACATTAAATTTTAATGTTGATAAAATATTGAGGCATGTGTATGAAAATAATAGATAGCTAACTAGCCAAAATAGAGTTTTTTGGATTAGTTTAGCTAAATATTTGAGAATACTGAAGTGAATGCTCTTAGTAGCTATTAGCTAAGTCACTATCTCTCTAAAAGTCAAAAATGCAGAAGCACCGAATGAAATACGTTACAAATGAAGCATTTTTATTTCCATGCAAGAATTCCAATGAGTTCAAACCTCCAAAAACAATGAAACAATGGAAATGACATTGATCACCTTAGATATCGCGTGCTTTAGATCTTCAAGCTTTACGGGTTGCTCCGAGATGACCCAATCACCCGAAGGAAACCTCGCAAGAGGCTGCCTTCCCAAATCCATAACAACCTCAATAAGCTCCCCAATCTCCTCGTGCTGAAACAGCTCCCTCCTCATCCTCAGAGGCAGCAACTCGAGAAACATCTCGAGCTCCGACAATCGCGACGTCGAGGCCGAATTCGGCGAAATCGACGGCGACCCATTTCCGGGAAAGAAACGATCGGACGGTCTACGGATCTCCGGGGCCGCCGATCTCGACGACGAAGCTATTCCGGGACGCGCGCGACATGTTCGACGAAATGACGAAGAGAGAGCGGAGATGAAGTTTGAGGAGTTCTTGAGGTACGTGAGAGTCGAAGTTGGGATTTGGTTCGCTGAGTGCCATGATGTGTGCAGATCAATCAGCACCAAATGTGAATTCAAAGCTCTCATTCCTTTAAAAAAATTTGTGTAGTTGTTTTTTTTTTCTTTTTTTCTTTTTCTGGTTAGTTTGGATAAAGAGAAGAAGAAACAGTACAGAGAATTTGGATGAAGAGAAGATTCGAAAGGATCTCCTCTGGGATTGTAGGGAAGGCGGGGGCCAACAGAGAGAGATAGGGAAGACAAGTTAACTAACTGTTTAGTTTGGGCAATAATTGGTTGAACGTTGAAGCCTTGAAGCTAAGGAGGTTGAACCACGTGGGGCTGCGAACCACACATGTTTGAAGAGGAAGAGCCGTGTCAGCTACTTCCCTGTTTTGGCGTTTGGCGTATAATTTTCTTCAATTTTTTCAGAAAGAGAAACGCAATTTCCCTTAAATAATCTTCCTCCGTCCTCCCCCAAATTTTTTTTTTTCCCCAATTTTTTAAATTATTTAATTAAAAAAAAATTAAACTCTGGATGCAACTTATAAAAACAGACAGTAAGGAGTTGTTTGGTATATTAACTTAATCATATGTTTTCAGTTTTTAAACAACATTAAACGTATTTTCACACTTTTTCACCCACACATATTTTCAATAAAAACTGAAAACTATTGTTTAAACACACGTATCAAACGGACCCTAAATTCTTTTCTTCTATGTTTGCTTTTTTTTTTTTTTTGGTAATGAAACAAGAAGCTTTATTAATTAATACTAATTAATAACGTAAAAAGCAGGTACATGTCAGGTTGACTATTGATTAGGCTTAATGGGTTTTCCAACCTGAGTCTTAAAGATTCAAGTTCCATGTGCTGGCAGAGCTAAGTTGGAAAAATTATCCACGTGGAACTCGAGTCTTCACTAAAGAAACAACAAACAAAAACCATGAAGAACAAACAACAAACCCATGAAGATTAAACCCAAACAATGAAGAGGAAACAACAATCCCACGAAGGAAAAACCCAAACAGAAACCACGTAGAAGAAATAGCAAACTAGAGAGATCAAACCCAAACAGAAACCACAAATAAGGCAAACCCCACGAACCCAGATCTCCCTAACCCAAACCCCTTTGGCTCAGACTAAACCCAAGTGGCGATGGCGAAGACTCCAAGAGGTGACAACAACTGAACCCAAGCAACAAGAGCTCCAAGCGGCAATGGCAAATGCTCTAGCGAAGGTTTCCTCTAATCCTTTCATTTTATTATCCGGATCTTTGGGTTTGTTGATGTTTCATTGCTTCTCTCTAGGTTTGTTGATGAATGTTGTGCTTTAGGGAACTCAAGTTTTTAAGACTTGAGTTCTACGTGAATAATTTTTCACCTTAGCTCTGCCAGCACATGGAACTCGCAAGTTTCAAAGACTCGAGTTGCTACAATGAACTCGAGTCTAAGAGACTCGAGATGTTAGTTTCCTAAAAAATGTTGCTAACCAACAAAATTGTTTGAAAATTGGTGTTATATGACAAATTTGGCCTAGTAATATAGAGGTTTGGAATTTTTTAGTTGGGTTTAGAAATGGCTTCCATTTAAATTTTTTAATCCATTGAGATTTGGAAATGATTAGATTTTACATGTCTGTGGGAGGCTTCTCCGTAGAACAAGCACAAGAGATAATTGTTGAATATTAATCCAACCTAGTCATATAATTGTGTTAGCTATGATCAACACTAACGGCTGTGTTGAAATGGAAAGGATCTCTTCATCTATTTTGAAATAAAAAAAGGGTCAATTTTTATGATGAAAATCTACTTTTTCATAAATAATGTATAATACTCGCTTTTAAAATCTCATTCTATAAAAAAAATATATATATATTTTTTTTAAATAACACGACACTATATTCAACTTAAAATTTCACCATCAAATAGATCTATCCATTATGAAAACAAATGGAAAGGATCCTAATTCATGGAAGGATTTCAGCATTTGTAAGAGTCTTGCTTATGACCCCAAAAAATGTCATTAAGTTTTTTTTGTAAGTCTTGATAGCATGGAACTTTTGGACAAACAATGGACGGTACATCCATTTCACGTGCTCTGAGAAACTAATGGAACAGTAAACGTCCTAAGAGCACTCTCATCAGGTCTCTCAAATGTGCCAAATGCTAAAAATTTGGCACATTTAACACATCAAACACAAAAACAAAGGCTCATCAGGTATGCTAGATGTTCCAAAAATTTGGAACGCGCTACAGTACGCTCTCATATTTGAGAGCGTACGGACAGAAATGGCATTTTTTGTTTAATACTTTTTTATTCTCTTTTCTCTCTCCTCTCTCCTCACTTTCTTCTTTTCTCTGCTCTCTCCGTCACTCTCTATCTCTTCCCTCTCAGTCCTCCCGGCTCAAGATCTCTCTCATCTTTGCTCAAGATCTCTCGCCGCCTCACCTCGCCTTCAACCTCCACAGCCCTTGCCGCCGACCTTTAGATCTCTTAATCGGGTCGTGGGTGTGATATTTGGGATGGGTTTCTCTGTGTGGGTTTTGGGTTATTGATTGGTCGGTTGGGTTGGGATTTTGGGCCGGTGGTGGTGTCATGGTTGTGGCGGTGGTTGGTTGAGTTTTGGGCCGACGATATTTGTGGTTGTAGTGGGCAGCGGTGTTTGTGGTTGTAGTGGGTTTCGATGGGTGGATTTTGGGTCATTGGTTGATCGGTTGGGTTGGGATTTTGGGCCGGTGGTGGTGTCGTGGTTGTGGCGGTGGTTGGTTGAGTTTTGGGCCGGCGATATTTGTGGCTGTAGTGGGCGGCGGTGTTTGTGGCTGTAGTGGGTTTCGATGGGTGGATTTTGGGTCATTGGTTGATCGGTTGGGTTGGGATTTTGGGCCGGTGGTGGTGTCGTGGTTGTGGCGGTGGTTGGTTGAGTTTTGGGCGGCTGTATGGGCGGCGGTGTTTGTGGCTGTAGTGCGTCGGCAAGGTTTGTTGAAGATTTTGAGTTTCTTTTTCTTTTTCTTTTCTTTTTTGTTGAGGTTTTTGGATTTGGATTTGGAATTTGTTGGAGATCCAATGATTGTGATTGTTGTTTGTGGAGGTTGATTTGCCGTTGGTGGTGATTTGCCGTTGCCGTTGCCGTTGCTGTTGGTGGTTTCTGGAGGTTGATTGTGATGGTAGTTTAATGTGATGAAATTTGTTTAATATTATTTAATGTGTTGGATATATTATTTTAATATATAGAATTGAAAAATAGAAGATGTGATAAATGGTGAATTGTAAAATGGTTTGCTAAAATGATAAAGTAGGTTTTTGGCGTGTTAAAATGGCATTTTTTATGAGAGAGCTGATGGGAATGCTCTAACAAAGAAGGGCAGAGAGCAAAGTAGTAGAATAATGAAATATAATCACTACCCTCATTTTGTTTATGAAGCATATATATATATATATATATATATATATATATATATATGTGGGGGGAGAAAGCCCAACCCAACGTATTGGGCCCAAGGCCCTATATGAGGAATACTGTTCGTCCGAGGAGACCAAGACACTCAATCAGAGGCCCATGTGAAAGGAGAATGTCTGGGGATGAGTACGTGCACTGTCCGAGGAGATGTTCATATGTCCGAGGAGACCGATACCCTCGGATCCGACGAGGTTTTTGCCCGACACGTATATGGGGGGTTCAAGTGATCTGATTGACAAGTGTTAAGGGAGGAAGGGGGCCTCAGACACACAAGAAGGTAACAGGAACAGAGAAATATCAAGGAGACAGACTTCAACCACCGCATTTAATGCACTGCACCTACCCTCCTGGCCGCATTTATGTGGAGAAGACCCCTGAACAGTGCATCCTCAGCTACCGCCACTCAGACAGGGCTAAAGGGGGAGTGTGATGGGACATGCACTCAAGTGGGCGCCCAGATGATGAACAGGTGGACGGTGGAGATGTAGAAAGGCAGTACTATATAAGAGAGAGGGGTCTCTGATAGAGAGGATCGAAAGAGAAGAGAGAGAAAAGAGTGTATTATTTTACTGTAGCTCCAACTATTGTAACCTAAGTTCATCAATGAAAATCGCCTCCTCGGACGAGATATTCACACCTGTCCGAGCACGTATTAATACAAATTCTCCCCTTAGTACTGCTGTTTAAGACCGTTGTTTCATTTTTAGCCTAGCTCTTTCACCCATTCTCTACAAATTTATTGTTTTGGGTTCAGTGGGCTCCAAATCCACACCTTCTTGGGCTTGGGCTGCAGAATCTGACCCTACAATATATATCGATAATTTAGTTATTAGAACTATGCCCAAATTAATAAAAAAAAATCCATAATTTATGATCATATCAATACTAAAAAAAAAAGGAGATGAAATTTAATATATTATCCAAAAGATATTAAAATAAAGTACTGAATTGATAAGCCAAAAAAGTATTGCATGGGCTAAGGTTCACCAACCTAATCCTGAGTTAACAAATAGATTTTGTATACCAACCAAGTTCTATAGGTTTATGTTGTGTGTAGTATAACTTGCCCCACCTTCTCTTAAAAGTTACCATGACTTTTGAGTGGAGTTAACTTTGTTTTTGAACCAATTTCCCTCTCCCGTGTGTGTGTGTTTGTTTCTCGAACAAAACAAAAAAAATGTTCTATAGGTCTATGGATAATCCAACTTCGGCAGACATGGGCCTACAGGGCATATAAGGGAATTGATTAAAAAAAAAAAAAAAAACGAAGAGTATTATTATTAGGCTGCAAAGGGTAGAGTACAAAGTTAGAGCATCCGCATCAGTGGATGTAAAACTTTGCAAAATACAAAAAGCAACAAATTTTACACATTTTGTTCCAAAAATCTTCCACATTAGTCTTTCTAAAACTATATATATTTACATATGTGCTACAGTAACCGTACATATGTGCACGGTTATTGTAACTGTTTATACTATTATTTTATTAATTTCACATTTCGCACATTTTTTTTTCTCTCTTCTTCGTGCAAAACGAACTCAGTCTCAGACTTCTCCTCTTCTCATCTTCTTTTTCCTCAGATACACATAAACACACAAACACATCCACTCAAACAAATCAACACAAAGATACACAAACACACCCACACGGACAAACCAACAGAGAGACAGATCGGTGCTGGTGTTGGTCGCTTGTGGATCGGTGTTGGTGGCGTTAGATCAGAGTTCGTGGGTTGACGAAAATGGGCCTGGATGCTTGTGGATCGGTGTTGGCAGTGGAGATCGGTGCTTGTGGGTCAACGGGAATGGGTTTTGATGCTTGTGGATCGGTTTGGCAGCGGAAATCGATGCTTGTGGGTTGACTGGAACGAGTCTCTACATGTGCATCTGTCGTTGTGGGTCGGTGCTTATGGCGAAGATGGATGCTTGAGGCGACTTAAAGGTCGAACACAGGTAGAGGAGATCTGACCGAGAGGGAGTGGAGATTAGACCGAGAGGGAGAGGAGATCTGAGTAAAGGAATGTCTATGGAGGTCTATGTTCAGAAATGGGTATAGAGAGAGAGAGCAACAAAAAATCTGTGTTCAGAAATGGGTAGAGAAAGAGAGAGTGTGTATCTGTGTACAAAAAGGTAAAAGGGTAGTTGAGAGAAATAATAAAAAAGTGAGAAAATTGATTATTTAAACAAAATAGATTGTCGAATAGATGGATTGATGTGGATAATTTTGAGAAATGGGTATGTATAATAGAAAAAGTAGGTTTTTAGTCTAAAATAAACAGAAAATTTTAGCCGAACTGATGTGAATGCTCTTACAAATTACTTGGAGTGGAGCAAATACCTCTAGCTTCTTCTTTTTTAATCCTTTTGATAAAGGCCATGGCTTAGTTAAGAGAACATAAGGGCAGTAAGTAATAAATCAGTGTTAGTCGACACACCCAGGGCTGGCCCAAGCATTTCCGAGGCCTAAGGCGAAATTTTCAAATGGGCCTTTATGTTGTCACTTAAATAATATTTAACTAGCATTTTATATAATGATTTTTTTTAAAATCCATTATTTTTACTCTTTAATATGATTTTTTTTAGAAAATGTTAAAATTATAACAAATTTTACTACAAACTGGTGTTGTAATGAATGTGATCAATGGCATGAGGCTTACAAAAATACTAGAAATGTTATAAAATTTACAACATGAGAATTACAAAGATATATCACCAATCACAAATATTCATTCAAAAATGCATTCAATAGTTTGTTGAAATCTACCTATCATATTCGTTGTCACATCAAATTATAAAAGTTATGGAGACCACCACAAACCCTTGGTGCAGTGATCACTCCACAAGTATAAGTTCTTGTGGGGTGTGGGGGGCAATGACCGAGATTTAAGTCTCTAGAAGAGAGTTTCGCACACATATACACTTAGATTAGGCTAAAGTGTAATTTTTATCTTGCATAAAAATAATTAAATAAATAAAAGTTATGTAGTAAAATTTATAGTATTTTTAACATTTTCCTATTTGAATTACTTGTGATTAGTAACACATCTATTTGTAAGACCTATTTATTAAAATTTGTCTTATCTCTATCTCTAGCATTACTTAATTATTTGAGCCTTCTTAATAATGAAAAAAAATGTAAACTAAAATTTTTTAATATCTCCCAAAAATATTTATATATAAAAAATAAATATAGGGCCCAATTGGCCTAAGCCTAGGGCCGGCCCTGGACACACCCATATGACAAAAATAAGATTTATACCGACATTAAGTTTATTCCATTGCAGAATAGTATTGGGGTGGTCCTACTCTCAACTAGAATGCTCTTTGCTGGGAGATGCCAATTTATTATTGTAGGGAGAATTTTTTGTTCAACCCCGCAATCTATTTGTCCGCTTTAGAGGGCAGGCCACAGGCATGCTTAGAGCGCAACGTCCTGAGCTTCTATCCCCTGCACGGCTTTGTCCTCTTTGCGAGTGTGGAAGGCATGCTTAGGCACTTTGTGCTTTGCACTTCCGTCCCACATCGCTTAGAGAAGCGCCCCCCTTATGCCTTATAAGCGTGAGCTGAAAGCATAAGGGTACCACTACTCAACAGAAGCATAGTAACAATAAATATTATACTTAAAATTTTAGATATTACAAGTTTAAGACACACACACACACACATATATATATATATTTCTTTTTCTTTTTCTTTTTCTATAAATTTGGATTTAGAATAAGTGCTATTCACCCAAACCTATATTTTTCCCACTATGTAAGTGCACAAAAATGGATCAAATGAAACAAAGTTGTCCAAATAGACCAAATAGGAGCAAAGTGGACCGAACAGAACCAAAGTGGACCAAATAGAACCCAAGTGAACATAATGGACTGAAGTGGACCAAATAGAACCAAAGTGGACAGAATGGACCGAAGCAGACCGAATAAGGGCAAAGAGGACCGAATAAGACTGAATAAACCAAAGCGGGCCGAATACGACCAAAGTAGATGAATGGACCGAGGTGGACTGAATAGAACCAAAGTGAACCGAATAAGATAGATAGGACAAGTGTGGACTGAATAGGACCAAAGTAGAAAAACTGGACCGAAGTGGACCGAATAAGACCAAAGTTGACCAAATGGATAGAATAGGACCAGAGTAAACCGAATAGGACCAAAGTAAAAAAAATGGACCAAAATGAACCTAATAGAACCAAAGTGGACCGAATAGAACCAAATTGGACCGAATAGAATAGAATAGGACTAGAGTGGACTAAATAGGACCAAAGTGGACCTAATGGACCGAATAGGACCAAAGTGGACATAGTGGACCGAATTGGACCAAATTGGATCAAAGTGGACCAAATAGGACCATATCAAATAGAATCGAATATAACCAAATTGGACCGAATAGGACCAAATAGAGGTGGGTGCTTTAAATCATATAACATGATTCATTATCAGATTTTGAAAGGAAAGTGAAGTGGTGTACAAAGAGGGGAGAGAAATCTAGGTCAATACTATCGTGGGAAGAGGAAGAAAAGCCTTGCTACATTAGGGTTTGTGGAGTTTCACACACATATATACACTTAGATTAAATTCTATCTCAGACCAAAAAAAAAAAAAAAAATCTCATTCCATCAAAAAATAAAATAATAAATTATTTTAAACAACATGACGCCATATTCAACTTAAAATTTATGAAATACTAAATCTTCACCATCAAATAGATATCTCCATTTTGAAAGCAAATGGAAAGGATCTTAATCCATGTTTGAAGGATTTTACTATTTGTAAAAGTCTCTTTGACAAAAAAAAAAAAAAAAAAAAGGTCTAATTTTGTTTTAACCCGTTCCTTCGTTTTTACATCAAAAGGGTCGGGAGTTCAAGTTTTTTGGGCATTTAAGTTTTGATGTAAGTCTTGATTGCAGGGAACTCTTGGACAAACAATGGACGATACATCCACTTCACGTGCTCTGAGAAACTAATGGGAACAGTAAACGCCCTAACAAAGAAAGGCAGAGAACAAAGTAGTAGAATAATGGAATATGATTGCTACCCTCATTTTGTTTATGAAGCATCTATATCTAATTATTTGGTTATTAGAACTATGCGTCTATGCCCAAATCAGTATGTAAGTAATGTATGAACTTCTTGTGATTTTTAGTTTAGTTTAATGCAATTCCTACTTAATTTTTTTTTTTTTATATAAAAAAATCCATAATTTATGATCATATCAATACATAAAAACAACAACAATAAAAGGAGAAGAAATTTAAAATATTATCCAAAAGATATTAAAATAAACTTAATAAAGTACTGAATTGATAAGCTAAAAAAAATATTGCGTGGGCTAAGGTTCATCAACCCAAGCCTGAGTTAACAGATCGATTTTGTATACCAACCAAGTTCTATAGGTCTATGGATAATCCAACTTAGGCAGACATGGGCCTACAGGACTTATAAGCCGAAGAGGAATTGATTTTTATTTTTATTTTTAAATAACGAAGAGTATTATTAGGCTGCACAAGGTAGAGTACAAATTACTTGGAGTAGAGCAAATACCTAGCCTTTTGTTTTTTATTTTTTTTTATAATCCTTTTGATAAAGGCCCTGGCTTAGTTAAGAACCAAAGGCAGTAAGTAATACATCAACATCAGTGACAACACACATGAGAAAAAGAAGTAAGGATTATTTTATTACACGAATTTCAGTTAATTCAACTAGTAAAATATTTTGTAGTCAAATAAAATATTTGATATTCTATCTCCTACTACACAAATTCTTCTTATAATAAAAAAACAAGATTGAAACTATCTTTAAAAAAAAATTTTAAAAAAGTTCTCTGATGATAAAGATTGAAATTATTTCTATGTAAAAAATTTTAAAATTTATTCCATTGCTGAATGGTGTTATTTAGCTGGTCAGCCTACACCAATTTCTCTGATAAATTGAAACTGTCTCTAAAATATAAAAATAAAAAAGGGTTTATTCCATTGCATAATAGTGTTGTTTAGCTAGTACGAGTAGTGGTCTCAGCTAGACTGCTCTTGGTTGGTTGGGAGATGCAGTTGGTCAATGCTCTTTATTAATTGCCGTAGTTGGATCTAATTAGTCGTAGTGGTTAAAATTAGTCAATGCCTTTGTTCCCGAGAAAAGAGGCACATTGACCATTTTGTAGATGTGTGCCTCTTTTGTGAAACTGCCGGCACTGGGCCGGATTGCATTAAATTTAATGGCTATTTTATTTTATTTGTAAATATAATGAATGACCATTTTACTGTTGGACCAAACAAAAATTATTAAGACGAAACTTGCTTCTATCATTTCGAGTACCAATAATATACTTGTATAATGGTTAGTTAGATAAATTTCCAATAGTTCTTTTTGGCTAACGTCAGCGATGATACAAAGAATCTATTGCTTGAATACAATTTATTTTATTGAAAATTAAAATTTTTTTATTAAAAATACTATGACAAAATAATTTTTAAACTATAAATAGTGCCATGAGACTTCAGATTTACTGTTTATGCACGTTTTTTATAAGTTTGCCTGGATTGTGAACAGTATCGTGAGACCCAACTAAAAACACAAAATCATTGCTTAACAAACACATACTTAGTGTTTGTTTGGATCACGTCCACATTTTGAACATTTGCGTTTTAGGCGTTTTGTTTTTTTGTTTTAAACCAACGCTTAATGTACTGTTCATGAGACATAAACAGTATATTTAGGCCAATAAACAGTATTGAACAATAGTAAACAGTAATAAATAGTAACCAAAAATTATTTTTTTATTGTTTTTAGTTTTCAGCAAAATAAACGATATTCAAACATGCACTTACTCTACCGCAAGAGACTTGATATGATAAGAAAGAATGCAAGGATTGGAAATGCTTTGCTTCCTATATCTGTAGCTCATTTACACGATAGTGTTGTTAACTAAAATTAAACAAGTAGAGCAGAACTGTCTATAAGTGTGCATCACAAGCGTGTAATTTACATGGACTGTAAGATACCAAACAGCTCACACCTTATGGAGTTTGGACAGGGTATTTCTTGACTTATAGTTGGACCTAGTTAGTACCTAATAGTAAAGTGTCTAAGACATAAAAAAAAGGCTAAGAAAATATGCTGTACATTGGAGGAAAACCTTAACTGAGGTTTGTAACTGATTCTATTCCCAACCCATCAATCTATTTCTGACACCCTCTTCAACTTTTTTCCTTGGCAAGGAACAACATTCCCCTTCGTCTAGAAGGATTCTATATACTTCCCATTCCCGACCGTGGATCATATGTCTCCCTATCTCCACCTAAGAAGCACAACGTAAAAGTGAAAGTTAGCATAATATGTTCAATTATTTAAGGTACCATTCTTGTAGAAAAAAAAAACACTCAAAAAAATGGATTAGAGCTCAGCTAGTACCGAAAAGATGCACGTGTTCAGAATCTTGAGAGCAAGAGTAATATCATAAAATACAAGGGGACGGCCCCTGCCAGACAACTCCACAGGGTTAGCTACCAGCAGCTCAGTGTCAGGGCCCCTGCTCACAACACCCACTCTTAGAGGACGCAGTAGCTCCATTCTCAGGCGAGAGCGCAAAGCACTTTGCTTGGAGGGGTCAATAAGCTTTCTCCCATCTGCTTGCATGATGAATAATTCTAACTCACAGCTTCCTTTTGAGCTTGCGTAGAATCGTCCATAAGAAACCTGACATAAATTTCACATAAAATCAGATGAAAAATCACCTAAAGGAGTGTTTCCTCTCTCTTTCTTTAGATTTTTGGGGGTTTTGATCATTGCAGAAGTTCCCAAATTGTGCCTTCCCGGTTGTCCCACCCAAAAAAATCCTAATAAAAATACATAGATTGATACAAAAATGTTTGTTCATAATATTTATTTGTAATTTACCTGAATGTTGTAATCCTTTAGGGTTCTCATGATATCATAGATGAGGCCTTTGTGATCCTGACAGAGGATTCGAACAACTGTGTGGGAGGGGCTCAGGGTATTATCCATTGTCACAGAGACAGGGTTGAAGGAAAGAAATCCACTTGGGCGTCCATTGGGCAGCTCCAAACTGAATATATCTTCAGTGATTTCAGAAGGAAGAAATGGAGCACCCTGTGAACATGCGGTAAATTCTGGGCCAGCCAAATCAATCTCACAACTTATAATGATATCCCCTAAGGCAGCTGTCAAATAGTCGATTGTTTCCTCCTGTCTCCTTTTTGTATGAAGAAGTTCTCTGATGAAAAATGTACAAGTAAATAAACTATTTTCCCAAAAAAGAAAATCATAACAGTTCACTTCATCTCTCACTAACATTCACAAATGCAACACACACACATCACATGCTGGCACATACAGACACTGATACCTATATCCCACAAATCACTTGTAACCAGCAGAACAATAATTTTTCTACAAGTAAAACTGTTTATTCAGATTTGAAGAATTTGGAAGGTCTGGAAAGAAATTAAAGGTGTCATGCATCAGGTATTCGCCTTCACATCTATTGCATTTCATAGGAGTTCTGTATTGTACCATATAAGTCAATCCTATCAACAGAAGTGTTCCCATTAGTGCAAGCCATAATTAATCATAGATCAATATTTGACCTCTTTTTAAAAGTAATTTGAATGAAGTATCAACTTTTTAACTTCTTTCTGCTGTACCAATGAAAGAACGCTTGGTAGAAATTATTGGAAGCTATTAAGGGTGTCAAAATGGCGATGAGCGCAAGAATGAAGATTGAGGGAGCTACATGCAATATGCAATCTCATAACATGGTTGCTAGAGAGAGAGAGAGAGAGAGAGAGAGGGAAAAAAAAACCATTGCAAGAAGAATCCAAATGTTGGCTTCAAGGCAAGGAAAATTCAATAATCATAGGAGTGTAAAGATTTGGAAGGCTGCTCCATTGTGTATCTTGTGGACCATTTGGAGGGAAAGGACTAGTAGGTCCTTTGATGGTGTAGAACACCCCAATTATGTAATTAAACAGATTATGTTAAGCTCTTAGTATGATTGGATAATTGCATTAGGCAACATTCCTATTGTACATTTTCTGGATTTTTTATAATTTATACATGTCAGCTTGTAATGTTCAGATAGTTGATTTGCTTATTATACTTTAATTATTTTTTTAATAAATATGATTGGTTATACTTCAACACAAAAAAAAATTATTTACATATCAAAATGGAAGCCGAAAGGCAGCATCATCATTAAGAAGGGGGGAAAATCATCATGACAAACCTGGAATCTGTTATGAAAAAGAGGAACATAACTCTCCCATCTGGGGTAGTGGATACCTTCACTCTCTTTATCGTTAGTTCCAGCACAAAGAGAACCTCAGTTACATCTACAGAGGAAAGGTATAATTAGTTCAACATCAAATAAATGTATTAGTTCTATAAACCACTTCAAGGCTCAAATACAAAGCTGCAATAGAAAATGGGCAATATCAATCAAGGAAAAACAAAGACACACATGGAGGTAGCACAATTATAAAACCACCCAAACAGATATGCACACACAGTCCATTTTAAACAAGTAATAAGAATAAAACTAATTAAACTCGAGAAAGAGGAGCTAGTATTTCTTCTTCAAACAACAAGACATAGTTATATTTTTTTTCCCTTTATGCTGTACTGATTATTAGACCATTAGTAAAGAAATAGTGAAGCATTGGTAGAGTAAAATTCAGTCCAATCCAAGGAATAAGATACAACTATTAAATTTTGCCTATACATGTCTCACAATTGATCACTTCACCTTCAATTCCTACCAATTTCATTTCCCTAACTAATTTCAATGATCCCAAAGAAATGAATTGATAAATTCAAAAACGAATTTTCTCCCTTTCCCCTAAAATCATTCCAAATTCAAACCAAACCAATTCCAGCAATTTTATCCAATCAGAGCTTAATTGCTACTATACATCCAAATTTGACATAGCGAATTGTGCTGCCATCACTGTTCTTTATCATTTCATAACAAGATGATCAACATCCCTTACAAACAACAGTTATCATGATTTCAATTTTAGCCACTAGGTCCAGATGTGCTACATATCCATGTTTCCACTAGAGAGCTTCAAAGCTAGCATGAATTTTTGCAAAAGAAAAGTTACTTACCATGCAATAGACCCTTCCTATCACAGGAACACCAGAATTTCATGAGGAAAACATCTGGTTCCTTAGGTTGCTGGTTTTCAGGCCGGTAATAGTCTATATCTGATGTTGAAAAATAAGATGGGCACACCTCCAACAGCCTCTTCTGCAACAAGTGCCACCTTGTTGTTGACTTGTCCACCACCCAGAATACTATGTAGCACCATTTCCCATCCGTTGAAAAATCTTCACAGCAACAAAAAGCAAATATAAATACACAATCACCAACATATTCATTAACAAAGAAAAAAAATTTAGGGAAAGAAAAAGGTTTCATAAGGACATATATATTGTTTTCCTACTAGAAACTTGACAGAAATTGAAGATTAAAAAAAAAAACCCTTAATTTGTTTCTCTTTGGATCTCAAATTTCAACCCCAAACATATTTAAAAATGGTAAAATCACAATAACCCATTACTTCTTTGTCAAGAAAAATCAGATCCCAAGATCAGAACTTTCCACTAAAAAATGAGAAAAAAACAAAAACAAAAACAAAACAAAAAATTCATGATGACCCATAAATTTTTTGGCCATAAACGATAAATCCCACACCCCACAAACTAAAAACACCAAAGAAACAAAAACATACGGATTTGAAGAGCCTAAAAGGCTAATAAATAATCCTTGTTTACCTCCTCTGGAAATGCTTAGGCCAAAGAGCAATATAATTCTGCACAAATCACAGCCCAATCCAGTCTTGTCCGGGCAATTCACAGTGATCACAGTGGGATCTCCTGGCTTCTCTGCATGCCTTATGACCACCACGTCCTCATACAGAACACCCATTCTCTTCCCTCTCTTTCAAACTCTCTCTCTCTCTCTTTTTCCTTTTTTTAAAATTATTATTCCTTACTCCTTTGCCACTCTATTCTTCACTGTCTAAATTTCTCAGACACAAAAGCAGAACTATTGAGTAGTGTATTACTAGCCAGTTGGCTAAGGTACGCTACTCGCTTCGGTTGGGTATTGGAGATTCCGCTAAAAAGTGTGAGAAACAAAACAAACACCACAACAGATCAGATGTCCCTCTCTTCCTCTCCTCTGCTTTGTTTGTTTGTTTTGTTTTTTTTCTTTTTCCTTACTCGTTTTCTTTTGTTTCCCCCTTCTCTTTTCTTCTTCTTTTTCCCCCGAGCTTTTGAATTTCTCGTCTTTTCGTTTTACAATCCTAGCATAGCAGCACAGGTAGTAAAAGTAATAGCATATGGAAAAAGATTGGTTGACAAGATATTTTTAGAAACTTTATATAAAAGAGGAAAATAATAATTAATTATTTTGGTAAATTTATATATTTTTTATGGAAGTAATATAAAAATTTCTTTAAAATAGTTTATTAACAATTATTTTAAGATTATACATATGTTACTATTTAATAAAATTATTGTAATTTAATTGATTGGCATATTCTTCTTAAAAAACAAATCAGTTGGTCCCTCTTGATGTTTCCATGATATTCGAGTTTAAATCTTTCTTCTTCGTTGTAATTATCAAACAAATAAATCTCTTGTTTATTATGCAAAACAAATATATTCTAAAAATATTAGTTTTCTAAAATTAACCATATAAATTACGTATTAGATAGTTCTTATGTTATACATAAATTTAACTATATTTTTATATTTTTATCGAGAGTATAACGGTTTATTTTATCGAGACTTGTCATAATATAAAACAATTATAGTATCAAAATTAACATTTTTAGTTCCATGTTTTATTATTTATATTAAACATCAATATTTTTCATTTTTATTATAATCTTTAAATTATTTCATCTATTATTATATTTTTAAAATTTGAATTATTAGATCTCATTGCCATACATAATTTATATATTGGATTTAAAATAAATAATGTAGGGACTGGGTTTGAGCACTCCTACTATGGGATGAGTGGACTCAGACCCAACTAGCCCAATACAATAAATTTATAGAGAGTGGATTGAAGAACTAAGCCTTAGTGAGAATTACAACAACTAGGCATGACAATGAATGGGTTGAATAACAAGGACGTAGGCTAAAGTGCAAAACTCTATCCTCGGCCCTCATCTGAAGAGCTTGGAGTTCTTATTATTTCTTCAATGCTTCGTTACAAAGGTTTCAGAGATGATACAAATTGCTACAGTGTTCTCTGTTTCTAATTCCCGATCCCCCTTTTCTGGAGGATTTCTTACATTATATATCCCCCTTTCAGTTGATCTTGACCCTTCATTTGTTGATCATGCAGGTCTCTACTTGAGTGCTTGTCCCATCAGCCACCTTCCCACACTTCCTGTGAGTTGCAGCAACCAAGGCAGCACTGTTCAGGGGTCTTTTCTTCATTAATGTGGCCAGGACGTTAATTGTGGGCATTTAATGCGGAGGTGACAGTTTCTCATTGAATTGCTCCTCCATCATGCTTCCATAGCTGACTCATTGTACTTGTCCTTTTCCTTGGGGTGTTTTGGGAGGCTGCCTTTGAAGGCGTGCCGCCCTTCCCTTTTGTGATCTCGGTTGGCCGAGGACAGGATCGTCCTCGACAATATTTCTTCATACTTTGGACTTCCTCCGTTCGTCCTCGAACATTTCTTCCTCCTCGGCATGGGCCTTGGGCTTAGTATAAAATGGGCTGCAGTTGCCAAATTCTTTGACCCACAATAGCCCCTCAAAATCCTGTTGTTCGGCTTCTCGGACGGGGAGGAGGATTTTGATGTCCTCGGGCCTTTGTCATGGCTTGTCAAGTCTTGTCCTCTGTCAGTGCCAGAGTCTCTTCACTTGTCCAGAGCACGTTCCTGGCACTTCGGTATGCGGAGCGCGCCCTCATTAAATTCTGGCGGCTCTATGCTCCCCACGTTCAACGGTGTGATGGTAAACCAACGGTGGGGGGTTTTTTCGCCTTTATGGGCGGGAAACCCGCACGGTCCTTTTTAATTGGGGGTATAAATACCCATTTGAACCAATTTGCCTCTTTACTTTTGCATTCAAGAGTTCTTGCGCACATACCCTGAATTCGGTCAAGTCTTCATCCAAACTTACGTCTCTTTTCAGCATAAAAAGCCTGCCCGAGGAGCTTTTCCTCATTTCTGTAAGTTTTCTTCTCCCTCTAATTCATGTTTTCTCTCTTTCTTTCGCCCATTTTCCTGACTCCTTTAGCCGTTCCTAGGGATGGGTAGGTTTAAGAAGTTGGTTGAGTCTGAAGAGGCAATGGAGAAGTTCATGGCCGATTATAGGATACCCAGTAACGTAGGTATAAGATACTGTGAAGAAGGGGATTGGCACTTTAGGAGGCAAGAGGGGGAAGTAGTGATTCCCATAATCGCCTTCCTAGAAGGTGGTATGAGAATCCCTATGGGGACGGTGATGAGGGACTATCTTAGGCACTTCCAGTTAGCTCCCACCCAGTGCGCCACCAACGTGTTTAGGATCCTGGGTTGTGTGGACACTTTAAATGAGAAAATGGGGTTGAGGTTAACCCACCATGATGTAATTTGGTGCTACAACCTCCAACACCTGAAGGGTAAGTCCTATTATATGAAGACGATGGACGATAAGGTTCGGCTTATTCAGTGCCTCCCCGGGTCCAGCAAGGGGTTGAATAAGGACTTTCTCATCGTGTCTAGGGAGTGGCACGACGGCCTTCACTGTCCGACAGAGGAAAGGGTACCAGGTGGGGTATTCAGAGTAGGAGAGGGTTGATCTTTTGTGTTGTCACAGTTTGCATTGTTCGATTGCTAATATGAATGTGCTTTCTGTTTGCAGATCCCCACGCCTTTGAACGACACCTTCACTTGGTCAACCGAGAGGATTTGGAAACCATCCTTAGGGCGGAGGTCTTTGTGAATGAAGCTGACAACCAAATCAGAGCCACTCACAAGATTCTCAGGTACAATCCCCTCCAGAAATCGTTCTCGGCCCCGAAGTACGTGATTAGAGCCAAAGATCCTCGGCTTCACAAGATCACTATAGTAGAACACGGGTTCTTGCTTCTCGAAGGATCTCCTACCCCTGAAGGCGTTCCGTTGACAGGCCCTTCCTCATCCCATCAAGCTGCGGAGGCCGACGGAGGAAGTGTAGAAAGAGAAGAAGAGGTCGTTAATTTAGGTCCGTCCGAGGACGAATTTGGTGTATTTGAACAAGTTAATATCTCCGAGGATCCCTCTGGTGACTTAGGCGACCCCAGTTTGACTGAGGCGAATCTCTCGTCAGTAGGGACTTCTTCTCGAGCCGAAATGGGTTTTAAGAGAAAACCTCAAACCAGCTTGTTCAACCTAATCGAGGACCAACCGGGGAAAGATGCGCCGGGGAAGCCACAATCCAAGCTTCCTTCTTCTCCGCCCACGCTTCAGCCTGTTCAGACCAGGTCATCCTCCACACACTCCAAACTTCCTTCTCCTCCTCAGCCGACTCTACCTCCTCGGCCAGAGCCCGCCGACCCAAAAAGGAAAAGGACTCCCAAAGGTAAGGATCCAGTGGATGGGGGGAGGTCTCGGTCCTCTCAGGAGGAAGATGAAGCCCGACGAGCTTCAAAACAACAAAAAACCGGGCACCAGGGTCAAGAAAAATAGGTCGCCACACAGTCCGAGCCACAGGCTTGGCTCCCTGCCCCGATGCTCCATGGGGAGCCTTTAATGGACAGCGTCTCCCTCAGGGACTTTCGAGGGGGCGAAGGCACTTATGTGACCGATGCGCTAGAGAGAGCCCTGTTACTCCCCGTTGACATGGCCGAGTTGGGGAATTTAAGGAGGTAGGAGGTCCTCCTCAGCCTCAAGAGGTACTTGGGCATGGTAAGACATCTAACATTTGACTTCGCTGATTTTTGTTCTTTGGTTTCCAACTCAGGGTTTGCTTGTTTCAATTGGCAGGCTGTCCAGGCCACCTACAGGTTTGAGGAGGCAGCCAACGAGCAGAGCAGGGCCCTGGATCTCGAGCATGACAAGCGCCTGGATGTTGCGCGGACCCTTAAAATCTCCGGGGCTGATCTCGCGAAAGCGAGGAAGGATCTGAAGGAGATGACAAGGGTCAGAGATAGCGCCGTATCAGGCCTAGCTAGCACTCAGAAACAGGCTGAATAACAGACAAGGTGCCTGCTCGATGCTGAGGATCAGTTGAAGATTGCCAATGAGCATATCGCTGAACTGAAGAAGAAATCGGCCGAGGCAGAGGGGGCCAAAAATGTCGCGGAGTGGGCCAGGGATGAAGCCTTGAGGGCTAAGGAAAAGGCTAAGTTCGCCAGGATAGAGGCCGAGACCTCTAAGGAGAAAGCCGAGGAGGAAGCTTTTGCCTTGGTGGTGGCCGAGACTGAGGCCACTCTCAAGGCTCAAGTACCCGGGGTGTGCAGGCTCTACTGTTCCCAGTCTTGGAATGAAGCCCTCAAACAAGCTGGGGTTGAGGCTTCATCAAATTTGTGGAAGGTGGAGAGTGTATACTTCCCTCCTGCCATCCGAGAGTCTGTCCCCTCTAGCTCCGAGGCTGAAGTTGCTCCGAAGGAGGCTGAGACTGCTCGACCTGAGGCTGCTCTGGTTATGACCGCTCCTGATGAACCAGCCGAGGAGGGTGAGTTTTCTGGGGCGATAGAAACAAATAAAGGTCTGAACCCTGAAGCGCCCCAGAAAACAGCAGAATCTACAGCTGATGCTCAGGCCCTTCATGCCAAGGAGTCAGCTCTCCTGGTTGAGCCCCTTCAGGCTGTTCCCCCTGAAGCCATTCCTCAAAGTCAAGATCTTCCAGCTTTTGACACAGCCTCTCAACAACCTTCTAAGGAAAAAATGACCATAAAGTTGAAGAAATAGGTTGTTTTTCTTATTTATGTTGCAGTTGCTTGTTGTAATGAAGTTTGTTTTGTAATGAGGCTTGTTTTCTAATGAAATTTGTTTTGCTTACATGATTCGTCTTTTTTAACTAACACTTGAATAATCCTAGTAGCGTGACTCATCTTTCATTCGAACATACAGTCAAAAAGTAATAAGTTCACGGTGTAGACCTTAACTTAGGATGTAATGGACAATTGAGTAATCTTGGTAAGGCAATCTGCCATGAAAGAATTTAAGTTCGTAATATAACTCCCACGCCCTCTTAAAATGCTTTAAGTGATGCTCATGGATGGACATTTGTTTACGCCTTTGTTGAATAATGATGGGGCAAGTGCCCCCAGGGGCCAGGCTCCATTGAAGGCCCTGCTCATTACTTAGGCAAATGTCTAAAGTTGTTAATTCCCCCAAGGCTTGTGGTCCGACGAGCCATGCAAGACCTTGGATCGGTCTAACACTTATGCGATTTCAGAAGTTGTTAGTTTCCTCAAGGCTTGTGGTCCGAGGAGCCATGCAGGACCTTGGATCTGTCTAACACTTGTATTTTTCTTGGAGTAACTAGTTTCCCTTTAGGTTTGAGTCCGAGGACCATGCAAGACCTTGGTTCTGTCTAGTACTTAGATTCTTCTTGGAGTAGCTAGTTTCCCCACAGGTTTGAGTCCGAGGACCATGCAAGACCTTGGTTCTGTCTAGTACTTAGATTCTTCTTGGAATAGCTAGTTTCCCCATAAGTTTGAGTCCGAGGACCATGCAAGACCTTAGTTATGTCTAGTACTTAGATTCTTCTTGGAATAGCTAGTTTCCCCATAGGTTTGAGTCCGAGGATCATGCAAGACCTTGGTTCTGTCTAGTACTTAGATTCTTCTTGGAGTAGCTAGTTTCTCATAGGTTTGAGTCCGAGGACCATGCAAGACCTTGGTTCTGTCTAGTACTTAGATTCTTCTTGGAGTAGCTAGTTTCCCCATAGGTTTGAGTCTGAGGACCAGGCAAGACCTTGGTTCTATCTAGCACTTAGAATCTTTTTGAAGTAACTAGTTTCCTCATAGATTTGAGTCTGAAGACCATGCAAGACCTTGGTTCTGTCTAGTACTTAGATTCTTCTTGGAATAGCTAGTTTCCCCATAGGTTTGAGTCCGAGGACCATGCAAGACCTTGGTTCTGTCTAGTACTTAGATTCTTCTTGGAGTAGCTAGTTTCCCTATAGGTTTGAGTCCGAGGACCATGCAAGACCTTGTTTCTGTCTAGTACTTAGATTCTTCTTAGAGTAGCTAGTTTCCCCATAGGTTTGAGTCCGAGGACCATGCAAGACCTTGGAGTAACTAGTTTCCCCATAAGTTTGAGTCCGAGGACCATGCAAGACCTTGGTTCTGTCTCGTACTTAGATTCTTCTTGGAGTAGTTCTGTCTAGTACTTAGATTCTTCTTGGAGTAGCTAGTTTCCCCATAGGTTTGAGTCTGAGGACCATGCAAGACCTTGGTTCTATCTAGTACTTAGAATCTTCTTGGAGTAACTAGTTTCCCCATAGGTTTGAGTCCGAGGACCATGCAAGACCTTGGTTCTGTCTAGTACTTAGATTCTTCTTGGAGTAGCTAGTTTCCTCATAGTCCGAGGACCATGCAAGACCTTGGTTCTGTCTAATACTTAGATTCTTCTTGGAGTAGCTAGTTTCCCCATAGGTTTGAGTCCGAGGACCATGCAAGACCTTGGTTCTGTCTAATACTTAGATTCTTCTTGGAGTAGCTAGTTTCCCCATAGGTTTGAGTCCGAGGACCATGCAAGACCTTGGTTCTGTCTAGTACTTAGATTCTTCTTGGAGTAGCTAGTTTCCCCATAGGTTTGAGTCCGAGGACCATGCAAGACCTTGGTTCTGTCTAGTACTTAGATTCTTCTTGGAGTAGCTAGTTTCCCCATAGGTTTGAGTCCAAGGACCATGCAAGACCTTGGTTCTGTCTAGTACTTAGAATCTTCTTGGAGTAGCTAGTTTCCCCATAGGTTTGAGTCTGAGGACCATGCAAGACCTTGGTTTTGTCTAGTACTTAGAATCTTCTTGAAGTAGCTAGTTTCCCCATAGGTTTGAGTCCGAGGACCATGCAAGACCTTGATTCTGTCTAGTACTTAGATTCTTCTTGGAGTAGCTAGTTTCCCTATAGGTTTGAGTCCGAGGACCATGCAAGACCTTGATTCTGTCTAGTACTTAGATTCTTCTTGGAGTAGCTAGTTTCCCCATAGGTTTGAGTCCGAGGACCATGCAAGACCTTGGTTCTGTCTAGTACTTAGATTCTTCTTGGAGTAGCTAGTTTCCCCATAGATTTGAGTCCGAAGACCATGCAAGACCTTGGTTCTGTCTAGTACTTAGAATCTTCTTGGAGTAACTAGTTTCCCCATAGGTTTGAGTCCGAGGACTATGCAAGACCTTGGTTCTGTCTAGTACTTAGATTCTTCTTAGAGTAGCTAGTTTCCCAATAGGTTTGAGTCTGAGGACCATGCAAGACCTTGGTTCTGTCTAGTACTTAGAATCTTCTTGAAGTAACTAGTTTCCCCATAAGTTTGAGTCCAAGGACCTATGCAAAACCTTGGTTCTATCTAGTACTTATCAACGCATCGTTTTTAGAATGGACAGCCATCCTTTGATTAAACTGGCTCACATGCTCCACGGGGTCTGTTTTACTGTCATAAATGGTGAAAGTTGGCTGCTGGAACCGCTGGGGAAGTATAGCCCCTTCTATGCGGCGTGTGAAAGGTGACTTGGAGAGTTGATCCAGAAGCCCTGCTCATGGCATCGTTTCCCAAGCCCCTAGGAGATGGGCTTTTACGCTTACACCTCCGGTAGTGCTCTTCTTCGTGAGAGAAAGTCTCGCTTGGAGGAGTTCTCGATCTTTGCCTATAGTCATCATCGTTTTCATCATCAGAAGGCATGTTGGGGCTAAAATGAGACCGCCTTTGTTGTGCATGGCGCAGCTTTCTCTTCAAGTCGTCTATCTCTCACTGCATGGCTTGTTTATCATTCTGTCCCTGGGATACGTGACTGCCTACGCGAGTGTGGCTTCTGCTGGTTTGAGTGGTGCGCACACTTCCCTCTCGAAACCTTCCATTCTCTTCATTTTGATCACGCTCAGGGTTGAGAAAGTTACCCTGTTGTTGGGATCTAGCCGGTTCAGGCTAATAGGAGCCTGCTTCATGAGGGCCTGATCCTACCATGCTTGATTGCTACCCTCACTAACACACAAGTTCTTCCCACAGACGGCACCAATTGTAGGGACTGGGTTTGAGCGCTTCTACTATGGGATGAGTGGACTCAGACCCAACTAGCCCAATACAATAAATTTATAGAGAGTGGATTGAAGAACTAAGCCTTAGTGAGGATTACAACAACTAGGCATGACAATGAATGGGTTGAATAACAAGGACGTAGGCTAAAGTGCAAAACTCTATCCTCGGCCTTTGATGGCGTGCCGCCCTTCCCTTTTGTGATCTCGGTTGGCCGAGGACAGGATCGTCCTCGACAATATTTCTTCATACTTTGGACTTCCTCCGTTCGTCCTCGGACATTTCTTCCTCCTCGGCGTGGGCCTTGGGCTTAGTATAAAATGGGTCGCGGTTGCCAAATTCTTTGACCCCACAAATAAAAATAAAATATTTTGAAATTTAAGATATTATGAGACAGTAAATAAAAAAAAATTTGTTGGCTAAGTAAGTGTATGAAAGGTATATTAAACATCGTCTCATTCATTCACTTGTTATATATTTTACTTAAAAGCACATCTAAAATTTGAAGAAAAGTACACCATACATACATTATTACTGACAATGTCTCTCACTTACAAAAAATTTACAAACTATGGAAGTGGAAGTGGAAGTTGTTAACGGTAAATGATAGTCAATTAGTCACCCTCATGAACTAATAAAAAACTGCAAATTCAAATGTTTTAAAAATTTTTGTGTATATAACATTACTCAATCGATTGTGATAGTATTTTAACAAGTTTTAGCATTTTGATTGTTTAGCAAATTAGACTATATTTTGTTAGAATGATGGAAAAGTGAGAGAATATTAGAAAAAAGCGGAAAAATAGAATTTTTGTTTTTGTTTTTTCACCATGTGTGTTTATTAGGAAGAACAAAACAAATGGAATGATAGAACGTAAATTACTATTATGCCCTTATTGTTGTTTAATATAATGGGATAGAAAAAAATCCTTTTAAATCTAAAACACATTTTTCTTCCAATTTGGCTTGAGAGGATAAGTTTTGGTGTGTCATCCAAATTCCCAATCAACCGAACGAAAGAAAATTCTCACAATCCTCAATCCTCCTAGTTCCTTCCATAATTTTTAATTTTCCATTTTTTCCACCCAATCAAATGGATTGGAGAGTAAATAGTGATTTAAAATTCTTTATTTATAACAAATTATAGATTTTTTTTATATAAATAAAAGTTCTCATTTTCAAATTGTTAAAAAAAATTAAAAGAAAAAACTTTATGAAGGGTTAAAAATTACTTTGTTGCTCAAAAACTTCTTATTCTTCTTTTTTTGCCTTTTCAGAAAATACTTCATCACTTTTACTAAAGCTCTTTCTCTCGATGAGCTGGAAGAGGAAAGAACTAGACCCATTGTTTTTCGTTTAACTCATTTATTTATGTATAATTTTAAAATTATTTAAAGTATAATTATATTTTAATGAATTTCCATTAAAAAAAGAAGAAGTAAATATCAACCTTGCTTGGTAAGTTATCTGACACTTGGTATTAGTTGGGCCCAACCACGTGGCTTCAATAACCTAGCTTGTAAGCTATCTGACACTCGGTATTTGACACGTTTAGTTTCGGCACGTGCAATAGAACCTTATTTTGTCATCCAAGGCTAATTTGTACGTAGGAGTTTCCTCGGTTCTTCAATACTATATATATTTAGTTAATATTATCAATATATATATATATATATATATATAGTTATTATAATCAGAATTGTTTATTCAGGAACTATGAACTCTGAACTAGTTCATAGTTCAGACTTATTCAAATGTTTTATTGTTAAAATTCTATTATATATTCTGAATGAATTATAAAGGTGATTCTGAAAAAACAAAAGAATGAATTATAAAGATTAAAATACATAAAAATATGTGGTTAGGATGGCCATAAATATTAGTATATCTTCTTCTTTTTTAGGATAGATATACTAATATTCTCAAAAAGAAAGAAAGATATACTAATATCTTAAAAGATAAGGGTTACATAGAATATTCTACTTGATTGATTCAAATTTCATTTATAAAAGAAAAAACCGTGGTTCAAATTTCGTGTAAGGGAAATTTGATTTGGCAACTGAAGAGGAAGAATTTGGACTAGAGATGGGCCTGACGGTCATTCACTGTGGGCCGATAGTGGACGGGCCCATTACCTGCCAAACCTCTAAAGATGGATCCAATGTAAAATATCGGCAGGCCCAAAGACCATAAGGAAGGCAGAAAGACCCTTGGTATGAGATACTTGCGTTCCACGTTTGACGTAAGAGTCCTATAAGGAAAGGATTCCGCAATCTACGTTCAAGAGGATTCCTATAAGGAAAAGACTTCTACTCCAAGAAAGAGAAGTTCACCCTCTACTACTATAAAAGCTCCAATACCCTCGCAAATCAAGGTACGCATAATTTACCCTCTCTAGCACTCTAGAGTTGTGAGAATATTTCTGACTTAACCTTCGGAGGGTATTTGGCCGGCACCACACCGGTGCTCTCTGTTAGGTTTTCCTTCTTTGTGTTGTGCAGGTTCACGTTTGAGCGCGTAGGTATCGTGTGGCCCACTGGTGAAATTCTCGACATCATCAGCAACGTTTCTCAGGTTCCAAACTTTTCATATTTTTATGTGGATTTGGAAACTTTTTTCTTTTTTATTTTTTCTTTTTAATCCATACTTTTAACACTGAATTTGGCAACAGTAATTGAATCATTTCTTTCCAGAAAGACAAGCATAATAACTTATTCATAAAAAATAAAAATAAAATAAAAACTTATAAGCATCTGTTTCAAGTTTCAACAACTTTCAAATGGGACTCGGTTCAATGCAACAATCATAACAATTTTTGTTCTAAGATGACCTTGTAAGCGATTGATGTTAACAACCATCTGCTGCATGACTTGCCTTTATTTAGTCCAAAAGCTTATCAAATATCAGTACCTTATTTGTTCTTTCTTATCCTCACAAAAGATTTTCTTTTTTACGTTGTGTACAACTTTAAAAAAAAAAAAAAAAAAAACTAATATGTGATTTCAATGTGTTGCATTTAGGAAATTGAAAGAAAAATTAAGATTATAAAGTATCAGCATATACCAAAGTTCTTGCACTTATGTAACCTTTTTAAGGACTAAATCATAAACTACACAATCAAAATTTGACCTGTTTTCATTTTCATCCTTATAGTTTCAATTTTAATTTTTTTTTTGTTTGAATTTCAAATATTAAGGTCATGAAACAACGTCATTCCATTTTCCATGTGGTCGTTTTGTCCACTTTGAATCTTTGATCCAATAAGTTGCTGTTAAGGTCATGAAACAACGTAATCTCTATTACTCATTCAATATAATACAAATTCACATGTGTGAAACTGTTTTACTAGTTTAATATTTATCAAACTCAAAATTTAGTTGTGTGTGTGTGTATATATATATATATATATATAGCCATTTTAAGAATAACAAAAAATACAAGAAAAGGAATCGAGTGAGAATATGTTCCCTCGGCTTTTATTGTACGAAGTTCTACGAACTATTGATGCTCAACTGGGTCCTCCTATGAGAGATATTTTCTTGATCATGGATATTATTCTTCTTTTTTTTTTTTTTTTTTTGATGGGAGATATTATTCTTCTTTGTATGATAAGCAACGTACATATATCTACTATACAAGTCATGTCAATGATATTTTTCCCGATAGGACTATATTTTGCTCCATAGCTTCATCATTGCACGTTGGTCCTTTCTAACGACGGCACACCTGTCTCTTTTACTTTAGACTCGTTTGGTCTGTACGTTTGAACTTTGAACAACAATTTTCAATTTTTTTAAAAATATATGTGAGTAAGAAAGTGTGTAGAAATATGTGTAATGTTGTTTAAAAACTAAAAATATACGTTCAAACTAACGTATTAAACATGACCTTAATTTTTATATATAACACTTAATGTGATTTTTTTTTATGGGCCATGTACTTGTAGGGTGTATAATTATTGTTTTTTTTTTTTAGGTAATTTTTAATTACTTGTCTGGGCTTAGGGCTTCATACATGTTAAAAGGAGATCATACTCTTGTCGATTGCTCTGTCTTTTAGCAGCTCTTATGGAATATTTTGGCCTCGGAAATTGGAAGGGTACTCATGTGAGGAACACAACAAAAATTTACAACATTCTTAAATTAGTCTACCATCTCATACATGGGTCATTAAAAAAATAATTGTAGATCATGGTGCGCTCATGTGTGAGGTGGACTAATTTAGGAATGTAGCTAGTATATCTTTATCTTACTAAAATTTGAATATATACTACCGTGCAATATTCTTGACTTGATGATCACTACATAATTAGAAGTTCTTATAGGATTGAGGGACAAGAGTTGAGATTCAAGTCTCAAGAAAGAAGCTTCACATACATATACACTTAAATTAAGATTTCTATCTCATATATAATAATAAAAAATGAATATATAACTTTCAACAAAGATGGTTATTGGATTAAATTTGAATAAGTCATAAATAAACACCATTCTATCTAATTAACTTAAATCATATAATTTCAATTTTCAACAACAATTAAATTTTTAATCATTCATATAAATTTGTAAATAAGTAAAAAAAAAATTGTTGTAATATTTACTATATACGATGAAAGAATAAATTAATTCAATAACTTGTGAATAAGTTAAAGTTTATTCGACAAAAAGAAAAAAGCATCAAGTTTGATAATGAATTTAAGTTGGAAATAAATTTAAATAAATCAATCTTGGATTTTTAATGTAAGGACACGATTTGCTCCCAAAACCCAAATGAAATGGTCAATAGCCCAAAAAGCCTAAAATAATAAATTTGTAGAGGGTGGGCTGGAAACTGAACTTCCAATGAGTTAGGTGTCTAATGATCACAGTAGGATAGTTGTTATTTGAAAGCATAAAACAAATAATTTTAGGCAAGGGAAATCCTCCTCGGCAAAGTTCGAGGAAGGTTGTTCTTATATATTTCTTTTAGACTTAACCAAAATTACAGTTCTTGAGTGTACACTACCTTTTCTCCAGATTATCTGATGATCTCTTTGTAATGAGATTTTTCTTCTTTATATTCCCCTTTCTTACTTCATCTCAGCCTTCCATGTGTAGAATAAATTGCTGGCTTTGATACTTGTACCATTAGCACATTCCTAAAGTCTTTGTGGGTAGCTGTAAAGCTGAATGTTACTGTTCAGGTATCACTTCCACATTAATGCGGTTAGAGGGTTAGCTACAAAGCATTCAATGCGGTGGTAGTAGTTTTCTTCTCAGATATTTCCCAACTCTCTTTTGTCTTATCTCCACTCGATATTTATCCTTGCCAGTATGATCGTTTGTTACCTTGTTCTTGACGAAAGGTCGGACTTATGACCTCTATTCTGTTTAGCCGAGGAGGTACTTCTCCTTTTTTTTTTTGATAAGAAGACAATAACTTTATTACGAAGAAGATAAAAACAGTACATCTTGAGCCAAAGCAGACTCAACAAAAACTGGATTTTCCTCTATCCAAGTTACGTAGTTGTCAATATTCTTGGCATGCTGAGCCAAGATGTGAGCTGGCCGGTTCCCTGTGCGCTTAACATGTGAGAACTGGAAAGATCTGAATGCTTGTACCTTCTGACCAATGCCTGTGATGATGTTATAGATGGATGCTTGAGGACAGCTAACACCGAGCATTGCATCTACAACCATCTTTGAGTCACATTCAAAATGAGCATCCCTAATGCCAACATCCCAAGCGAAGTCCACTGCCTCCTCCAAAGCTTTCGCTTCTACCTCTAAAGGTCCTAAAGGGCAGACCACCTTCTTGCTCAAGGCCGCTGCTACTAAACCACCATGATCCCTGATTATGACACCCACACCCGAGGCCTGTTGGGACTCAAATACCGCTCCGTCGACGTTGACCTTGTACCATGGCAGAGAAGGGGTGGTCCACTGTCCCCTATCATGCAGCACTGGCCTTGAAGGTTGGAAGTTTGCTAGCTGAAACTCATCAAGCAACAACCGTGCCTTCTGCAGAATCGTAGCTGCTGGTTGTCTCGCTTTACCTTGCCTTACCGCATTCCTGTTAAACCACATACTCCATGCAACTGTAATTACAAGCTCCAACAATTCATTACCCACCCGCTGAAAGAATTGTAGGTACCACAAGAGATCAATGAAGTCTCGAAATTGTACCCCCCGGTTATCAAACGGAATTCCTGACAGCTTCCATACTTCCTGGGCTCGGTCACAACTCCAAAATAGATGACCACTGGACTCAGCGCCTATTCCACAAGCTTCGCAAATTGGATCATCAAGAACTTTTCGATGACACAAGTTTTCCTTTGTAGGTAAAATGTTACGACTCGCCCGCCAAGCAAAAGACTTGATTTTATTTGGGACATTTAACCTCCATAGATTTTTCCAAAAGCTGTTACGACTTTCTCTGTTGGAATTGTCAGGTCTCTGATCCGAAGAAGAAGACAAGGCAATCTTGTAAGCACTTCGAACCGTAAAATTGCCTTTGGCCGTGTATGCCCATATTATCCGATCTGGGGGCAGCCTAGAGCTCAAGGGAATGCTCATGATTGACCGTGCATCATCTGGGGAGAAAGTGCGCCTAATCATATCTACTTGCCAAGTGCCATGGGACGGATCAATTAAGTTGTCAACTGTCATTCCTATTGGTAAAGCCACAGGGGGACTGATGAGTTTGAAAGTGTCTGGGCTAGGCAGCCATTTATCCCTTCTGATATCAATTGAAGCTCCATTCCCAACCTGCCATCGATACCCCTTACGTACGATACTCTGAGCTGAAAAGATACTTCGCCATGCAAAGGATGGCCTATTCCCAAGTTCAGCCGTAATGAAGTCACCATGGGGGAAATAACGAGCTTTATAAACCTTGTATAGTAGGGTATTTTGACATGTTTGTAGTCGCCACCCCTGCTTAGCCAATAATGCCAAATTAAAGGCCTTTAAATCCCTAAAACCCAGACCTCCCTCCTCTTTTGGAAGACACATCTTATCCCAACTTAGCCAAGCCATCTTGTTCCTTTCATTTGATTGACCCCACCAAAACTTCCGAACCATGGCTGTCATCTCATCACATAAAGTATCTGGCAGCTTAAAAACACTCATCGTATATGTCGGAACTGCTTGAGCCACAGTCTTGATGAGAATTTCTTTTCCAGCATGCGAGAGGAGTTTTTCTTTCCAACCAGAGAGTTTATTATTTAGTCGTTCAATGAGCTGTCGAAATGTGTTGCATTTATTCTTTCCTACCAACGATGGGAGGCCCAAATATTTCTCATGCTGTTGAATGACTTCAGCCCCAAACCTGTTTTTTATCTCCTCCTGGATGTCTTGGGGAGTGTTGCGGCTAAAATAAAGGGAGGTTTTATCTCTATTCAATTGTTGACCATAAGCATTCTCATACGTCTCCAAAACCCCTTCCAAAGCTGCACAATCCTCTCTAGTGGCTCTGCAGAAAATAAGGCTGTCATCTGCAAAGAAAAGGTGTGATATCTCCGGGGCCCCTTGACAAGCTGCAATTCCCTTAAGTGATCCTTGCTCCACAGATTGCCTAAGTAAAGCAGATAGTCCCTCTGCACAAATCAAAAAGAGGTAAGGTGATAAAGGGTCCCCTTGGCGTAAACCCCTAGTAGGAGTGATACAACCTCGGGGTGTCCCATTAATTTTGACGGAGTATCGTACAGTACTAACACACCTCATCATAATAGTCACCCATTCTTCAGCAAACCCCATCTTCCTCATAATACCTTCCAAGCACCCCCATTCCACCCTATCATAAGCCTTACTCATGTCTAGTTTTAAGGCCATCTCCCCTACCTTACCACTTCTCTTTTGATTAATGTGATGCATTGTCTCAAAAGCAACCAACACATTATCTGTAATAAGACGGTTAGACAAAAAAGCACTCTGATTTTCACTAATAATATGTGGAAACAACCGCTTTAACCTATTAGCCAAAACCTTAGAAGCAAGTCTGGAAACAACATTACTAAGACTAATAGGACGATATTGAGTGATCTTAGTTGGATTCTTCACTTTTGGGATTAGCACAATATGAGTGTCATTAAAATTAGGAGGATGAGAACCATGGTTAAGGAAATCAAGGACAGTTTTAATGACACAATTGCTCACTAAAGGCCAGTAATGTTGGTAAAAGAGAGGAGGCATACCATCAGGGCCTGGTGCTTTCCTCGGATGCATTTGCTTTAGAGCCTTTGACACTTCCTCAGCCGTGAAAGCATGCAATAAGGATTCATTCATAGCCGTGGATATCCGTGGTTGGATTGCATCAACTACCTTGCTATGATCAGTAGGTCCATTAGATCGAAAAATCATTGAGAAATAATTGAGTGTGGTCTGTTCTATACTTCGGTCATCCTCCTTCCATGTGCCCGCTTCATCACATAGCCCACGGATGGTGTTTCTTTGGAATCTGTTGGATGCTTTAGAATGGAAAAAACTGGTATTTCGATCTCCACAAGTCAACCATAAGTTTCTGGACCTTTGTTGCCACATTGTACTCTCAGCATCAAGCCATATATTCAAGGCTTTCCGGACCTCCATGATCTCATCATCAATCTCCTTTGACCCATGCAATAGCTCTAGCCTTTGTAAACGCTTCTCTAGATCATCAATCTTTCTACCAACGTGGCCAAACTCCATTTTGTTCCACACCTGTAGCCTTGTCCTACAACTATTAATACAGTTTGTGAAGGGAGAACCATCCGGTTTACATAAACCCTCATACCAAGCCTCCTGTACTACCTCGTCACACTGTGGATCTCGCAACCACATAGCCTCAAATCTGAACATTTTCTGCCCTCTATGATTTCTGCCCCCCCTCCCTTCTGTAGGTAATCTAAGTGCCAACAAAGAATGATCCGAGGTAGACATATTAACATGGTGAACCTCAGCTCCCATGAACTTTGATTTCCATGCATGGTTGGCTAAAGCTCTATCCAAACGAATCCGCAGGCGCCCCTCGTTGGTTTGGTTCTTAAACCAAGTGTACGGTACTCCATGAAAACCAAGGTCATGAAAACCACAGTAGTGGATTACATCACGAAACCGATTCATTTGCCTTGCCGGCCTGACATTGCCTCCTTCTTTCTCTGCGGCACTGGTTATTTCATTAAAATCACCAATGCATAGCCACGGAAGCGCGCTAAAATGACTGAGTGACTCCAATAGTTGCCATGTCTCTTCTCTTTTACTCGTTTCAGGGTGCCCGTAAAAACCTGTTAACCTCCATGTATCTCCATTGCTGACACCATCTACTATAGCATCAATATACCATCTCGAGACCCCCTTAATCTCCACTGTTGATTCTGGTTTCCATAGCAAGGCTAACCCGCCACTAGAACCAACACTAGATATTGCAACCCCTTGACTATACCCCAATTCACTCTTCAACAGATTCATACTATCACTAGAAAGTTTTGTCTCTATGAGAAAGACAAACTTGGGAGCTTCCACACGCAGTGCTCTTTTTAGAGCTAGGACTGTCGGTCGGTTCCCAAGCCCCCGACAGTTCCAACTTAGGGTACTCATTGGACCCGGCGGTGCTGCTTAGCAGCCACCGCCGATCCAAAATTGTGTGCCATTAACTGACCAAGAGCCCGCGTCTCTTCATCCAACTTCATCCTTTTCTCATACTCTGTCTCATCTTCCTGTTGTACGTGGTCACCTTTTCGCTTTGGCCCTGAATTCGTACTAGTTGAATCTCTAGTGTCCATTGGTCTAATCTTGTCCGTTACTCTTTTCCATGTACCAAGGGTACGCACCAGTCCTGGACCTCCAGTATCATCTTGTTTTGAAACAGCTTTATCTGTCACCCTACTGCCAGCAGTCTTGGTCACATTATTTTCTTCCACCTGTGCACCATTAATATCAGTGTGAGTATTGCCATTCCCATGCGTAGTCCCTATTGAATCCACCCCTGTTACAGTTGGTCGGGTTCCCAAGTCACGATCAATCTCCTCAAGATGCGTTTGGAAAAGATCTTGATTGTTAAGAATTTCCGTATTTGACGGACCTGACTGTATTACCTCCTCCACACTTATCGGATTTTCCTTGCATGGTTCATTCGACTTTCTTGTTGCTGTCGCCGGCATATGCGCCCCACTGTCAACCACTTCTGTAATTCGAAGCGATTGCGTAGTCCTCTGTAGTGTAGTATCCATTGTAGCATTCTGTGTTCCCCCATGGTATGTCACTGGCTGAGACTTATAAAACCTTTCCATTGTTGCACGCATCCATACCCCATACTGTTGTTCCTCACGACGAAGGCCACCTTTACTATTGAGCCAAAGCTTACAATCCTTTTCATCATGGTTCAGCACTCCGCACCAGTAGCAAAAAATTGGCATACGCTCGTACTGAAAGGACACCCATTGTGGTTGAGGCCCTCCAATGTTCACCATCCTACCCCTGCACAGTGGTTGAGTAATATCAATATTGATACGTACTCGGATACACTTACCCCTGCAATCCCCTGTAGCAGAGACATCAACGTCTTCCACTGTCCCTAGCGTCCTTCCGATAGCCTCAGCGTTCTCCCTTTGCATACACCTCAGTTGTAATCCATGTATTTGAACCCAGAAAGAGGCTCTATCAAATTTAGCATCTTCAATGCTTGCCTCCTCCCCAGGTTTAAACAATCCTATTAAATACTTATCAAAAGTCCAAGGGCCTTGCACGAGAATACGATTAACATCCGTTTCATCATCAAAAAGCAGTAGAACTGTGTTTGCCCCTAGGTCCCTGATCTCAAAATTACCTCCTGATCTCCACATACTCCTCAGTGTTCGAGTGACGGCTTCCATGTTAGGTCGTCTCTTAGTAAAAAACTTCGCCACCAATACCCTGTTATTGGTATTATCAGTGTCTGGGGTTACCAAGTCCACGGTATGACTCTCTTTGCTGTTCAGAGACAAGTTGGCCCATCTTCCAGTGATGTCATCCATGGTTGTGCAGAGAAAAAACTGTACGAAATTCTACCCGTAGGAGAAAAATTGACCTACCAAAGGTAAGCAAAAGGTTTCACGGCACTAGGGTTTTCTCGAGAGAAAACCTAGGTCAGGAAAAAAAAAGGAGGTACTTCTCCTTGGACAACATTTCCAGTTGCTCATGACCAAACTCCTTCCACGGACCACTGTCTTGTAAGCCTCCGTCACTATTTCCTGTCCTCGGACTACTTGATGTCCTCGGACACGGCTCACAACCCAATACCCATATTTGGGCCATTTATCCTTACATTTAATATTCAGTTTAACTCAGATTTGGTTCCAACCCTATTTAAAACATTAGTTTTTTTTTTTTAAATTACAATTTATAAAAAATCTTTTCTTATTTAGATATTTTAAAAACCATTAAGTTAAAAACAAAAAAATCTCAAAATAAATTATACCAGACAGGTGATACCGCGTTGTGTCCTGTTTGGCTGGTCCTACGAAGTACAATACATCCGTGAAAGACAACGATGTAATCAAAGTTTTAACTTCGAACATTACAAAACAATATCATTAAATTCTCGGTTCCCGATAAGATGAAAGAAGATAAAATAAAAACTCCAAATTAATGTAATGTCCCAAACACTAATATATATTGACGCTATAATTGGTGCGTCACTGATCACTAAACAAAGGAACACCCATCATCTAACTCTACCTTATCCATTACAAATTCAGCTCGTGGGTTCTCCTATTCTGCTTTCCTTCAACGTGCTCTTATTTTTTGGCCTTGTATTTTTTTGGGTTTGGGCCCGCACTGCTGTTTCGTAAAATAAAATTACAAAAACTTTCTGAGGTGTACCATAAACTGTAAGTTTCCAAATCCACTACCTAGTTTCGTTATTGAATTTATATAGTAATTTTTTTTTACAATTACACCCATAGTTTTAAAAACCAGACAGAAGCAAAACTAGATTTGCCTATAATTCCCAAATTTTCCGGATTTTTTACTGTTTTGGATATTTTTATTGGATCGGACTGGTACTTGGTTTCCGGTTGAACTGGTCGTACCGGCCAGTCCGATTTTTAAAACCATAATTATAACTACTTTCTAATTTTGTGCTAAGAAATTGATAGTCTATAATCTATACCTTTACCTAATCAATATTTTAATTAATACTTTAAGTTACCTTTATTATTGGACATGGCAAAACAAGTCATAATTTTCTGAGCTGACCCGAAAAATATCCGACGCGAATCCGATTTTTTGACTCGAAGCAAAAACGGGTTGACCCGTGACCCGACCCGTATTTTTTTGCGGGTCAACTCGACCCGACCCAACCCGACTCCGAACCCGAACCATTTTTTTAAACTTTTTTTTTGGTAAAAAAAAAATAATTTTGAGATAATATTAGTTTAATTGTTTGTTGTGAGCTTTAAGGAAACAATTGAGACATTTACATAACTGCATGCAAATTAATTGAAAGATGAATGGTTGAGCATTCTGTAATGAGTAAAGATTTTTAGATATCAAATAATAAAGTACATGCCAAGATAATCTGGTTACAATAGAGTTAAAAACATAGATTTAAAATTGTATACATGTGTGAGAAACATTCACAAGTGTGAAAATAGTGAAGCCAAAGTATCAAATTAGCATAAATTATGAATGCTTAGACCTATTTTTTAACAATTTATGTTCAAAATAAATTATGATATTCCCTAGAGTATGTGTTGCTTAACAATGATATGATATTCATAAAAGAGACCATGTATAAATAAGGAAACAATCAAACTTTAATGTATATCTCAAATTGAAATAGAGTGTCAACCACAATTGATAATAGATTATAAAATTAATTTTCAAGATTGTAAATTTCGTATATGTTTTTATTCTTTGTCAAATGAGTTATCCAATAAGTTATCTGTAATTTTGTTTTATATTTTGGGATGTTGAGATTGTGTAGAAATAAAATTTGTGTATTTGTTTTACTTATCTTTGTATTATTTTGTTTTAGATAGCAATGTTAGGATTTGTATAATTTTAAAATTATTGAATAAGTATTAATAAGTTTAACTGAGTTCATTTTTTATATAAGTGGTGAATTCAAAGTAATGAATTTTACATCAAGTAATTTGTTTTATGACTTTCCAAATGGCAAATACATGTTTTCTTTATAAATAAATAAATAAAAAATTATGTGAAAAATACAGGTCAACCCGACCCAACCCGACCCGACTTGCAACCCGATTGACCTAAACCCATTTTTAACCCACTTAAAATGACCCATTTTTTACTCGCAACCCGTTTGACCCGCAACCTAATTGACCCAACCTGAACCCGGCCCGACCCGCCTGTTTTGCCATGTCTTTATTAGAGGATAAAGATTGCCCTCCAATTTGCTCGTGATACTTTTCTCATTTGCCAATTAATCAAGCATCCAGCAAACTTAACATTTGATAAGATAATAATAATGCATTTAAGCCAACTTGCATTTAATTTATACAATAGATCATAAAGTTTTGGTTTCGTAATGGGAAACATAAGAATGACATGAGATTTTTGTATTAAGGATGCACCCTATTAGTGAGCAAGGATACAGAGGAACGATCCTATAGAGCATATCCTATTCAAGTAGGATTTAGATCCTCTAAATTTCCTAGGGTACTCTACCAGTAGATTTCCTTAAATCTTAACCACTCTTTAAGGATTTAATGGTCAAGATTTTGCACTGTCAACATTCCACTAACAATATTCTTAAAATAATAAAATAATGTTGCAAACAAAACAATTAAGATTATTATTAGTAAAATACTGACATGACAGAATCTAGACCATTAAATTATTAAAAAATAGTTAAGATTTAAGAAAATCTATTTGATAGAGTATCCTAAAAAATTTAGAGGATCTGAATCCATTCAAGTAATGTTGTAAATAAAGGACGCTCCTATTAGAATTTTTGGAAAAAGAGAACGTGGATTCACAAAAAGCCAAAAAGGTTAGTGAGATATACACATAGCGCAAAAATTAAAAATATCAGTAAATGCTTTTACCTCAAAAATTATTAAAATGCAATAATAATTGTTATCTGCGCTTGTGTGGATGAATAAATAATTAAATATTGGTTCTAGATTTTCTATCTAAATAGCATTAAAAGGTAGATGAGTTGTACTCCTATCACTCACCTATAATGCATAAACTAAGAGTTTCATAATTTAATTGGTTGGCAGTATCTCTAATAGAGACATTTAAGATTTAAATTTCTCATTCATATTGTAATTATTGGATTAAAAAAAATCTAATGTATGTGGTATTTAAGGGGATTTTTATTAGTCTGAATTTAGTAAGAATGAGGTATAAAACTTATATTTTACACTATCCAATAAGAGATTGTCACATCACAGTTTTACTTAAAATTTAATACATTCTAATACACCTAATAGCATCTCAATAAATTCTCAATCAGGTTGGATTTTCAAATGGGTATTAGAATTGAATGAGTGTAGTTGTGCCTATTAATATGTGATAAGATGATATGGGATGTTGGAATTGGGGGTATAAAACTTGGGTTTTATACCACATCCTTATAAAATTTAATCTCATTTTTTAAAAAAGTTACCTTATATTTTTGTTAATGTCATCCATGTGATAATTTTTATAGGATAAAAGTATATATGTGTTTGTAAAATAGGATGACTAAGGTTTAATTCAATAAACCTTAAGGAGGTTTTAATTAATTTTTCCCATATTTTAACTTTTGCATATTTTTGTTAATATCATCTATGTGATAATTTTTATAGGATAAAAGTATATATGTGTTTGTAAAAAGGTTTAATTCAATAAACCTTAAGGAGGTTTTAATTAAATTTTCCCATATTTTAACTTTTGTATTTGTAAATGCCAACAAAAAGAGTGGGGTGTTTTATTTTTTGACTCAATCAATCTGTTTATCTTGTCATCAAGTATAAGCAGCAAGGACAAGTCTTGTAAATCCCCATTTTTAACTTTAATAAAAATAAATTATGCCAAAAAAATCATGTAAGTAATAAAACTAGTTTTAGGTGTACGGTTTAAACTTATATAATTTAATAAATTTATAATAAAAAATATATATATTAAAAGACTATAGTCATAATAAAATACATTGGGGGTTCAAATAATATATTTTGTACAAACCAAATAGAAAATCAAACAATACATTCTACTACACCTAATAGCATCTCAATAAATTCTCAATCAGGTTGGATTTTCAAATGGGTATTAAAATTGAATGAGTGTAGTTGTGCCTATTAATATGTGATAAGATGATACGAGATGTTGGAATTGGGGTTAGGTGTACGGTTTAAACTTATATAATTTAATAAATTTATAATAAAAAATATATATATTAAAAGACTATAGTCATAATAAAATACATTGGGGGGTTCAAATAATATATTTTGTACAAACCAAATAGAAAATCAAACAATCCGTAAAAAAGTGTTTCTAATCTTTGAGAGGGCTCCCCCACTATGCTTTAGCTTCGTCCCCTCCCACTCCCACTCATTGATCCCCACATCATTGCTAGGTGAATAATGTTTTTGTTTTTGTTTTTGTTATATATATATATTCATAATATATGACTTAGTCAAAGACTCAAAAGGCTAGGATCAATGCATGAACTGGGTGGATAGAGACAGAAAAATTGTATATATTACCCTTTTATACAAAGCCTTATCCCATGCTTCTTTGCTCTAATAGACATTATCCACTTGGTACGTATTTTAATTTATTATATCATTATTTTGAAACTTTATTTATATGGTATATTAATCAAAAGGTGCGAATCTATATACCTTTTCAAGCCTCTTTAGGAAGTATTACCTAGAATATACGACTAAAGCATATACTTTTTTTCCCATGCTTTGGAAAGAAATTTCCACGAAGTGGGAGATCTAGTGGAAAGAAAAAGGCTCTTATACGTTTCTCAAAAAAAAAAAAAAAAAAAAAAAAAAAGGCTCTTATACCAATTAAGTGCAAACACATATAAAAAAACACACATCAAATGAGGTCATGATCCATTGAGAACATGACGCAAGGCTCATGCATACATATACTTCCCAACAAAGAATGTAAAATATTAACTTTTTTTATTAGGGTTTGTAACCAAATATTGGCCTGACCTATGTCTTGTTTAAATTTTGACCTTTTAAAAATTATACAAGTTCCATCTAACATTGAATTGTTTGGATATTTTTGATGACATGCACTTCTTTGATAACTATGGGATGCTAAAAATACTTATTTCAAAAGAATAAATAAATGAAACTCGAATGTACGGACCAAGTTCATGTATTTTTCTTCTTGGAAAGATTTATGATTTGTGGTTTGGAGAGCTGTCACGCCCCGAACCCAACTATAAAGATAGGTATTTGACAACGGCCGCACGCTTATAAAGTAATCACCCTACAAGTGTGCAAGACCTTCTTAGCAACTAAAATTTATCCAAAAAAATTACATCAAATAAATCCAAAATACCTCAACATGTTAATTCAAAAGGAATAAAATCCAAACCTCATGTACATAATGCCAATTGGCCAATATATATAAGACTATTACAGGACCATCTAATCCCAAAATCACTAAGTTTCTTTCATGCTCACAACACAACAACAAAACTTCCAAAACTTGCTATTCTTCACAATATGAAACTGGAGGGGAAAAAGGGGGGGGGGGTGAGTTGACAACTCAATAAGTAACCAAAATCCTAATAAGTTCTATCAAGCAAATAGATATGTAAAATAATAAGTTGTACACATAGTTGTCAAAACATGAATCGTATCGTGAATCGATTTTTTATTTTTCCGTATCATGTATCGTATCGTATTGTGTATCGTAAGATACACAAACGCTTAATAAAAATTATAAAAAATTATAGATATACATATATAAATGGTATATTTATTATAAATTTTAAATATATTCAACTAATGACTAATTTATTCATCACTTATGTAATAATATTTAACAAGCTAACTAAATAAATCAAACTAGCAACTATTTTTAACATATACATTCAAATTGCTTAAATTTAAAAGTGATAATATATTACAAATGACCCAAAAATAATAATTTATTTTCATCATATTGCCTAATAAATCCTGTGGGGCCCGTGGGCCTGGTAGCCTCGGCCCATCTTGCATTTGGTCCAAGGCCCATTCCGAGGAAGGATGATCGTCCGAGGATGGTGTATGAAAACCTATGCTTTTTTGGATCCACGCCCTCGGCGTGCCGAAGCTGATTCCAGGTGGGGGAACAGGCCTAGAACAGGCTGTCACCTCCACATTAAATGTACTCATCTAACCCCCTGGCCGCATTAATGGGGATGTAACCCCTGGGCAGAGTAACATTGGTCATTGTGAACCACTCGAGTACTAATAAGGCTTCTGATGGGACAGACGGTTAGAAGGAAGGCAAGTGGATGATCGACAAATGGAAGAAAGAGATAGGAGGGAGAGGACTATATAAGAAGGGCGAGCAAAGCAATATAGGGTGGTGGAACCTCCTCGGACGAGGGCCGAGGAGCTACCCTTAGGAATGAGTTGGGCTATTTCCCCTCCAATGGGGAAGAATACCTGGGGCACTGTTGTTAGTCTGTTAGGGCCTAATTCTTCAACCCACGCTCTAAAAATTGTATTGTTTGGGTCCAATCCATTTTGAGTCCCTACAATTGGCGCCGTCTGTGGGAAGAATTTGTGCACTAACAGACGCAACGAACCATCGTTCCTAAGTAGCTAGTTTACGAAAAGTTAAACAACACTTGCAAAAAAAAAAAAACATTGCAGAAAAGTAAAAGATTCAAAGGAAAAGAGAAGAAAAATAACAGTATTTTATTAGATGCAAAGAAACTACAATTTACAAACAAAGGCTCAGACAGGCTTGTTTTAAAGCCAACTTTACAAACAAAGGCCCGGACGGGCCTGTTTTAAAGCTAACTAAAGGGAAAGGGGCTGAAGCACGCCTGTTTCAAGGCTACCAACAACGCCCAAGCCGGTGCGGTGGCCCTGGCACGAAGAGAGGAGCAGATGCAAGGGCGCCAGGCGGCCCTTCCCCATGATGTTCCCTTTATTCTCTTCCAGCCCCACGGTGGTTGCCCGTTGGAGACGGCAGCACTCGGGCACCGTACATGACGTATTCTTGCACACCTCCGCCGACGTGGGAGCGCTCCCGAGAGGAGCGTTAGGTATTTCAAAGACCTCCCTCTTGGCTGCCGTGTAGGGCATCATGAGGGTGACGCGCAAATTCGATCGCGCCGGAGATCCGACGCGGGCTATGGCTACAGCGACTCTTGGCCGAGGAAGGAAGACTTTGGGCCTATGAACCCTTACTCCCATCCAAGGCCGCCTCATTTCTCCAAACTCTTGTCACAATTCTGGCAGGGTTACTGAAGGGGCTCAGAATGTTGAGGGGACATGTTTCCTTTTGTGTTAGAGGGTTCGTAGAGTGTAGAAGGACATTCCCTCGTATAGCCTTAAATAGGGGGTGAAGATTGATAGGAATTGATATACGCAGAATTCGAAAAGGGGATTACCGGCAACATTAATCCTGCCCAAATTCCAAGGCGCCTATCAACCGTGTGATCTGCATCAGTCCAAGAGAATATTAATAAGAGCGCGCCTCGTGTGGTGAAACGTCAAGCGCGGAACGCGAACAGTCAGGAGACGCCTCGTAACTAATGAGGGCAGAAACCTGGACTGAAGGCGGCGTTAATGCCACGTGTAAGATTAGAGTCCTAAACCAACCATGCCCGGGGCACTGCAGGGTTAATGGTTAAGTCCGCAGGATGAAACACGCCCGACAAAGCAGCGCCGAGGCTATCATCACGCTAAAAATAATATTTCCTGCGCCGAGGATAAATTCTTTCACCTCAGCTATACCTGGGTACTAGACAGAACCAAGGTATTGCATGGTCCAAAGACTCAAACCTATGGGGAAACTAGATACTTACAGAAGAATAGAAGTGTTAGACAAAACTAAGGCATTGCATGGTCCTCGGACTCAAGCCTATGGGGAAACTAACCACGCAGCTATACCTGGGTACTAGACAGAACCAAGGTATTGCATGGTCCAAGGACTCAAACCTATGGGGAAACTAGATACTTACAGAAGAATAGAAGTGTTAGACAGAACCAAGGCATTGCATGGTCCTCGGACTCAAGCCTATGGGGAACTAACCACGCAGCTATACATGGGTACTAGACAGAACCAAGGCATTGCATGGTCCTCGGACTCAAGCCTATGGGGAAACTAACCACGCAGCTATACCTGGGTACTAGACAGAACCAAGGTATTGCATGGTCCAAGGACTCAAACCTATGGGGAAACTAGATACTTACAGAAGAATAGAAGTGTTAGACAGAACCAAGGCATTGCATGGTCCTCGGACTCAAGCCTATGGAGAAACTAACCACGCAGCTATACCTGGGTATTAGACAGAACCAAGGTATTGCATGGTCCAAGGACTCAAACCTATGGGGAAACTAGATACCTACAGAAGAATAGAAGTGTTAGGCAGAACCAAGGCATTGTATGGTCCTCGGACTCAAGCCTATGGGGAAACTAGCCACGCAGCTATACCTGGGTACTAGACAGAACCAAGGTATTGCATGGTCCAAGGACTCAAACCTATGGGGAAACTAGCTACTTACAGAAAGACAGAAGTGTTAGACAGAACCAAGGTCTTGCATGGTCCTCGGACTTAAACCTATGGGGAAACTAACCACGTAAATATACCTGGGTACTAGACAGAACCAAGGTCTTGCATGGTCCTCAGACTCAAGCCTATGGGGAAACTAGCTACTTACAGAAGAACCGAAGGGTCAAACTAACTATTTGCAGAAGAACCAAAGCGTTAGCTAGAACCGAATTGTAATAGGTCCTCAGATTCATGCTTGAAGGATAGCTGATGGTCTCATGAGACTAAGTTCAGAACAGAATCAAGGTATTAAGCAAAATACTAGAATACGGCAGGTAAAAGGAAGCATCAATAACTAGAAGCAAAATATTGAATATTCATCTCAAATAGAAAGTGTATAGTTTCATTACAATGCCCCCGAGGCAAGAAGCAAAATGAAATGAAAAAGAAAGCAAATAATAGTGTCTTATGCCATTTGCCACTTCCCCTGTTCTCTTAGGTTTCCCTTCCTCGGTCTCTATTGCCTGATGGGATGAGGAAGAGCCTGCCAACGGAATTCCTTCCGGAATATAAGACCCCTCAGAAAATGCAAAACCGTCCTCCACCACAGCGATTTGCCTAAGTCGAGGATCACGAGCCCTAATAACGTGCTTTGGGACCTGGAACGACTTCTGGGCTGGGTCGCATCCGAGGATATGGTGGGCGGCTCTAACCTGGTTATCAGCCTCGTTCAAAAAGAGTTCCGCCCTAAGAACGGCTTCCAAATCCTCCTTGTTGACCAGATGAAAATGACGCGCGAAAGCGTGCGGATCTGCAGAAACAGAAGCAAAGCTCCTATGATCAGTCAATCAAAGCAGATACACAACAAAAAAATATACAAGAATCTGGACCGCCTCCTATTTCGAGTACCCTACCTGGCTCTCCCTCTACTGTCGGGCAGTGGAGACCGTCATGCCATTCCCCCGACACAATGAGGAAATCTTGAGTCAGCCCCTTATTAGAATCGGGAAGGCACTGGATAAGTCAGACCCTATCGTCCCTCGTCTTCATATAGTACGTCTTACCCCTCAAGTGCTGAAGGTTGTAGCACCAGTTTACGTCATGGTGAGTTAATCTCAACCCCATCTTCTCATTCAAGGCGTCTACGCACCCTAATATCCTAAATACATTAACGGCACACTGGGTAGGAGTCAGCCGAAAATGCCTAAGGTATCCGCTCGTCACTGGCCTCATAGGGATTCTCATCCCTCCCTCTACGAAGACGACTATGGGGATCACAACTTCACCCTCGTTTCTCTTAATATACCACTCCCCTTCCTTACAGTACCTCAAACTCACATTACTGGGTATCCCATAATCAGCAATGAATTTCTTCATCATCTCGTTGGACTCAACCAACTTCTTAAACTTACCCATTCTTAACAACGACTAAAGGATCCAAGAGACGAAAGGGAAGAGTAGAATCAAAGGAAATTTTGTGCTATTGAGAGAAGAAGACTTATAGAAATGTGGAGATCCTCCTCGGGCAGTGTGGGAGTTAAGCCAGGTTCAAGGTATATGCACCAAAAGTTCGTGAGCACGCAAATAAGGAAGCCAAGCGGTTCAAGCAAGTATTTATATCCCCAATTTAAGTTCACCAAGCGTAACCTCCCGCCCATAAAAGCAAGAAGTCACCACCGAACGATTACCATCACACCGTTGGAAGTGGAAAACGTGGAGTTGCCCAAAAGTTAATGTGGGTGCACGCTGAGTCTCGAAACGCCAAAACGTGCATTGGGCAGGCGAAAGTCACCAGCCTTGACGTGGGCCGCGGTGGGGTGAATCATCTGGAGGGCCCGTGGGTATCAAAACCCTCCTCCCCGTTCGAGGGAACGGGCAGCAGGATTTTGAGGGGCTATTGTGGGGCCCGTGAGCCTGGTAGCCTCGGCCCATTCCGAGGAAGGATGATCGTCCGAGGATGGTGTATGAAAACCTATGCTTTTTTGGATCCACGCCGAGGACACCCCTGTCCTCGGCGTACCGAAGCTGATTCCAGGTGGGGGAACAGGCCCAGAACAGGCTGTCACCTCCACATTAAATGTACTCATCTAACCCCCTGGCCGCATTAATGGGGATGTAACCCCTGGGCAGAGTAACATTGGTCATTGTGAACCACTCGAGTACTGATAAGGCTTCTGATGGGACGGACAGTCAGAAGGAAGGCAAGTGGATGATCGACAAATGGAAGAAAGAGATAGGAGGGAGAGGACTATATAAGAAGGGCGAGCAAAGCAATATAGGGTGGTGGAACCTCCTCGGACGAGGGCCGAGGAGCTACCCTTAGGAATGAGTTGGGCTATTTCCCCTCCAATGGGGAAGAATACCTGGGGCACTGTTGTTAGTCTGTTAGGGCCTAATTCTTCAACCCATGCTCTAAAAATTGTATTGTTTGGGTCCAATCCATTTTGAGTCCCTACAAATCCCATCTAACTCAATGTTATTATCATGTTTATCATTTTGCAAACTTATTTCTTCATTAAAATTTTCTTCATCGTCATTAACATTTATTATCTCTTCTTGTTTTTTTTTTTTTAATAATTAAAAAAAAAAAACTATTTCTTCTTGGCATTCTAGTTTCTTGGACTTATAACAATAATGACAAAAATCAAAAATAATTATATTGTCAATTAATATCTTATTCATAGTATAGAAAATAAATTTGCAAATATTAAAGTGAAGTGTAAGTGTGTATTGTGCAGTCCAAATTTTATAGTAAAAAGAGAGCGGAAAAAAACTTATGAATATGTTATTTTATTAGGCCAAATTAAGTAACCTAATAATTTTGTGTTAAAAACAAGTCTAACAACTTGTTAGATTCAAATAAAAGTACAAATTTTAACAAAAAATCTCATTTTAAAGCATTTGTCTATATATTGTATGATACATATGATTTTACGATACGATTCATACGATACGCACATTGTATCGTACGATTTATGAACACTTACGATATGCTAATACGATACATAAATTTTTACACACGAAACGTATCGTGTATCGTACGATACCGACAACTATGGTTGTACATAGATCGAATATTTTAATCTTACAAATATATCATAGATGGATTAGAAAATAATCAGTTTTCCATATATCAAAAGCTGTAATTTATAATAGGTCCCAAAAACACATAAGCAGTTCCAAGGACTTAAAACAGTTCAAATACTCAAACATAATTCATATTTTTAACAATTTTTATGATAATGGTCACGTTATATCCCCATGACTGGGCATTAGATTCAGATGAAACTAGTTCCGTGCTAATGTATATCTCCCATTAGCCGAGTCTAGAAACACGATAGGCTCGTAATGCCCAAAATAGAACTAGTTTCGGTACCAATGAATAACCCCTATTGGCTGGGTATCAGAGTCTAAATATAGTCAGGTTGTCCAAAATCATATATATCAAATCAGAGTTCAAACAAAAATATATCTCATCCAAATACATATATAAAATCATATATTCAGTAATCAAATATATTTGTGATAATTATTTATTCTTTACTTTAAATCAGTAATACAATTGAAATAAAATTGTAACAATTATAAACCATTTTCACTAGTTAAAATACAATATTATAAGCAAAATATAACCAATTAAGATAAAGTTACTTACCTTTAAAAGCCATACCAAAAAGAACTTCTCTCTAACACTTCCTCTAAAATCTTTAAATATCACCTAAAATAATTTTTCAAGAACCATTTACTTAATAATCAAATAATTTAAGAAACTTTATAAGGTATCAGACCAAAAGATAAATAGCTAAAAATATCCAATAATTTTCTACTATTATCTCATAGTTAAAATCCACATGTTCATACCACCGCACACCCTTGGTGCGATGGTCACTTTATAAGTATAAGTGCTTGTGGAGTGTGTGGGGTAAGGGCCGGGGTTCAAGTTTTTAGGAGGGAGCAAGAGTACCGCCTGGACTCATCTTCATGTATACGAATTCACCTCTTTTTTTTTTTTTTTTTTTTTTTTACCACCTTAGTTTACTTTTGAGATGAGGACAAAACTAGACACATGACCATATGATCCAATTCAAAGCACCTGGACACTAGCTTGCCAGAACTCAAAGCCTAGACTACTAGACCTTTTGTTTTCATTAGGGGTGTCCACGGGTCGGGCCGGGTCGGTTTTCGACCCAGCCCGAACCCGACCCGCCGGCGTCGGGTGGACAGAAAACTGACCCGAGACCGACCGCCGGCGTCAATCGGTCGGATCGGTTTTGGGTTCGGGTGGAGATCGGGTTGTCGCCGGAGCTGGAAAATATCGCCAGAATCTGCAAATTACCGCCGGAATCTGCAAATCATCGCCGGAATCTGCAAATCATCGCCGGAAAATGTAAAAGCTCACCGGATCTGCATCAAAATCGCCGAAATCTGCACCAAAATCGCTGAAATCTGCTGGGAATGGCCGGATCTGGCTAAATCTCACCACATATCGTTGAGAAACTCGCCGGATCTGCTCGGATTTGGAGGTGATTTCGCCGGATCTGGCGATTTTCGACGAGAGAAGAACAGCTCATCGGGCGGGTCGGGTTCGTCGGTTTCTCAGACAGCCAACCCGCAACTCGAACCGATGGTCTCGGGTGCTTGCGCCGGCGACCCGCGTCCGACCGTGAAGAAGCCTTGATCCGACGATTTCGGGTGAAGATGATCGGGTTTCGGGCGGTTTGGTCGGGCCGGGCGGGTCATGGACAGCCCTAGTTTTCATCAAGTCCAAAACTTCGGGCACTATTCCTTAAAGAAAATCTGTGCAGAAACTTGACACCTAGCAGAGCAAATCTTTTTTTTTTGGACGGTTCTAGCAGTACAAATCTTTACACAACGTAAAAATCTGAGTGTATTTTGGGCATGCAAAGCCCAAATCTAACATATTGCATTCAAATAGACATTCTCTGAATTTTAATGCTCTGTTAAGATTGACACTATTCCCGCCAAACTTATCTTTTCCACTCAGCACTTCATTAAAGTCATCCAGCATGAGCCAAGGGAGGTTGTGGAGTTGACTAACCATTTTTAAATTATTCTAAAGAATTTTTCTTTCTGCTATTCTAGGACTAACATAAATAGTTGAAATAAGCCAAGATAAATTAGAGGAACGCACCTTAACAGTTGCATGGATTTCCTACTCTGTAGTTGATAGCAGGGTGATCTCCACATCTTCCATTTTCCAGAGAATTCAGAGTCCTCCAGCATACCCAATTGTATCAGTTACAATGCTCCAATCAAAAGGCAGGTCTTTAATAATTTTTTTCGCCCTATCACCCCCCAGCCTCGTCGCCGTTATCACCATAATAGAAGTTTGATGATTGACAACCATTTCAAAAATTCTTCTTTTGAAATCTGCATTCAATGCTCCTCCGCAATTTCACAGCAAAATATTCATTTTGACAAATTGACCCAAAGGAACTTCAATCTCCATAGGATTAGTATTCATTACAGCTGCTTCCACCATACTCCATCCCATCCTCCTCAGTATATCCTTGGACCCCATCCAATCTGGCTGGCAAAACGGGGCTGTCCTATGCAAGAAGACTTTGCTGTCTTTGATTTTCCTTTTACTGTTGATCTAGAAACTTTATTAGTTAAGGGCATTAATGGTTTGTACTATTGTAGACTTGCTACTGCCAGTATGGCCACTGTTGCTGTGTAGTTTTTCCTTTTGTGTTTAATAATATTTCCCTTTTACAAAAAAAAAAAAAAAAAAAAAACGTAAAAATCTGGAAAAAATCTGCAGTTTCTAATTTCTATATTCAATTAGAGCAACCACATCAGTTCGTGCAAATTTTTTGTTTATTTTGCAAGAAAAAACCTACTTTTTCTATTTTACACATCCACTTTTACAATACACCCACATCAGTTTATTTATTCTACATATTTATTCAATAAAATATTCATTTTTTTTTACATTTTTTATTATTTCCTTCCCTCTCCTCTCTGCAACCCTCTCACAGACCCAACACAAATCCAAAATCACCCACACCCAGCCACCGTCTTCTCCGTCGAGCTACCGTATTCTTCGTCGAGCTATAGACCCAACACAAACCCAAAATCACCCACGCCGAGCCGCCAGCCACCGAGTTGAGGGCATTCTAGACATTTCGCATAGCCGGAAGTAGCTGTGAGATTAGCCCTTGGTCCATCGAGGTCACGACCTCATTCCTGACGATGATGAGCGTGATGTTCCTGGCCGGGTAGTAAGGCAACACACGTTCAAGTTCACCCATTGAGTCGCAGCGTTCGGATCGGAAGCCAGCGTCGGAATGTCGCCGTTGGCGGCTCCGATAACGATTTCGATTCCGGTGTTCGCGAGTGCCTTGATGATCGCACCATTGGCGCCGTAGAGTCGAACCTTTCCAATCGCTGTCGATTTGAGGAGACTCGCGGTTGCCGCCGGTGGTGGAAGATTTTCGGCGACTTGGCTGTAATTCACTCCGATGAATGACTGAGACTCTTGGTTACAGTGAAAACACAGAGTTATAAGTTATAAACCAGGAATTTTCAAAGACAAACCAAATATGCCCAAAGCAATTTCGCAGAAGAGAACAAATGTGAGAGTTGTGATATGAAATGAGAAAGAGAGAGTTGAGATAAGAGTCAGACGTAGGAAAGAGAAGAAATTATTAAAATAGTCAATACACGAACTACAGTGACCGTGCATATATGCACGGGCACTGTAGCATTTGTATATTTATGCACAATTTTACATAACTTTACACCCACTGATGTGGGTGTTTTTTTTTTTGGCTAAAATGTGTAAAATGAAGGAGCTGATGTGGATGCTCTTAACGCAACAGAGGGCATAGTAGAAGCTTAGATTTACGAGACAGAAAAAAGCGATTAACATCCCGTACCAAAAATATAATTTAATCCCTTCTTCGTTGACACCATAAATTCATTGGGTATTTAGGGCTCATTTGGTACATGTGTTTAAACAACAGTTTTCAGTTTTTTTGAAAATATTTGTAGGTGAAAAAGTGTGTGAAAATACGTATAATGTTGTTTAACAACTGAAAACATGTGTTTAAACACATGTACCAAACGGGCCCTTAGATAGTCGGCCAAAAATGCCCCAAAAAATATATATATTTTAATTTCATATAAAGCTTAGATTTGACCAAGGATAAGATTTCTTAGGCACTTACCTCAAGTGTGTCGTCAATCCTTATTTACTTAAATATTTTGGGTAGTATCTTCTCTCAAAATATCTGTAATTATACGCTAACTTAATTAGCTTATAAATAGCTAAAGTTTCAACCTTATTTTCTAAGAACTCCCTTTATAATATTTGTAGGGACACAAAATTTGGCCCCCGAGGTGCTCACCTCAGAGCTCTACTATAACAGTTAACACAACTTAAATACAGATAAACAACAAGGAATAAACACTCCACAATGGGAAACACAAGCAGTGAATTTCTTTGACCATTCAAATAACGATTACAATTACAGACGTTAACATAGGAAATTCTCTTGTTCCTGTGGTGATAGCCTTAGTGTTACCCTCTCTCTCTCTTTCTATTTCTCCCCCTAAATAGATTTTTCTGATCCCCCTTGTCTTTACTTCTCCTCCCCCTTTTATAGCTTCAATCCTTGCACTTATCACCACAGTTGTCTTGTTGCCTACCAGAGCCTCAGGGATATTTTTCTCAATTTTATCAGATTCCTCCCCTCCCTTATCCTAGAGCTCTGACTTTTGGGAGTTGCTGCTACTGTTCAGGCTGTCTAACTTGCATTTAATGTGGCAGGGGTGAGGTAAGACCTCATCATTGATGCAGAGGTAAAGATCTTCAACCTTCTTGTATGTTCCTGAACCTTCCCGTGGTTTCAGGAATCTTCTGGTAATCATACGTGGACTGCTTACGCCCCATACCTCGGATAAAGTGGCACCTTGCCATCTCTACGGGAACTAATCTTTTTTGTCACTCATTTTTTCCGTGATGCTTGGGATGACCCTACTATTCTCCTTGCATGGTGCGTTATCCACCGAGCTTTCCTTCAAAACATAGGTCAAGCCCAACTCTTTCTCGTGGCCTAATTGCTCCTTGGGCTTCAGGTTCGGGATGTGACGGTTCCACTCCCTACAATATTAATTCTAAAATTGACCCCACAAAATATTTACCTAAATATCCCACCTTTAAAGTTTCTCTCATTTATTTTTTTATTTATTTTGGGTATTACATTTGTGATGCCCCAATTTGATTGATTGTGTGATATGTGTGGGTGTGTGATGAGTCTCACATTGGGCATTTACTGGGTAGATATGGGCTTTATTACCAACTATAAGGAGTCTTAATTGTGACTAATCATTTTGAGATATAGCGCAGATATGGCTAGAATACTTGCAAGCTAATGAGAATCCACGAGAAGTACGTAGTGTAAACGCTGAGTTACACAAAAGGTCTCACTAATCTGCTAAATAAAACGGATTTTTCTCATCTATCTCATACATCTTTGAAACACTTGAAAATGGGTTTGAAGAAATCCCAAAACCTATAAGCCCTAGAATAACACACTATACTTTAGCCTAAACATGAACATGAACTTCCTTGTATATGTTGGGTGTGTGCATATCCTTATTAAACTGCAAATCTTCAAAAAATGTTAGCTCGATCATAAGCAATGCTTACTTTTTTATTTCTCAAATTTAGTAGATCTAAAAATTGCGGCTCATCACGTTATATAAACAAATCGAACCAGACTAGATCAATCAGATTACCTTGTTCAATGCAAAACCAAATTTGGCAAATCTCCCAAAAACCCATTACTATTTCCAAAATCCACTACCTAACTAGAATACATATGCCAGAGCATTTGCAGCAGTGTAGCTAAATAGCTAAATAGCTATTTTAGCTACACCAAAACACAAAAAAGAGGGTTGCAGCAGTAGAGCTATAGCTAAAATTTTTGACCTTCTTGCTACAGTGCACATCTATAAATAGATCTGCACTGTAGCTAAAAGCTAAAAAAAAAAAAAAAAAATAATTGTTTATTCTCCCTTTTATTAAAATATTATTTTTTTTCTTTTTTTTTTTCTCAGAACTCTCAACTCTCTCTCTCTCAACTTTCAAACCTCTCACGCTGCCGCCCCTCGACCCACGCTGCCGACACACACCGCCACAGACCCAGCTCTGACCCCCCCCTTCTGCCGACCCAGATAGCCAACCCAAGCCCCAAGTCCCAAGCTGAAAGAGAGATGTACGGGTAGAGCGATGAGATCGAAGCGTAATCAGAAACCAAAGCACGACGAGGATGTTGACAGCGTGGGCAGCATCGATGCAGGGTTGATTCTCCACTGAACCCATAGTAACATCAGCTCCAGCTCGGCGCAAAACGTCAATGGTAATTAGTAACATTGCTCGTCCCTACGGTGCCATGATTGATGACGGCGAGAATTTTGGGTTTATGGGTTTTGGATTGTTGGGTTTGTGGGTTTTCGATATGTTTTTTTTTTGGTTCTTCTTCGCATGGGTTTTTTGGTGTTTGATTTTTTTTGTGGGTTTGGTTGTGACCGTGGATTGTGGTTGAAATGACAGTTTGTTGCTAGTGGAGTGGCGGTGGAGGTGGATGTGGCTGGCTGAAAGGTTTTTGTGGGTGGTTGTTCTTGGCGGTGGTTGTGAATTGTGCCATTATCAGTTTGTGGTGTTTTTTTTAGTGGGATATATTATTTTACTGTAGTAGATATATTATTTTATTGTAATGTTTATATTATTTTATTGTGTTGAAAGCTAAAATAGATCCACTGTTGCAGCATGTTTTGTAAAGTGAGTAGGTAAAATAGATAAAGTAGTTTTTTGTGGTGCCAAATAGCTAAAAAAATAGCTCCACTGTTGTGGATGCTCTTACACTTGGGTTGTTGTGGCTTCTAAAGCTAATCCATCCTTACAAAGCTACCATTTGGGATGCATTTTTTTGGGCTAAAAAACAAGAGAGCAAAAAACAATCTGTAACTCTCTTATAGCAGAAAACACCAACATTTTACCACTAAAGCAACTTCGATTTTTATTATACTCAAAAATTTCTACACTCTATATCTCTAATTCAACACGTGCAAAAGTGATTCCCCTACATTCTACACTCTTATCTCTAATTTGGTGTATATATCTTTCTAGTATTTTTTTTTTTTTTTCATTTTTGTACATCACTAATGTGATGGTGGACTTAAAGGCCCACATGTAGCTATTGCCAATTGCACTTGTTGGTGAGAATTCTTGGGCTTGAGTTCTTGCATGTGCTTTATATTTAATTTGGCAAAGAGACAAATATGAGTTACTCTTCATCTTCGTCAACGTGTGCGATTGAGTTAAAGTTTCTATCCCTTTTAATTTTACTCTCATTTATTGATAAATACATTTATTGGGTAGAATTTTGTGGTAAATATATATTTAATTGGGCGTTGAGCCATTGAAAAATATATTTATTCAATCTCACAAAATATATTTGTTTGCCCAACTTATTTTTTTCACCTCTACGTTTGTGCTTTGAACTTTGAAGCCTAATTAGTTTCATAAGAATGATCTTTTTCTCTTCATTTTCCTATTGCACTCACTCATTACATTATTTTATTGTCTACGAGAAAAAACAATAGTAGTGGCCAATAGATGACCCATCGACATAAATACCTTGCTCTATTATTTCAAAGAATTCGAGTCTAATAAGTAACTCATCAAAATAAGGCCCCAAAAAATTGTAATACTTATGTTGAGTTTGTGAGTGGTTTGATGAGCCCATAAACTTTGTAAAAATTTGTATCATACCAAAATAGACTGGCATGATATATAGTCCACGGCCCAAGTGTAAGGATCCAATATATGACTACGGGCCTAGTTTTGTTTATGACTACATTCCAAGGAACACTTTAAAGATATACACCAGAAAGAAAGTGTACACGTGTAGGGGTTGATGCCACGCTATATACACAATAGTTCCACGTGTTGAATAGCTTAACATAAAGTCTGCATGCAACCGCTATCTCAATGCTCACATCAATTTACAATGATACCCTTAAGACTTCCCTATAATAGAATTGTAGAACCCCAACATATTGATGGCAAAACAGACAGTATGGCATAATCAGAGCACCTTCATATTCTCCTCTTGCTCTTGGCAGAGACACTAAAAACTTAGTAACAAAGCGCAAAAACAGGCAAAGCACTAGTCGAAGAAGAAGAAGAAGAAGATGATAGGACAAGGACGAACTCTAACATGCACGGTGGGTGTTGCATTCTTAACCTGCGCACTCACAACACTCTCTGCAGCTGTTCATGAAGACACATCAAACATATTCCAAGTGACCAGTGGGGACAGGAAATTCTTGGACAATGATGTGGTGGGTGCTGAGAAACACTTCAAGGTTTTCATGGAAAAGTACGAGAAGAAGTATGATACGAGAAAGGAGTACCTGCACCGACTTGGGATATTCGCGAAGAACATGATAAGGGCGGCCAAGCACCAAGTGGTGGACCCCACGGCGGTCCACGGAGTCACTCCTTTCTCTGATCTGTCGGAGGAGGAGTTTGAGGAGTTGTACGCAGGTGTGAGAGGTGGGAATGCTGATATGGATGTGGTTAAGGAAACTGGTCCGTTGCTGGAGGTTGGTGGGTTGCCTGAGAGCTTTGATTGGAGAGAGAAAGGAGCTGTTACTGAGGTTAAGATGCAGGTCAATTCGCTACCCTTAACACTTCTTAGTTCTTACTACTTTTATATATATATATATATATATATATATTTTGAGAATAATATTAATTACACATCCAATTTTCATAACTTGTTGAGTTGCTAGTGGACACTTTTTTTTTCTTTTTCTTTCATGACTAATTATATGAACTCACAACTTTTCTTTGAACATTTATAATCGTACGTACAAATTAGCAACTATCACTTCCACGCAATATCTAAGTCTCAAAACAGATAAGTGCTCAAATAAGTGCATCAGCTGGTGCCAAAAATTTAGCTTTAGGCACCATAAAAAGTTACTTTATTTATTTTACCATCTTATTTTACAAAACATTCAATATTATTTTATTTTAGCATTTAACACATTAAAATAACATAAACAATACAATAATATAATATATCCATTGCAATAAACAATAATTACAGCCACAAATAAAATATATAATAAAAATATATAATAATCTGAGCTACAATAGTTGAGAGGACAAATAAAATATAGTTTTTATTTATTTTATTTTACCTCCACTGAAGCAACTCACTTTACTCACTTTTGTTATATTTGGTTGTTAAATTTAGCAATTTGACACCATTAATATTAATGCTCTTAACAAAATTCAAATACCTTGTTGAATAGATGATTTGTCAAAAAAATAAAAACTATTAGGACATATGTGAATCATTGTTAGGAACATATGTTAATATAGAATTGACCAATCTTTTGATAAAATGCATTTTACTTGTAATTGGATAGATCTAGGATGTATTTAATACTTCAAGGAACAAGATTTCAAGATAAGTGTTAAAGTTATGCAAGTTTGTCCAAGAAACAAGTGAAAAAATACTGGATTTTAAAGCTTGACAGTTAGCTCTATAGCTAGTATCTATCGAGGTTTAAAAGGCTGTTTAAGCCTGATACTCGATAGCTGCTCGATAGATAGGTTATCTGTCGAGGTTTATGAAATTTAGTTTTTCAGAGCTGATTTCACTCAAATCCATGAATAGATGTTTGAACTTTCTTTTCTCACAACCCTAAACATATATAAGGATTGTTTTAAGGGCCGTCATAGTTGATACAACTCAATGCAAAAGTTTTTCTCAAGCATATTGTGAATCAGAGACATATTCCCTAGTTCATCTTTCTATTTAAGAAGCTGCTATGTTTTACATTGTAGGATTTTGTAACCAAGGAGTTTTGTGATATTCATCGTGTTGATGAACTGAAAAACTTTGCAGCCAACATCTTTCTCAAGTTGATGAGTAAGCCGTGTACTGGGATCTGCATATCGAATTGGTTAGTCACATACTGGGAGCTGTGCATTAAAAGGAGATATTGTCACTACAGAACAAGTCCAATTGGGTATTGGGGTAAGGGTTCAAATGTAGGTTGGTATAGGGTATTGGGATTCCTTAACTTATAACCGCTTGTTGTTATAATAGTGAATTTTCGGGAGTGGTGACTTTAAAATCATCTGGTGGAGTTTTTGCCATGTAAGTTTTCCCCATTCGTAAATAAATCATTATGTCAATTTATTTTCCGTTGCATTTTAATTTTGTTGGTGATTTGTTTGTGCTATCACACTTATTGCATGCAAATTGAATTAATTAATTAACTTGGCTAATTAATTGGTTAATTTGTCACAAATGGGTCAATACATTCTTGGCCTATCAAAAACAAAAAAGAAATTTATAATATTGAAAACTTATTTTATAATCTAATATCTTTAAAAAAAAATCTAATATGTTTATGGCTTGGGAGTTGGGTGTTGCGACACAACATTTTTTGACCATATGTTTATGGCACACTATTTTTGTTGATGGAGGTTGCTATTTTTGTTGATGCAGGGTCAATGTGGATCATGTTGGGCTTTTAGCACTACAGGAGCTGTCGAAGGAGCCAATTTTATTGCAACTGGGAAACTTGTCAATCTTAGTGAACAACAGCTTGTTGATTGTGATAACACGGTTAGCTACATAGTTCTAACTTCTAAGTTCTACCCTGGTTTTGATTCATTCTCTAGTTATAAGCCTTCTGGTGTTTTCTTTAACCATCCTTAAAAATTTTTTGCAAGCATTGCATTTATTCCCTTAATGACTCAGATAAGTTGAATATATATATATATATATATTGATAGGATTTAGATAGCTATTATCTTATCTAAAACGGCACAATCTCGTTAAGGTCTAACTTGAATTATTATAACACCCATAATATATAATGAGTTCAACTAAGTCAAACTCTTACATAGGGTATTGTATTAAATTAAGAAGCTCAACATCCCCAATGTCTACATTGAATTTTTATGATATCCTTAGTGATTTCATATAGTTAAACTTTTAGTTATGGGTATAACTCTACTTGAAAATAAGTAGAATCATTATAACATCTAGATATGAAATAGCAACAACCACCACAAAATTGGAACCACAAAAGTTTAATGATTCTATTTAATCATTACTAAATAAATTACCTTTAAATACAATGACAATATATACTTTATGAAAATATTTTTATATTATTTATAAATAATAAATATAGCTTGAAATAGTTAACGTGATCAAGTGAGAGGTATGTGCTATGGGTCTCTTGAACAATATTATATTCTTTCTTATTTTCTCTCATCAATCCCCTTCTTATATTTTTTATTATTGCAACTTCAAAAAAAAAAAAAAAAAAAAAAAAAAAATATATATATATATATATATATATATATATATATATATATATATATATAGACACACACACGGTAGAATTTAAACCTAAAGTGTTGACTCCTCCATAATGATTACTCTAATAAATTAAAAATAAGATTTATTTTTATTTTATTTTATTTTACACACGGGTATGTAAATACGTTTATGTTTATATGTGTATGTATGTCACTTGACTTTTGTCCAAATTGATGTCCCAAAAGTGATAATTTAACATTCCAAACAAAAATTCCTAACTCTATAAAACCCAAAAAAAAAAAAAGGTGTTGGCTTGCCATTATTAAGAGTATTGTTAATAAATAAATAAATAAATATACATATATATATATATATATATATATATTAATTTAATGCAATTAAAGTATATGAAATAAATTGCATTGTATTTTATTGACCCTTTCTCTCTCCTTAACTTTTTGCAGTGCGACATAAAGGACATAACTGCATGTGACAATGGATGCGGAGGAGGCCTTATGACAAATGCGTACAAATATCTGCTCGAAGCAGGAGGGTTAGAGGAGGAGAGTTCATACCCTTACACTGGGAAGCGAGGTCAATGCATGTTTAAGCCGGAAAATGTAGCCGTAAGAGTTGTCAATTTTACCAATTTCCCTAATGATGAGAACCAAATTGCAGCATATTTAGTCAACTATGGTCCTCTTGCAGGTAATCTTTTAAATAAAAGAATATCAATATGTGCTCATTTTTTGCTCTACTTTTTGAAATTTAAATTGAGTATGTGCAACATAAAATTCAAAAATTAAACTTAATTAACATTAAATTCATAAATTAAATTTAATTACTCTACCATTGTTGCTACCTCGTAATTAGTGACACTAATATCAAATGTTGATCTTCGAAATTCAGTTGGGTTAAATGCGGTGTTCATGCAAACTTACATTGGTGGTGTCTCATGCCCTCTTATTTGTGGCAAGAAATGGATTAACCATGGAGTATTGCTCGTGGGATATGGTGAAAAGGGGTATTCCATTTTAAGATTTGGCTACAAGCCCTATTGGATCATCAAGAATTCATGGGGCACGAGATGGGGTGAAAAGGGCTATTACCGCCTTTGTCAGGGGCATGGAATGTGTGGAATGACCAGAATGGTCTCTGCAGTGGTGACTCAAGCCACCTAAACAAGCCTTCTGCCAAATAGTTCCTTTCCTTATTGAAAGGCTAGTAATAAATATAAAGATGTTGTATTACGGAAGTATATGGTCTTAGGAATTTGCTTGTACGGTACTTGCATAACAATTAGATCAAACCATATAATTCATAATATATGGATGCTATTTTGAGTTATAACATATGGCTAAAAGAGTAAAGAAATGTCAGTTTTCAATGGCACTTTTGAGTTGTGTACACGTTTAAGGTTCTCATGAGATGATCCATTTTCCTTCTATAATTCATCATTATAGTGTGTTTAGCTTTTTGCTAAAAAAAAATCATCATTATAGCGTGTTTAGCTTTTTGCTAAAAAGTTTATTTATTGATAGTTGAAAAAAAGTAGAGTCTGTCTTTTAAAAAAAGCAAGACTTGTGCACCTACATCCTCAGGCATGTTGTACACTTGTACATACCAATAAATTAATAAGGTAACATAAAAATTAATCCTCCAAATACATGCTTACCTGAGTTTATCTATTGATATACAATGGGGAATGTATAATCCCACTTATGTCCGATTTGCGCTCCTACATCCTCAGGCATCGTGCATTGGTGCGTGAGTTAATTGGCTAAATGATGTTAAATTTGGCTAAATAATGAAGAAATGAGAGGGGAGAGGGGGACAAAATGGGCTTTTGCCATTTTCGGGCAAATTATATAGCATTATGCCCCCCTTCCCAAACTAAATAAGAAAATACCCCTCTTTTAAAACTCGATTTTTGATAAATCGAGTTAAAAAGAAAAATTTCTTAGGCCCTATAGTGACGTTTTAAGGAGCCTATAGTGACGTTTTAAGAACTTATAGTGTCATTTTTTTAACTCGACTTCAAGAAAATCGAGTTATAGATAAAAAAAACACCACTATAGGTTGATTTCATTGAAGTCGAGTTAAAAAACGTCACTATAGGTCCTTAAAACGTCACTATAGGCTCCTTAAAACGTCACTATAGGCTCCTTAAAAATGCCACTATAGGGCCTAGCTCGATTTATCAAAAATCGAGTTTTAAAAGAGGGGCATTTCCCTAATTAGTTTGGGAAGGGGGGCATAATGCTATATAATTTTTCCGAAAAGGGCATAAGGCATTTTTGTCCGGGGAGAGGGCATTGGAAGTGCTGAAATCACGATGAATTTGGCACTGCCAACGCCAAATTTATGTTGATTTCAATACTGAAAGTAGGTGGGCTTTAGTTAGATTAATTGAGAAAATCTCTTATTATCGAATAAGAAATTTAGAGTTAGATCAATGTTTATATTAAAAATCAATTGGTATTTTAGCTTGATGATGGCACTCCAAATGCCAAATTTATGTTGACTTTAATACTGAAAGTAAGTGAGTTTTAGTTAATCTGTTTTAGTTAGATTAACCGAGAAAATCTCTTCTTATTATTGAACAAAAAATTTAGAGTTAGATTAATTTTTACATTAAAAATTAATTGGTGCTTTGACTTGACGTGCTTGATGATTGATAGAATAACAATTATCATTGTGTTGAAATATATATAAAAATATTATTTAATAAAGACTTTAATGCACCTTAACTGCATATTTGGATCCCATCATCACGCCAGCCACCAGTCTTGCTTATAAAAGAAAACATTTGCCAAACACACCTAGGGCCAGTGACTACAGAGGCAAAGTCTTTAGCAAAAAAAGAAAAAAGAAAAAAACGAAAAAGAGGGAGACTACTAAGGCAAAGTAATTTCGTGTGGCAAAATGGTGAAAGTTGAGGTCACTATCATTTCAAAAGAAACAATCAAACCATCTACACCAATATTGAATCATCTGAAACCCTACAAACTCACCCTCCTCGATCAAGTCACTCCGGCAACTTACGTTCCCATAGTCTTATTTTATCCCATGACTGATCTCAATCTTGACGTGTCCCAAATTATTGCACAGCTTAAAAATTCCCTTTCAGATACCCTCAATATATTTTACCCACTTTCTGGGAGCATACAAGACAACCTTTTTATTCATGATTTCAACATGGGTGTTCCCTTTCTGGAAGCTCATGTTAATTGTTCCATGTCTGAGTTCCTTAAGCACCAAGAAACTGACTTACTGAGTCTGTTTGTTCCATACCGTGCCTTTTGCAAGGAATCAGATATTACTGTAAGTCAAATAGCTGTTCAACTGAACGTCTTTGTTTGTGGTGGAATAGCAATCGGATTGAGCTGCTCACATAAGATTGGAGATGCAGCAACAATGAGTGCTTTCCTACATTCTTGGGCTGCCACCTTTATTGGGTCTCCGGAAAAAGTTAGAAGTCCAAATTTCTCAGAGGGATCAACCATGTTTCCACCTAGAGATTCACTTCCACAAAAGTATATTGCTACAATGAATAACTTGTGGTTCAAAGAAGGTGATTATGTTACGAGAAGGTTTGTGTTCCATGACAAAGCAATAACCACTTTAAGGGCCAAAGCGAAAAGCGATCTAGTTCCTAATCCAACACGCATTGAGGCACTGACATGTTTCATTTGGAAACATTGCATGACAGCTTCTAAAGCCAAATCACCAGGTTCGAAAAAGACATCCATAATGGTTCAAGCAGTGAACTTGAGGACACGAATGAAGCCACACTTGTCAGATGCTTCTATTGGAAATATATTTTGGTGGGCACCGGCAGGAGCTGATTTGGCTATGGAAGAGAGAGAGTTGAATGAATTGGTGGACCTTGTAAATGAATCCATCGCAGGGTTTGATACTGATTGTGCGGAAAGTTTGCAAGGGGATGAAGGGTTTTCGACTTTCTCTAATTACTTTGGCCACTTACAAGATATGTTTTTTGCAGAAGTAAAACCAGATGTTTGTGCGTTTACATGCTGGCTTAGGTTTTTTAACGATATTGATTTTGGTTGGGGGAAGCCATTTTGGATTGGTATCATGGGGAAAGTTGGTCCTAAATTTAGAAATTTAATAATTTTCAGTGAAACCCCACGGGGTATTGGGATTGAGGCATGGGTGACCATAGATGAGAAAGAAATGGTCATATTGGAGAATGATCCAGAATTTCTTGCATTTGCTTCCCTAAATCCTAGCATTTTAATATCTCTTTAAAATCTTTGGATTTGTTTTTGTTTGATGCCAAAGGTAAGTAAAATAGAAATGGTTTATGGTACGCATGTAAGTTTGTGTATGACAATAAATCATTAATAAATTGGGTTTTGTGTCTTGGTCTTGAACTTTACCTTTAATAGTGTTCACACGTTTTTACTTCAAGTGTAAAATGTGTGAAATGGTGCGTACACGAATGAATGTGAAGTAAGAAATAGCCCCGAAATTATAGGAGTACTTGTAATTTAAGGAGGGAGTTTCACACACATATATAATTAGATTAGGTTAGAGTAGAATTTTTATCTTGTATATATAAAAAAAAAGGAATTCTCACATGCATAGAATTTTTTTTTTTCATTTTTATTTCTGTTCAGTATGGAATGTAATGAAGTCATAAAGTTGTAATACAAATTTATATAAGTGCAGAGAAGCAATATAATTTTCATACATATGTATTTTGGCATAGATCTATTTGATTTTTTTTTTTTTTTTGGGAGAAACATCGTTTTGAATGTTTTAATGTTATAAAGTTGGACCAACACCATTTGCGTTCAAAGAATTAAAATATGATAGCATTAGTAGTTATGAAATCTAAAAATATATGATAATTTGGTAATTGCATCAACACAAGAAGAAAGTTGATGAGCACAAACAAAGGTTCAACTCTTAAACGAGCTGTACTCAAATATAATAATGTGTACGTGAATGATCTCATTGCTCTAGAAAAGCTCTGCAACCAGAGAAAATTCCTTTTAGAAATTGAAAAGGTTCATAGTAAACTTAAAGACAGTTGTAAAAGGAAAGACTTGCAAATAAAGTGCTATGAGAAAAGCTATGATTGTTCAACAAAAAGAAGAGATCATTTCAAGAGGTATCATTTGAAAAGGAGACATCATGCAGGACCAAAGAAGAAATTTTTCAGGAAGAAAAAATGAAAGTTTTTTAGAAGAAAGCAATTTAAAGGAAAAACTTCAAATGTCTGTTTTGTCTGCAGAAGACCAGGCCATTTTGCAAAAAATTGTCCAAAAAAAGAGAGAGTAGCAAAACTTCTTGAACAAGCACAAATCCATGCAGAAGTACATCAGACTCAGACAACTATGATGCCTCAGACCCAGAAATCCAAACCATTTATACATCCCAGCCTATTATATAGCTCTCTTAACTAGCCCCACTCCTATAGCCCAAGTACATATCCTCCTAAAAACTTACTCTAGACCCATTTCAGTTATAGCCCTTTTTGATACTGGAGCTGTAGCAGCAATTCTCCATCCTAAGATTTTACCTACAAAATTTTGGCTACCCCATAACCAAATGTTTCGTGCAGCAAATGGAGAAACATTCTTGATTACCCAGAAAAGTAAGCCTATCATTATTAGAATTTTCCTAACCCTTACCATAAGACACCAAGTCCTTGGATCCCCTCTTAATGACAGAGACCTCGTTATAAGTTTTGATCTCCTTCACCAAATACCTAGCCTTAGATGGTATTCAAAAGGACTTTTGCACAAACAACATCTTCTCACTTGGACTTAGGTTCCTCATCTATTTATAGTTGACCCTTTGACTTTTTGAGAACTCAAATCATCAACGATTGTTGTGCAAATGCCATTCTGAGTTCCTTTTTAAAAATCCAAATTCCTTATGAAAGAACCCAAACTTTTTCATACACCTTCCCTTCAAAAAGAATGAAGATGTAAACCCCACAAAAGCCAACCATAAAGGAATGAATCCAGAACATTTAGCCTTAGCCAAACAAGAGTTATCTACCCTCCTTTCAGAAGGCCTTATTGTACCCAAAGCCTCCCCGTGGGCATGTGAAGCTTTTTATGTCAACAAGCATACTAAGCAAATTCGAGGAAAACTCAGATTGGTAATTAATTACCAAGATCTCAACCATTTTCTTGTAGATGATAAGTTCCCTTTGCTAAACAAGAGTGCTCTTTTCCAGCATCTTTCAAATGCAAAAGTGTTTTCAAAATTTGACCTTAAAGCAGGATTTTGACAATTAGGAATCCACCTAGAAGAAAGGTACAAGACAGCATTTTGCATCCCGGATCACCATTACCAATGGACAGTCATGCCCTTTGGCCTCAAAAATGCCCCATCCCAGTTCCAAAAAGCAATGGTAATGTTGTTCCAGACAACTCTTGGCCAATGCGTTAATCTATGTGGATGACATCCTCCTGTTCTCAAAAGATGCAGATTCTCATGAAAGGTTGCTTATTGAATTCTATAATTTAGTGAAATCTCAAGGAATAATGCTTTCAGAAAAGAAAATGGTCATTGGACAGTCTTCTATAGAGTTTTTGGGAGTATGTATCTCAGATGAGAAATATACTTTGCAGTCGCACATTGCTGCCTCTCTTGGCGAATTTCCAGATAAGCTCACAAGTGCCAAACAAATACAACAATTTCTTGGAATTGTTAATTACATGTTTGACTTCATCCCGAAGATCTCCAGATATAGGAATTGTTTAGCTCAACTCCTGAATAAAACCCCTTTAGAGTGAAATTCTATTAACATAGAAGCAGTCCAACAATTGAAAAAATTAGCAGAAAAGCTTTCCTCGCTACAGATTCCAGGACCAGGCAAATGAATTTTGCAAACAGATGCAAGTGATGAGTACTGGGCAGCAGCCATTTTTGAAGAAATTGATGATAAAAGAAACATTTGTGTATATAAAAGTGGTGCATTCAAGCCTTCAGAACTTCATTATCATTCCACTTTCAAGGAGATACTTGACATGGAATGAAAAATTCCAGTTTCATCTCCTCGGACATAATTTTCTAGTAGAAATGGACATGTCCTCTTTTCCAAAAATGCTTCAGTTCAAATGGAAAATGCTCCCTCATCCTTAGTTACTCAAATGGTCAAATTGGTTTTCACAATGGTCCTTCCAAGTCAAGCATTTCAAAGGAAAAGATAACTTGATCACTGACTACCTTTCCAGAAAACCTCCAGCCATTAACACCACAGTTATTCCTTCACCCTTGTGTGTATATCCTATTACAGATCCATCCTCATCCTCAGGCTTGTCCTCTTCAGCCCCTGATGATATCCTTAATATGATAAAAAACCTTCCTTCATATCTAAAAGACCTTGACCCTTGAAGCCAGATCCAAAAAAATCATCAAAGTCCTCCATAATTACCTTAAGGAATACCACAATCATTTTCTTGTTATTTATCTTGACTTGGACCAACCATAGAGAACCCCTTTTTCCTTTTGGATAACTAACTGGACTGTCATACATTATCTTTACACGTGGTATTTACTCAATGAGTATTACTTGTGCCTTCATTTTGAACCAGGATTTTATAGACTTGTTTTCCCCCGCGAAAATAGATATTTTGAAAAATTTTGATTTGAAATCCTAAAGAATGATGCTCATAATGGAGATTGGAAAAAGTATCCTGTCACAGTCCATCCAAGATTTGGTCATACAATTACTACAGGATCCTTGATTGCTAAGCTCATTTCAAAAAAGGACATCCGAGCAGAAAGAATCTTTCACCCACCAGAAATTCATTGGCTCACTAACCCAGATGACTCCCTCCATTTACACATGGACACCACATGGGCATGTTGTCAAAATGCTCTTAGTAGGACAAAATCTCTTAATTTGGGAACCTCATTTGAAATAGGGCCAAGCACTCTAGAAGCTTACAGACAACAGTGGCCATATGAAAGTAACCTCTCAAGAGAAATGATTAATCCTTTACTTGGCTACGATGACCCCTATTATGATAACCATGATCCAGTAATTTATTTTGTTTGATTATGTTTTATTTGTTTCTTTTTATATTGTGATCTTTAATATGTTGTGTGTATTATTTACTTAAGTTGATGATGTATGTTTAAGTTAAGGATTAGAGCTTTCTTAATAAACTCTGGGGATAATTACATTTTACCCATCTGTGGTTTGCCTCTAATTCTATATGCCCACCTGTGGTTTAAATTTTGACACTTTGCCCACCTGTGATTCTGATCGTGAGTGCTCCGTAACCCACCTCAATGTTTTCCGTTACTCTAACACCAAATAAGTAAAAAACACTTCCTAAAACGAATCAAAACTCATTCACTCCCATCCAACCCAACGAAGATCCTACACAATGCAATGCGTTTCGCTTGAGACTCTAGACCGAGAATCATCTGGGCTTTGATCGTGCAAGTAACCCGAGGAAGAAGGAGCTTTGATTCTGGGTTCATCTGAAGCTTGGGTGAGTTCGGGTGAGTTCATTGTCCTCTCCATAAGAACATTTTCAGGCCTATCAATTTATAGGTTTAATTTTTAGTTTATGTTCAAGATTTATGGTTTAGTTTTTGGTTTGGGTTTATGTTCAAAAATTCTGGGTTTACCAAATCTACCGAGATCATTAGCATAACCACCCCCATGGCCAAGATTATAAGCATTGGCAGTTGCATAATTAGGTCGAACAGGAGGAGGAGCTGTTTGATACATATTTCGCTTCCTTTGACGCCGTCGTCGAATGAAAAAAAAAAAAAAATTGACATGTATATATAACTGGCGCAGAGACAAATCTTCTTTTCTTAAACTATATAGGAAATGAGTTTATGGCCAAAAAAAAAAAAAAAAACCAAATGATGACACAACGACATTTTCCTCTATGGCTCCCCCTTAATCCTTATATATTGCTAAGTTGCTAAGGAGCTTTACGTACTTACTATTCCGTATGCGTGTCTAATTCTTTTAATTTCTAGGAAACAACAAAGTCTATATATAATAATATCTTCTTTATTTGGGTCCAAAATTCTGGGTTAAACCCAGAATTTTTTAACATAAACTCAAACCAAAACCTAAACTCATAAATCTTGAACATTGTAGGATCTGCCTTAGCTGAACAGAGGAGCAACTGTGTCTTTCTTCCTCAGCTTGGATCTGCCACAGTTGTCTCAAGCGAGTGGGAGTGAGCGAGTTTGGTAAGCAAGCCGAGTGGGAGTGAGTGAGTTTTGGGAGTGAGAGTGAGTTTTGATCCGTTTTGGGATGTGTTTTTTACTTATTTGGTGTTAGAGTAACGGAAAACATTGAGGTGGGTTACGGAGCACTTACGGTCAGAATCACAGGTGAGCAAAGTGTCAAAATTTAAACCACGGGTGGGCACATAGAATTAGAGGCAAACCACAGGTGGGTAAAATGTAATTATCCCTAAACTCTTTAATTAAATATGGTCTAGCAACACATAATGGAGGCCGGCCCATAGGCCGGGCAATCTTGGATACCTAACATCTTCCCAAGCCGTACCTAAACTCCGAACCCATAATCTGGTATGTTGACCCATGTATGTAAGTGATTGGCCCAAAAGGCCTTCCTAGACCTAATCTAGGTGGCGACTTTACTTTTCTCCGCCATGGTCCACTCGGACGGGGCATACTCTCCTTTGCGCCACAATTGCTAGTGTTCTGTTGGAAATATTTCATTTTTTAGGTATTTATATTTTTGGTCCAAGATTCTATTATAATACATTTTTAGTAAGTAATAAGATGATTGATTGATAGTTAATAAAGCTTTAGAGATTTAGTCAAGGTCTTATTGTGTTGTGACTTAATCTTGGTGAGCAAGAAGAGCATTTAATGCTCTACTCAAGTAGTTGGTAGGGGAATATTTGGTTCGACTATGGCAGATGATAGCTGGGTATTAAAGATATCATGAATATTTTATATTTGAAGATTGAAGATAATGAATCAGATTTAGCCATGTGTTTGAGTTGGATTTTAGCTTAAAATAGTAATATAATTTATGTGAAATAATATGATTAGATTTCCAAATTTGTATAGCAACAGCTGGAGATTGAATGAATAGTTATTTTGTTAGCATTTGGATGACCAGAGTTTTTGAGTGTTTGCCATATGATGAATATTAAGTTTTAGGAAAAGAGCAACTAGGAGTTTTATCATTTTAAGTGCTATGTGATAAGAGAGGCTTACCATATGTTACCCGCTAACATACTGACTCGTCAGATTTCAGGGAGTTGGAGAAGACATGTCAAACAACATATTTCTTTTATCAACTTTAAATCGCTGGAGCTTTATTGAACAAACCTTTTGGCCCTCCAAACCACGACTCCCAAAGTTTCCCCAAAGAGGCTCATGAGCTTAGATCATAAGCTGAAGATGAGATGACATACCTTGGACTTTGTTGTCATTTTGTGTAAATATGAGCTTTTGTTGGAGAAGCCGCTTTCCATAAATATGAGAGACGTAATATGGGCCGTGAGTTTTGATTAATTGCTTGAGCCCAATCCATATATTGATGTTGAAGATGTTGTGGGCCATGTGAGCCCAATTCATGTAGTTGAATGAGATATAAGTTTTTTTGGGCTTTAAAGAGATTTGCCCAAAAAATCAATAATATATTGATGTGGCGTGGGTTGGCAATGAAGTAATGCCATGTGGCGTGAAAAAAGAGTCCTCAACAAAGGGTGGTTTGGGTTTTGCTCCACCAAATTATCAAAGACCGTTGGACATTCATCTACTTCTTTTTGGTTAATGGGGTGGTTGAAAAGTGGATATAGGTGCTTAAGTAGTAATGGACGTAGCAAGTCCTTCACTTATAATTATGTAAAGAGCTTATACGATTGAATATCAAAGATTCATATAATTTTTTTTGTATGTTTTATTTTGTGATTCAATAGTCTTTACATCAAAACAAATACGCTCACCCTTGGTGAATAATGATTGTGATTATATTTTTGGTATGTTTTATTAGAAGAAAAAAAATTGTGGTTGTAAGCAACCAAGAAACTTACCAACCGTTGCTTTGAATAATGGTATATCAAAATAAAGGAGATTGATTTTTGCGTTAAACCATTCCCATCCCTGTTCAGAAATGCAAAATGTATGCATTTTGCATCCTAAAACACATCTCATCACTCTCCTATGTTTTTCAATGAATGAAAAAATGCAGCAATTCCAAATTAAGATTAAAAAAAAGTATTGGCCTTAAAAAAAAAAAAAAAACAAAAAACAAAAAAACTAGCCTCTAAGCACATGCTCACACGCATGCTTAGAGGCTCTTCAATTCTTTTTTCTAAAGGTTAATAATTTTTATTCATCATAATTTACAATTGTTCCATTCTTCAATCACAAAAATATCTAGAGTTGTGATGAGATTTATGTGTTTGTGGATAAAATAATTTTTTTGCATAAATCTCATCACACCTGTAGATATTTTTGTGATTGAAGAATGAAACAATTACAAATTATGATAAATGAAAATTATCCTTTAGGAAAAAAAAATAGAGTCTTTACGTACGCGCGTGAGCGCATACGTAAAGGCTAGTTATTAATTAATTGTTGAGAATTTTTTTCCACCAACCAAAATAGTACCATTAATAACTCAATTTTTAACTTATTTGCAGGTTGATTTAGTAGATTAAGAAGGGCGGTTTGGGTTTTGCTCCACCAAATTATCAAAGACTGTCAAACACACATCTTCTTTTCTTCTTTTTGGTTAATGGGGTGGTTGAAAAATGGATATAGGTGCTTGAGTAGTAATGCACGTAGCAAGTCCTTCACTTATATGTAAAAAACCTATACAGTAGAATATCAAAAATTCATATAATTTTTTTTGTTTGTTTTATTTTGTGATTCAATAGTCTTTACATCAAAATAAATATGCTCAACCTTGGTGAATAATGATTATGATTATATTTTTGGTATGTATTATTACAAAACAAACTTGTGGTTGTAAGCAACCAAAAAACTTACTAACTGTTGCTTTGAATAATGGTGGATCAAAATAAAGGAGATTAATTTTTGCGTTAAAGCATTCCCATCTCCGTTCAGAAATGCAAAACGTATGCATTTTGCATCCTAAAACACCACATCTCATCACTCTCCTATGTTTTTTAATGAATGAAAAAATGCAGCAATTCCAAATTAAAATTAAAAAGAAAAAAAGTATTAGCCTTAAAAAAGAAAAAAAGACTAGAGGCTCTTCTATTTTTTTTTCACTGTTTATTAATTTTCATTCATCTTAATTTGCGATTGTTTCATTCTTCAATCACAAAAATGTCTAGAGGTGTGATGAGATTTATGTGTTTGTGTGTGAAATAATTTTTTCGTATAAACCTCATCATACCTCTAAGTATTTTTGTGATTGAAGAATGAAACAATCACAAATTATAATGAATAAAAATTATTAACCTTTAGAAAAAATAAAAATAAAAGAGCCTTAGTGTGCTTAGAGCATCTTTATCAACTGTGCCATATGTGCCAAATGCTAAATATTTGGCACATTTGGCACACCAAACACTATTTGACCCCATTTATCAGATGTGCCATATCTCATTTTTTTTTGCAACATGCTACAGTACCTTCATAAATTTGCCACGGTACGGAACCGGTGTGGCAAATGAATTTATTCTTTTTTATTCCTCTTTCTCTCTCATATCTCTTTCATCTTCTCCTTCAGCTTTCACCGCCTCCATCTCCACTCTCTCTTCAGTTTATTCTTTTATGTTCTCTCTCACCTCTGTTCTCTCTCACCGGTTCCCTTCACCGATTCCCTCTCTCTTATAAATTGTTGATCTTGATCCGTCATCGCCGATCTCTCACCGGTTGAAGACTCCATCGCCGCCGATTTGAAGACGCCATTGTTCTACGTCTTTGTCTGGCATTCTCATCGCCCTCTAGCCACGCCGATCTCGGGTTTGTGGGTTTGTGCCGGTGGTGGGTTTGGGATGTGGGTTTGTGCCGATCTCTCTGGTTGTGTGTGTGTGTTTTTTTTTTTTTTTTTTTTTAAGGTGGCGTTGGTGGATGTGGGTTTGTGCCGGTGGTGGATGTGGATGTGGGTTGGTGGATGTGGGTTTGTGCCGATGGTGGGTTTGGGATGTGGGTTTGTGCCGATCTCTCTGGTTGTGTGTGTGTGTGTGTGTGTGTTTTTTTTTTTTTTTTTTTTTTTTTTTTTTTTTTGAGGTGGCGTTGGTGGATATCGGTTTGTGCCAATGGTGGCTATCGGTGTTGTTGCGGCAGTGGTTGTTGGTGGCCATTGTTGCGGTAGTGGTGGTTGTGCCGTTGTTGTTGTTGTTGTTGTTGTCGATGAGGATGAGGATGATAGGGAGTAATTAATATATTATTTTAATGTGTAGTAAATATTATTTTAATGTATAGAATTGAAGTATATAACATCTGATAAATGGTATGTTGTTAAATAATGTGGTAAAATAATAAAGTAGGATTTTGGTGTGGCAAAATGACATAATTTTTGTCACGGCTGCTACGGATGCTCTTAGAGGCTAGTGGTATATTATGAATATATTTATAAGGAATGGGTTAAAAACACAACCGCCATAGTTGCTGCTAAATAGCTGTTTTCAAGATTGATGAGAGCGCCTTATATGTATGTCACTAATATATATATGGGCTACTTTACTGCATTTGATTTGCAAGAATAGTCAAAGAAAAAAAAATCATTTATAATTCCCCTTAAATATGAGAATAAAATGAAATAGATTTTTCACATTTTAGATATATTAGGCTTCATGTCTGGCCAAACATGGGGTAAGAGTGGTAAGAGAGGAAAAAAAAAAAAAAAAAAAAAGAAAAGAAAAGGAGGAGGGTTAAGAGAGAGAGAAAAAAAAAAGTAATTGTTTTTTTTTTTTCTTCTCATCCTTTCATTTGTAGCGACAGACTTTCTAAATAATTTTGCTAATTTTTCTAAGCACTTAATTACTCGGTCAACTTCTTCTTTCTTCTTTGGAAATTTTTTTTTCCTACTATATTTTATATTTTTGGATAAAAAAAATTATTAATCTACTACGTCATAAAATTTCATATAAATGGATCAATCTAGTCCGAAGCTCTAATCTGTCGTCACCTCTTATTGCTAATTTTATTGGGTTCAAATAACAAGAAGTTTCAAGTAATATTTATCCTTTGCTAATTTGTAAATTACATTCTTAAAGTTTGAGAGTGTTTAGATTTTACACCCTCAATTTTCAGAATTTGAATTTTATTCCTTAAAGTTTAGGGGTGTTTGAATTTTACACATTAACGTTTTAAAATTTAAATTTTACCCCCTAAATTTTAGAGGTATTTGGATTTTATTCCCTAAAGTTTGGGGTTGTTTGGATTTTCTACCTTGAAATTTCAAAATTTAAGAGTGTAAAATCCAAACACCCCTAAATTTTAAGAGATAAAATCTAAATTCTGAAATATTAGGATGTAAAATCCAAATACCCCAAAACTTTAGGGATAAAATCCAAACTTAAAAATTTTAGGATGTAAAATCCAGACACCCCAAAATTTTAGGGGTGTAATTTACAATTTACCCTTCTCCTTTTTAATGTTACATGACAACAATTGGAGCTTGCTACCATTGCCTTTTCTTTTGGATATAAGCGTGACATATGAGCTAGTTTTATTTCAAGTGGGATGCTTCTCAATCTTGGTGACAATTGATGGCCAAAATGACCAAATACTATCTTTGACAGAAATATTTGGAGATCTACCACTATTTGCAAAATAATTAAGGATTTATCACTTTTTTAAAACTCGAGTTTGTGAAACTAGAGTTTGCTGTATAACTCGAGTTTCGTGAAAAATAGCACGATAAACTTGAAAGCTATTTTTTCAAAGAATTCGAGTTCCTGGAGATTCAAGTTACACAACAAACTTGAGTTTCACAAACTCAAGTTTTAAAAGAGTGATAGATTTATATATATTTTCAAAATAATGATAGATTGCCAAATATTTCGCCCAACAATGATATTTGACCATTTTAGCCGACAATTGACAACAGCTAGAGATTGCTACTGATGAGGTCGAGAATTTCACCAGTGAGCCACACGATACCTACGCGCTCGAACGTGAACCTGCACAACACAAAGAAGGAAACCTAACAGAGAGCACCGGTGTGGTGCCGGCTAAATACCCTCCGAAGGTTAAGTCAGAAATATTCTCACAACTCTAGAGTGCTAGAGAGGGTAAATTATGCATACCTTGATTTGTGAGAGTATTGGCGCTTTTATAGTAGTCGAAAGTTGACCTCTTCTACTTGGAGTCGAAGTCTTTCCTTGTAGAGATTCTCTTAAGGAGCCCCCAAACGTGATGGACAAGTCTCCTTCCTTATGGAGAAGATCCTCCATTAATGCATGCGGCAAACAGAATCCTGTTCGCATTAGGATTTCATTATGTGGCATGTGCTGCAAGTATTCTCATCTAGGGTTTCTTGGAGATAACAAGATCAGATCTCTCTTAGGCCTTGAACCCCTCCATAAGGAGTCCATCCAGTATTTGAGCCTGTCCATCGACCATACTTTGGATCCGTCAACTTATTTTCACCTCTTCAATTGCCCCCTCACACCATGGGTCCGTCGTTGTAGAGGAAACGGAAGCGTGGGGTGACGACTAAATTATTGGGATGGCGGTTTACAAATAGAGATGACGGTCCAAAAATTGGAGTGACGGCCCTATCGTTGGTTTGACGGTCAAAAATAGAGATGACGGTGATAGTTCTATCTTCACGAGCTACACACATCTGGACAAACTGTCAGGGACACATTTATTACCCATAACACATGTCGTGCTGCTATAGGCTGTTGTATTTGATCGAAGCATCGCTTCGCCTTCCGTGCATCTCCTATTATAAATACCACCTCCTTCCCCTCTTATTTTCCTATTTTACGAAGAAGCTCGTTGTCAGAGAGAGACCGTCATAATTGTCAAAGACTTGACCGTCATATTTGCCAGAGACTTGACCGTCCAGTTACTTCATCCGTCGTCTGCAATTTGGTAAGTAATTTTTTATCCGTCTTCTTTTTTTGCTTATATTTACCTTTGGGCTTCATTATATTATTATATATCTGTTAGAAATTTAGACCCCTTAAACAACCAGATTGCGTAGCCTAGATTAATTAGCCAAGTTGTTACTTAGTCAAATTAAGCAATTCTAGGTTAAAACAATCCAAACAATCATATCAATAATATAAAGCAGCGGAAAATAAATAACACAAGATATGATCACCCAGGAAACCACACGGTAAAAACCTGGGGAGGATTTGACCCACCGATCCTCAAGGCATAACAGAATTCACTATGAAAGAATTGAAGTTCTTACAAAAGGACTACAAGCTCCCTGCTCGACTTCCTAATGCTACCCACCAGTAGAACTTCCTGACACGACCACGCGCAGGCTCCGAATCCACGGACTACTTCTTTCTTGAATTCCTCAATCAGCTACAAGCTCCCCGCTTGCTTTTCTTTTAAGTTCAAATGGCAGCAACCTTGTTGATCATCAAGACATTGACAACCCTAAGTTTATGTGAAGGAAAGCTCCTCAAAGATCTCACAAGAGATTCACATAAACCGCAAATATGAGCAACAAAGACTTAGAGAGGTTTGGGTACAAAACCCTAATAAAAGGAGGCACAAGAGGCACTCTAATCTCTCATCTCCAAAAGTCCCAAAAACGTTCTAGGGTTTTCCTTATATATAGGAGTGTTTTACTTGAACCCCAAGACGTTTAAATAGAGTTTGGGTTGAGCTGGAACTCTGCAGAAAACGCATCTGACCCGAGATTCGATCGATCGAGCCTAAGCTTCGATCGATTGAGCCAGGCCAAAATGCTCCAGTACATCTGCAGCCACTCGATTCAAACTTTACAATATTTAATCAACTTTGAGCAAGCCTAAACAAGACTAAACATATTGTTTTGATCATGGTTTGCCAATATTACACATTAGAGTTCTAAATACATAAAATCCTAAATCTTTAGAACCTAACAATATCTTTTCTTTTCGACTCTATGCCCCTGTCGTTCTTTCCAAACCGTCAGAGTCTTAGGTTCTGTCATTATATGTAGGCTATGTCTAGTGCGTCAAGTAACCAGTCGGTCGTCCGTGACGGGGCGGACTATGAAGAGGTATACCCGTCAGGTCACAAAGACCTAGACGATGTAAGCGAGAGGAGTTCTTCTTCATCTTCCCCGTCCTCAACAAATGAGGATATGGAGATGGTCGAGATAGACGAGGATTCCGCCAATGACGAAGATCAAATAATTGCATCCGTCGTGGGAGCTGATGGACTTAGGGAGTTCATCATGTTTCCGGAATGGACGGTGAATGCCTTTACATCTACCATCAAGGAAACTCATTTTAGCACCCTTAGAGCCCATTATCAAATACCCGATCACATCCCCATCCGTCTACCCTTCAAGTCAGAAAAATGTTATTATAAAGGAGTAGATGATGTAGGAGTGTACGAGCAAATGCTCAAAGCAGGCCTTAGATTCCCACTAAGTTCCTTGCACCGCGAACTCCTCAAATACCTAGGTTTATCCGTCAGTCAGATATCTCCAAATGCCTGGAGGGTTTTTATAGCAATGGAAGTCCTGTACGGGGCCATGACGGTCGGTGGAAGACGGTTAACGATAAGGGAATTCCTCCATTGCTACCGTCCTGATGAGATAGACAAATCTCGGGGGATGTATAGTTTTGTTCCTAGGAGCCATGTCTTGAAAGTGATTTATGAGACCCCGGACTCGAATAGAGATTGGAAGAGCCGTTATTTTTTCATTGAGGGCGACGTTTGGATGTGTCATCCAGGGGAAACAGATCACATTCCCGTCGACAAAGTTTGGGGAGTATTAAACCAATCTGGTATGAATCCGTCATATAACACTTATTCAAAGTCCATATAACACTACGTTCTAACCATCCGTCTTCTTTTATATAGTCCGACGGCGACCTTAAGTTACACTCGAGGAATTTAGTTTCCTTGAAAAATTTTTCACAAAGACCAAATCAGAGGAACACACCTGGGCCAAGCTCGTCAACCTAAACACCATTCATTAGTACTGTGACGGACCTGAGCCAACTCCAGTGGCCATCAAGTACGAAGAGCGCACTCGTCAACGTAAGTCCGTCACACTCCTTGGTTCAATTTCATCTTATTTCATTACTTGACACCCGTCTGCCACTTCAGAAATGGACGACGCTAAAAGGAGAGCGGCTATCAGATTACAAGCTGCTAAAAACAAAGAAGTTGGTGGGGGCCTTACAAGAACGGGCACCAGTAAGCAAGCTATTAAGAGAAAACAACCGTCCAAGGGTGACCGTGCACCCAAAAAGCCCAAGGTTCCTTTGGATCCTGTCATTGGCTTGTTGGCCGGGGGGGATAAGACGGTCACACCCGTGAAGCATGGGGCCGGTAAAGGCCTAATGACCGGTCCGTCGGGAAGCCAGAAGAAGCCACCCGTCCTACTCCGCGAGGATTCCAAGTACGCCCTCGAGAGGCTTTCGTCCATCATAACGACGAAGGACTACGAGGATTTGTGTAATCATTCGACGGAGGCGATGGGAGAGACAGCGCTTTTCAGCATTGCTCAGGTAAATTATCTGTCGTCGTGTATTCCATCTTTCCCCTTTCTTCTCTTTTTTTTTTTTTTTTTTTTTAACTTATGTTTTCTTTTCAGGCCATGATCATGACGAAGGGGATCATGGGACGGTGTCTCAACCACGAGACGACCTTAGCCCGTGTTCGTGATAAGGCCAAGGCGACGGAGGACGAACTACTTGAGTTGAAGGCCTGGAAGGTCGTCCAAGATAAAAAAACTCAAAATGGCTGAAACAGCAAGGGACGAATACATCAAGCTGACGAGGACCTGAGGAAAGCTTTGGAGGAAAAAGACAAGGAAGTCCGTCAAGCTAAGGAGATCGCGATACGGGAGTATCAGGATTCTGAAGCCCTTATAACCGAGCTTAGTCTTTCATACAACGACAGTTTTGATGACGCCGTCCGTCAGGTGAAGGCCTTGAATCCAGAGATGGACTTGTCAACTGTCAATATTAATGCCCCAGAACAAACATCCGTACAGCCCGCCCAATCAGATGATACAGACGACTTGTTTAGTGAGAACCCTGCTAACCGTGAAGCTTCTAGGGATTCAATGGATAATCAGTTGGCCGTGGACCCGACGGTGGTTGATCAGACGGTGGTTGTCCAGACGTCTGTTGAGGGTGATCCCAAGGATGATCAAGCCCATCGTACCGAGGAGAAAGACATTCCTGCTGCAGATTTATAATTTGTAATAGTTTAGTTTTTTTTTTTTTTTGAAAGAATGTGGAGAACAGTTTCATGATACCCGTCATGATGTAAACATTCCCTTTCAGGGCTTTATTTTAAGCAATACTCGGTCCGTCGACCTTTTTGATGTTTATGGAATATATCCGTCTGTTTTATTTAACCCTGACGACGATTTTGCTTATCCTTTTTTATTTTTTAAGTCCAACTTGTGAACTTTGTTTATCTCCGTCCATCTTGTGGACTTTGAATTTTCATCCGTTGGGCTGATCCGTCCACTTTGTGGATTTAGTTTATACCCGTCCGCCTTGTGGACTTAGGTTATATCCGTCCACCTTGTAGATTTTATATTTTCATCATTCTGGGATGATCCGTCCACCTTGTGTATTTAGTCTATATCCATCCATCTTATGGACATTGTCTATATCCGTCCACCTTGTGGACTTTGGATTTTCATCCCTTTGGGATGATCCGTCCACCTTGTGGATTTAGTTTATATCCGTCCAGCTCGTGGACTTTGGATTTTCATCCCTTTGGGATGATCTGTCCATCTTGTGGACTTAGTTTTATATCCGTCCAGCTTGTGGACTTTGGATTTTCATCCCTTGGGATGATCCGTCCACCTTGTGGATTTAGTCTATATCCGTCCATCTTGTGGACATTTGGATTTTCATCCCTTTGGGATGATCCGTCCATCTTGTGGACTTAGTTTGATATCCGTCTAGCTTGTGGACTTTGGATTTTCATTTCTTTGGGATGAACCGTCCACCTTGTGGACTTAGTTTTATATCCGTCCAGCTTGTGGACTTTGGATTTTCATCCCTTGGGATGATCCGTCCACCTTGTGGACTTTGTTTATTTATGTAGAAAAAACACAGTAGAGTCTGAATACTTCTCTTATTGAAAGAAAATAATGCTGAAGAAAAGGTACCTGCCCCCTTGGGCTTAAAAAGGCACTTGTAGAAAAAATTGTTCGAAGTAGAGAACTTGAGATAGCAAAACTAAATAATCAAAAAAAAATGTTCGAGGTAAGAACTTATAAAAACTTAGTAAAACATAGTAATAAACTGGTAACTGGGGGAGCGTCGATGATCTTCATGTCGTCCCTACTGGTAGTACCTCCGTAGGTGCTCTGTGTTCCATGGGTATTGAAGCTTCTGTCCGTCCATGGTTTCGAGGTGGTAGGTCCCTTTCCTTTGCCAAGATGAGATCCCGTATGGTCCTTCCCAGTTGGGGCCGAGCTTTCCTTGCGCCAGATCTCTAGCAGCTCCCATTACCTTCCGTAGCACAAGATCTCTGATCCGAAAGTCTCTGTGTTTGACATTGGAGTTGTAGTATTTCACCATGAGGTTCTGGTACCTAGCCAACCTCTGTTCTGCTGTATCCCGGACCTCATCCATCAGATCCATCTGGAGCCGCAAGGCCTCTTCGTTCTGATCCTTGTCGTAGTTCTCTACCCGATAGCTTGTAAGCCTGACCTCTGCTGGAATGACGGCCTCACTTCCGTACACCAGTCTGAACGGTGTTTCTCCAGTGGGTGTTCTTGCCGTAGTACGATATGCCCATAAGACGCTCGGTAGTTCGTCAGGCCAGATGCTCTTAGCCCTCTCGAGCCGGGTCTTGATGATCTTGAGCAAGGACCGGTTCGTGACTTCTACTTACCCATTGGCCTGTGGGTGTGCGGGCGAAGAATAGTGATTTATGATCCCCAGTTCTGAACAGAAGCTCCTGAACGATCCGTTATCGAATTGCTTTCCGTTGTCGGAGACGAGCACTCTGGGTATCCCATACCTGCATATAATATTTCTCCAAACGAAACTCTGGATGTTCTTCTCCGTGATAGTGGCCAAGGCCTCTGCTTCTACCCATTTGGTGAAGTAGTTGATGCCAACTACCAGAAATTTTAGCTGTCTTGCTGCTGTCGGGAAGGGGCCCATGATATCTAGTCCCCATTGGGCAAACGGCCAAGGGGCCGTCATAGGCGTTTGCTCCTCGATTGGTTGCCTGATCAGGTTACTGAACCTCTGACATTTGTCGCAGGTCTTGACGTATGCTTGTGCGTCTTTTTGCATCGTTGGCCAATAGTACCCTGCTCTGATCAATTTGTGCACTAAGGACCGTGCCCCTGAATGGTTTCCATAGATACCCTCATGCACTTCTCTCATTACATAGTATGCTTCCTCTTGACCCAGGCACCTCAGGTACGGATGTGAGAACCCCCTTTTGTATAAGATATCGTTGATCAGTACAAATCGCAAGGCTTGGACTTTCAGCTTCCTGGCCTTGTTTTTTCCGTCGGGTAGTGTACCCATCTTCAGGTATGCTATCAATGGCGTAGTCCAACTATCTTCAGAATTCACCTCCTGCACTTTTGATCCGTCATCAATAAGTGAGGAGAGTTGTACAAATGAGAATACCTGTTCGGGAACGAGCATATGCTCTGCCAAGACTGCCTTCGCAAGACGGTCGGCACATTCGTTCTCTTCCATTGGGATTTGAACGAATCTTACTTTGAGGTTGCCGATCCGATTCTTTACTTCTTCCAGGTACGTCTTCATCCTCTTACTTTTGCATTCGTAGATGCCATTGATTTGACTTGTTATTACCTGGGAATCGCAATGTACGATCATGGATTCGGCACCTGCTGCCTTCGCGAGGTCTAGTCCTGCCACCAAAGCTTCATACTCGGCCTCGTTGTTGGTCGTGGGGAAGTCCAGCCGAATCATGCATTCGATTTTATCTCCGTCAGGGGTATGGATTACTACACCGACACCTCCTGCGTGCCTGTTGGAGGATCTGTCCGTGTGGATGCTCCATTGTGCCTTTATATCTGCTCCCACGCCTTCTGACCTAGAAAATTTTGCAATGAAGTCGGCGACAGCTTGTCCCTTAATTGCATTTTGTAGACGATACTGTATATCAAATTCACTCAGTTCCACTGTCCATAGCGCCATGCATCCTGCCGTCTCCGGGCTACTCATGGCTCTCTGTAGGGGTTGGTCCGTTAGGACCACTATTGTGTGCGCCTGGAAGTATGGTTTGAGCTTCCTTGCCGCAGTTACTAGCGCGAAGGCCAACTTCTCCATTTGAGGATACCTTTCTTCCGCTCATCGGAACGCCCTACTTATAAAGTAGACGGGTTTCTGTGATCCATCCTCCTCCCTAATTAGGGCTGCGCTGACTGCCGCTTGTAAGACTGCCAAGTAGAGGTAGAGTACTTCCCCAGGGTTAGATGGGCTGAGCAACGGTGGGGATGACAGATACTTCTTCAAGTCCTCAAACGCTTTCTAGCATTCGTCCGTCCATACGAACGACTTTCTTAATGTACGGAAGAATGGAAGACACTTGTCCGTCACCTTTGAGACGAACCTATTCAAGGCCGCAATTTTACCGTTCAATCTTTGCACATCCTTGATTGTTTTCGGCGGTTCTAACTCCATGATGGCCCAAACCTTCTCCGGGTTAACCTTTATACCTCTATGGGAAACCATGAACCCCAAGAACTTTCCTGCCGTTACCCCGAATATGCACTTGTTCGGATTTAACTTCATGTTATACGACCGGAGAGTGTCGAAAGTCTCCTGTAGGTCTTTCAGGTGGTCATGTTCCAGAATACTTTTTACAAGCATGTCGTCAACATACACTTGTACGTTCCTCCCAATCTGGTGCGCGAACATTTTGTTCATTAACCTCTGGTAGGTTGCTCCCGCATTCTTGAGCCCAAACGGCATCACTTTGTAGCAAAAAAGTCCCTAACTTGTGACGAAGGAGGTCTTCTCCTGATCAGCCTCGTCCATCTTGATTTGATTGTAGCCGGAGAAGGCATCCATGAAGCTCAAGAGTTGGTGTCTTGCCATTGAGTCTACCAGTGTATCAATTCGAGGCAATGGGTAGCTGTCCTTCGGGCAAGCCCTGTTGAGGTCCGTGAAGTCGACACACATTCGCCACTTCCCAGTAGCTTTCTTGACCATCACCACGTTTGCTAACCAGTCGGGGTAATATACCTCCCGAATGAAATCCACCTCGAGTAGCTTCCTGACCTCCTTGGCTATTGCTTTGTCCCGCTCTTCAGCGAATACTCGCTTTTTCTGTCTCACGGGCAAAAACGTGGGGTTCACATTCAACCTGTGAACTATGACTGAGCGATCAATACCCGGCATGTCCTCGTGGCTCCAAGCGAAAACATCCTTATTATTCCTTAGGAATGTTGTTAGGGCCTGTCGTGTGGGTTGACTGGCCAATGTCCTCATTCTAGTTGTCCGTCCGGGTCTTGACTCGTCTAGAGTTACTTCTTCTAGTTCTTCTACTGGTTCTGCTGTGACCCGCTGTTCTTCAATGCACATGGTGTGCTGGTGGTCATCCATTTCCAGCATGGCTATGTAGCACTTGCGGGTGGCCACCTGATTTCCTCGCAACTCCCCGACCCCATACTCCATGGGGAATTTAATCATCAGGTGGTACGTCGAGGTAGCTGCCTTCCAGGTGTTGAGGGTAGGCCGTCCAAGGATAGCGTTGTATGCTGATGAGCAGTCGACTACGAGGAATGTCACATCCCGAGTGATTTGCTGAGGATAATCGCCTATTGTTACCGAAAGTGTGACCGCACCCAATGGGAATACTCTCGTTCCTTCAAACCCCACCAGCGGGGCATTCGTTGGTATCAGCCGTTCCTTATCAATCATCATTTGCTGGAACGCAGGGTAATATAGGATGTTCGCCGAGCTGCCATTGTCGACCAACACTCGGTGCAAGTTATACTCTCCCATTCATAGGGTGACGACCAATGCGTCGTCATGCGGATGGTGAAGTCGTCGTGCATTTTCCTCTGAGAACCCGACGATGGGGCTATCTCTCTGCGCTATCTTTGGTACCAAGCCCGTCAGCTGAACATTTTGAACCATTTGGAGGTAAGTTTTTCGGGCTTTTTTGGACGACCCAGTTGTCGATGTTCCCCCCACAATCATCCTTATGTCTCCGATTGGGGGTCTAGGTCGTTCATTATCCCTTCGGGGCTGATGCTCTTGAGGTGGCTGGTCCGTCCTTTCTTTTCTGACAAACTTTTGTAATTTCCCTTGTCTAATAAGGGCCTCTATCTGTTACTTTAAGTCATAGCAGTCTGCTGTGTCGTGGCCGTGATCACGGTGGAAACGGCAGTATTTGTCTCTTAATCTTTTGCTGGGATCTGATTTCAGTTTCCTGGGGAAGGTTAGAGCCCCCTCGTCCTTGATTTGCATCAGGACTTGATCTATCAGAGCCGTCAACGGGGTGAAGCTCGTGAACCTCCCTCCGGGTGGCTTAGAACGTCGCTCAACTCTTCGGTCATCTATTCTTGGCCTCTTCGACCCTTGATCTCCTCGTCCTTCTTCCCGCCGTTCCCTCTTCCTTGGCTTATCCTCTCGAGCCTGCAATGCGTCTTTTGCGTTCATGTATTTGGTTGCCCTGTAGAGTATTTCTGACATGGTTTTAGGGTCGTTCTTGTATAAAGAGAATAGAAATTTGCCCTTCCGTAACCCGTTCATGAAGGCTGCTACTAGTATTTGTCGTCAGCTTCGTCTATTGAGAGCGCTTCCTTATTAAAGCGCGTTATATAAGCCCTCAGCATCTCGTCTTCCCGTTGCTTAATACTCATCAGGCAAGCTGTGGACTTCTTGTATCTGTGCCCTCCAATGAAGTGCGTGGTGAACTAAGCACTCAGCTCCTTGAAGGTGCTGATGGAGTTTGGCGTCAGTCGGCTGAACCATACCCTTGCGGGGCCTTTGAGTGTTGTGGGAAAGGCCTTACACATGATCTCGTCAGCTATCCCTTGAAGGTGCATCAGGGTCTTGAATGTTTCCAGATGGTCCAGAGGATCCTTCACGCCGTCGTAGCTTTCTATATGTGGCATGCGGAATTTATGGGGTAGGGGGAAGGCGTTCACGGCCGCAGTGAAAGGCGAGTCAGTGCGGTTGACTAAATCGTCTAGATCACTGGAAACTCGCCCCTTGAGCGCGTTCATCATCACCTCCATCTGTTCCCTCATCGCCTGCATCTCTGCGGCAATTTGTGGTGGTGTCGCATTCGTGAGGGATGGCATGCTCAAGTTCTGCCTCTCTCGTCTGCTTGGGGCATGGCTGCCTTCAGGTTTCTCTTGGTTTTTTCTTGCAGCGCTGGTCCCTTCTTCCTCTTCTTGCTGGTCATTCTGTTCTGCATTCTTCAGGCGCAATTGTTCTTCTAAGTCGTTGTTTTGTTTGGTGAGACGTTCCACCGCGGCAGCGAGAGTTCGAACTTGTCTCTCGAGGGCAGTCGTGGGTGGTTCGTCTCCTTGAACGTCGTTAGTGGTTGCCATCGAGTGAGTGAGTACCATGCAACCCTTTAGTCCGAGAAACGATAGTACGGCTTATGAATCTCAACTAAGATTCCCACAGATGGCGCCAACTGATGAGGTCGAGAATTTCACCAGTGAGCCACACGATACCGACGTGCTCGAACGTGAACCTGCACAACACAAAGAAGGAAACCTAACAGAGAGCACTGGTGTGGTGCCGGCCAAATACCCTCCGAAGGTTAAGTCAGAAATATTCTCACAACTCTAGAGTGCTAGAGAGGGTAAATTATGCGTACCTTGATTTGTGAGAGTATTGACGCTTTTATAGTAGTCGAAAGTTGACCTCTTCTACTTGGAGTCGAAGTCTTTCCTTGTAGAGATTCTCTTAAGGAGCCCCCAAACGTGATGGACAAGTCTCCTTCCTTATGGAGAAGATCCTCCATTAATGCATGCGGCAAACAGAATCCTGTTCGCATTAGGATTTCATTATGTGGCGTGTGCTGCAAGTATTCTCATCTAGGGTTTCTTGGAGATAACAAGATCAGATCTCTCTTAGGCCTTGAACCCCTCCATAAGGAGTCCGTCCAGTATTTGAGCCCGTCCATCGACCATACTTTGGATCCGTCAACTTATTTTCACATCTTTAGCTACTATTGGTTTTTCTTTTGGATAAGTGTGTTCACTTAACTACCAGATTTGACCTTGATTTATTAGGCAACAATAATTCAACAAAGATGTTGCATGAACCAATTTTATGAGGGAAAAAATTAACAATGCCTAGAAGTGTTGGTTTAGGGTATATTTTTTAAAATTTTTTATGAAAATATTAAAAAATAATAAAGAAATTTCTTAAAATATCTTATTAATAACTTTTTTTTTTTTTTTTTTTCATTTGTAGCGACAGACTTTCTATATCTTATTAATAATTGCTGCATTTATTATAGTGCAATGACTCTCTGAGCATGTTGCTCATGCTTTGGATTCTTCGCCGTACTTTTTGGAGTTATCACTGTCAGTGTACTTGTCCCCACTAATGGTTTTCGTGTTTGTTGGTGTTAGATGGTATTGAATATTTTTTGAAAATTTAATTAGGTTATACTTGGTAATGCCACCGCAAATGGATATTGAATTTGTTATATAATAAATTCTGAAAAAAAATAATTTTAGCATAATACATTCTTTTGAGAAATAAAAGTAAAATTTTTAGAATAAAAAATTGGGGATAAAGGCAAAAATTTAAGGAAATTTGTCAACAAATGGATGGAAGGACTAATGATAGCAAGAAATGTAAATTTGTAATATTAAAATGACAAGAATAAAAGATAAAGGTCTAAAATGACTATTACCCAAACTTTTAAAAGAGCTTTTATAGCCTTTTTGCATAATATACAAAGAAAATAAAAGAATTTTTTTTTTTTTTTTTTTTTTTTTGAGAACAACAAAAGAAAAATCAACATCTGAAAGCAATGGCCTCCTTGGAAAATTCAAACCGTCCTCAATCTATGAGATATTATGGCTGGGTTATTGATTGCTTCAACTACCATCATTTAAGAAAGTTCCTTGAACAAGTAAACCCCTTCTCAAAGTCTTGGTTTCTATATCCTGATTAATGCTAAAAATACAAATATTTTTATAAAAAATTTACAAATATAATAAATAGTTATTATTAAATAAAAAAAATAATATTAATAGTAAATTTAAATAAAAATTAATAAAAAATTATATAATCATATTAATATTTTATAAAATTATTATAAAATAATTGATAACGATAGCATTATTATCCCGTACAACTTCATTTAGCAAGATGCTTATAAAAGGAAAGCTCTTAGCAACACATTTAGGACCACGAACTACTGAGGCAACGTAATCTTTTGCAAATAAGAAAAGGGATTACTCAAAGTATTTCGTGTGCCAATATGATGAAGGTTGAGGTCACTATCATTTCAAAAGAAACAATCAAACCATCTTCACTAACATTGCACCATCTGAAACCCTACAAACTCACCCTCTTGGATCAGGTCACTCCTGCAACTTATGTTCCCACAGTCTTCTTCTACCCCATGACCAATCTCAATCTCGACATGTCCCAAATTATTGCACAGCTTAAAACTTCCTAATCAGACACCCTCAATATCTTTTACCCATTTTCTGGGAACATAAAAGACAACTTTTTCATCCATGAATTTTACACGGGTGTTCCCTTTCTGGAAGCTCGTGTTAATTGTTCCATGTCTGAGTTCCTTAAGCACCTAGAAACAGACTCATTGAGTCTATTTGTTCCGTACCATGCCTTTTGCAAGGAAACAAATACTACTATAGGTCAAATGGCTGTTCAATTGAACCTCTTTGATTGTGGTGGAATAGCAATCGGGTTGAGCTGCTCGCATAAGATTGCAGATGCAACAACTGCGAGTATTTTCCTTCATTCTTGGGCTGCCACCTTTACTAGATCTCCAGAAAAAGTTATACATCCAAATTTTTCTGAGGGATCAATCATGTTTCCACCAAGAGATTCACTTCCACAAAAGTATATAACTACAATGGAAAACTTGTGGTTCAAAGATGGTGATTATGTTACGAGAAGGTTTGTGTTCCATGAAAAAGCAATAGCCACTCTAAGGTCCAAAGCGAAAAGCGAACTAGTTCCAAAACCAACACGCACTGAGGCATTGACATGTTTCATTTGGAAACACTGCATGGCAGCTTCTAAAGCCAAATCAGTTGGGCCGAAAAATAAATCCATGACCATGCTGGTCCAAGCAGTGAACTTGAGGACACGAATGAAGCCACACTTGTCAGATGCTTCTACCGGAAATATATTTTGGTGGGCACCCGCTGCAGCTGATTTGGCTATGGAAGAGAAAGAGTTGCATGAATTGGTGGGCCTTGTAAACGAATCCATCGAAGGGTTTGATAGCGATAGTGCGGAAAGTTTGCAAGGAGAAGAAGGTTTTTTGGCTTTCTCCAATTTCTTTGATCAATTAGAAGATATGTTTTCTGCAGAACCAAAACCAGATGTTTGTGCGGTTACATGCTGGCTTAGGTTTTTTAACGATATTGATTTTGGTTGGGGGAAGCCATTTTGGGTTGGTATCATGGGGAAAGTTGGTCCCGCATTTAGAAATTTAATAATATTCAGTGAAACCCCATGGGGTGATGGGACTGAGGCATGGGTGACCCTGGATGAGAAAGAAATGGCTATATTAGAGAATGATCCTGAATTTCTTGCATGTGCTTCCCTAAATCCTCGCATCTCAATCTCCCTTTAAAATCTTTGGATGTGTTTCTGTTTGACGCCAAAGATAAATAAAATAGCAGTGGTTGCTAGCACGTAAGTTTGAGAATTACAATAAATCATTAATAAATTGGTCTGTGTCATGGTCTTGTACTTTACATCGAATCATAAGGTTTCACTTCAAGTGTAAAATGTGAAAGGTTTCAACAACCAAATAAAAAAGAAAAAAAAAAAGAAAAAAAAAAGAAGAAGAAGTGAAGTAATAAAAAAATCGGAAATTATTGGAGTACTAGTAAGGCATTGTACTGCTAAATATGTAAGTTTAAAAGGAATTCTCATGTGTATTTGATTTTTTTCCCTTTTTATTCCTTTCCTGAATCAAATTTAATGAAGTTATTAAGTTGTACCTTCTCAAAAAAAAAAAAAAAAAAGTTATTAAGTTGTAACAAAAATTTATATAAGTGCAGAAAAGCAATATAGTTTTCATACACATGTATTTTGACATAGATATTTCTGAATGTTTCAATGTTATAAAGTTGGACCAACATCATATTGTGACAATGGCAGTGTTATGAAATTTAAAATAATTTTATTCTCAAAAAAAAAAAAGTTTAGAATAATCTTATTATCAAGAGTGATGCCATATGTTGAAACTGTTGGAATATTTTTATAAAGATTACAATATTATTTTTAAATGTTGATTTAAGTGTGTTAATAGAAATTAGTTTCTTTCTTTGATGTCTTTCCTATTTTGAGTTGACCAAATTAATGCATAATGATTAGCAAACCTTTCCAAACGTTGGTGCACCTGATGTTATTCCTTATTAAAGTATTTTCTTTTAAAACTCAAATGTTTTCTAAATTGCTAATCTGATATGTTTCTTTCGGGTAATTATTGGGTATTCTTAGAGTACCATAAATGCGTACTCTCTCTTCTCACATAACTGTGAGTCTCACTAATTAAATTTATAGTAGGACTCGTAATTCATGTGAGATGAGGGAGTACGCATTTATGTTACTCCTAGAGTATTCAATAATTTTTCGTTTCTTTCTTACAATAGCCAAAGAATCAAAGTAACTAACATGAGAATTTATTTCTAACATATATCTCGTTAAATGTATTTTAATTTGGCATGGATTCCTTACTTTTAAATAGTATTCTATATCGGGCCATATGTGGGAGAGAAAACCATATTCTCATGGGCATTATTTTCATGTAAAAGATAAAACTCTTTACATATTTGCTAAATCAAAATCCTAGTTTTATGAAAATAATATATCCTTGTATATACTATATTTCTGGGTAAAAGAAATGTACTATTGAGAGCTATAGATCCTTTAAGTGGTGTAGGCTTATAAGGATAATTAGCAAAGGTGGCTGGGTTGTTGTATATCGGGGGCGTGCCGCACAATGTTTTAGTTTACTACTTCAAAAACCCCGTAAATGAGTGTATCATCTCAAGACAGTTGCATGGTCCACGTTTCAACTCCGCCATCTAAAAACATATATGAATTGACGGTAATTGCTTCTATTGTTATGTTATTAATTTGAAGCATCATCAAGGAAATATCTCTTTATTGTTCTCTAATTTTATGGTAAATTCTAATTTATGCGAATTTTAATCATTTATATGATATGTTGAATGTTACGAAATTCAATCTATTTTATTAATTATTGTTTTTCTTTTAGAAACAATTACAACATGCTGCTAACCCCGTAGTTTGAACTCTTTTCCCCCTAGACTCCTAAGCATTTTATGCATGGGGAGGTGTCAATTCAGCTACAAGGCCTTTGACATTAATTATTGTTCTTAGGAACAACAATTTGAGACGAACCAATGTTTATGGTAAATATGATGTGAGTATATATATTCTTGTTATATATATAAATTTGATAAATTGGAGAACTCACTATATATATATATTTCTTGGAGTCTTTTGACTAAAAATTGCAAAAAACAGAGTTTATTGGTGTTATAGGTACTGTTCAAAATTATTTGGCAAAATGAGGAGAGAGACTGAATTTCGGCAACGGTGTTGCCGAAATTGCAAGAAAAAGTAGAATGTGTCATGGGAGAGAGAAAATTGAATTTTGGTAATGAGATTGCCGAAATTCTTGTCTTGCCCGTGGACTGCCAAGCCTACCCGTGAAGTGCCTAAAATGCATGCGAGGGCCCGAAATGGAAACCAATTGTGGCAATGGCATTGCTGAAAATGGGAGGGAAAAAAAAAAAAAAAAGAATTGTGGCAACCAAGTTGCCGAAAATGAAGGGGGAGGGGGGGAAAAGAGATGTTATGTTCACAACATTTTTCACAAAAAATTACAAGTGGTTGATTGTTATTGGTTCAAATTTGAACCTAATACTAAGATTACTTTTTTGCCCCAATAATAACAATCAATAATAACCTGCCACTTAGAATTTGTTGTAAAAATGTTGTGAAAATGTTATGGACATATCATTTCTAAAAAAAAGTTGTGGTATCGAAAGAGAAGGAGAAAAAAAAAAAAAAAGAAGTGACAAAGGCATTGCCGAAATAGAGAGGAAAAAAAAAGTGGCAAATTATTTTGTGGCAATGGCATTGCCGAAATAGAGGGAAAAAAAACAATTTGCTACTTTTTTTTCCCTCTATTTTGGCAATGCCTTTGCCACCTTTTTTTCCCCCTTCTATTTCGGCACCACAATTTTTTTTTTTAGAAATGATACGTCCACAACATTTTCACAACAAATCCTAAGTGGCAGGTTGTTACTGATTGTTATTATTGGGGCAAAAAAGTAATCTTAGTGTTAAGTTCAAATTTGAACCAATAACAACTAACCACCTATAATTTGTTGTGAAAAATGTTGTAGACGTAGCATTTTTTTTTTCCTCCATTTTCGGCAACTTAGTTGCCACAATTTTTTTTTTTTTTTCTTTTTCTCCCATTTTCTACAATACCATTGCCACAATTGGTTTCCATTTCGGGCACTCCCCCTAGCATGCATTTTGGGCACTTAACGGGCAAGCTTGGCAGTACGGGCAGGACAAAAATTTCGGTAATCTCATTATCGAAATTCAATTTTCTCTCTCCCCTGACACATTCTACTTTTTCTTGTAATTTCGGCAACACCGTTGCCGAAATTCAGTCTCTCTACTCATTTTGCCAAATAACTTTGAACAGTACCTATAACAACAATAAACTCGATTTTTTGCAATTTTTAGCCAAAAGACTCATATTTCTTGTCTATGAATAATTAAATAAAAATGCTTCCAGATTTTTATTTTTATTTTTTTGAATTCGCATGATATATATATATATATATATATATATATTGAGTATTTGACCAATGTATTGCTGATGAGCATAAGATATGATGTATTAAGTCTAATATATGAAATGAATTGTATATGTCAATATGTTCCTATTATGCTCATGTGTGCGTAACTGCATATTGATTGGGATGCTATAGAATTTTAAGGTGTAATTGCAATAATTTTTAATTTTAGAAAATTGCTCTACCGTTTTGGGATTGCACAATTGCTTCTCAGAGAACTGCATTGTTAGTTTCTATGACCGTACAATGAGGTGTAAGAGCAATAATGATCTGCGTGTGAAGTGGACAATTTAATAGTATTGTTAAAGAGGTGGAAAAAAAAATGGTATGCAATGAATGACATATCATTCTTTGGCCTAATTTTCGTCAATTTTTAATTCAGTGAAGGTTACTGTTTCAGTCTGATATTTGTGTAAGATATAATTTTGAGTCGGATTTAAAATGTAGAGTTAAATCTTACATGTTCTGGAAGCAATATTTCTCCCTCTTACATAAAAAGTAAGTCTCATAATAGGATTCACGTGTGAAACTCACTCTAATGTGAAAGGAGGGAGCAGTACTCCAGAGCACCTCAGCCTTTTCCAATAGATAGAGACACCAATATAATTATGTTGACTCAAAATTGTCAGTGAGGATAACTATTTTGGCATCAACTTTTTGCCTATAACATGCCCTTCTTATATAGCTTGATTAGAGCATTAGCATCAAGAAATGCTATTCTATTTTATTTTACTATCTCAAAAGCTACTTTATCAATTATACCATCCCATTATACAATACTTTTAACATCCCAAACTTTTATTTTCCTATTCTACTCATTAAAATAATATATTTACACAATAAAATAATATTTCTCCAAATTACCATAATTTATTCTTTCTTTCTTCCAATCACCATCACAATAAAATATTACTTTTTTTTTTAGAATTGTGCTACAGTGCAATTTTAAAGATAGAATTGCACTGTAGCACTATTGTAAAATTTTTTGCAATAATTGGTGTTTACAATTCCAGATGTGGGAGGTTTTTGAGAAAAAAAATGCTAAATGAAGCTTAGATATGGCATTTGCAATTCCGGATGTGAATGCTCTTATACAGAGATTTTGTGTTGATGTTATTCTCATTCTCATGTGCTGGCCTTCACAAATTGTACACAAGGAAGCAGTGCGATCACGCACAGTGTTTTAACTAGGCCAGCTCAATAACTTTTGGAGGTAGATGAAAATTTCAAGTGAAATTTTTTATTATTATATTTAAATAGTAATTAAATAATATTAATTATTTTTATTTGGAGTAATTACACACCCCTCCCTTAAGGTTTAGAAAAATGATACTCTACTCCAAATTTAAAAAGAAAAAACATTTTTCCCCATTAACATCCAATTGACCAAACTTTATTAAATTAAATATTAAATATGTTGGAACACCAGGAACAAGTTCTATTTTGAACCGGTCCAAGTTCATCCAAAGCTTATTATTGAAGGTGCTTGTGGTCTGTTGGAAGAGTAACAAAGACTTATGGCTGCACAGAGATGATGGTTTTTCTGATATGAGTATATTGATGGGTCGAGGCTCTTTCTTTTTTCTTGCGTTTCTGTATGTGGGGCATTATTTGGGGACATCACAGTCTGTTGTTGTTCACCCAATGCTGGTTTTTTATACACCAAAACCAGTTTATTTACTTGTATTTGTTTTTCTCTTATTAATAAAATTTTATCGTCTTAGTTAAAAAAAAATTAAAATTAAAAATGTTGCGTACTAACCTACCCATTTGCTTAAGGACAAGTTTCCAAAATTATCTTATTTCATAATTAAAATTTATTGTTTTAAAATTTTAAATAAAGTGTATTTTAAAATATTAGTGTGAATTTTTCTTATTTTCTTTTTTCAACAAGTTATATATGAAGAAATTTGTCATTACAAATGTTCTGGTATTTGATATATTTTTTTATTTTTTTCTAAATTTATCAGTTATTTTTTTTACTAACCGTGATTAAACTTATAAAAAGATTCTTATAAAAATTTAGAATATTTTATTATTAATATAAACATAAGGGGATTCTAGAAATATATAAACAAATTGGAGGGGGGAGTGTTAATTTCTTCAAACCTTAAAGCAGGAGAATGTTTTTTCCCTTCAAGTTTGGGGTGGAGTGTCATTCCCACAAACTTAAAGGGAGGGGAGTGTAATACCTCCTTTTTATTTTATTTAAAATTTATTTTTTATTTTTATTTATTACATTATTCAATAAATTAATATTACTAAAATATAAATGAGTTGATATAATATATATTAAATTATTAATTGGTATAATAATTAATAATTACAGATAAAGTAAAAGCTTGTATAAATAAATAAATATATATATATATATTAATTTTAGTGGGTATACATTGGGTGTGGCCCGTGGGTGGGTTAGGGAGTTTGTTGCTGTGTTGGTGGGGGTCTAAAATTGTTTCCCACTTTATTAGATTATAAAATATTATATACTCAATAACTGCACTGTGTCTGTGCAGTGCTAAGTCTTGTCATTTTATCAGGTATCAAGCTTTGTGCAGCGTGTATTGTCACTGTGCAGTGGCATCAGTGCTGTGGAGTGTGAGCAGATTGTGCAAGTGTAAGAGCAAACTTAGCGTGTTGTTCTTGTTCTGTCAATTAAGTAGATTAAAAAATATAACTTTAAATGAATGACTGAGCTTATAAAAAAAATTCGGAGCACTCATTAATTATTTATTTTGAGAAAGTTTATATAAAAAATTATCAAATTATCAAAATAACTAATTAATTTTTCATTTTTTCATAATTTTTTTAAAATGATTTATTAATACATGTCATAAGAACACATGTAAGTAAATTCCTAAAAAAAGTTCAAGAATCAAGACGAAAAAAAGAAAGGAAAGAATATAGATAGAGAATCGAGAAATAGAAAGAAGAGAGATTTTTTCTTCTGATTTAGAAATTTATAATCTCTATTTTAGTATATTTCAAGATAATTATGTTGTATTATTAATAAATTTGTAGTATTAATTTTGATTTTAGCATATTTTAAGAATGAGTTAATGAATTTGTCTCTTAAAATTTAATTTTGTTAGCTGAAGTTTGGCTATTTTTGTTTTTTTCCCTTTTTAATTTTCTGTATTTTAAAATACAATGGAGTTTTTTTAATGCATGTTACTGACTAATAAAAGAACTAAAATATTTTTTTATAATTAAAATATATAGATAAATATTACATACATATACATATATATATATATATATATATATATATTTCCAAATGGAGGCATTCTTTTATTTAAGAGCCTTAAGTAATTGCATCAACTGCTAGCAAAAGTTAGGGTTCCTAACTTCTCCTAGGCTGTAGAATTTTCTGTCCCTTCACTCTGAAGGCTTGTCAGTCCCTGTAGTAAACTCTTGTTTGCTATAGGCTAGTGGGGTTTTTTTTCGAGGGGATTGGGAAACACTTTTCTTTATTCATTCACAAATGGAAGAAATCACTGAGGGCTGGAGCAGATTATCACTGCAAGGGCCGGAAGGTGATGGTTTCAGACTTCGGTCAGAGATGGGGTCTGAAGAGTTTGTTCTGGCAGCAAAATTCTTTACAAAGAGAGCCCTAAATACAGACGCTATTGCAAGGAATTTTTCACAGCTTTGGCGCTCTCGGAACGGTTTTAAGATCAAAGATGTAGGAAACCACATTGTTCTCTTCATCTTTGACAATAAACTTGACACTGACAGAATCCTAGCGAGCCAGCCATGGAGTTTCGATAAGTCCTTGGTGGCTATCAAACGCTATGACAAAAGTACACATGCACGTGATTTACTCTTTGATAGGGCTCCTTTTTGGGTGCAAGTGTACGATATCCCCATACAGTTTATGAACAAGGCTGTAGCTGAAGGAATATGCTCAGGTATTGGTGAAGTCTGTGCATCAGATTTCCCGACTATGGAGGGTGGTGATTTCCTGAGGGTTCGAGTTATACTTGATATATTGAAACCTCTTAGTCGCGGACGAAAAATTACTTTAGACGACGGCTCAATGGGTTGGGTCTCGTTTAAATATGAGCGATTGCCAAACATCTGCTATTGGTGTGGGTGCTTGACACATGGGGATAAAGATTGTGATCTATGGATTGACAGTGAAGGTACTTTGCCTGTTGAAGCCCGTCAGTATGGAGCATGGTTGCGCGCACCACTGTTCAACCAAACTCGAAAATCCACGGTTGTTGTCCCTGGTTTTTACAAGCAACGAAAGGAGACCTTGCATACAAAAGCAACTGATGGCCCTACTTTCAAACCGCAAAATTCACCGGCGTCCCCACCACCTCCGGTGGTTCCTATACGGAAGGTAACTCTTGTATCTTCGCCTATCATTATTACTGATCCCATTTCAGATATTAATGCCAGGAATTGTGAGGATTTTCCTCCGGGTTTTGAGGGTCAAAAAACAGAAAAAGGAAAGTTCACACGGCAACTACAAGAGATTGATGAGGAATTGGCAAAATTTGAAGATATGGAAGGGATTGACACCAGTGCAACATCCTTACCTTATAAGGACTCTAATATTTCAACCCCTCCTGATTCAGCGGAGAAGTATATGACTCCAAATACCTTTTTTTCAGCAGACCGTGATTTCTCTACGCAAATAAATGAGTCCATGCCAGCTGTTTTTCCTACTAGTGATATTCCAAACACACAGGAGACTTACCTCCAGGTCACTCATCCATCTGGACCAAAATGGACACGTATCTCTAGGACTACCTTAGGGGTATCTGAAGTCTTAGACGTGCATGCAGGGAATAAAAGGGTCTCACACTTGGCTCTCACTCATTCTGGGTTACCAAAAAAATCAAAGCTGGTTTCGCAAGATGACAAGGAATTAACTTTACGAGTGGCGGAGGTTGGTTCCCAGCCCCGCCAGGGACAATGAGTCTTTTATGTTGGAACTGTCGGGGGCTTGGGAACCGCCAGACAGTTCAGGAGCTTGGAGATTTCATCCGAGTGCAAGATCCCTCAGTTGTGTTCTTAGTCGAAACATGGCTGGATGAAACAAGGCTTGGTAGTATTCGGGATTCTCTTCAATTTGGTCATCATCATGGGGTTTCAAAAATAACACGTGGTGGTGGTGTAGTCCTTTTTTGGAAGAAAAATTTCTGTGTATCTGTTGAATCTTCGTCTCTAAATCACATTGATGTAGTGATAAATAAAGGCAAGGAAAATGCTTGGCGCTTCACTGGATTTTACGGGGCGCCGGAGACTCACCTTAGAGATGAGACGTGGAACTTGCTACGTGATTTGCACAGCCGGTATTCGCTGCCTTGGTTGTGTGAGGGGGACTTTAATGAGCTTCTAAAATCGCATGAGAAGCATGGAGGCCGTATTCGACCCTATGGACAGATGGAAAACTTCAGACAGGCTCTGGATGAGTGCAATTTGTTAGACTTGGGTTATGTAGGAAATAAATTTACTTGGTCAAAGAGCTTCCCAAATGGTGGAATGGTGTGGGAGAGACTAGACAGGGCTGTGAGCATGGTGGAATGGATTGATCTCTTTCCGATGTCAAAAGTGCAGACATTATCATGCGTAACCTCGGATCATAGCCCGATCTTAATTCTACCGGATGGTTTTGGTGCAAAGTTAAAACGTCCCTGGCGCTTTGAACAGATGTGGTTAGAGAACAGGGGCTGCTATGATACTGTTAAGGGAACATGGGAGTTGGCTGTCTCGGGTTCACCTATGGTAGCAGTAGTGTCGAAGATTGAAGCATGCCAACGGAGCTTAACACGATGGAGTAAACACTCCTTTTGTAACGTATCTGTTGAGTTGAAGGAAAAAAAGAAACTGCTTTAGGTAGCTGAATTGGATGCGACACAAGGAAAACATATTGAACTCTTCATGCAACTCAAAACCGAGGTTAGAGACTTACTGAGTTTAGAGGAGAAAATGTGGCAGCAGAGGAGTCATGTCCATTGGATGGTCTTTGGAGACAGAAATTTCAAGTATTTTCACAATAGGGCTACTCAACGATTCCGCCGTAACACAGTCTCTGAACTTCGAAATGCTGAAGGCGTTCTAGTTTCAGGGGATGAAGGGGTCTCGGCCATGGTGGTGGAATATTACTCAAGCTTGTACACGACCTTAGAACCTGTTGAAATAAAGGAAGTGGTGCAATTCATTAAACCAATAGTGACAGAGGAAATGAATAGACACTTGATCGGGGTTTTTTCTAGGGACGAAGTGGAAGTGGCTGTGAAGCAAATGGCACCCCTCAAGGCGCCTGGACCTGACGGTATGCCCCCCATTTTTTTCCAAAAATTTTGGAACATTCTTGGGGATGATATAGTCAAAGCAGTTCACTCTTGTCTTAATTCCGGAAATATCTTATCAGGTTTGAACCACACTTTTATTTCTCTAATCCCCAAAGTAAAAAGTCCTGAACTTGTCACTGAATTTCGCCCTATTGCTCTTTGTAATGTATTATATAAACTTGTGTCCAAAGTGCTAGCTAACAGATTGAAAAAGATTTTGCCCTATGTCATATCAGAATCACAAAGTGCTTTTCAGTCAGACAAGGCGATTTCAGATAATATTCTTGTGGCCTTTGAGCTACTTCATCATATGAAGCGGAAGAAATCAGGGAAAATAGGGCACATGGCTTTGAAACTGGACATGAGCAAGGCGTATGACAGATTGGAGTGGCTTTTTCTCCAATGGACCATGGAAAAAATGGGGTTTCATTCGAGATGGGTTGGCTGGATTTTGGAGTGCATTAGATCGGTCACTTACTCAGTGTTGATCAATGGTGAGCCAAAAGGTCACATAGTGCCGACAAGAGGTATTTGCCAAGGGGACCCCTTATCCCCTTACCTCTTTCTCTTATGCTCGGAAGGTTTGAATGGCCTCATTGAACAAGCTGTGCATGATAAGCATATTGAAGGCTTTTCTCTTTGTAAGCAAGGCCCAAAAATATCTCACTTATTTTTTGCAGATGACAGTCTCCTCTTTTGTCGAGCAAGAGTGGAGGAGGTTGAGAAAATACAGGAGCTCTTGAGGAAGTATGAGGTGGCTTCGGGACAAAAAATAAATTCAGGAAAGACCACAATTTTCTTTAGCAAAAATGTTCCTACGAACACAAAGGAACTTATTCAGAATGCTTTGGGGGTCCCGGAAATTAAGGAATATGAGAAGTATTTAGGCTTACCAACAGTGGTTGGGCGGAATAAAAAGGCAAGCCTAAATTATATCAAAGATCGAGTTTGGGGAAAACTCCAAGGGTGGAAGGAGAAGTTATTATCTCAGGCTGGGAAGGAGGTTCTATTGAAAGCAGTAGTTCAAGCTATCCGTACTTTTGCCATGAGTTGTTTCCGTTTGTCGGTTGGTCTTTGTCAAGACATTGAGATGCTCATTTGCAAGTTTTGGTGGGGCCAAAGGGGGGAAAGGAGAAAAATCCATTGGAAGAAATGGGAGGTGATGTGCAAACCAAAAATGGAAGGAGGATTGGGGTTCAAAGATTTGTGTAAGTTCAATGAAGCAATGCTTGCAAAGCATGTGTGGAGACTCATTCATGACACAGGATCTTTATTTTACAGGGTGTTCAAGACAAAATACTTCCCAAATTGCTCAATCTTTGAAGCAAAATCATCCACAGGTTCTTATGCTTGGAAGAGCATTCTAAGGTCTAGGCACTTGATTGACCGAGGAGCAAGATGGCGGGTGGGGGATGGGCAGACCATTAAGATCTTTCACGATGCCTGGCTACCAACTGATGAAGGTCGAATCACAACACCTCAATCTGATCTAGGTGCGGAAGCAACAGTAGCCCTGTTAATAGATCGGGCCTCGGGTTGGTGGAATGCCCACTTAATTGATCGCCATTTTTATCTGCCGGATGCAAGGCTTATAAAGTCTCTGCCTTTGTGCTCGACCCCACAACCTGATTTTCTGACTTGGCCCAAAGAAAAATCTGGAAATTACTCTGTAAAATCCGGGTATAAGCTTCTGTGTGAATGGCAAAATGAAGAGCTGAATCGGAGCCAAGTTTCTGATGTTGAGAAGAGCTTCTGGACCAGCATTTGGAAGATTAAAGTTCCGGGAAAAATCAAACACTTCATATGGAAAGCGTGCTCAGACTCCTTACCAACAAAAGAAAACTTGATGAAGCGAAAAATCCTTCAAGAGGCAGTCTGTCAACGTTGCTCAGATGGTATGGAGGACGTTCTACATTCGCTATGGAGCTGTGAAAAGTTGAAAGCGGTTTGGGAAAAGGATTTTGGCTGGGCGGTCAGGTCTGGAAGTTCACTAAATTCTTTTTCCGAGTTGGTGAAGTTGATCCAAAGCAAGCCTCAATCAGTGGCTCTGTTTGCAGCAACGGCTTGGTCGGTCTGGTATCACAGGAACAAGTCTCGCTTGGATGAAATCACTCTACCATTGGAGAAGATCACGGACTTTGCAAGAGATTATATCCGTGACTTCAAAAAGCTGATAAGCATCCCTCCTAGCTCACGTCCTGCAGTTCAGAGGAGATGGTGTCCTCCTGCATCTGATTACTGGAAGGTAAATTTTGATGGGGCAATGTTTGGAGAGGCTGATGAGGCTGGTATAGGCGTGGTCATTAGAAACGCCAGTGGCAAAGTGAGGGCTGCCCTGTCCGAGAAGGTTAAGAAGCCGCCTACTGTGGAACTCCTGGAGCTACTTGCTGCCAAGCGAGCAGTGCTATTCTCCCTTGAAACTGGCACTACAAAGTCAGTGATTGAAGGGGATTATGAGACAGTGATTAGGGCACTTCAGCATGGTGGTTGGGAGAGAGCTCAGGGGGGTCACCTAATAAAAGATATTTCTGCTGTAAAAAACTCTTTTCAGAGTATTTCTTTCTCTCATGTTGTTCGGCAAGGCAATGCAGTCGCTCATGCCTTAGCCCAGAGAGCAAGACATTCATTTCCTTTTTCTGTCTGGATGGAGCATGTTCCACGTGACATTGCATCTTTTCTTTCATCTGATTTTCATATTCCTTGACTAATAAAAGCAGCAGCACGTTTCTTTCTCAAAAAAAAAAAAAAAAAGTAATTGCATCAACTATATCTATTCTTCAGCCGGCCCTAGTTTTAATTTGAATGCGCTGTACCTACTGCCCTTAGCACGTTGACATACTTTGGTGTTTTCGCGAGATGCTTGCTGTACAAAAAGGTCTTGGTAAGTTAATAAATATTATTATTATTTTCATTGGAAAATTAGTGAGCCATAGCATTGAGATATACTGTTGCATCTCATACAAAATATATTTAATGGGTTATTTTTTGAGGATGTGAAAAATCTCATAAACTTTTATGAAACCCACAAATATGAAGCTTCTATTTTCATAGAAATTATAGAGTGCTCTGGTGGACCACGTCACTTGTCCACCATTCCACTAAAAAACTTTCACTTGTTTAAAATTGCTGAGCCAGTAATTAATTTCTGTTTACAAAAATTTTCTAACTAACAATTTTAAACAAGTGGCAGTTTTTTAGTAGAATGGTGGACCACATCACTTGTCCAGCATGTAGATCTTATAATTTTTCCTATTTTCATGAAAATTATTTTGAAAAAAGTTCAAGTACCTTAAATTTTTTTGTTGGAAATTGAGATTTTATAAGGTACGTTATCTTTAAATTTTCTCAAATAGTGGGGGTATTGAAATTGAGGAATGTGAGAAAAAAAGTATTTTGAGAAATATTATTTGGGACTCATAAAATAGTTGATGATAAATTTCAACTATGTGAATTATATTGAGAATTGAGATAAAAATAATTTTTTGTCTAAGTGTGAAAATGTTTATGCTATAAGGGTACTCCTATTGTTAAGTAAGAACAATGGTGTCATTTTCAAGTTGGTATTCCTATTTTATATATAATAAAGATACAATGATGCCCTTGTATAAAGTAGACACTTGTATTTGTGCCAAAAGTTAAATGAGAATGAATAGAAATATTATACAATTGTTGTATAATGATGCCAAAGTTTTGACAAAAATATTTAGTCCCTTATGCTTGTGAAATTATGGAAATTCTTTTGTTCCTAGATGTAGTTTCTAGTAGTTAGAGACAACTAACCTTGAACAGTGCTGCTTTGGCCGTCGCAACTCACAAAGGGTTTGGGAAGGTGTCTGATTGGATAAGCACTCAAGTAGTGGCCTGGACGATCAACAAATGGAGGACCAAAATCATCTAAAGAGAGCTATATAATGTAAGAGATCCTCTAGGGAGAAAGGATCGGAAAATCTATAGAGAAAACATTGTAGCAACAAGAACTGAAATTGCATCCCAGTTTAAAAGAAATATACATATGGACCATTCTCCTTGGATTTTGTTGACAAAGGGTTTCTTTGCACATAGCTTGTTTTTCTTTACTTTCTTACTATCTTTGATTCACTGGGCGTGTTGTTGGATCCATTGAAGCCTAGCTTTTAAGCCCACTCTCTACAAATTCATTGTATTGGGCTCTTTGGGTCTTAATCTATTCATCTTTTGGGCTTAGGAACCAAAACCTGCCCTTATAGCTGGGATCAAGCACAAGGCCATAATGTACGTACTGGCTTAGAAGCTCATGGCAGAGTACTTGGATATTTTGTGTGTGACGTATTGTCTTGTTTCCACACAAAAAGTCATAGTTCAAGACTTAGCTCACTAATAACTTTGGAACAACAATTCTGAAATACTAAATGAAGGTTCAAGCCATTGACAGTCTCATTATGCATAATATTCTATCTTTAACCCAAAAATTATGTACCTATGATTTTTATAAATAAGTGGGGGATTGTTGGAATATTTTTATAAAGGTTACAATATTATTATTAAATGTTGATTTAAGTGTGTTAATAGAAATCAGTTTCTTTCTTTGATATCTTTCCTATTTTTAGTTGACCAAATTAATGCATATTGATTAGCAAACCATTCCAAACGTTGGTGCGCCTAATGTAATTCTTATTAAGTATTTTCCTTTAAAACTCAAACGTTTTCAAAATTGCTAATCTGATATGTTTCTTTCTTACAATAGCCAAAGAATCAAAGTAATAAACATGAGAATTTATTTCTAACATATATCTCGTTAAATGTATTTTAATTTGGCATGAATTCTTTACTTTTAAATAGTATTCTATATCCAGCCATATGTGGGAGAGAACCATTATTCTTATAGGCACTATTTTCATGTAAAAGATAAAACTCTTTACATATTTGCTGAGTCAAAATCCTAGTTTTATGAAAATAATGAGCCCGTTTGTTTAGGTGTTTACATTGCACAGAACGGCAGTTTCGCGAATTGCAATTCCGGGACTGTGTTTGGCTAGGCGATATCTGCGGGATTGCGTTTTCAATTCCCCAAATTTTCGCGATTCCGAAAATGAAGTTTTCTACTGCTTTTTTAGCATCGCGCGGTTTGGACGATTGGGTTGCCGCTAATTGTTTCGACTGAAAACCCAAATTAGCCTCAACTTCAGGAAATTATTTATCGAAATCCCAGCCTATCCCTTCGGGCCTGTTTGGATAAGCTGTTTCAAAAGGTGCGTTTTAAAAACTAGCATTTTTAAAACGTGCATTTTGAAAACTAGCGTTTTTAAAACGTGCGTTTTGAAAACTCCATTTTAAAAACCACAGATAAGTGTTTGGTAAAAATGTGAAAATATGCGTTTTCTATTTTTAAAGCCATATTAAGCGTTTGGATAAGTTGTTTTAAAAATAATTGTTTTGAGTGTAAATTTCAAAAAAGGACTAAACTATTTTTTGAAGGTAATATTGTCATTTTTCCTGTGATCAGTATTTTTTTATTATTGAAAATATGTAATTAAGCTTAACAATTACATTAATAAAAAAGTCCCACCTACAAAAGCAGTAGAAACTTCATAAAGGCATCCAGAATGGCATCTAGCTAAGAGCCTTAACTTGTTTTGATAGTTAAACTTTCCAGGGATAGACAGTCCTTTAACATTCAGGGGCAGTGAGCAATTTGCCACAAGTTTAAAGGGAAAACATGAATTTTTTCAGAAAATTCATTAAGAGTAAAGGTTAAGTAGAATAATAAAACTAACTTAAATCGTGCATTCACAGTCAATAGAATAAAATAAGCATTTGGAATCTAAACCGTGGTCAAATCTAATAACCAAGGAAGTCATCTATCTAGTTACTAAATCATGTCTTGCTGGCACACTCTAGTCAGGAAATCATCTGTCACTTCACCATAGAAAATTTTGGAAAATGTAAAACCAAAGTTTGAATATCAAGAAACTCAATACAAAACAAACACCATAAGTTCTATATGTGAGCTACTAACCAGCTACAGCAACCATGTCCAACAATTTAGAGATATCATAAATTAGACAAAGAGGGCCATGAGCTCTAGCCTAAATGGCAGCTCCTGCAGTCTGCTGTTAAACCAATGAGAGCAACCTTCCCCCTGACCCTTTCCAACAACCAATACTGTTATTTATAGATCTTTGCAGTCTGCAATTAAACCAATGAGAGCAAACACCGCCACAATAGACTATAATTCTAAGCTGCCAAAAACTGAAAAAGTATATGAGTAACCAACTCCCCTTTAACAGCATCAGCTAACAACCTATGTCTTGATCAAATCATATGTAGTTAAAATCTAGAGCTTAAGTTCCTTGAAAACTAGCAATTACTCAAGTTCAATCCCTTCATTATCTAATTAATTCCAAACAGAAAACAGATGAAATTGGGAATTGAAAACCAGTTAATCTCCCCAAAATCATAACTGATGCTTAGAACAATGACTGTATTATGGCTTGATCCTCACTATCTTCTATATATAGGGTTTTGTACCCAAACCTCTCTAAGTCTTTGTTGCTCATATTTGCGGTTTATGTGAATCTCTTGTGAGATCTTTGAGGAGCTTTCCTTCACATAAACTTAGGGTTGTCAATATCTTGATGATCAAGGTTGCTACCATTTGAACTTAAAAGAAAAGCAAGCGGGGAGCTTGTAGCTGATTGAGGAATTCAAGAAAGAAGTAGTCCGTGGATTCGGAGCCTGCGCGTGGTCGTGTCAGGAAGTTCGTACTGGTGGGTAGCATTAGGAAGTCGAGCGGGGAGCTTGTAGTCCTTTTGTAAGAACTTCAATTCTTTCATAGTGAATTCTGTTATGCCTTGAGGATCGGTGGGTCAAATCCTCCCCAGGTTTTTACCGTGTGGTTTCCTGGGTGATCATATCTTGTGTTCATTTATTTTCCGCTGCTTTATATCTTGATATGATTGTTTGGATTGTTTTAACCTAGAATTGCTTAATTTGACTAAGTAACAACTTGGCTAATTTTTACTCTTAATCTCCACTTTCAAAGAGTTGTATTAATTCGTGGAAAAGAACTTGGTGCACTTCTTTTTTATTTATTTGATAACCGGTCAGAAAGAACTTGGTACACTTCTAAAGCTACAAAAACTCTGCTGTTACAAAGGCTAAAGTCTAAGTAATACAACAAAGCCTAATTAGTTGAAGGATTTCATAGAGCACTAAGCTTGGGTTCAAATCATTCAGTTTTTCAATCCAACAACAATCAATTAAAATACACATTTCTTTTAGATATGCTTCTCTATGTATATATAAAATACACTCTTAACTGCAAAAGCAGTAGAAATTCAAGACACTCTTAACCTACAAAAGCAGGTCAGAACAACAACCTGAAATTTTCCATCAACCCCATATATCTGATTTTTTTTTTTTTTTAACTTCACAACCAGTAAAGAAACAGTAGTAGTAGCAACAACCTGAAATATTCTTCAAACCCATATACTATTCAACAAGAAAAAACTAATCCCATCCAATCCAAATGGTTTTGATCAACCTCATCTATCTGAAATTGTTTTAAAAACTTCACAACTAGTAAAGAAACAGCAGCAACAACAAAATCCCTCAGTCATGTAAGTTCTAATATTTTGAGTTTATTCAGTCATCTAAACTAACATGCAAAAGCCCAAATCAATATAATTATTTCAGAGATGGGTAATGGAGAATGTTTACCTGAAAATCGTGATGCAGAACGACGATGATAATCGGAGAGAGCAACTGAGCAATAACAGAGAATAAAGAAGTGAATACCGTGAAATTGATGAGAAGAGAACCAAGACAGATGAGATACATATATATGGAGAATATCCTTGTATATACTATATTTCAGGGAAAAAGAAAGGTACTATTGAGAGCTTCAGATCCTTCAAGCGGTGTAGGCTTGTAAAGATAATCAGTGAAGGTAGCTGGGTTGTTGTATCCTGAGGGCGGCATGCACAATGTTTTAGTCTACTACACCAGAGACCCCGTAGACACGTGTATTGTCTCAAGAGAGTGACATGGTCCACGCCTTAACCCCGCTATCTAAAAACATATATGAAATGACGGTAATTGCTTCTATTGTTATGTTATTAATTTGAAGCATCATTGAGGTAATATCTCTCTATTGTTCTCTAATTTTATGGTAAATTCTAATTTATGTGAATTTTAATCATTTATATGATATGTTGAATGTTATGAAATTCAATCTATTTTATCAATCATTGTTCTTAGGAACAACAGAAACTCTAAAAAAAAAAAAAAGTTTAGAATAACCTCATAGTGACAGTGTTATGGAATCATGCTGCGAAAGTATTGTTCTTAAATGTTGATTTGTGCCATCAGAATAAAACTCAGTGTCATGGCTCTCTTGACCGAACAATCTCCCATGATTAGACTATAGCATCGACCTTCATGATGGACGCACTTCTACTCATGGAGGTTTAAACAACCTTCAAATGCCTTGCCTTTCTTTAATAAAAAAAATATATAAATTGCAAAAAAAAAAAAAAATGTGGAAGAGAAAAGAGAATAAAAATTGTCTAGATATAGAGAGTAAAAGAAGAAAAAATTTAGTACAACAAACTATTACGTAACTTCTTTATCACAATTGTGATGTGGCAGAGCGTGAATGGTGAAAAAAAAAGTTCATATATAAGTCACTTACAATTTGCCATATTAACCATAATAGACAATTTGAATTCACACTTCATATCCAAGAAATTGGGATTGGGATTATTTGGAAGCCAGTGAAGCCACTGGAGGAAAATGTTTGGACCACCAAAAATGGCACAACTTTGTACCACAACTCATCACGTGGTCTTAGCGCAACTCGCCATTGGAGGCCAAGAACTGCCAAAATAGTACTACCATAAGAATAATTGAAGGTCTCATTTCCTAGACTAGTACCTATGTGAGATAGAGGAATATGTTGCAACAGAAAAATGAAGTCAGGATTTTCTTTGGCTATAAAGCTAGAGATGGGTCCAGAATTATCAATGATGCAGTTAGCTTTCTTGAAAAATAGTCTCATAAATAAGAAAAGAGTCTGTAAGGGTGGCGCCAAGTGCAATTTAGGTCTCATAAATAAGAAAAGAGTCTGTAGGGGCGGCGCCAAGTGCAATTTAGGTCTCATAAATAAGATGTCGGTCTGTAGTGGTGGCACCAAGTACAATTCAAGTCTCATAAATAAGAAATGGGTCCGTAGTGGCGGCGCTATTAGTGCAATTCAAAGTGGTCACATTGGAACACCTGACTTGAAAAAAAAAAAATTTAAACCTTCAAAAAGTAGTTATTTTTTTTCTTCTCTTCCTTTCATTTTAGGGAACAGACTTTTTAAATAATTTTGCTAATTTTTCTAAGCACTTAATTACTCGGTCAACTTCTTCTTTCTTCTTTTGGAAATGATAAGGACATTTTTGGAATAGGAAAAGAATCTTTAACTTTAGAACCCGTCAAGAGAATGTACGTCACCACAATTGTGAGCCAATGGAACCTGTAGCCGTCGGTCTCTAGAGGGGTCCGTCTGGAACCTCGTACCTAGCATCTACAAAAGCTGAAGGTCAGGTTATAGCAGTAGGACGATGCTCGCTCCTGATGACCAAGCAGACGAGCCCATACCAAGCCGATGGATACATGTCCCGTACTAAGTAGACGGATCACACCGAAGGACGGATAGGCATAACGACGGATCCTATGTGTCCTTGCGTGATCTCTACGCATATTCCTATATGGAAATATCTTGTGCTTGTGTGCCACACACCAAGACCATACTATGCGATTTTCATCTTCCCAATATGGGAAGATGTACCAAAGATCTCGGTGACATTAACTCCACTTCCTCCCTATAAGGAAAATCCCTGTATTCTAGGGATCTAGGTCTACTTTGCATCACTATATAAACAACAGGTTTTCTCTCTTCCAAGGAACACAGAAAAATCCCTAGCTCTCTCACTATAGAGTTCTTGGAAATTTCTCATTCACTGACTTAACTTTCGGAGGGTCTTTGACGGGCACCCCACCAGTGCTCTCTGTTTGGTTCTTGGTTTATTGTTCTTCAGGTACCCATTGGAGTGTTCGAGGATGATCAGCTCACTGACGATTTTTGTGTATCATCAGGAAAAAAAAAATTTCCTTCTCTATTTTATATTTTTGGATAGAAGAAAATTATTAATCTACCACGTCATAAAATTTCATAAAATTTCTTATTGCTAAATGTTAATTTTATTAGGTGCAAATAACAAGAAGTTTCAAGTAATATTTCTCCTTTGGGTAATTTGTAAGTTACACACTTAAAGTTTGGGAGGATTTAGATTTTACATCATGAAATTTCAGAATTTGGATTTTACTCCCTAAAGTTTGGGGTGTTTGGATTTTATACCATAACATTTCATAATTTGGAATTTACCCCCTAAATTTTAGGGGCGTTGGATTTTACTCCCCTAAAGTTTGGGGTTATTTGAATTTTATAGCTTAAAGTTTCAAAATTTGGAGGTGTAAAATTCAAACACCCCCAAATTTTAGGAGGTAAAATCCAAATTCTGAAACGTCAATCGTCAAGGTGTAAAATCCAAACACCTTAAAAGTTCACGGGATAAAATTCAAATTTTAAAACTTTAGGGTGTAAAATCCAAATGCCACAAAACTTTAGTAGTGTAATTTACAATTTACCATTCTTTTTAACAGGTAAAATCCAAATTCTGAAATGTCAGGGTGTAAAATCCAAACACTCCAAAACTTCAGAAGGTAAAATCCAAATTTTGAAACTTTAGAATATAAAATTCAAACATTCCAAAACTTTAGTAGTGTAATTTACAATTTACCAATCTCATTTTTAATGTTACATGACAACAACTGGAGATTGCTACGGACAAAATTGGCCTTTGCCTCTTTCAATCAAAATATCCAGCATTTTGCCATTCTTTTGAAACTAATTAGGGAAATGCTCATTTTTTGAAACTCGATTAGATCAAAATTGAGTTAAAAAAAAAAAAAATTCTGGAGCCCTATAGTAGCGTTTTAAGGAGCCTATTATAATGACGTTTTAAGGACCTATAGTGGTATTTTGTAACTCGAGCTCCATGAACTTGAGTTATAGACAATTTTTTATATTTATTTGACCTATAACTTGAGTTTATGGAGCTCGAGTTACAAAACGCCACTATAGGTCCTTAAAACGTCACTATAGGCTCCTTAAAACGCCACTATAGGGCTTAACTCAATTTTGATCCAATCGAGTTTCAAAAGATGAGCATTTCCCTAATTAGTTTCAAAAGAGGGGCAAAATGCTGGATATTTTGATAGAAAGGGGCAAAGGCCAATTTTGTCCAGATTGCTACTATTGCCTTTTCTTTTGGATACAAATGTGACGCATGGGCCAGTTTTATTTCAAGCGGGAAGCTTCTCAATCTCGGTGACAACTGACAATAACTAGAGTAGCTACAATTGATTTTTCTTTTGGATAAGGGTGATCACACTTAACTTCTACCTTGATTTGGACAACATTACTATTGAACAAAGATGTGCCATGAGCTAGCAATTTTATTTCAATCGGCCGGGAAGCTTTTCAATCGAGTTACATGTTTCGTTTTCGTCATCAAGTGCGATGACTCTCCCGCAAATAGATATTGCATTTTGGTGTGTAGTAAATTCTGAAAAACGAAATTCGGCATAATACATTCTTTTGAGAAATATTGTATAATGTCATGCTAAAATTCTTTTTGAAAAAATAATTATGATGAATGAAATTGTTTTTAGTTATGCAATTAAAAATTGCAACAGACGGAAAAAGCAGGAGAAAATTGGCAAATGCCTCTTTCACACAAACTTTCTAGCATTTTGCCCCATTTTTCAAACTAATTAGGAAAATGCCCCTCTTTTGAAACTCGATTGGATCAAAATCGAGTTTAAAAAAAAAAAAAAAATTCTGGAGCCCTATAGTGGCGTTTTAAGGAGCCTATAGTGACGTTTTAAGGACCTATAGTAACGTTTTGTAACTCGACCTCCATGAACTCGAGTTATAGGCAATTTTTTATTTTTATTTTTATTTTTTTTACCTATAACTCGAGTTCATGGAGGTCGAGTTACAAAACGACACTATAGGTCCTTAAAACGTCATTATAGGCTCCTTAAAAACGCCACTACAGGGTTTAACTCGATTTATCTCAAATCGAGTTTCAAAAGAGGGGCATTTCCCTAATTAGTTTGGGAAAGGGGGCAAAACGCTACATAATTTGTGCGAAAAAGGCATTTGCCCATTTTCTCCGGAAAAAGCATTTCCAAAACTAAACCCTTTAAATATTTTGCATACGAAACTCTACTAATTTTTTAGACTTTCATCCCAAACGCATTATGCTTTATAATTGAAAAATCCATGACCGTCCCAAATCCGTATGTTTATCTAAGTATGCATTGGTTTGTGTTAACCTAAAATTGAATATCAGAATATTATTTAATTATATGTAGAAAGTTATACAAAACTATGCTTGATTCTTTTACTTATTATTTCTAATAAAATATTTGAATTTAATTTCAAGTTGGTGTGACAATCCATCATGCAACACACAGACACACTGCAGAAGATTGAAGATGTACTCATTGCTCCATTCCATGACAAGCCATTCCTTCACAACTAGATTTTGTACAATTCTTGATTCTTCTTTATTGTGGAACACACACACACAGAGGACAGGTTTGCAGAAGAAAAAATGGATTTCCTATGATGATAAAAAATTACTCACTGCTCCACGAGACCATCTCATACTATTCGATTCAGTGCTTCACAAGTCGCAACTAGTTCTAGTCCTGTGCATTTCGCTTATTCTTCCTTATTATTATTATTATTATTTTTTTTTTTTTGAGAAAATCATTTGTTTTCTCTCTCTTTTTATTCAAAAGAAGAAATATATAGCTTAGAGTCTTATAGTTTTGAATAGTGCCTCCTAATATTTCTAATGAAATTGTATAGGTTTCAAATCCCTCATTTTCTATTGTAATTATCAAATTATTATTATTATTATTTTTTTAAAAGTAGATAAAAGAAAAAAAAAAATTTAATAGGTAAGTAAGATTTTATTAATCATATGAAAAAACTCTAAAGAGTATACATACAGGGTATATAATGTATGCATTCACAACAAAAAGGGTTATATATTGTATGGATGATCAAATGAAAGTGTCGGGGGCAGTTTTTTCGTCGCCAATATGATATTTGGGAAGTCAAGACCGAGATTTGACTTTGGGTTTAGAGTATGGCCTAAAGGCTATCAATGAAGTGTGAAAGGTTCATTTTTGCTCAAGGTCCGGATTACATCCAACAAAAATTATAGGCCCTAAACGTACCTCCTGCAAAGATAAGTTAGCACAAAGGATGACCCACCACATTAAGTGCTTAAATAATAGTTTAGAGGTAAACAAGAGAAACGTCCAGCGGTAGATATCTGGAAAATTAATAAATGTACTCGTAAAGTAAAAATTATGCATTTCCTCCATAGTCGGTTAATATAAAAGTGGGCCCATTATAACAAGTACATAAGAGGAAAATGGTTCAGCAGTGAATATGACAAACCTCTAGTGGTAACGTTTGATTAGTTAATAAATGTGTTTACATGATAAGAATCATATATTTTCCTCATTATTATTAACTCAACATGAGGGAAAACTTCCATAGTATCCAAGACATTATGGCATTCATTATAATAGCAATAAACAAGGATTAAAGGCTTCATAATTACAAGTAAAAGAGGAAAAATTAGAATGGAATGAAAGGAGAGATGTTTAAACAAGATCTCTATAAATTAGAATGAAATGAAGGGAGAGATGTTTAAACAAGATCTCTATGTGCCATTTTATGCCCATAAAGATGAAAATATGTGTATAGTAAGTGGTGGGAGTGACTTTATGGAAAGTATGAGTGAATATATGGAAGTATTGAAGAGAGATGGAGTGGTGTTTACCCATTTTCAGGTATGGTGTAAAAAGGGGCTGTTTATGACTATTTTAAGGTGCTGGGATTTTCTGAGGAGATGGAATGGGATATTTATGGATAAGTGTACATGGGTATTTATGGATCAAAAGCTAATTTATGAACTAAAGAACTAATTTATAAGCCGAGAATAGCATGATGGGTGAGGAATTTTATGATAAGATGTTGTTGTCTTAATGAGTTGATGGTAGTTCCTTTTATAGTGAAGCTTAAGGGATTGATTAGCAAAATTTAGAAGGGACCAAATTTGACAGCGGTAGAATCCTAGAATATCTCTGAGATTTGGTCCAAAATGGTGAGACTTGCTTTTAGAGTGTTTTGCTTCTTTGGGTAGTTTTAGTTGGAGGCTAAGATGCTCCTAAACAAGGCATTAAATGTTGGAATTTGGAGATTAATTTCGTCCAATGGCATTAGCGCATGTATTAGGACTAGAGATCTTGCTTGCTGCAACTAGGATCAAAGCTCAAGAGGGTTGGTTGACACTTCAAGCCAGGTGTCAACCATTGATGCCTCTGTTGGGAGCTTCTGTTGGATACTCCCTTATACCCTCCAAACCACTTTTCCCTAAATTTTCCCTTTTAGGATTTATGGGCTTAGTTCATGAATCAATTACATACATGTTAAGTAAGGAAATAAACTATATAGTTAAGGATTTTAGAGCTTGGAGGTCTTGGTTATGTCTTCCCTTCCCCTTTGACCAAAACTTGCAAAGGAAGTAGAATATGAGATGACCTTATCTCTTATATGTTAGCCCCCAGCCCTTGAGTCTTGTCATGATCAATAGGTTTCAGCTACTGAAATTAAGAGGTAGTTTGCCCTTGCTATCTCAGTTGCTAGAGTACTTCCGCTGGGCCATGTTTTAGTGATTCTCTTCAATTGGGCTTGCATTCTGCTCCTCGAGTCCTAAAAAATGGACAAGGTTGCTATGTGTTGCCATGGATTTTCATCCCACATGGGCTTTGGTTGTTCGTAAAATTGAATACGCTTTAGGGCTTCAATTCTCATAATAGGTTTTGGATATTAATTCCCATAGGCTTTAAAAAATAGTCTATATAGTTTAATATTTGATATGAGTTTGATTACTTTAAAATACTTAATGGATAATATTTGCCATATTCTCATGGGTTTTTAATAGATAATCATAATGGGTTTGTAGGATGAATAATTACCATGAGTTTTGGAAATAAATATTATGAATGTTGTGATATAAGATAAATAGTGACCATGAGTTCTTATATAAATTCCATGGGTTTATAATATGGTATGAAATAAATAAATATTATGGGTTTTAAGATTGTGGGCGCCCAAGGACCGAGGAAGGATGCAATAAGGCGTAGCTATCACTAGAGGAGCACTCAAAGTCCAAGGAGAGGGTCTGCCCGAGGATGGGAGGAGAAGAGACAAAATACTTCCTAGAAGTCTGAATGGAGGGAATAGTGTTTAGATTGAGGATCAGAGTGGTTGAAGGAAGCTTCCAGTGAAAGTTCACCTAATTCCTCCACATTGAATGATTGGCAACAGTTTTATCAGCCACATTAATTAGGAAATGACCTGAATAGTGGAATTCACAGCTAAGCAGCTCATTCTACCACCTTCACTTGAAGTTTAAGAGGACAACTGTCGAAAGGAGAATCTGGAAGATGGTAAATGAAGGGCCAGGATGCAACAAGCTAGGGAGTATATAAGAGAAAGGGAATTTCCAGATAATGGGAGAGAGGAAAAAATACTCTAAGGATAAAAATGAGAACAAGAACATTGAGAGAAAGAAAGGGAACAGTGTGCCATTCTGTGTGAGAACTACCTCTTCGGGCAAGCTTGTAACCTTCATATATACATAAACTTTGATCTTCAGTCATTCTTGCCCTATTATTGTCTTCAGGCTAAGCCCCTTCTCCTTTGTTTTTAACCCACTCTCTTACAAATATCTATTGATTTAGGCCTAGTTGGGCTGCATAAACTTCACTATTCTAAGTGGGTTTGGACTGCTTGATTTTTGTGTCCTTACAATTGGCGCCGTCTGTGGGGAGCAAAGTGTTGTTGCGGGTGTGTCCTGAGTAGTCATGGCTAACTTGGAACATAATAGGGAGGAATCCGTAGGTTCACAAAGGGAAAACCAGTTTGTCAATCTAGAGTGAAGGAAAGACAGGCACCATACACCGAGTGTTATAGTAGAGTCATACCATACTGAGCGTATAGAGAGGAGTCACTCTAGGACTGGAAGCCATGTTTCACACGATCAGGAGACGTGGAAATTGCAGCTTGAGGTAGATTGCTTGCGTAGGAAACAGCAGTGAAGGGAGCATGACAGAAGGAATCCATCACCCCCATCAAGTAATGGATCAGGGGAGAGCATGGATCGCTCGTATCGCCATAGGTCAAGAACCCCATCCAATGAGTCCTTCTCAGCACCTTCACGCCAGGATAAACTAGAAAAAGGGCAAGTACAGGCGTGAGCAAGGGTCATCTCATCCTAGCATGGGGAATGACACGATGAGTAAAGCATTTCGGCAAATCTTGAAGTCACCCTTTGTTAGGAGAATCAATAAGGCTAGGCTTCCCCACCGGTTCTCACAGCCAAATTTCACCATCTATAATGGAAGGTTTGACCCTGTGGAGCATGTAAGCCATTTCAATCAGAAGATGGCGGTTCATTCTGGCAATGAAGCCCTTATGTGCAAGGTATTCCCCTCCAACCTCGGGCTTGTGGCTATGCGCTGGTTTGATGCTTTGGAAGAGAGGTCAATAAGATCTTTTGAGGAGCTAACGAGGGCATTTGGTTCAAGATTTGTAACATGTAGTAGAGTCCCCAAGCCGTTAGACTCTCTTTTGTCTATGGCCATGAGGGAAGGTGAAACTCTCAATACCTACTCGGACAAATATTGGGAAACGTACAATGAGATAAATGGAGATTTTGAGGACATGGCAGTGAGAACATTTAAGGTAGGGCTCCTGACGGAGCATGAATTGAGGAAGTCACTAACAATGAAGCCTGCCCTCAGTATGCGCTAGCTCATGGATCGCATTGATAAGTATAAGTGAGTAGAGGAAGATCAGACCCAGGGAAAGGGCAAAGCTAAGGTTTTCCCAGAGAAAAGAGATCCTCGAGGAGGAGGATATCATAATAATCATTCTCGAAGAGACTTCCCCAATCAGACATCATCTGCGGGGCTCAAGTGGTTAATTCATTATTTAAAGAGCTAGTCTATCAGATACTAGAGAAGATAAAAAATGAACCATACTTCAAATGACCTAATAAGATGGGTGGGGATCTGTCCAAGAGAAACCAGAGCCTTTACTGTCATTATCATCAGGAAAAAGGGCACAGAATAGAGGATTGCTGGACTTTGTGAGATCACCTGGGTCAACTGGTGAAGGCAGGGAAAATGAGTTAGTTCTTGCACCAGCCTATAGGTTAGTTCGGGCATTCGGGAGCTGGGTATCAGAGGGATGGAGCTCCTCAGCCAGCATTGGGCACAATTAATGTCATTTTTGCTAAGCCCAGGGGCGATGCAGGATCCTGCTCGGGGGTTATGTCTGTGGTTTCGGGTTCCAACTTGGAAGACAAGAGCCAGGCTTGCAAAAAGGCCAAAATGGTGACCATGCCCACTTTAGGTTTTTCAGAAGAAGATAAGGAGGGGATGCTTCAGCCACATGATGATGCCTTGGTGGTAACCATTCGGATCAGGGGGTATGATGTAAGAAGGGTCTTGGTAGACCAGGAAAGTGGGGTGGAGATTATGTACCCAGACTTATATAAAGGATTAAATCTTAGGCCCGAGGACCTGGAGAAGTACGATTCACCACTAATGGGCTTTGATGGGAGATTGGTAAGCCCTCGCGGGATGATAAGGTTACCTGTACAGGCTGGAGACGAGAAGGTGCAAGTTGACTTCATTGTAGTTGAAGCTTTTTCCCCTTACACAACTATCCTAGCCAGACCATGGCTTCATGCTATGGGAGCAGTCTCGTCAACCTTACACTTGAAAGTTAAGTACTCCACTTAGGGTAGAGTTGGGGAATTAGTAGGAAGAAATAGCTAGGCAATGTTTGATAGCAGCCATTACACGGCAACTCGCAGGTCAAGCCATGGTGGAAGAGGAGCAAATCCCATAGCAATCAAAGGGTCCTGAAGTAGGACTTAGGACCAAGTTGTAGGGGGTGCTGTCCGAGGAATTGGAAAAGGTTTTGATTGGTCAAGAAGAAGAAAAATACTTTTAGGTGGGGTCTCAATTGCTATCCTTGGAAAAGGCCGCATCTGTGAAAATTTTGTAAGATAATATTGATGTGTTTGCCTGGAGTACTTATGATGTACCTGGGATTGATCTTGAGTTTATATGTCACCGGTTGAAGTACGCATACAAAACCTCCTCGGCATTCATCAAAAGAGCATGATGAGGTATTAAGGGTAGAAGTGAACAAACTTAAGCAAGTAGGGGCAATCAAAGAGATCTTTTACCCTGAGTGGTTGGCTAATACCGTGATAGTAAAGAAGAAAAACGTGAAGTGGCGTGTGTGCGTGGATTTCACGGATTTGAATAAAGTTTGCCCGAAAGATCCTTTCCCCGTTCTTCGGATTGATCAACTGGTAGATGCAACAGTTGGACATCCTTGGATGAGTTTCTTAGATGCCTTCCAAGGGTATCACCAGATACCTTTAGCATTAGCTGATCAGGAAAAAACTGCTTTCCTTGCTCCCACTAGAAATTACCATTATCGGGTGATGCTCTTCGGCCTTAAGAATGCAGGATCCATATATCAAAGAATGGTGACACGGATGTTTGAGTCATAGATTGGGAGGAATGTGGAGGCATATATTGATGATATGGTGGTAAAGAGTAAGCAGGTTGTAGAGCACTTAGCAGATTTGGGGAAGGTGTTCTTGGTGTTGAGGGAACATAAGCTGCGCTTAAATGCATCTATGTGTTCTTTTGGGGTCAGCTCGAGAAAGTTTCTAGGTTATATGATAACACATCGAGGAATTGAGGTCAATCTCGATCAGATTAAGGCCATTAATAGCTTGCATCCTCCTCGGAATCCTAAGGAGGTACAGAAATTAATAGGGATGGCAGCAGCTCTGAATAGGTTTATCTCTCGATCAGCGGATAGGTGTTGTCCATTTTTCCAGGTCTTCCATAAGTGGAAGGGCTTTCAATGGACCAAGGAGTGTGTGTTGGCTTTTGAGGAGCTCAAGAAATATTTGTCATGCCCCCTAGTCCTTTCTAAACCCGAGAAATAGGAAGTTTTGTATGCGTACTTGGTAGTCACAGACTATGCAGTTAGTTTAGTCCTGGTCAGAAATGAGAATGGGGTGCAAAGACCTGTCTACTATGTTAGCAAATCTGTGCATGAAGCTGAGACACGCTATTTACCCCTGGAGAAGGCGGTGTTGGCCATTATACATGCCACGAGGAAGCTTCCACATTATTTTCAAGCACATACCGTGGTGGTGCTTACCCAGCTCCCTTTACAAGCTTTCCTATGAAAATCAGACTACACAGGTAGGATTGCTAAATGGGGGACCATGCTGGGTGCCTATGATGTTAGATATATGCCTCGTATTGCAATAAAAGGACAAGTCTTAGTAGATTTCGTGGTAGAGTTTACAGAAAGTGTAGCAGATGAGGGAATAGGAATAGTGGAGACTATGACAATCTCGGTCTCCGTTGTCCCCACCTGGGAGGTGTACACTGATGGAGCAGCCAACCGAAAAGGAGCAGGGGTAGGAATTGTATTAATAACCCGCGAGAAGCTGGTGATGGAAAAGTCATTGCGTTTGGGTTTCCTAGCTACGAACAATGAAGCTGAGTACGAGGTTTTGTTAGCTGGAATGGCGATGGTTAACAAATTGAAAGGAGAAGTCATAAAGGTATATCCAGACTCATGATTGGTGGTGGGCTAGGTTAATGGAGAGTTTGAGGCTTTAGATGAACGCATGCAGGGATATCTTGTTAGGGTTAGACAAGCACGGGTTCATTTCAAGGCTTTACTTTAAAGCAAATCCCGAGGGGACAAAACTCTCTTGCAGATTCTTTGGCTATGCTGGCAACCTCTCTGGGGTTAAATCTACCTCGGGTCGTTATTGTTGAAGACATGGCTAGTTCTAGTCTTGTAGAGGAGCCCTTAGTCGGGGTACATAGTATCCAAGTTGGGCCAAGCTAGATGGACCTTTTGGTTACTTTCTTGAAACAAGGATTGTTACCTGAGGATAAGGGTGAGGTAGAGAAGATACGTAGGAAGGCTCCCCGTTATCGGTTATCCGAAGAACAAAAGTTGTACAAACGTTCTCATTCGGGGCCATATTTATTATGTGTACATCCTAAGGCAATGGAGCCCTTATTAGAGGAGTTGCATGAGGGAATATGTGGGAGTCATATAGGAGGGAGGTCTTTGGCCCACAAAGCCCTTACCCAAGGATATTGGTGGTCGAGCATGTAGAAAACTTCTCAGGATTATGTGAAGAAGTGTGATTAGTGTCAGAGGTATGCCCCAAATATTCACCAACCAGGAGGGGTTCTGAACCCACTTTCTAGCCCTTGGCCATTTGCTCAGTAGGGCTTGGACATAGTGGGGCCATTTCCTCGAGCCACAGGAAACTAAAGATGGCTCCTTGTCAGGACAAACTACTTTACTAAGTGGGTAGAGGCTGAACCTCTATCCAATATCAGGGATGTGGATGCTAAGAGGTTTATATGGAGAAATATCATCACTAGGTTTGGAGTCCCACACATGTTAATCTCAGACAATGGTCTTTAATTTGATAGTAAAGCCTTCCGAAGATACTGTGGGGAGTTAGGGATCAGGAATATGTATTTTACTCTAGCTTATCCACAAGGGAATGGTCAGGTCGAGGTTACGAATAAGGCCATAGTGTCTGGATTAAAGAAAAGGTTGGATGACGCCAAGGGAAGGTCGGTGGATGAATTGCCCCATGTGCTGTGGACTTATCGCACTACACCCTGAAGATATACTGGAGAGACTCATTTTTCAATGACTTATAGGGCAGAAATAGTAATCCCTGTTGAGTTAGGATTCCTAACCCTAAGAACTGATCAGTTTAGCATCAAGGAGAATAATCACTTGCTCTCGGCCAGCTTGGATTTGGTTGAGGAAAGAAGACAAGTGGTTGCAGTGAAGATGGCACATTATCAGTAGAGGCTTAAGCAAGAATATGACAAAGGAGTGAAGCTAAGGCCACTAGCCCCAAGGGATTTAATTTTAAGAAAGGTGGCAGGGACAGCAAAAAACCCAGCTTGGGGGAAGTTAGGTCCCAACTAGGAAGGCCTGTACAAAATAACATCAGTGGCTAGTATTGGGGCTTATTATTTGGAAGACTTGGATGAAAATGTAATTCCACATCCTTGGAATGTAAATAATCTACGACGTTATTACCATTAATGATATGAAGTTCTTTTTATTCATATATGGTTCATTTGCGCCTTGCTGTGGTTGCGAGTTATGTGGTAGTTACTCAATGAAGAAATTTTTAAGTGTTAAATAGAACTTCAGTCTTGTTCGATTTCTCGGGTCACAAACCTTGGGTAAATTAACCTTGGGTAAATTAACCTTTATGTAAGAAGTTTCTAAGTGTTAAATAGAACCTCGGTCTTGTTCGACTCCTCGGGTCACAAACCCTGGGTAAATTAACCTTTATGTAAGAAATTTCTAAGTGTTAAACATAACCTCAGTCTTGTTTGACTCCTCAGGTCACAAACCTTGGGTAAATTAACCTTTATGTAAGAAGTTTCTAAGTGTTAAATAGAATCTCGGTCTTGTTCGACTCCTCAGGTCAAAAACCTTGGGTAAATTAACCTTTATGTAAGAAATTTCTAAGTGTTAAATAGAACCTCAGTCTTGTTCGACTCCTCGGGTCAAAAATCTTGGGTAAATTAACCTTTATGTAAGAAATTTTTAAATGTTAAATAGAACCTCAGTCTTGTTTGACTCCTCGGCTCACAAACCTTGGGTAAATTAACCTATATGTAAGAGGTTTCTAAATGCTTATCAAAATCTTGGTTTGGTTTAGCTCCTCGGGTCACAAACCTTGGACAAGTGAACACTTATGTGAAATTTTCTAAGTATTGAATAAAGTCATAAATCTTGCTTGCTTCCTTGGGTTACAAGTACAAGGCAGATTGGTCTTTTAGCATTCTAAGTCCAAAGTAAGGTAAGTGTTGCTTGAAATTTTTACTAAGTGTCAAAATGTGGTTACAAATTGCCCTAAGTGTCAGTCTAGTAACTTTCTCAAAGTTCATGTCAGATTGCATAGGATAGTGAGGGGAATTAACTAAGTTAGTCAAAGGTTAGTATGTTACAGATAATATGAAAAAAGGGAAATAGAAGGAGATATACTTACACAAGTTAAACTTAAATAAATGAAAAATTATAAAATAAAGGTTGATTCTTTTCATTGAAGTCCAAGAATTGGATTACAATAGAAGGAAAGGGGGCATCGACTAAATTTAAGCCAATTACAAAATTGACTAGTTGTCTCTTAACCTAGGACTAAGTTACGCTGATGCTTCTTTCTCCTTCCCTTCCTCTTTTTCTTTCTCCTTCTCCTTTTTCCTCCTCTTCAGCAGACCCACTTTATCTGCTTATTTTGTCTTCATGTCCACAACAGCTACTGGAGGTGGCTGCTTTTGCCCTTTCTTTGTAGCATGTGTGGTAGTTGGAGTAGTGGTAGGCTAGACCGAGGCAGAGGCAGGGGCAAAGCTAGGATTGGTTGAAGGCTGAGAGAGGCTAGGGGCCAAGCCCAAGGCTGGAGGGTAATATACTCTATTAGGAGCCCTAAGCTCTGATTTAGTACTAACCCCAGTTGCAGTGAGGGCTTGACCCTAAACTTCAAGGCAAAAAGCCTGAGCGACATCCCTGAGTTGGGTAGTCTTAGTCATGCCCGCATCATAGGCCACCTGCTCGGCCTTAGCTTTCTTGGCATCCTTTGCCTCCAGCTATTTTTGCTGTTGCTTGACCTTCCCCATGGTCAAGGCTAGCCGATTTTCAGCCTTCTTTTGAGCCTCCAAGGACTCTGCAGTTTGTTTCTCGTAGTTGGCCAAGGCAGCTTCGTTGTTCTTCCGAGACTTCTCTACCTCGGCCAGTTGGGGGAGGGTTTCTTTGAGCTTTTTATTAGCCTCTACATGGGCCCTTTCAGCTGTTTCCAACTTGCCTTCAGCCTCGCGAGCTTGATTCAAGGCGTGGTCCACCTATTCTTCAGCCACAAAGGCTGCTTGCACAGACTGTAAAATTACTGTGAGACAAAATTTGTACATGTTTTATATTAATTTATAAAAGGAAGAAAGTGATTATATACCTTGGCAAGGTCTCTCTTTAGAGACAGGAAGACCTTGCGTTTCCAGAGGGACCGAAGCTCTTGCATGTCCTTGGGTAAAAGGAGAGCATTTTCCAGACACTCAGCTAGGATGCCTGACTTACCCTTTTGGGTATCCCTGAGGTTGGCATTATCCATAACAGGGCTCCCCGAACTTAGCACAAATGAAGGCCTCTAGGCAGAGGCCTTTGGTTGCTGTTCCCCTTTAGCTCCTTTAAAGGCCCCAAAGGGAGCACTCTTCTTTTGCTGAGCCCTAGTAGTTCAGGCCTCCTTGGCTAGGGGCTGCTGGGAAGAGCGTGTAACCTCTCCCTCTTCAGCATCCTTGGATCCTTTTCCCCCCTGTACTATTTTCCTCTTTTTATCGGTGGCGTCACCAAAGGACGCATGCGTGGGAGCAGGAGTTGGTGGTCAGGGGACCACAGGAACTGCTGGAGAAGTACCCCCAGCGTGTGCTGTGAGAAACGCCAATAAGTCTAGAGTCTTTTCCTCAAGCACCATGTCTTCAGGAATGTTGATTTCTTCTTGGCTGGTATTGAGTTGGGCAGGAGGTAAATGTTGCTGGGAGGGGCCGGGAAGATCCTCGGGGTCCTTTTGGCGGTAGAAGACCTCGAAATCCTTGTCTGTTACCTCCTGGGTGGGTTCGAGAGTGCACTCTATAACCTCGTTGTTCGATGGTATGGGCTGCTCCTGAGAATAAAGGAGTTTGGTCACGAGCGGGGTTGAAAGTTGGGCGTCTTGTGTTCTAGGTGGAGGAGGAGCTGTTGTTAAGAAGCTCGAAACTGCTATGTTGATTAATGCTAGCCTAGGATCTTTAGTTTTAATCACATGCTTGGGACTTTGAAAACACTTGGAAATGGGGGTGAAACCGAGGATCACGTGTACTGCCCGAAGTTGACCGTCCTTATGAAGGAAAATTTCTAATCTTAGGATTTGGTTGAGTTTGGAGAAGTTTACGAAATTCTTGTTTGGGGAGGTGTGACGTTCGTCTGCCAGTAAACAAGCAACATAAGTTATAGATATTAAAAAAAAAAAAAAAAAAAAAAAACCTTTACGAAAATTCTCTTTGTGTAAATAAGAAAAATCCTACATACATCTAATGTTTATGGTAACCCTACTTGGTTCCCCCTCTTGGGTGGGACAATGCAAACCATCATGCCAGTCTCCCGAGATGATGAGGAAGTCCTAGTCCATGCCTTTGTTGGACTCAGGCATACAAGAGATTAGCCTAACGGATGGTACCCTACATTTAATATAGTAATTGGTTTCCTTCCCTTTTTGGCAGTTGTATACCTAGTTTACGTCATGACATGTAAGATTGGTCCCCATTTTATGATTTATCATATCTACGCTACCGAGGACCCTAAAAACATTGGGGGGCATTGGGTAGGAGTTAACCTATAGTTCATAAGGAAATCTCTAGTAACCCTACCCATGGGAATTTCCATCTTGCCTTTTATAAAGGCGATCATTGGAATCATGACTGAGCTTGGAGGTCTGTCTAGGACCAACCATTCACCGAACTCACAGTGTCTAAGTTCAACACCATTAGGGATTCTATATTGGGAGTATCCATTAACCTAGAAAATCTACCCATGGAAACTTATGGTGTAGATAACAAGGAGTTTGTGTATAAAAGTAAATAAATTCAGACGCACATATAAGCAATGAAAGAATCTCTCCGCAGACTGCTGCTTCAACAAAAAATTGCTAAATGAATAAATGGAGAAGATTTAGCCTCATCCTCTCCTTATATAGAGGTAAAAAATGAGCGGTAAAATTCCCACTCATAAATACCGGTAAATGAGGACTATAGGATCATCATCAAATAGTAGAACGTGGGGGGACAAGTAGCCGCTTGACACAATAAATACAAGATCGTGGATTCCGAAGCGTCAGGAACGTGTTGAAGACAGATGAAGAGATGTTATCAAGTGGGAACACGTTTGGCACATATCACGTGGAAGATATATGACTAAAACCTTACTTTTTACCTCAGGGTTAATAGCAAGGTTTTAGGGGGCTATTGTGGGCGCCCGAGGACCGAGGAATGATGCAATAAGGCGTAGCTATTACTAGAGGAGCACTTAAAGTCTAAGGAGAGTGTTTGCCTCTGAGGATGGGAGGAGAAGAGACAAAATACTTTCTGGAAGTTCGAATGGAGGGAATAGTGTTTAGATTGAGGATTAGAGTGGTTGAAGGAAGCTTCCAGTGAAAGTTCACCTAATTCCTCCACATTGAATGACTAGCAACAACTTTATCAGCCGCATTAATTAGGAAATGACCTGAACAATGGAATTCACAGCTAAGCAGCTCCTTCTACCACCTTCACTTGAAGTTTAAGAGGACAAGTGTCTAAAGGAGAATATGGAAGATGGTAAATGAAGGGCCATGATGCAACAAGCTGGGGAGTATATAAGAGAAAGGGAACTTCCAGATAACAGGAGAGAGGAAAAAAATACTCTAAGGATAGAAATGAGAACAAGAAAGTTGAGAGAAAGAAAGGGAACAGTGTACCATTTTGTGTGAGAATTGCCTCCTTGGGCAAGCTTGTAATAACCTTCATATATACATAAACTTTGATCTTCAGTCATTCTTGCCCTATTATTGTCCTCGAGCTAAGCCCCCTCTCCTTTGTTTTTAACCCACTCTCTTACAAATATCTATTGATTTGGGCTTAGTTGGGCTGCACAAACTTCACTGTTCTAAGTGGGTTTGGATTGCTTTATTTTTGTGTCCTTACAAAGATAAATAATCATAATTTTCCATGGGCTTTTATAAGATGATTGCCATGAGTTTTGAGAATAGATAATTGTCATAGATTCCATGAGTTTGTAATATTATAGTAATAGATTTAAGAACTTAAATCATTGTTCATCATTGGACTTTAAGTGAAATACTTATGATATAGTATTTTGCTAAGTATTAATAACATTGGGCTTTTTACTAAATAGAGCCAAGTAGCTACCTTGGGCTTTTAATAGTGCCAACGTAAATTGGGCTTTTGATATTGCCAATGAGAAATGAGTTTTTAATATTACCAATGAGAATTGGGCTTTGATATTGCCAATGTGAATTGGGGTTTTGATGTTGCTAATGAAAATTGGACTTTAAACGTTGCCAATGAAAATTGGGCTTTTGATACATTGCCAATGTAAATTCGGCTTTTGATAAATAATTTACCATGAGTTTGAACCATGGGCTTTGATTATAGTATTTGAATTTCATTGATAAAATTTCCATGAGTTTAAATCATGGGCTTCAATTATGGATTTGAATTTCATTGATAAAATTGTTTTGTCATGGATTTGAATCATAGGGTTTTGAAATATTGCCAAGCATAAGTAGTAGTCTTGGGCTTTAAAAAGAATGGGATGTGTGCATTGGGCTCGTAGGGCCGGTTTTGGTCTTAGCTAAATAATGATAATGAAATTGGATAAGACATAAGTTTTTTGGGCTTTTGTGATAATTTATATCATGGCCCAATTTAGATAATGAGATATGAAATATTTGTGGGCCAATGGGATGAGAAATATTTATGGAGGCCCAAAATAATTTATGAGCGATATTTTGATATTTTTTGGTGAATAAATAAATATGATTAAATAGGATTGAAGCAGGTGGCATGAGTGAAATTTTTTTACCTCAACAGAAAGTAAACAAAGAAAAAAAAAAAGGGGGCGGGGGGCACCACTTAAACCACGGCTTTGTATTATGGCGTGGAACCAGTTGGCCACTAATGAGACATATCACAAATTGAGCCCAAAAAAAAAAATAATAAATAATTGGCAGAAACCATGGGCCGAAAGGGGCTGGGTACCCCCAGAAAAAAACGTTATAAACAATATTAGAGGGACCAGTTAGGTTGACAATATATCAGTAGCCCTAATGGAAAATTGGGCTATTGATTATTTCTTCTACTACCATCTTAGACTTGACATCAAGTTGCATGGAAATAACATTCCTGAATAGCTCGTCTCTTCTCAAAGCCAAAATTTTGTTGATTTAGGGAGAGTTGAAGTTGACTTAATTGTACTCGAGCTTTAATGGTTCTCCAGTTTGCTCCTAAGCAAGTCTACCCTCTCAAACATGCAGTATCAACATAAACTTTGACATCATGGAGAGTGGAGAGTGGAGATCTAGATCCGTCATACAATACATGCACCAACACACGTTAAGGCTATGTGACAAAGTTAAGTTATGATTGGTGGAACATCATTTTTTTTTTTATAATAAAAATAGATTTTTGGTTGATTACTTTTGTTATTCATTAATCATAACATGTGTTGGTGATTTTTTTTATGTCACTATTCATCACTAAATTTATTGAATACTGTATTTAATAATGGCTCCATAATAGACAATTTGAATTCATTACTTCATAACCAAGAAATTGGAATTGGGATTATTTGGGAGCCAGTGAAGCCACTGGAGGAGCCGCCACGAATGTACTATGAGAATAATTGGAGGTCTCATTTCCTAGGCTAGTACTTGGGATGAAGTAATGTGTTGCGACATAGAAATGAGGTCAGGATTTTTTGGGGCTATAAAGCTAGATATGGGTCCCGAATTATCAATGATGCAGTTGGCTTTTTTTTTTTTTTTTTTTTTTTTTTGAGATAGTTTCAACCTATGGCGTCCGCTCTTGATGATAGCTCTTTATCATCAGACCAAGACACCAATCAGTTTTTGGTGTAGGCGGGGATTGAACCCCAGATCTCTTATACAACCATCAGAGACTTTACCAGTTGAGCTAACTGGAACTCACATGCGGTTGGCTTTCTTGAAGAGTAAGAAGTGGGTCTGTAGACCACCACCATCAAATAAGTATTGAAAATATAAAAATAAATAAACAAGTTTGATTTAGTAAAATAATATCTCAAATAATTAGCAAAAAGTTCATAATAACCTCATTGTGACAGTGCTAAAGAATCATGTTGTGGAAGTATTATCACTAAATGTTGATTCGTGCCATTAGAATAAAATTCGGTGCAAATGACTTTCTTGACCGTACAACTCCCCCATAATTCGACTATAGCATTGACTTTCGTGATAGATGCACTTTTACTCACAAATGTTTAAGACAACCTTCTAAGTTCTAATGCCTTGCCTTTTCTTAAATCAAATAAATATAAATTGTAGAAAAAGAAATATTTGGGAGAGAAAGAGAACAAAATCTGTGTGTCTAGAAATGGAGATAAAAAGAAGAAGAAAAAAATCTAATACAACAAACTATTACACAACTTCTTTGTTACAATTGTGATGCAGTAGAATGTGAATGGTGAAGAAAAAATAGTGGATTTATATATAAGTGATAGACCATCATTCATAATTTGACACGTTAAAAATTTGTGGAATAGTTTGTGGTCTTAGAACCACTCATAAAAGAAATCTAACAAAAAAGTGTATTCTAATGAGGGTATTATATAAGCCACTAATAACAATAATAGTCAATGGTTATTATTACCCATAAATGACCAACCATTAATGTACTTAGAAATACCCAATGGCTGGAACACACTATCACGTCAACAATGAGTTGATCATGATTGAGAGTCGACTAAGCTGCACTTATTAATCTGGACCACTTCTTGATTAGGCGGATTTGAAAATTGCAACCCCCGGGGACTTGAAGCATCTCCATTTATTCAAGTGGTTGCAATTTCTTGCTTCTTATTTTCATAAGAATGGAGATTGCAGATCGATAGTGGAGCACGGCAAGGCTGACCTTTTCTTTTTGAGATTCAACTATCTTCTCACTTGAAAGGAGAAAATGGGCAAATGTCTTTTCGCGTCAATTATTTAGCATTTTGCCCCATTTCTTAAACTAATTAGGGAAATGCTCATATTTTGAAACTCGATTTGAAATAAATTGAGTTAGGCCCTATAGCGGCGTTTTTAAGGAGCCTATAGTGACGTTTTAAGGACCTATAGTGGGGTTTTGTAATTCGACCTCCATGAAGTCGAGTTATAGGTAAAAAAAATAAAAAATAAATTACCTATAACTCGACTTCATGGAGGTCGAGTTACAAAACGCCACTATAGGTACTTAAAACGTCACTATAGGCTCCTTAAAACGCCGCTATAAAGCTCCATAATTTTTTTTTAAAAAAATTCAATTTATCTCAAATCGAGTTACAAAAGAGGGGCATCTCCCTAATTAGTTTGGGAAAGGGGGCAAAACGCTACAATTTTTTCCCATTTGAAAAGATTGATCGCGAACCTTGAACTATTTAATTGTTTGAATAGAAATTGTTGAGCAATAAATTATAAAAGAACCTAACTTAAAGGGGGAAAAAAGAACCCAAGTAAGCCTTATCAAAAAAAGAACCCAAGTAAGCTGAGGTGAAACTAGTCTCATAATTTTTATAACAAACTAGTTGTAATTAAATCCTAAGAATATAAAAAACATGCAATACAATAGCTAAATTTTCAAAATATATAGTTATGCTAATATTTATTGTAATAGTCGTAACTATTGACTACAATCAAATTTGTAGCCAAACTTTCTCCTTGCAAAATATGAAAGAAATAAGGAACATCACGTTGGTAGTCTCTTTCTTCCAAACACTTCTTTGGGTTCTTCGCTAGTCTTAGAGTTTTATTTTTATTTTTAAAAAAGAATGTATTTATAATTTTTCGTAGAGCTTCTTATGTAGTTCTATACTTTATGGGAATTGAATTCAATAACTCCAAAATATGTAGACAATTTTTTCTTCTTGTTTGAGGTCGATTGTATATGAAAATTGAAAAGGGTTTTGTGGCAAAGGTCAAATAAATATCCATGGGGTTAACAATGCTTCATAAATGTGAATATGTTAAATGCAAAGCATTTGCTTTATAGATTCATGATTCATGTTATGTATAGTTTGCCCATTGCTAGATTACTTGCTAATTTGCAGAACAATGACACTCAAATAAATGTGCCATTTCTGGATAATTTCTTTGAAAGTTTTTTTTGTGATTGTTCCAACTTGTGACGTTTAATATTAAACTTAATCCAATATGTTGCAAGGGATATATTGATAGGTCAATAGCATCATATCAAGATTTTTCAATATGAATAAAAATGTAAAATTATATGTTCAAAATTTAAGAAAATAGCAAAAGTTTTCAGAAATTTTTTTTCCTCACAATCTGGAAAGCCTAGATTGTAGTCTTTGGAATATAGTTTAACACCGTATATATAGATTCAACCAATGAATGATTTTTTTTTTCCAGCTTCTTTTACTTTTCTAATTAAGCTGTTCAAAATTCAAATAAGATAAGATTCTATACTGTAGTGGGGCAAATTCTGAGCAAATATTGGGCCTTATTACAAGATAAGTACTAGACCCAACTCAAGTATTAGCTCAAACGATGAAGATAAATCATGTTAGGACATATGTGAATCATGTTAGGAACATTTGTCATCTAGAATTGACTAATCATTTGATAAAACGCACTTTACTTGTAATTGGGTAGATCTAGGATATGTTTAATACTTCAAGGAATAAGGTTTTAAGTTTAAGTGTTAAAGCCTTGCAAATCTGTCCAAGAATCAAATGAAAAAGTACTGGATTTTAAAGCTCGACAAATAGCATTTATTGAGGTTTAAAAGGTTGTGTAAGCTCGATGCTCGGCAGCTTCTCGATAGATAACCTATCTATCGAGATTTACAGAAATTAGTTTTTCAGATTTGATTTCGCTCCAATCCGTGTATACATGTTTAGACTTTCTTTTCTCACAATCGTAAACATATATAATGATTATTTTAAGGGTCGTCACAGCTGATGCAAGTGAGTGCAACTTGATGCAAAGGTTTTTCACAAGCATATTGTGACCGGAGACAATTTGCCCTAGTTCATCTTTCTCTTCAAGAAGCTGCTGTGTTTGTACGCCATAGGGTTTTGTAACCAAGGAGATTTGTGATCTTTATCGTGTTGATGAACTGAAAAACTTTGTAGCCAACATTCTTCTCAAGTTGGTGGTTAGTCATGTATTTGGATCTGTGCATCGATTGGTTAGTCACGTACTGGGAGCCGTGCATTGAAAATGAGAGATTGTCACTACAGAACAAATCCAATTGGGTATTGGGGTAAGGGTTCAACTGTAGGTTGGTATAAGGTACTGGGATTCATTTACTTGTAATTGCTTGTTGTGATAATAGTGGATTCTTAGGAGTGGTGACCTTAAAATCAACCGGTGGGGTTTTTGCCTTGGAGGTTTTCCCCATTCGTAAACAAATCACCGTATCAAATTTATTTTCTGCTGCATATTAACTTAGTTAGTGATTTATTTGTGCTACCACGCGTATTACATGTTAATCAAATTAATTAATTAACTTGGCTAATTAATTGGTTAATTCATCACAATGGGTCAATACATTGTCGGCCTATTAAGTGGTATCAGAGCAGACACACTCTATTTATGGTTAATCTTTGCTGTGTGATCCATTGACCTTTGTTGTCATGGCTGCAACCGGCATGAAAGGATCTTTATTTTCAAATACATCTTGTTTTTCTAATCTCTACTTGTTTGAGTGTATTAGAAAATGCAAGTCTAAAAGTTATTTGAACTCTATCATGATAATTATTGGAAAAGATCTTAGTTTGACAAAGAAGAAACTAGACTGTTTCAGAATGAAATTGTGCATGTTTGTTTTTAGACCCCTTAAACAACAACTGGATTAACCTAGTTAATTAGCCAAGTGATTAACCTAGTTAATTAGTCAAGTGATTAACTTAGTCAAATTATGCAATTTTAGGTTATCACACTTAAACAATCATATCAAGTATATAGCATCGGAAAAATAAATAATACAAAGATATGATGACCCAGGAAATCACACCGGTAAAAACTTGGGGAGGATTTAACCTAGCTATCCTCAAGGTAAACTTGAATCCACTATAGAAAGAATTGAAGTTTTACAATAAGACTTAGACCACTAATATTTTATTGCTACCGACCAGTAGAAACTTACTGACATGACCATGTGCAAACTCCGAAACCATGGAGTCCTTCTTTTTTGGATTCTCCAGCAAATACAAGCACACCTGCTTGTGTATCTTTAAACTCTTATGGCAGCAACTGAATGATCATCAAGTTCTTGAACGAATCTTGAATCTTGATAACCCTAAACTTATGTAAAGGAAAGCTCCTCACAGATCTTACAAGAGATTCATACAAGTAGCAATATGAGCAACCTAAAAACATGGCTAGGGTTTGCCTTATATACCTGGGGCAAAAACATAAAACCCTAAACGTTTTAGGAGTTAGGGCTGAGTTGGAAATTCTGCAGAAAAACGCATCTGCTCGATTTTCGATTGATTGAGCCAAAGCTTCGATCAATCAAGCCAGGCCGAGATGCACATTTAATTTTGCATCAGCTCGATTTCAACTTTACATAAACATCACAACTTTGAGCACATCTAAACAAGACTAAACAACCTGTTTTGGTCACTTCCCTTGCAAACACAAACTATTTTCCCACTTCCCACTTCCCACTTCTTTCTTCCTTTCTCTCACAAACCCAAACATCAGCCGCCGACCCTTCGACTTCTGACGGTTCGCCTCCCGACCCTTTGCCTTCCGACGGTTCACCTCCCAATGGTTTGCCTCCCGCCCCTCGCCTCCCAACGACCTTTCCCCTCACAAACCCATCCCAACCCTCCCTTACCCTCGAAATTGACGTCGACGCCGACATACTTGTTGCCGCCACACCCCCAGCCAAAACTGATGCCGACACCGACGCCGCCGCCGCTACCGATCTCCTTTCTCCTCTTCTCCCCTCAAACGCTGATCTCGCTTTCTCCCTTCTCCCATTGCTCATCTCATTGACACTGCCGTCGCCTTGGGCTCTGCCCTCCTCTCACCATCAACGAGTCACCGGACTCAAGGTTGCTGAAGAAGATAATGAGAAGCTCCTTCGTAGGATAAGGGACAGGACTGATAGGTAAGATTCTTTTTTAAGTGTATGGTATTGTGTTAGTCTGAGGAATTGCTCCTGCTTCTTCTCTCTTGCTTGCTCTTTCTCCGTCAATTTGCTCTTAAGTGAAGGTTAGGATCAAAACAAAAACCTAATTTCACTCACGTTATTTTTTTTTTCCCTTTTTCAGTGAAACCCATTTGAATAAGTATTTTGTTTTTATTCTAAATGCTTGTTAATTGCATATTACTACTCTCTATTTGCGTGCTCTTGATTTGTTTTGTTTCCTCTCTTTCCCTTTCATTAATTTTATTTCAAAGCAATTGATTGCATATCTCTATCTGTCGAATATGGGTATTGGGGACGTTGCTCAAGATTCAACATTTGAGTAATTCTAAGTGGATTGGACTGAGCTATAACCATTTAATTGCTTTGTTTTGGTGGGTTAATTTTGAAACTATCCTTACTGGACTGAACTAAATACCTAATTGGTTATATTATTAATTTTGAATTTATATCATTGTTTACTTTCAGAGTGGGAATTGACATTCCGAAGATTGAAGTCCGGTTTGAGCATTTATCAATTGTAAGTCATCCTTTCATCTATTTGGTTGATTTCCATTTTTTATTTATTATATATATAAATTTTTAGGTTGATGTCCTTGGTGTTTTTCCAAATCTATTCTGCTAATTGCAAAACTTCGAACTCTTCCCGGGACTAATAGACGGAATTAATGCTATTCTGAACTGACGCGTACTGATATTATCAAGTGTATACAGTCCGCGAGAGTTAGATTTCGAGGGATTAATCTTTCGGGTCTTGATCTTTCAAAACTGGTAACTGTACCTGTTACAGAGTACTGAAATAATTTATTGCTAAACACACGTTTATCTATGTGCTATAATTTTGTTTGAATTTATCCTGATGAAATTTCCATTCAACAAATTTTCTATGCTAGAATTTGGTTTATGTGGAGTTCTATTTTATCAGTATTAAACACTTGTGTCTACTTTGTACCTTGCAATCGGTGAAACAGCCATGGTGCTCACTTATAATGGTTGGAGAATTAGTAATTGTACTGTCTTTATATGTTTGCCTCTTATCTAAAATTGTGGAAGATGAGAGGCTCCTAGTGATGGGGACAAAACTTGATGGTTTGGAAAGGTTTGCAAGAGACGGGGAATCCTAATTCTAAAGTACAAATTTTAATTTTGGACTAGGATGATGCTGCAAGATCCACCTGGGATTTATTTAGCTAGTTTGATTGCTGGAAGTTTTATTGTATTTGGGTTTTACGTTAAATCTGAGTTGTTGCCAGGTTATCTTATTTTCTAAAGTGTTGTATTTGATTTAAAATCCAGGTACTTTTGTAATTTTTGTCATGTTGGATTTAAAATCTGGATTTTACATTGTTTAATCAAATTTTTATAGGATTCTGAAAGATTCAAAAATATTATTTATGAGATGTTGCTCCATCTGAAAGTCCTTTTTTATGAATGTGCAGGATCTGTCACTTGTGGATTTTAAATTCAACTTTGCTGAATTGGCACTCCCAACTCTGCCGAATTCAACTTTAAATTCAATCGAGGTATTTTTCTCTACATATATATATATATAGAGAGAGAGAGAGAGAGAATTCCTGATAGAGGAGTTTATGGTCCCCTTATATCAGCTGTTTCTGTGGTTTCTGGTGGGTTATTTATGTGAATGTCTCTTTTTTGTCATTTTAAAGATGCTGTGTATCTGAGGGACCCTCTAAGGTCACTACTACTTGATGAGTCCTCAAATCAAGTCCCATGATTAATAAGTAGCTGAAAATTAATAAGTAGCCCATTGGTTGATTTCAGTTAGATATGTTATGCTTTACTTGGAAATGACTGTCTAGGGGTTAGTGGTTTGATATGCCACGTACTGTAGTATATCTCTTCTCTACCTCAGTTAGAGTGAACCATTTAGTTTGAATTTTGTGATAAATCAAGAATTTTATAAATGGTCTCAGGTGGGAGGTTTGGTTTGGATTTTAAGATGACTGCTTCAGTTAAAAAAACCACCCCATGTGCTTTTCTGCCTAATTCTTTTCTCTGCCTAATTAACAAAAAAACATATTTCTTTTTGTTGATGTTTGTGTCTACCTTATTCAATGAACATATGGGTGGCCAAGTTTTTGAGTCTTGTTCACTTTTAATCAATTGCTTGTAAGGATGATTTTTGTATGTGCAGATTCCAAATTTTGTTCAAATGGTGGAACCAAGCGAAATGTTTATATCATTGCTGGTGTTGCAGTTGGAGCTTTATTCTTTTTACTCTTTATAGTGGGAATCCTTTGTTGGAAAGGCTGTTTGTGGAGAAAGAAGGGGACACAAGAGTAGGCTGTGTGGAAAGGCTGATTCTTAAATTAATTTAATTGCCTCTACCTAGTCAACTTTGACAGTAATTATGCAAAAAGAGTAGGCTGTCTTGACTCTTGAACTTCTGCAATTGTGTGTTACAGATATTCAGTTGCTAGGGAATTGTCTGAGAGAAATGATAACGAGTGTACTTAGAGTACTGGTTAATAATTCATTTGAAGAAAATTTTTATTGGAAATGAAAAAAAAAAAAAAATTTTTGACAACTTTTTTCATTTCCCATAAAAATTGTATCAAAACTTTCCTAAAATTGATTATTAATGAGTGCCCTAAAGGCACTCGTTAGAATGACCCATTGTCTGATTCTCAAATTAATTTAATTGCCTCTACTAAGTCAACTTTGACAGAAATTATGCAAAAAGAATAGGCTGTCTTGACTCTTGAACTTTTGCAATTGTGTGTTACAGATATTCAATTGCTAGGGAATTGTGTGCAATAGGCATAGTCTAATTTTGATACATATTATTATAACATCGGTCCTTCTAAAACTGTTTATATTTTTACCACTTTACAACATTGCACCTCAACACTTTGTGAATAAAATTGTAAAATATTTTGCATCGTTAAACTTATTGTTAAACCAAGATACAAAAAAGTTTCACAACTTAGTAGTAAGGTGATAAATTGGGATTGAGACGTTACTTTCACATGGTCTTATAGCCTGTCACTAATTTTGCAAATAAAATCTTAAAATATTTGGTCTCCTAATGTTGTTGATTTATTTTGCCATGCTGACAAAAGACACAAGGCCAAAGGCTGTTTTAGCAGAGTCTAGAATATGGAAATAGACGTGTCAGTGTGCATTTGACGCATCTGTTTCGTCATAAAGTATTGGTCAAAGCAGGTTGTTGGTTGGTTGGTCAGTATGCATTTGTGCATTTGAGTTATATTAGCTGTTGGTTGGTCAAAGCAGGAAAACAAATGAAATGGCTCTGTTATTATTGTGGCACTAACAAAGCCACCAACTTTTTGACAATTTTGAGGCAATCTAGTCTAATTTCGGAGTCTGCATAATAAAGGTTCCCTGAGGCATTTTACAACTCAAGAGTCATAACCTATTCCTAGTACTACTAATGACTGGCCACCCCATGCCTTCCTCATATGGATATCTATCTTGAAACCTATAGTGTATCACTTTTTGTATCAATATTGTTTATGTTAAAATATTACTTTCTTCCTTAAATTTTTCATGAATTTTATTTTATTTTCCTAAATTTTAAAATTAAAAAGTTCATTTTTCATTTTCTAGTTTATGGAGAAAAAACAAACTTAATAATAATTTAGAGATAAAAAAATAAAAACTTTTTAAATTGAAAATTGTTCATGGTAAGTAACATTGTTAATTATTTAGAGATAAAAAACAAGGACGAAAAGCAATATTTATGCAAAGTTCAAGAAAAAACAGTATTTTAATTGCCTGTGAAACGTACTTTTAGGCTAACAAACTATAGAGGGGTAGACAAAGAGAGGGGACTTTACCAGAAACCACAGATTTTTTTTTTTTTTTTTTTTTTTGCTTTTTCTTTCATTAATTTTATTTGTTCAGGTTCTCCAGCATATATATTTGTTGTGATTGTTATCACATATACTTTTAATTACATGGCTTTTGTGTGATAATGGTGTAGAAGTATTAAATAAAAAAGTAATAGGGAAAAAGAAGCACATGGATTGAAAGTATTTTTATGATTATGGGGTAAAAATATATAAGAGTATTTTTTTTTTCCTAAAATATTTTTGATAGCTTTTGAGAAATTTGTTGTTTTTAGTTGCTTTGCTTGGTTAAGGAATCAGTCTACCACTTTTGATTTCTCTCTCTTAATTGAATATTTTGAAATTTCTAACACTTTTGACAAGTCTTGACTTTGACTCCCATTACTCACATTTATGAGAGGATCATTTTCAAGACTGAAGTACTTATAAATTTAGCTTTTCTTTTGCAGGCTAAATACACATTGTTTGCAATAACTTTGGATTTTTTCTGAAAGTTGTAAGCTTAGCTTGAACAAAGTAAGTAAATTTTAGTTAAGAACTTATAAAACTCTATACTTGTGATATTGAAAATTGGATTTGTGGTGGTATGTTGTGTTGGAGCAAGCGGGTGGCTTGCATGGTGTTATAAGATGATTTAAATACATATTGGTAGTGTTTTTCTATTATTACAAATGTGAATGAGTATTGTTGATTAAATGTGATGAATAATATTTTATTTGATTTAAATACTTGTAAGCATTATGGTTGTCATGTTGGAAATTGGTTTTGTGGTGGGTTGTTGTGTTGGAGTAAGCGGGTGGCTTGCAAGGTGTTATAAGGTGGTTTAAATTCATATTGGGAGTGTTTTTAGTTTCTTGCAAATGTGAATGGACCTTGTTGATTAGATGTGATGAATAGTACTTTAATTGATTACAATACTTGTAAATACTCTATACTTGTGATGTTTGTGATTGGTTTTGTGGTGGGTTGTTGTGTTGAAGCAAGCGGATGGCTTGCATGGTGTTATAAGGTGGTTTAAATTCATATTGGGAGTGTATATTTGTGTGTGCAATTTATATCTAACGGCTAGAAAATGAGATAAATGAGCTCAAAGAAGCAAGAGCTAGGGACCAAGAGGAGCAAGCTAGGGACCAAGAGGTGCGAGTTAGGGACCAAGAGGCACGAGCTAAGCAAGAAGAGGTCCAAAAGAATATTCTTAACTTTTTGAGGAGTAAGGTTATGATAACGTTCTTACCTATGGGGGTGGTTCAACTTCAAGTTAAAATGCTTTTTGGTTAATACTTTATTTTAGCAATTGACCCACACTACATAGTGTAACTACTTTTTTTGATGCATTATTTGAAACTAATTGTATTATATTACACTTGAAAATCTATATTTGCTTTCTACAACTTATACATTAGGAGTTGTGATTTTAATTCATTGGTGTGACTACTCTTAATGCATTGTTAGAAATGTTTCTTATAACATAATTAATGTTTTTACTTTATGATTTTAATGTAGTATTGTTTTTATATTTGTGCAGATTTCTTATTGGTGGCTTTTAGGGGATTTACTTTTGGCATTACTTGAAGACATATAAGGACATCTTCCGTTAGTTCTAATTATATTATGCTACACTTTTTGTATTGTTATAAAACATCTTGAGTTATTGTATATGTTGCAAACAATTATTGTATGGAAGGAGTTTGAATTGGATACTTGTTTTATTTTTTACTTGTGGAATGTATGAATCTTTTTTTATAAATGTGTTATTCAAATGTGAGGTTTTAATAATGTAATGACAGGTTACAAGTTAATATCAAAGCCATGAAAAATATAAAAACAGAAAATAAGTCTTAGCGACGACTTTTTTTGTCACAAATATAGCAACAAAAAATTGTTTTAGTGACGAAATATTTCGTCGCTAAATGTAGCAAAATTTTGTAAGAAATGGTTTTAGTGATGAAAATTTTCGTCGCTATATGTGCCTGGATTTTCTTAAAAATAGTTTTAGTGACGAACTTTTTCGTCACTATATGTACCCGAACATAGTTTTAGTGACGAAATTATTCGTCACTAAATATGATTTAATAAACTAAGGTGTTTTTAGTGACAAAATATTTTCGTCACTGAATAGTGTTTTTAGCAAGGAAAACCTTTAGTGACGAAACGTTTTCATCGCTAAAAGTTTTTTTTTTTTTTTTTTAAAACAAATCGGACTTTTAGTGACGAAATTTTTCGTCGCCAGGACTTTTAGTGACGGGGTTTCAGCGACGAAATGAGTTTCATCACTAAAAGTCCGATTTCGTCGCTAAAGGTTCTTAGTGACGAAAAACTGGACTTTTAGTGACAAATTTTTTCGTCACTAAAAATACATTTTGTTGTAGTGGGATGAGTTTGGAAAGAAACTCATAAGTGGTGTTCGCACTCTAGACAATTGTTATGGTATAGTCCCTAATGCTAATATTGTGTGCAATAGCATTTGTTTGCCAAACAAAGATCTATGGCATCAAAGGATGGGACATGCTAGTTACAAACATCTTTCAATTGTATCTAAGCATGAATCAGTTTTAGGAATGCCAAAGCTCAGTAAAGTGAACAATATGGTGTGTGGACCATGCCAGCTTGGGAAATAGACGAAAGCCAAACATTCGGGCACTCAGACATCCGCTACATCTAGACCACTGGAGCTACTACATCTGGATCTCATGGGTCCAACGAGAACTGAGTCTCTTGGTGGGAAGAGATACATCATGGTTGTGGTAGATGACTTCACTAGGTACACTTGGGTCATTCTCCTAAGATCCAAATTAGATGCTCCTAAGCACATTGAAGCCTTGTGCACAAGATTGCAAAATGAGAAGAGCTTAAAGATTGATCGAATTCGAAGTGACCATGGTAAAGAATTCGAGAACTCTTACATGGAGTCCTTTTGCACTAGATTGGGTATATCTCAAGAATTGCTCTCATTACTCCACAACAGAACGGTGTAGTAGAAAGAAAGAACAGGGTTATTTAAGAGATGGCTAGACCCATGTTACACAACAAGGATATGGCTAGAAACTTGTGGGGAGAAGCCATCAACACTGCGTGTCATAAGGTTAATAGGGTGTATTTCAGACCCGGTACCAAGAAGACTCCCTATGAGTTATGGAAGGGAAGAAAGCCAAATGTTAAGTATTTCAGAATCTTTGGTAGTACTTGTTTCATTCTCAAGGATAGAGAGAATGTGGGAAAATTTGACTCCTGAAGCGATGAAGGAATATTTCTGGGATACTCCTTTACAAGCAAGGCTTATTGGGTTTACAACAAAAGAACCAAGAAGGTGATGGAAACTGTGAATGTTGTGATTAATGAAGCCTCAAGTCTGGTTCTGAGAAAATCAGTGAGGAAATTCCGAAAGAAATTCTTCCTCTTGAGCCTAAGGATGTTCAAGAAATTGTTGATCAAGAGCCCGCATCTCCAAGTACTCCCGACACTCCAAGTGTTGTAGAAGGTTTAGCAGACATACCTACTTCACCTGATTCTGAATCCCATGAAGAGAAAGGATCTTCCTCCAGGATTAAATTGAATCATCCTCCTAAAGTTATTATGGGAAACATGAATAAACTTACACTTAGGAAGCGTACAGTTGATAAATATGTTGCTAACTTTGTGTCATATTCTTGTTATTTGTCGCAGGTTGAACCCACCAAGGTTGAAGAAGCTCTTCAGGATGAAAGCTGGGTTGAGGCTATGTATGATGAACTGCTTCAGTTTCAAAGGAATGATGTCTGGACTCTAGTACCTAGACCGGAAGGTGAACACATCATTGGCACAAAGTGGATCTTCCGCAACAAGACTGATAAGGAGGGTAATGTAATCCGCAACAAGGCTCTTCTTGTGGCTCAAGATACACTCAAATGGAAGGAGTAGACTATGATGAGACATTTGCTCCAGTAGCCTGTATGGAGTCCATCAGGATTCTCCTAGCCCTGGCATGTCACTTGAAGTTCAAGCTTTACCAAATGAATGTAAAGATTGCTTTCTTGAATGGGTTTCTTAAAGAAGATGTCTATATGGCTCAACCAAAAGGGTTCATTGATCCACACTTTTCGGATCATGTGTTATACCTCAAGGAGGCGTTCTATGGTTTAAAACAAGCCCCTAGAGCTTGGTATGATCGGCTCACACAATACTTAGTGTCACATGGGTTCACAAGAGGAAAATCTGATCAAACTCTTTTCATCAAAAGCGAAGACGACGAATTGATAATTGCTCAAGTATATGTTGATAATATCATCTTCGGGTTGACTAAGGATGAACTTGCTCATAGTTTCTCTAAACTTATGCAGGCCGAGTTCGAGATGAGCATGATTGGAGAGTTGAATCACTTTCTTGGGTTACAGATCCGTTAGCAAGAGTCAGGTATATTCCTATCTCAATCTAAATATGCTAGAAATCTTGTGAAAAAGTTTGGTTTGGAATCTGCTAGTTCTGTTAGAACCCCTACGAGCCCAAATGTTAAACTCACTGTTGATTTGTTGGGTAAAAGTGTTGATTCATCTCTATACAGAAGCATGATAGGTAGTCTTCTTTACCTTACTGCTAGTAAACCTGACATTAGTTATAGTGTGGAGTGTGTGCTAAATATCAGACTAATCGCAAAGAGTCTCATATGATTGCTTTGAAAAGAATCATAAAATATGTTAAAACCATTGCCGACTTTGGTGTGTGGTATAGCAAGGACACAAATGATGTCTTAGCTAGGTACTCTGACGCAGATTGGGCTTGGAATGTTGATGATAGAAAGAGTACATCGGGGGATTGTTTCTATGTGGGTAATAATCTTGTCTCCTAGATGAGCAAAAAACAGAATTCCATCTCTTTATCTACTGCAGAGGTTGAATACTTAGCTGTCGGTAGCTGTTGCACCCAACTTCTATGGATGCAAAAACTCCTCCTTGATTATGGTATTCGTCAAGAACATCTTACTATCTATTGTGACAATACCAGTGCCATAAACATCTCTAAGAATCCTGTTCAACATTCTCGAACTAAGCACATAGAGATTTGACATCACTTCATTTAGGAGCTTGTCGAAGATGGTACTCTCACTCTTGAGTTCATTCACACTGATGATCAGAAGGCTGATTTGTTCACCAAACCTCTTGATAGCAAATGGTTTGAATTCCTTCGCCAAAACATTGGTGTTATCTCCATGGATTGATCTCCTCTTCTCCTCCTCCTTCCTCGTGCATTTGCATCTAATTTATGCTTTGATTTGTTTAACATGTTTTTGTTTGTTTATTTTCAGTTTTGCTTTATTTTATTTTTTATACAAAAAAAGAAAAAGAAAAGAAAACAAAAACAGTGTGTTTTGTGTACATTAGTACTTGTGTACTTTGGATGGCCATTGAAACAAAGTTTTCTAAACTTTGTATCTTTTGTAGCTTAGATGAGCATCTCTATACACAATTAAGCAAGTGAGCTTTGTGGCTTGTGTTTGTGATGAATAAGATTAAGTAATCTTTTGTACTTAACACTCGTATCACTCTTTTTGACGGGAATGACTAGAAAATCCTAAGAGAAATGCATAAATAACCATCTTACCACTGTTGCCTACCAATCATAAAATGACATTTGTATGCTTCGGCATAGCAAAAGTGCAATGTCAAAAACTTAACATAATTGGGTATTTCTCTTCCCTCCCCTTACAAGCTGGTTTTTAAGGGTGACATCTACTCTTGAGTTAGTAGAGCATTATGATTAAACAGCAAACCAACTAAGCATTTAGCATCTAGCTCTACACTAAAAGATGTTTGATTTTGAGATATTGTGAGAAACCAGGGAAAATTAGGCCTCTCAAAAGAGAGATATTTTTGGAGTGCTTTTTAGGGCACCTCTCTTCTTGGGTAAGTGGTGTGGAGTCGCCATTTATTTTTTATACAAAAGAAAGAAAAAAGAAAAACTAAATATAAATACATGACTGAATTGTTTCCTTTCATTGATTGAATAAAAAAAAATTACATAATTGAAAAATTGAAAATTACATAGCTTTGGGTCCTAGTTACAAACTACCAAACAATTACATGGCTTTTTGTCCTAGTTACATTCTATCCAAAATAAAAGAAAAGACAAGGCTTAGATCTAGTTATCTGAAGACCTAAATTTGGAGGCTAGGTTACGGAATGGGAAGGTGTTAGACACCCATTCCGCCTAGACAAAGTTTGGTCTTCTAGACTCTTGTGACCTATGTACCCTTTTATGCATGTCATGAATGATATGTTGAACATGTGAAGCAAAAATTAAATCACATAAATTTATTTATGAATTCATTCTCCTCTTTGTTAAAAAAAATTCAAATCTATTTTAGTGATTAAAAAAAATTGAGTTTGGTTTATATAAACAAATCAGATCTGTTTTTGTATGTGTAAAAAAAGGTGGTTTTTGGAAAGAAAATTCAGATATATTTTTATTTAATAAAACAAAGTCTTTTGATTTGAAAATAATCAAATCTATTTTTAAGAACTTAAAAAAATGGTTTTTGATTTATAAAAGATTAGATCTGTTTTTAAGAACTAAGAAGATGATTTTTTTTTTTTTTATATGACAGAAAAACCAAATCTATTTTTATATGTTTTAAAAAAATGATTTTAAAAAAAATATATTTTTATGAAGAGAATTTTACTCATAACATAAATTTATGCATCAAACCAAAAATAACCATTAACACAATCATACATAATCTTTTTCTTTGTTTCAAAATTTGCATATGTTTAAAAAAAAATCAGATCTGCATCTATAAGAGATACATATCTGTTTTTGATTTGAGAAAAATTCAGATCTACATCTAAGAAAGATGCAGATTCGTTTTTGATTAAGAAAAATTCAGATCTACATCTAAGAAAGATGCAGATCTGTTTTTGATTAAGAAAAATTCAGATTTACATCTAAGAAAGATGCGATCTGTTTTTGATTAATAAAAATTTGGATCTACATCTAAGAAAGATGTAGATCCGTTTTTATTTTAAAAATTCAGATCTACATCTAGGAAAGATGCAGATCCGTTTTTTTATTTTAAGAAAAAGTAATTGGTTATATGCAGATAGTTGAAATTAAGAAAGAGATTGTAACAATTATATACAAGAAATTCAATCAAAATCATGCTTTACACAAAACAATAGTTAATAAATCATGTTATGAAAAAAACATGCATCATCATAAACAAGAATCATAAAAAGAATAGGGTGATTGAAAACAACCTCTTGCATGAGCACTCCTTGTTCTTGAAAGGATGTTTTAGGGTTCAAAGAAACTTATTCAATTATCTTTGAAACCTAAAAACCTTAATTTTAGCAGCAAATATCAGCAATTTGAGAGCCTTAAAACGTATGCCTTTCAGAGCATAAAAAAAAAGGTGCTAAATTATGAGATTCAGTCTCTATTATAGAGGTCAGAAGACTCTAAAAAATAGGCACGGACGATTAGGATGCGAATCCGGATGCATCCTTCTGCGAAAAGGTTGAAAACAGTGTGCCTTATCGTCACCCGAAGGGAGTTGGGCCAAAGCCCAAAAGGGGCCAATTCGGCACTTTTGAAGTGTCGTTCTGCACTCCAAAAGTGTTGAATGGTGCTCTTGGATGCTGAATGTTCTTTTGTGTTCAAGTGCGTTTTGGACTCTCATTTTAGAGTTTTTTGATCCGGTCCTTGTATCTAAACGTGTTTTCATCCTTAGTCTATGATTTTTATCTCTTTTCTGGATAATTTAGGCTTTTTCAGGAATAATTATCTTGTAGAAAAATACCCTAAAATAAATCTTGATAGAGTTCAGATTATGCACAATTTTATTGTTATCCAATCATCCCTTTTATTCCTATGCATGCAATCCTATTTCAAACAATAATTATCAACCAATCACAAAATTATTTAATTAATTTTAATTTTTTAACCAATCAGAATTAACTTAAATTAATTGTGTGTGGTCAACTCTGCCTAGACACAATGCATGCTGACCATGCAAACTTGATTTTGCGATGTCTTTCAATCCGATGGTCCGATTTGGAAACCGAACATACCATCACGACCGTTAGAATCTCAAGATCATTTTTATGATCTGCAATGAATGAGTTAATGCATGTAATACAAAACAAATTGATGTATGTAATGCAAGAACAAATCGATGCATGTAATGCAATCATGATTTTTCGGGTACATGAATGATCATTCAAGTCACTCTCCTTGATTAAATCATGGGTGCAAAATCGGATGTCTACAGAATGCCCCTCATTGACAGAGCTTGGAAAGCGAATGTCAATGTAAAACAAAGATACTAATTTTAGCAACCATGATTTAATTGAGGTTGAATTTTCAAAAATTACCTAGCCTTTTGATAGGCCAAAAACGTATTGACCCTTTATGATATATATATATATATATATATATATATATATATATATTGATTAATTAGCCAAGTTTATTAATTAATCAAATTAACATGCAAAGCGCAAGGTAGCACAAACAAATCATCAATTAAACTAAGAATGCAGCGGAAAATAAATTGACATGGTGATTTGTTTATGAAAGGGGAAAACCTACATGGCAAAAACCCCACCGGGTGATTTTAAGGTCACCATTCCCGAGAATCCACTATTATCAAAACAAGCGGTTACAAGTAAAGGAATCCCAGTACCTTATATCAACTTACAGTTGAACCCTTACCCCAATACCCAATTGGACTTGTTCAGTAGTGACAATCTCTCATTTTCAATGCACGACTCCCATTACGTAACTAACCAATTGCACAGATCCCAGTACGCGACTTGATCACCAACTTGAGAAGGATGTTGGCTGCAAAGTTTTTCAGTTCATCCAGACGATGAAGATCATGAAGTTGCTTGGTCACAAAACCCTATGGTGTACAAACACAGCAACATCTTGAAGAGAAAGAAGAACTAGGGCAAACTAGGTTTCTGGTTACACTCTTCTCTTGTGCAATTTGTGTGTAACTTTTTACGGCCCTTAAAATAATTCTTATATATATTTAAGGTTGTGAGAAAAGAAAGCCCAAACATATACTCACGGATTGGATGAAAAACAGTCCTGAAAAATTGAGTTTCATAAACCTCGATAGATAGCCATCTATTGAGCTAACTGTCGAGCCACGGGCTTCAGCAACTTTTAAACCTCGATAGATGCTACCTGTCGAGCTTTAAAATCTTGCATTTCATTCCTTGATTCTTGGATAGACTTGCATGGCTTTAACACTTGAATTTGAAATCTGGTTTCTTGAAGCATTAAACACATCCTAGATCTACCCAATTACAAGTAAAGTGCGTTTTGTCAAGGATTAGCCAATAACATAAAATAGTGACATATGTTCCTATCATTGACTCACCTCTGTCCTAACAATCTCCCCCTTTGGCAATCCGTGACAAAACCACAACAAACAAATGAGATATGAGAGAAGTCATAAATCACTCAACTCATATTAACTTGGTGAATACAATAAAATCTATCCTAACACAAACTCTTGAAAAACTTTGCAAGAAGAGAGTTTATGACAAGTAGACTTTGACAACCTGTATTTCTGAAACACTTTAAACAAAACTCATCAAGACATTTTAGTGTGAAACAGAAATAATAGATTGCATACAATTAATAAGAAACATGTGTATAAAGTTAGAAAAAAAACAACACATGGAGAGATAGGTGAAAGAACATACATCACAATATATATGAACCAAATATAAGTACGATGTATGTCAAAATGGTCACAAGACCAATATACAAGATATAATGTATCTGAAATAGAGAGAAAAGAAAAGATACAAAAATCCTCACTACATCCCTCAAAATATGAACACTCCCCCTATCTCCTAAACTACCCTCCCCCTATGAGTATGACTACTCTCATCTCAAAACTACTTCCCCCTTTTGTCACGAGTGATAAAGGGCAAGTAAATCAAGTAGACATCTCATCATCACTAGGCGAGCCATCATCATCATCCTCAGCATCATCAGCACTACCGGAGCCATCGTCATCCTCATCCTCAGAAGCTAGCGGAGAGGCAGAGGAAGCCACTATGAAACCACCCATCACAGCCTGTCATTGCGCAATATGACTGACACGGGTGTTCACCTGACACAACTCATCACTGAGAGTGTCAAGGCGAGCATCCATGCGCACAAGTTGTCCCATGATGGTCTCAAGTGTCACTCCACCCGCTGAAGAAGAAGGAGCAGAGGTGGATGGAGCGGTAGAAACTGGAGGAGCTGCCGTCCGCATCTAGGGCTGCCTCAAGCGAAGCTGTGCAAGACTCCGCTTCACCGTAGCGGCATTAATGGCACACATATATCAGAAATGGGGAGACTTAGGATAAGAGACGGAAAAATGGAGAAGGAGTCTCGTGATAGCGGAAGGAAAAATGAGCTTATCACGAGTCGCCGTGTCCTTATAGACATCTATAAGGGAGAGTATAAAATGTGAAGAAAAGTCGATAGAGATATCCTCAATGGGGGACAACAAAAATTGAGCATGAGACTTTGTGATAGTGTTATAGTGAGACAATGGATGAATAACAAATGTCATCACCATGTTTAGGAATCTCGGACCTTTAGCAAAGGCCGAGCAAGGGGTGTTTTGACGGTCACCCCAAGATGATGGTGTCTCACAAAAGTGAGACACGAGTTCGTCTTTGGGCACTGTTCTCAGACATGCACAGCCAAGGTAGTCAGGATGCGTTACCCTAAGCACATGTAGTACCTCGGAAATAATCTCCAGAGTAACTACCATGCGTATACCTCGAACGCGAGTAGAAAACTGAGGTATAGAATAATCAAATCCGTGCATATTGGAGTAGAACTCCTGTATGATCACAGAAGGGCACATGATCGGGACGCCATAAAGTGACTCCCAACCCCTATTGTGAATGACAGTGGGTAGGTCAGTGTCAGAGAAGTCTGATAGAACGACTTGGCTTTCCGAATGAATGTCGCGTCGTGAAAAGTTCTTGAAGAAGTCCGATGTGGCCTTCTCATCACGGAACCGGACGTGAGAGGGAGTGGGGTTAGATGGAGAAGAAGAAGAAGATGCCTCGGAACGAAGAGGGTTCTGGGACGGAGTAGACTTACGTTTAGGTGTCATGACGCAGCTAACGTAAGAAACAGAAAGAGAGGGAGAGAGAGAGAGAGACAATTAGAAAAGTACCAAGCAACAAATATATCGAAATATATAGAATTGAAGGTACGTATGCATGAGAATGCATGAACATGTGACATGCAAAAATAAATTCATCATGAGCTCAGCCCAATCCAAACCTACCAGCACACAACATAGCAACAAGGTAAACACACATCTAAAATGCATGAAACAATGTTATAATGCACATGTGATGCAATGCACGAGGAGGCCTTATGACAAATGGGTACAAATATGAAATATCTGCTCGAGGTAGGAGGGTTAGAGGAGGAGAGTTCATACCCTTACACTGGGAAGCGAGGTCAATGCATGTTTAAGCCGGAAAATGTAGCCGTAAGAGTTGTCAATTTTACCAATATCCGTAATGATGAGAACCAAATTGCAGCATATTTAGTCAACTATGGTCCTCTTGCAGGTAATCTTTTAAATAAAAGAATATCAATATGTGCTCATTTTATGCTCTACTTTTTGAAATTTGAATTGAGTATGTGCAACACAAAATTCAAAAATTAAACTTAATTAACATTAAATTCACAAATTAAATTTAATTACTCTACCATTGTTGCTACCTCTTAATTAGTGACACTAATATCAAATGTTGATCTTCGAAATTCAGTTGGGTTAAATGCGGTGTTCATGCAAACTTACATTGGTGGTGTCTCATGCCCTCTTATTTGTGGCAAGAAATGGATTAACCATGGAGTATTGCTCGTGGGATATGGTGAAAAGGGGTATTCCATTTTAAGATTTGGCTACAAGCCCTATTGGATCATCAAGAATTCATGGGGCACGAGATGGGGTGAAAAGGGCTATTACCGCCTTTGTCAGGGGCATGGAATGTGTGGAATGACCAGAATGGTCTCTGCAGTGGTGACGCAAGCCTCCTAAACAAGCCTTCTGCCAAATAGTTCCTTTCCTTATTGAAAGGCTAGTAATAAATATAAAGATGTTGTATTACGGAAGTATATGGTCTTAGGAATTTGCTTGTACGGCACTTGCATAACAATTAGATCAAACCATATAATTCATAATATATGGATGCTATTTTGAGTTATAACATATGGCTAAAAGAGTAAAGAAATGTCAGTTTTCAATGGCACTTTTGAGTTGTGTACACGTTTAAGGTTCTCATGAGATGATCCATTTTCCTTCTATAATTCATCATTATAGTGTGTTTAGCTTTTTGCTAAAAAAAAATCATCATTATAGCGTGTTTAGCTTTTTGCTAAAAAGTTTATTTATTGATAGTTGAAAAAAAAGTAGAGTCTGTCTTTTAAAAAAGCAAGACTTGTGCACCTACATCCTCAGGCATGCTGTACATACCAATAAATTAATAAGGTAACATAAAAATTAATCCTCCAAATACATGCTTACCTGAGTTTATCTATTGATATAAAATGGGGTATGTATAATGCCACTTATGTCCGATTTGCGCTCCTACATCCTCAGGCATCGTGCATTGGTGCGTGAGTTAATTGGCTAAATGATGTTAAATTTGGCTAAATAATGAAGAAATGAGAGGGGAGAGGGCATTGGAAGTGCTGAAATCAAGATGAATTTGGCACTGCCAACGCCAAATTTATGTTGATTTCAATACTGAAAGTAGGTGGGCTTTAGTTAGATTAATTGAGAAAATCTCTTATTATCGAATAAGAAATTTAGAGTTAGATCAATGTTTATATTAAAAATCAATTGATATTTTAGTTTGATGATGGCACTCCAAATGCCAAATTTATGTTGATTTTAATACTGAAAGTAGGTGAGTTTTAATTAGATTAACTGAGAAAATCTCCTCTTATTATCGAACAAAAAATTTAGAGTTAGATTAATTTTTACATTAAAAATTAATTGGTGCTTTGACTTGACGTGCTTGGTGATTGATAGAATAACAATTATCATTGTGTTGAAATATATATAAAAATATTATTTAATAAAGACTTTAATGCACCTTAACTGCATATTTGGATCCCATCGTCACGCCAGCCACCAGTCTTGCTTATAAAAGAAAACATTTGCCAAACACACCTAGGACCAGTGACTACAGAGGCAAAGTCCTTAGCAAAAAAAGAAAAAAGAAAAAAAGAAAAAGAGAGAGACTACTAAGGCAAAGTAATTTCGTGTGGCAAAATGGTGAAAGTTGAGGTCACTATCATTTCAAAAGAAACAATCAAACCATCTACACCAATATTGAATCATCCGAAACCCTACAAACTCACCCTCCTCGATCAAGTCACTCCGGCAACTTACGTTCCCATAGTCTTATTTTATCCCATGACTGATCTCAATCTTGACGTGTCACAAATTATTGCACAGCTTAAAAATTCCCTTTCAGATACCCTCAATATTGAATCATCTGAAACCCTACAAACTCACCCTCCTCGATCAAGTCACTCCGGCAACTTACGTTCCCATAGTCTTATTTTATCCCATGACTGATCTCAATCTTGACGTGTCACAAATTATTGCACAGCTTAAAAATTCCCTTTCAGATACCCTCAATATATTTTACCCACTTTCTGGGAGCATAAAAGACAACCTTTTTATTCATGATTTCAACATGGGTGTTCCCTTTCTGGAAGCTCAGGTTAATTGTTCCATGTCTGAGTTCCTTAAGCACCAAGAAACTGACTTACTGAGTCTGTTTGTTCCATACCGTGCCTTTTGCAAGGAATCAGATATTACTGTAAGTCAAATAGCTGTTCAACTGAACGTCTTTGTTTGTGGTGGAATAGCAATCGGATTGAGCTGCTCACATAAGATTGGAGATGCCGCAACAATGAGTGCTTTCCTACATTCTTGGGCTGCCACCTTTATTGGGTCTCCGGAAAAAGTTAGAAGTCCAAATTTCTCAGAGGGATCAACCATGTTTCCACGTAGAGATTCACTTCCACAAAAGTATATTGCTACAATGAATAACTTGTGGTTCAAAGAAGGTGATTATGTTACGAGAAGGTTTGTGTTCCATGACAAAGCAATAACCACTTTAAGGGCCAAAGCGAAAAGCGATCTAGTTCCTAATCCAACACGCATTGAGGCACTGACATGTTTCATTTGGAAACATTGCATGACAGCTTCTAAAGCCAAATCACCAGGTTCGAAAAAGACATCCATAATGGTTCAAGCAGTGAACTTGAGGACACGAATGAAGCCACACTTGTCAGATGCTTCTATTGGAAATATATTTTGGTGGGCACCGGCAGGAGCTGATTTGGCTATGGAAGAGAGAGAGTTGAATGAATTGGTGGACCTTGTAAATGAATCCATCGCAGGGTTTGATACTGATTGTGCGGAAAGTTTGCAAGGGGATGAAGGGTTTTCGACTTTCTCTAATTACTTTGGCCACTTACAAGATATGTTTTTTGCAGAAGTAAAACCAGATGTTTGTGCGTTTACATGCTGGCTTAGTTTTTTTAACGATATTGATTTTGGTTGGGGGAAGCCATTTTGGATTGGTATCATGGGGAAAGTTGGCCCTAAATTTAGGAATTTAATAATTTTCAGTGAAACCCCACGGGGTATTGGGATTGAGGCATGGGTGACCATAGATGAGAAAGAAATGGTCATATTGGAGAATGATCCAGAATTTCTTGCATTTGCTTCCCTAAATCCTGGCATTTTAATATCTCTTTAAATCTTTGGATTTGTTCTTGTTTGATGCCAAAGGTAAGTAAAATAGAAATGGTTTATGGTACGCATGTAAGTTTGCGTATGACAATAAATCATTAATAAATTGGGTTTTGTGTCTTGGTCTTGAACTTTACCTTTAATAGTGTTCACACGTTTTTGCTTCAAGTGTAAAATGCGTAAAATGGTGCATACAGGAATGAATAATGTGAAGTAAGAAATAGCCCCGAAATTATAGGAGTACTTGTAATTTAAGGAGAGAGTTTCATACATATATATATTTAGATTATGTTAGAATAGAATTTTTATCTTGTATATATATATATATAAAAAAGAATTCTCACATGCATAGATTTTATTTATTATTTTTTTTTTCATTTTTATTTCTGTTCAGTATCGAATGTAATGAACTCATAAAGTTGTAATACAAATTTATATAAGTGCTGAGAAGCAATATAATTTTCATACATATGTATTTTGGCATAGATCTATTTGATTTTTTTTTGGGAGAAACATCTTTTTGAATGTTTTGATGTTATAAAGTTGGACCAACACCATTTGCGTTCAAAGAATTAAAATATGATAGCATTAGTAGTTATGAAATCTAAAAATATATGATAATTTGGTAATTGCATCAACCCAAGAAGAAAGTTGATGAGCACAAACAAAGGTTCAACTCTTAAACAAGCTGTACTCAAATATAATAATGTGTTTGTGAATGATCTCATTGCTCTAGAAAAGTTCTGGAACTAGAGAAAACTCCTTTTAGAAATTGAAAAGGTTCATAGTAAACTCAAAGATAGTTACAAAAGGAAAGACTTGCAAATAAGGTGCTATGAGAAAAGCTGTGACTGTTCAACAAAAAGAAGAGATCATTTCAAGAGGTATTGTTTGAAAAGGAGACATCATGCAAGACCAAAGAAGAAAATTTTCAAGAAGAAAAAATGGAAGTTTCTTAGAAGAAAGCAATTTAAAGGAAAAACTTCAAAAGTTTGTTTCGTGTGCAGAAAAACAAGCCATTTTACAAAAAATTGTCTAGAAAAAGAGAAAGCAGCAATGCTTCTTGAACAAGCACAGATCCATGTAGAAGACACTCCATTCTCAGATGTAGAATCACTCTTTTTACTTGATGATTACTACTCTCCTCAAGCTCTAGTGGTCATGGCTTATTCCACATCAGAAGAAGATTCGGACTCGGATAGCTATGATGCCTCAGACCCAGAAATCCAAACCATTTATACATCCCAGCCTATTATAGCTCCCTTAACTAGCCCCACTCCCATAACCCAAGAACATATCCTCCTAGAAACTTACTCTAGACCCATTCCAATTATAACCCTTTTTCATACTGGAGCTGTAGCAACAATTCTCCATCCTAAGATTTTACCTACAGAATTCTAGTTACTCCATAACCAGATGTTCTGTGCAGCAAATGGAGAAACATTCTTGATTACCCAGAAAAGTAAGCCTATCAGTATCAGAATTTTCCTAACCCTTACCATAAGACACCAACTCCTTGGATCCCCTTTTACTAACAGAGACCTCCTTATAGGTTTTGATCTTATTCACCAAATACCTAGCCTTAGATGGTCTTCAAAAGGACTTTTGCACAAACAACATCTTCTCACTTGGACTTAGGTTCCTCATCTATTTACAGTTGACCCCTTTGACACTTTGAGAACTCAGATCATCAACCAATGTTGTGCAAATAGCCATTCTGAATTCCTTTTTAAAAATCCAAATCCCTTATGGAAGAACCCGAACTTTTTTATACACTTTCCCTTCAAAAAGAATGAAGATGTAAACCCCACAAAAGCCAGCCATAGAGGAATGAATCCAGAACATTTAGCCTTAACCAAACAAGAGTTATCTACCCTCCTCTCAGAAGGCCTTATTGAACCCACAGCCTCCTCGTGGGCATATGAAGCTTTTTATGTCAACAAGTATGCTAAGCAAATTCGAGGAAAACTTAGATTGGTAATTAATTGCCAATATCTTAACCATTTTCTTGCAGATGATAAGTTCCCTTTGCCAAACAGGAGTGCTCTTTTCCAGCATCTTTCAAATGCAAAAGTGTTTTCAAAATTTGACCTTAAAATAGGATTTTGGCAATTAGGAATCCACCCAGAAGGTACAAGACGGCATTTTGCATCTAGGATCACCATTACCAATGGACAGTCAGGCCCTTTGGCCTAAAAAATGCCCCATCCCAGTTCCAAAAAGCAATGGTAATGTTGTTCCAGACACTCTTGGCCAATGCATTAATCTGTGGATGACATCTTCCTGTTCTCAAAAGATGCAGATTCTTATGAAAGGTTGCTCATTGAATTTTATAATTTAGTGAAATCTCAAGGAATAATGCTTTCAGAAAAAAAAAATGGTCATTGGACAGTCTTCTATAGAGTTCTTGGAAGTAAGTATCTCAGATGGGAAATATACTTTGCAGCCGCACATTGCTGCCTCTCTTGGCGAATTTCCAGATAAGCTCACAAGTGCCAAACAGATACAACAGTTTCTTGGAATCGTTAATTACATGTCAGACTTCATCCCGAAAATCTCCAAATATAGGTACTATTTAGCTCAACTCTTGAAGAAAACCCCTACAGAGTGGAATTCTGTTCACACAGAAGCAGTTCAACAATTGAAAAAATTAGCAGAAAAGCTTCCCCCACTATAGATTCCAGGACTAGACAAACGAATTTTACAAACAGATGCAAGTGATGAGTATTGGGCAGCAGCCCTTTTTGAAGAAATTGATGGAAAAAGAAACATTTGTGGATATAAAAGTGGTGCATCAAGCCTTCAGAACTTCATTATCATTCCACTTTCAAGGAGATACTTGCAATAAAACATGGAATTGAAAAATTCCAGTTTCATCTCCGCGGACACAATTTTCTAGTAGAAATGGACATGTCCTCTTTTCCACAAATGCTTCAATTCAAACGGAAAATGCTCCCTTATCCTTAGTTACTCAGATGGTCAAATTGGTTTTCACAATGGTCCTTCCAAATCAAGCACATCAAAGGAAAAGATAACCTGATCACTGACTACCTTTCCAGAAAGCCTCCAGCTATTAGCACCACAGTTATTCCTTCACCCTTGTGTGTATTTCCTATTACAGATCCATCCTCATCCTCAGGCTCATTCTCTTTAGCTCGTGATGATATCCTTAATATGATAGAAAAACTTCCTTCAGATATAAAGGACTAAATAAAGACCTTGACCCTTGAAGCCAGATCCAAAAAAATCATCAAAGTCCTCCATAATTACCTTAAGGAATACCACAATCACTTTCTTGCTATTTATCCTGACCTGGACCAACCATGGAGAACCCCTTTTGCCTTTTGGATATCTAACTGGATTGTCATACATTATCTTTACATGTGATATTTACTCAATGAGTATTACTTGTGCCTTCATTTTGAACCAGGATTTTATAGACTTGTTTTTCCCCGCGAAAATAGATATTTTCAAAAATTTTGGTTTGAAATCTTGAAAAATGATGCTCATAATGGAGATTGGAAAAAGTATCCTGTCACAGTCCATCCAATATTTGGTCAAAAAATTACTATAGGATCCCTGATTGCTAAGCTCAATTCAAAAAAGGACATCCGAGCAGAAGGAATCTTTCACCCACCAGAAATTCATTGGCTCACTAACCCACATGACTCCCTCCATTTACACCTGGACACCACATGGACATGTTGTCAAAATGCTCTTAGTAGGACATAATCTCTTAATTTGGGAACCTTATCTGAAATAGGGCCAAGCACTCTCGAAGCTTACAGACAACAGTGGCCATATGAAAGTAACCTTTCAAGAGAAATGACTAATCCTTTTGATGAAGTGTGAATTCGTCAGTCACTGAGTGTTGCCAGGTGATGAACTTAGCCTCCTGGAAAGAAGTCTCTTAGAGACGGTCACCGGTGTGGTGCCTGCCACAACACCTCCGATGCTCAAGTTAGAGTCAAGAATGGCACAAGAATATCTCAAGATAGTATAATTCTAGCAAAAATATCGTACCTTTTTCATGGGAGAATGTGGAGTATATATATATGTTGTTGTAGGTTCTAGCCGTTGTACCTTTTATGGAGGCTTAACTTCCCTTCAGGTAACGCTTCCTGGCCTCATCATGTGGCTTTAATTAGGTCCCAACGGTCTGTCCAGCTGGGTCTGTAACTGTCATTGTTATTTATTAAGGGCATTGAATAGGATGTTATACTCGTCAGTCTCGTGTTTCCTCGTCACTGAAGACTCTTCTCGTCAGTATGATTTACCTCTTGCAGAGCCCACTTCGTCAGTCCCATCACCTTTACTTGGCTACGATGACCCCTATTATGATAACCATGATCCAGTAATTTAGTTTGTTTGGTTATGTTTTATTTGTTTCCTTTTATGTTGTGATCTTTAATATGTTGTGTGTATTATTTCCTTAAGTTGATGATGCATGTTTAGGTTAAGGATTAGAGCTCTCTTAATAAACTCTTTAATTAAATATGGCCTAGCAACACATAATGAAGGCCGGCCCACAAGCTAGGCGATCTTAGGTACCTAACACCTTCCCAAGCCGCACCTAAACTCCGAACCCATAATCTGGTATGTTGACCCATGTATGTAAGTGATTGACCCAAAAGGCCCAATATGGTTCTTAGACCTAATCTAGGTGGCGACTCCACTTTTCTCTGCTATGGTCCACTCGGCTGGGGCATACTCTCCTTTGCGACCACAACTGCTGGTGTTCTGTTGGAAATATTTCATTTTTTGGTTATTTATATTTTTGGTCCAAGATTCTATTATAATACATTTTTAGTAAGTAATAAGATGATTAATTGATAGTTAATAAAGTTTTAGAGATTTAGTCAAGGTCTTATTGTGTTGTAACTTAATCTTGGTGAGCAAGAAAAGCATTTAATGCTCTGCTCAAGAAGTTGGTAGGGGAATATTTGGTCCGATTATGGCAGATGGTAGCTGGGTATTAAAGATATCATGAATATTTTATATTTGAATATTGAAGATAGCGAATCAGATTTAGCCATGTGTTTGAGTTGGATTTTAGCTGAAAATAGTAATATAATTTATGTGAAATAATATGATTAGATTTCTAAATTTATATAGCAACAGCTGGAGATTGATGAATAGTTATTTTGTTAGCATTTAGATGACTGGAGTTTTTGAATGTTTGTCATATGATGAATATTAAGTTTTAGGAAAAGAGCAAAGAGGAGTTTTATCATTTTAAGTGCTATGTGATAAGATAGGCTTACCATATGTTACCCGCTACACATTGACTCGTCAGATTTCAGGGAGTTGGGGAAGACACGCCAAAGAACATGTTTCTTTTATCAACTTTAAATTGCTACAGTTTTACTGAACATACCTCTTGGCCCTCCAAACCACGATTCCCAAAGTTTCCCTAAAGAGGCTCATGGGCTTGGATCATAAGCCGAAGATGAGATGACATACCTTGGACTTTGTTGTCATTTTGTGTAAATATGGGTTTTTGTTGGAGAAGCCGCTTTCCATAAATATGAGAGAGGTAATATGGGCCGTGAGTTTTGATTCATTGCTTGAGCCCAATCCATATATTGATGTTGTGAGCCATGTGAGCCCAATTCAAGTAGTTGAATGAGATATAAGTTTTTTTGGGCTTTAAAGAGATTTACCCAAATAATCAATAATATATTGATGCGGTGTGGGTTGGTAATGAAGTAATGCCATGTGGCGTGAAAAAAGAATCCTCAACAAAGGGTGGTTTGGGTTTTGCTCCACCAAATTATCAAAGACCGTCGGACACACATCTACTTCTTTTTGGTTAATGGGGTGGTTGAAAAATGGATATAGGTGCTTAAGTAGTAATGGACGTAGCAAGTCCTTCACTTATTATGTAAAGAACTTATACGGTTGAATATCAAAGATTCATATAATTTTTTTGTATATTTTATTTTGTGATTCAATAGTCTTTACATCAAAATAAATACGCTCACCCTTGGTGAATAATGAATGTGATTATATTTTTGGTATGTTTTATTAAAAAATAAAAAATAAATTGTGGTTGTAAGCAACCAAAAAACTTACCAAGTGTTGCTTTGAATAATGGTATATCAAAATAAAGGAGATTGATTTTTGCATTAAATCATTCCCATCCCCGTTCAGAAATGTAAAACGTATGCATTTTGCATCCTAAAACACATCTCATCACTCTCCTATGTTTTTCAATGAGTGAAAAAATGCAGCAATTCCAAATTAAGATAAAAAAAAGTATTGGCCTTAAAATAATAATAAATAAAAAAATAGCCTCTAAGTACACGCTCATGCACATGCTTGGAGGCTTTTCTATTCTTTTTTCTAAAGGTTAATAATTTTTATTCATCATAATTTACAATTGTTCCATTCTTCAATCACAAAAATATCTAGAGGTGTGATGAGATTTATGTGTTTGTGGATAAAACAATTTTTTCGCATAAATCTCTTCACACCTGTAGGTATTTTTGTGATTGAAGAATAAAACAATCACAGATTATGATGAATGAAAATTATCCTTTAGAAAAAAAATATAAGAGCCTTTAAGCATGCGCGTGAGCGCGTAATTAGAGGCTAGTTATTAGTTAATTGTTGAGGATTTTTTTTCCACCAACCAAAATAGTACCATTAATAACTCAATTTTTAACTTATTTGCAGGTTGATTCAGTAGATTAAGAAGGGTGGTTTGGGTTTTGCTCCACCAAATTATCAAAGACCGTCAAACACACATCTTCTTTTCTTCTTTTTGGTTAATGGGGTGGTTGAAAAATAGATATAGGTGCTTGAGTAGTAATGCACGTAGCAAGTCCTTCACCTATTATGTAAAATACCTATACAGTTGAATATCAAAAATTCATATAATTTTTTTTGTTTGTTTTATTTTGTGATTCAATAGTCTTTACATCAAAATAAATATGCTCACCCTTGGTGAATAATGATTATGATTATATTTTTGGTATGTATTATTACAAAACAAACTTGTGGTTGTAAGCAACCAAAAAACTTACCAACTATTGCTTTGAATAATGGTGGATCAAAATAAAGGAGATTGATTTTTGCGTTAAAGCATTCCCATCTCCGTTTGGAAATGCAAAACGTATGCATTTTGCATCCTAAAACACCACATCTCATCACTCTCCCATGTTTTTTAATGAGTGAAAAAATGCAACAATTCCAAATTAAAATTACAAAGAAAAAATGTGTTAGCCTTAAAAAAAAAGGAAAAAAAAAAAGACTAGTTTCTAAGCATGCGCATGCTTAGAGGCTCTTCTTTTTTCTTTTTCTTTTTTTTTCCTGGTTATTAATTTTCATTCATCATAATTTGTGATTGTTTCATTCTTCAATCACAAAAATATCTAGAGGTGTGATGAGATTTATGTGTTTGTGTGAAATAATTTTTTCATATAAATCTCATCACACCTTTAGGTATTTTTGTGATTGAAGAATGGAACAATCACAAATTACAATGAATAAAAATTATTAACCTTTAGAAAAAAAAATAAAAATAAAAGAGCCTTAGTGTGCTTAGAGGCTTGTGGTATATTATGAATATTGTAGGGTCACAATTTGTAGCCCACGTCCTAAAGGTATGGGATATAGGCCCAATGAGCCCAGTACAATAAATTTGTAGAGAGTGGGTGAGAGAACTAGGTCTTTTGTGAATTTGACAACGGCTAGTATGGATTTAAAAGATGAACAAGCAAGAAAGACATGTAAAACTGAATGAAATTGTTGTCCGAGGAGATAGATTGTAAAATAAACCAGTAGAACTGAGGGCTAATACAGCTTCGAATGCTACAGTAGTTCTTTTCTATCTTTTTCTTCGATCCCCCTTTTATGGGATATTCCTCACAATATATAGTCCCCCTCCCATCATCTTGATCCTACACTTGTTAATCATCTAAGCTTTCACTCGAGTGTCATGTCCCATCAAACACCTTTTCTGGCTTTCTGGGAGGTGTGGTAGCTAAGACTACACTGTTCAGGGGTCCTGTCCACATAAATGCGGCCAGAAAGGTAGCTCCAGCGCATTTAATGCGGTGGTAGCAGCTTTTCTTTAGATATTTCTAAGTTTTTATTGCTCCTGTACATGTATAAAGCTCATCCTTATCATGGAAATATCCTAGAAGATTACCTAGATTGTTTGCAATACGGACTTGATCTGTGTTCATCATACCCGAGGGGGAGTTCGTCCTCGGACTACCCTTCCCGCTTCTTCTGTATGTGCTTACAAACTGGTGTTCCCCTTCTCGACTACTTTCCCCCTCCTCGGACACGCCCACACTCCTAAATTAGGCCCAAGGCCCAATACACAAATTTGGGTTTCTATCCCTACAATAGCCCCTCAAAATTTCAATTTTTAACTCGCATCTGAGGAGAAAAAGTGGGATTTTGATTTGACAAGAAATATGGACATCAAACCCCTAAAGTCACACGTGTGGGAGTATGGTTTTGTGCGCCTCATAAGTACTACTGACATTTCGGAGCATGTGAGACATAATTAATTGCTTCAGGCGGCGTTATGTCCCTTGCATCTAACGGTGAGGCACAAATCAAACGGTTGATATTTTTCTAAAAAATTTGAGTTGGATAACTCCCACTTATTTTCGCTTCTTTATATAAAGCTTTGAGGGAGACCGTTTCTCCTTCATTTTATAAACTCTTAAACTCTCCAGCATTTTCAAGCATCCAAAACCCACGAAACCTGTTAAATCACTAAGCTTTGCTCACGTTTCCTCTAAGAAATCTTTGGGAGTTTCTCTAAAGATTTCAGGGATCACCACGCACTTTAGTTCATGTAAGTTTAACATCTTTAAATCTTTCCTTTTCTCCTTGGCTAACCTTCTCGGCTCTGCAATTTTTATTTCTCCCCTTAGAAACTCTGGTAGCTACCTTTTAGTTTGTCAAGATGGGTAGATTTAAGAACTTAGTGGACTCCCCTGCCAAAATAGAAGCCTTTAAGGAGAAGTATCACATACCATAGGAAGTCGTACTGTGATACTGTCCCCCCGACCAAATAGAAACAGACCGAGAAGAGGGAGAAGTCGTCATCCCTATGATAGCATTCATAGAAGGGGGAATGACCCTTCCAATGGGTAGGGGGACCCAGGATTACCTATTCAACCATAGGTTATGCCCCTACCAATGCGTGCCCAACCTATTTAGGGTCTTGGGTGGCGTTGATGCTCTTAATGAGCGCATGGGTCTGCAGCTCACTTGGTATGATGTAGTTCACATGTACGAGTGTCACTCCCAAAAAGCTGCGTGATATTATCTCAAATCCTGCTCGGAGGTGGTGAGGTTAATATCGTGTCAACCTAAATCCAACAAGGGTATGAAGGATGATTACCTTATAGCTTCAGGAGCGTGGCACGATGGCGTTCACTGCCCCGTTCGGATGGGAAAACCAGGTAGGGTGCCTTAGAATTAGGTTTCTTAGTGATAGATTTGGACTCTTTAACCTTGATCCTGTCTTGCCCCTTTTTGTTTTACTTTCTTTTGATAACGGACTTTAATTTATAATTGTATTTCTTTTCGTCTGTTTTTACAGATAAAAGGCATGTAGCTCTAAGGCTCAGTTTAACCAACACCGAGGCCCTTAATTACTTGTTGAGGTCTGAGGTTTTTGTAAGCGAAGATAGGCAGTTACGGGCCGTTCACCTCATATTGGGTTTTCAGCCCATCTCGGATATATTCCAAGAAGTCGGCCACGCTATAAGGGCGGGCGACCCGCGGATAAACTGCATTGACGTATCTCGGCCCAATTTTTAGCTCCACACGACCTTCCACCATTAGCACACCCCTTCCCACAGGGTATTCCTCTGATCATCCAACCAGTTCAACAAATTCCTCTGGAAGCGACCGCCAGAGAAAAGGTTGCTTCTTCTAGTTCCTCGCTCGAAGAGGAAATTGATAAATTTCATTTTGGTGAGGAGGAGCCTCAAGGAGTCCAAGTGATTTCAATATCGTACACCGAGGAAGAACCGGACAGACATTCTAGTGTTCACACTCCTGCTCTTGTGGTCACCCATCTGAAAGATATTTCAGACGAGGAGGAAGAGGAAATGGCCTTGAATGCAGGAAGTAAAAGTCTAAGGGACCTTATGAAAGTGAGAAATAAAGTATCCACATCAAAAGAAACCAATAAGTCCCAGCCCTCAGCTAATCTTCCTCCTCCCCCTCTTCGGCTTCCCACTGACCTTGGACTGAAGCCACTTCCTGAGTTGAAGAAGAAAAGGCCAAACGAGGTGCTTAAGGAAGGCAAGGTGGGCCCTGTGAAGGGAAATAAACAACAGAAGGTGGTTAAAGACCAGCAAGGTAGAAGGTCCTCCTCTGTTGAGAGCTGAGAGGATCTTCTCGGGGCTGACGTGCACTGACCACCACGCACATGGTCCCCCAAGTTGGAGATAGATGGCGCTCCCATCGCTTGGGACGTCTTAGTCCAAAGCTTTCAAGGAGGACAAGCGGGTCACATTGCTGAGGCCCTGGAGCAGCCACTTCTTCTGCCGAGGGATATGGATGCTTACAGGCACTTCAAGCAGCCCGATCTTTTTCTATCTCTTAAGAGGGATCTGGCTATGGTAAGTGATTTCTCTAAGTAAACACTTAATCATTTTTACTCGTTCCTTTTCTTTGTCTTATATGGAACTTTCCTATTTGTGTTATGCAGATTACCCAATAGGTTTATGTGGCTGAGGAATGGGTCAAGGATGCCCACAATGAGGCTAAGGCAAAGGCCCAATCTTGGTCCGAGGTTGAGAAAGCATTGGGTAAACTTAGGCAAGATCAAGCTAAACTGTCCGAGCAGTTGAAGGAGGCGATCAAGGCCAGAGACAATGCTGATGCAGGCCTTAAGACTGCAGAGAGGTAGGCCAAAGATCAATGCCAGAAATTGCATTTGACCGAGATAGATTTGGCCACAGAGAGGCAAATGGTCAAAAATCTCAAGGCTGAACTTTAGAAGGTTAAGGAGGCAGCCCAACTGGCTAAGGAGGCAACTGAGGTTGAGAGGCAAGCATCATATCAGTTTGGTGTAGAAGAGACTCAAGTCAGGCTCACCGAGGAGCTCTCTGCAGTGTGCAGGGACTACTGCGATGTGTCTTAGGGTAAGGCCCTTGATGCTGATGGGGTCCCTGCAGACTCTATCTTGAGGCAGCCTGAGAGTGTATATTACCATTTAGAAATTCGTGAACTCCCAGATCCTGACTCTTCTCACCCTGAGCAAGCTTCAGAGGTATTAGAGCAGCCATTGGTTAACCCAGCCTCACCTCCTGCTCTCCCCGAAGCTCCTAAAGGATCTGACCAACGTGGTGGCCAGGGTTAGGGAGTTGAGGGTCCCCAAGATAAGGGTAAGGTCCAAGAAAAGAAGAAACCTCTTTCTGAAGCCAAAGATAAAGCTCAAGATGTTGTTGCTTCCCACCCCAAGACTAAGACTTGGCCATTAAGACTTTTTTCCTTTTTTTTTTTTTTTTAAATTGTTGTCATGGAATGTAAGATATTTTCCCTTTGATCAATGAATGTATTCTTCTTTTATCTCCTGCGTCTTCATTACATATGTTATCAAGTTTACTGTCATTGCAAATAATCTTGAATTGTTGCTACCTTAATTTCAACAGAATTAACAACAATACCTTGCTAATGATGTAAGTAATTTAACTAAGTACTAACGAAAGCTGGTTCTTATAAAATTAGTAATAAACTTAGTAAATAATGATTTATATTACTCAAAGGTATCAATCTAAGGACTTAGTAGGAGATAGATATAAATTATGGGATGCTAATTTCATCTCAGAACGTGGTCCGAGTGATCTTACATGAATTGGGCTCTGTCTAACACTTATAAAAGGAAACTGTGCATGACTAAGGTTTTATTTGAACACTTATAAAGAGGCCGTTGAATGTTAATTTCACCCAAGTATGTGATTCGAGTGACCTAACATGACTTAGAATCTGTTCAAACTCTTATAAAGAATGCCAGTGTATTAATTTCCCCAAAGCATCTGGTCCGAGGACTTCAGGCATGACTAAAGTTCTGTTTAAACACATATAAAGATGCCATTGAGTATTAATTTCACCCAAGTATGTGGTCCGAGAGACCTAACATGACTTAGGATCTGTTTAAACTCTTATAAAGAATGTCAGTGTATTAATTTCCCCAAAGCATCTGGTCTGAGGACTTCAGGCATGACTAAGGTTCCGTTTAAACACATATAAAGATGCCATTGAGTATTAATTTCACCCAAGTATGTGGTCCGAGAGACCTAACATGTCTTAGGATCTGTTTAAACTCTTATAAAGAATGTCAATGTATTAATTTCTCCAAAGCATCTGGTTCGAGGACTTCAGGCATGACTAAGGTTCTGTTTAAACACATATAAAGATGCCATTGAGTATTAATTTCACCCAAGTATGTGGTCCGAGAGACCTAACATGACTTAGGATATGTGTAAACTCTTATAAAGAATGCCAGTGTATTAATTTCCCCAAAGCATCTGGTCTGAGGACTTCAGGCATGACTAAGGTTCTGTTTAAACACATATAAAGATGCCATTGAGTATTAATTTCACCTAAGTATGTGGTCCAAGAGACCTAACATGACTTAGGATCTGTTTAAACTCTTATAAAGAATGCCAGTAACACATATTATGTCTTCAACCAACAAAAGAACATACTGACAAAGGAAATTTTCATTAGTAATAATACCTTTTCAGGTTGTTTACATCCCAAGGACGTGGTATTACATGATTGTCTAAATCTTCCAGAAAATATGCTCCTATACCAGCCACTGAAGTGATGCGGTATGGTCCTTCCCAATTGGGTCCTAGCTTTCCCCATGCTAGGTTTTTCGCAGTGCCTAGAACCTTCCTCAGTACTAAGTCACCTGGCACTAATGGCCTCAGCTTTACACAGGCATCGTAGCCTTGTTTGAGTTTTTGTTGGTAATATGCTAATTGAACCATTGCACTTTCTCTTCTTTCATCGATCAATTCTAGGCTTTTTTCTAGCAACTCATTGTTATTACTCGGATTGAATGAGCTTGTCCTCAGTGTTGGGAAGTCAATTTCTAAAGGAATGACAGCCTCTGCCCCATATGTCATTGGAAAGGGAGTTTCTCCTGTGGACCTCCGAGGTGTAGTTTTGTATGTCTAGAGGACGTGTGACAGCTTTGCTACTCATTTTCCCTTTGCATCATCCAGTCTTTTCTTGAGTCCATTCACTATGGTTTTGTTTATTGCTTCGGCTTGTCCATTTCCCTTAGGGTAAGCTGGAGTGGAATACCGGTTCGTAATTCCTAGTTCACAACAGTATCTTCTAAAAGATTTGCTGTCAAACTGAAGGCCATTGTCTGAGATGAGGGTATGAGGGACCCTGAACCGCGTGACAATGTTTTTCCACACAAACCTCTTGGCATCCACGTCTCTGATATTCGCCAAGGGCTCGGTTTCAACCCATTTGGTGAAATAGTCTGTGCCGACTAGCAAATACCTTTTGTTCCCTACTGCTTTAGGGAAGGGGCCAACAATGTCCAAGCCCCATTGAGCAAACGGCCAAGGACTGGACAGGGGGTTAAGAATCCCTCCTGGTTGGTGTGTGTTTGGCGCAAATCTCTGGCATTGATTGCACTTTTTCACGTATTCATGTGCTTCTCTTTGCATATTTGGCCACCAATAGCCCTAAGTGATGACTTTATGGGATAAAGATCTGCCTCCTGTATGGCTTCCACAGATCCTTTCATGTAACTCTTCAAGAAGCAGCTTTGATGCCTCAAGATTGATGCAGAGTAGATAAGGCCTTGAGAAAGATCGCTTGTACAACTTTAGGTCCTCGGATAACTAGAAACGAGGCGCTTTTCTACGTATCTTATCAGCTTCGGACTTATCCTCTGGTAGGATATCCTCTTTCAAGAACATTACCACAAGATCCATCCAGCTAGGGCTTACTCTGACTTGATGAACCTGGACTACCTCCTCATTTTCTTCCCTGGGTCTGCAAAATCTTCTATAAGAATAACCCGAGGTAAACTTTGAGTCGAGGAGGTTGCAAGAGTGGCTAAGGAATCAGAGTGTGTGTTCCTGCTTCTAGGGACGTGCAGTAAGCTGAACGATTCAAATCTTGACTGTAGACGCCTAGCTTGACTTAGATACCCCTGCATTCTCTCATCTCTCGCCTCTAGTTCGCCATTCACCTGGCCGGCGACCAATCTTGAGTCAGAGAACATCATTACTGCCTTTCTTCCCATTTTATAAACCATGGACATTCCTTCTAACAAGGCTTCGTACTCGGCCTCATTATTAGTGGCCGAGAAGTTCAGTCTTAATGATTTTTCAATGGTGAGCTTCTCGGGTGAGATCATAACTAGCCCCACTCCAGATCCCTTTTGGTTTACTGTTCCATCAACATACACTTTCCAACACAGAGGTGCTTGTAGAGAGATGGTGCCAACTGATTTTTCATCCATGTGCTGTGTTTCTGCTATTTCTTTTAATGAAGGTTCAGCGAATTCATCTACTAGATCCGCAAGAACCTGGCCTTTGACAGAAGTGTGAGGCATATACCTGACGTCAAAAGCCCCTAGGATGGTGCCCCACTTAGCAATCCTTCCTGTGTAATCAGCACTCCATAGTATGGACTTAAGTGGAAGTTAAGTAAGGACAATAACCGTGTGTGCCTGAAAATAATGGGGAAGCTTTCGCGTAGCATGCACCACCGCTAAGATAGCTTTTTCCAGTGGTAGATAACGAACCTCGGCCTCTTGTAGGGATTTGCTTACATAATAAACTGGCCGTTGTATGTCACCGTCAACTCTAATTAGCACAAGGCTCACTATATGAGGAGCCACAGCAATGTAAGCGAACAGGACCTCATATACCTCTGGACTGGACATAATAGACGACCGAGATAAATATTCCTTAAGTTGCTAAAAAGCTAAAGCACACTCATCGGTCCACTCGAATTCCTTCCACTTATACATTAAGAGGAAAAAAGGCCGACATCTATCAGCCAATCGGGAAATAAACCGATTTAAAGCAGCGGTTATCCCAATAAGCTTTTGGACCTCCTTGGGATTCCGAGGTGGTCGCAAGCTATTAATTGCCTTGATTTGATCAGGGTTGACTTCAATTCCTCGGTGAGTCACCATGTAGCCCAGAAATTTTCCCGATCCAACACCAAATGAGCATTTCGAAGCATTAAGGCGTAACTTGTGTTTTCTCAGGATTTCAAAAATGTTTCTGAGATCTTTTACGTGCTCAGACTCAACCTTGCTCTTCACTACCATGTCATCTATATAAACTTCAATACTCTTTCCCAACTGTGATTCAAACATTTTGGTCATCATCCGTTGGTACGTAGATCCTGCATTTTTCAGACCAAAATGCATTACTTTGTAGTGATAATTTCCAGTGGGGGTAACGAAAGCTGTCTTTTCTTGATCATCCATGGCTAATGGTATCTGATGATAGCCTTGGAAGGCATCTAAGAAGCTCATCCGAGGGTGACCCACGGTTGATCTATCCGAGGCATAGGGAAAGGATCTTTTGGACACGCTTTATTCAAGTCTGTAAGGTTGTTATTTACAACTATGTGTTTTGTTGGCTTTTATTCCGTGCCAAATTTGATTGTAATTATTATCAATTGTTTATACCCTGTATTTGTTGTGGGAATTGATGTAAGGGTTGTGTGATAGAGAGTGTGTGAAGACTCAAGCATTTGGAGGCTGAAGGAATCTCGCGGGTATGTCGCGACTTAGCTTCCCGCGAAGTGAAGCATGTGCCCTGCACATGCTAGAATGCGAAGAGTCAGGGCAGGTGGAGACAGCTGTCTCTCGCGAGTATCTCGCGGGTAAGGCCTTCCCGCGAGACACCCGCGAGACATGCTGTTCTGCCAGCCTGTACTGACTGACTCACACATTTTGTACCTATCCTATATATACCCTCATTACCCACAAATGTTGAGGTATGCTTCAGAGAGAAAACCCTAGCCAAACACATTTGCAATTAGAGATTGTCATCCCCACCTTTCTCTATACACTTGCTTGTGGTATCTCCTCAACCCTTCCCTCTCCATTTCCACACCATTGAGAGGTTGATAGCCCAAACACTTACCACACCCTTTGAGAGTGTTGAGTGACGTTTTGGTGCTGCTGGGAAGCATTGGAAGAAGCCTGGAATGGCAGATGCAACATGGAGCTTGTTGCGGGATCCGAGGTGCTAGACAAGACACGGTTCCGACAAGCCTTGTTGGAGTAGGAGCTTGGAGGGCTTAGGTACATCGGGTAGATTAGGCTTTAAGGGTCTCTTGCTTACTCATGTATCCCAACTGATTGTCTAGTGGATCGATTTCTGCTTGGAGGGCGGCGGAGAGGTTTTTCGTCGAGTTCTTCGGTTTCCTCTTCAAGAACACATCTCGGTGTTTTCTGTGTTTGCATCCTTCTTCCCTACTCTTGTTTAATTTCATTATTACTACTGTGTTGCTTTAATTATGGATTAGAGTAGTTGTCTTGCTTATACGCTTGTGTTTACACTATTCTGCACTTAGTATTAAGTTAGTGTAAAATCAACCAAGCCGTTTTGTTAATTGGGCGTCTAAACAGCACTTGTGTTTTTCAACACGTTTTCGAGCTTTCAATTGCTATCAGAGCGGGTACACTTGCTGTGGTTTTAAAACCTAAGTGTGATCCTAGACCCCTTGGTGTGTTTTCAAAAGCGTTCTTGTTAAATCTACCATGAAGGATTTGAAAAGTGTTTGTGAAAATGACTCAATGAGCATATTTGAAGATTGTTCCAGCAATGCAATCTTAGAGGTATTTAAATCTAAGAAACATGCTAGAATTTTTTGTCATATGCTGAAATCATTAGTTCATAGGAACCATGATATACATAACAGCCTATGTGAGTCAAAGTCTTTAAACTATGAATATGAGAGAAGAAATAGACAGTTAAGTGATAAACTTGGTCATTTAAAAAGGAAACTTCACTCATCCTTGAATGAAATAAGGAAAAATGAGTCTTGTTTTGATGGTCAAGAATGTCTCTCTCATGCATGTCTTTTTGTTCATACCGCATTGAAAGTGTTTAACTCATGTTTATGATACCTTGACAACGGGTGTTCTAGGCATATGACTGGAGAAAAATCTTTGTTCAAAACTCTTAAAGAAAAGGAAGATGGATTTGTGACATTTGGGGATGGTAGTCATTCACAAGTTCTTGGAAAGGGAACAGTGGATATTCCGGGTCTGCCTTTGATGACTGATGTGCTGTATATTAAGGGATTAAAAGTGAACTTGTTAAGTATCACTCAGATTTGTGATGAAGATTTCCTGGTCCAATTTTCAAAGAAAGGGTGTCTAATCTTGAATGAAGAAGGTGTTCAAGTTCTAAAGGGACTAAGGACCACTGATAACTGCTATGGGATCATTCCAAAACCCAGCATAGCATGTCGAAGTGCTCGGGTAAACCTCTTGGAGCTGTGGCATCAACGGCTTGGACATGCAAATTACAAACAAGTGGCGAAAGTCTCGAAGCTTGAGGCTGTGGTTGGTTTACCTAAGTTTGGGAAGATTGAGAAGAATGTTTGTGGTCCATGTCAATTGGGAAAAAAAACAAAGTCAAGCCATCCTAAAGTGAATGTGGTTGCAACTTCTCGTCCGTTAGAATTACTGCATGTGGATTTGATGGGTCCTACAAGAACAGAGAGCATGGGTGGAAAGCGGTACATCATGGTGATAGTTGACGATTTCTCAAGGTATTCTTGGGTGGACTTCCTTAGAGAGAAATCGGAAGCATGTGATAAGATGGAAAAATTGTGCAAGAGATTGATGAATGAAAAGGGAGTACCTATCATCAAAATCAGGAGTGATCATGGGAAAGAGTTTGAAAATGCAAAGTTTGAAGCATTTTTGCAATGAACACGGTATCAAGAAGGAATTCTCAGCCCCAAAGACTCCACAACAGAATGGAGTAGTTGAAAGGAAGAACCGGGTGATTCAAGAAATGGCTCGAGTAATGTTACTCAACAAAAATCTTCCACAGAAGTTTTGGGCTGAAGCTGTGAACACGTCATGTCACATTGGGAATAGGATTTACTTCCGAGCAGGAACGAAGAAGACATCATATGAAATTTGGAGAGAAAAGAAGCCAAAGGTGAAATATTTCCGAATATTTGGGAGCAAATGTTATATTCTCAATGATAGAGAGAATCCCGAAAAATTTGATGCTAAAAGTGATGAAGGGATATTTCTAGGTTATTCATTAAATAGCCGAGCATATAGGGTGTTCAATAAACGCACCAAGACGGTAATGGAGTCAATAAATGTGGTCATTGATGATACCATATCTGAAAGGGAAAGGGATGACGGTGAAGGATCGAACCTGAAGAAGGGGGAAGTTGAGGACAACATGTCTCAAGATGATGAGATCGAGAAAGAATCACCAGAAAAAGAGTCTACACCCCCTATACCAAGAAGGGAGACCAGATCGATGCAAGGGCCTTCTAGCCCTCTCACCCCTCCGGAAGTTCAACCTCCAATCTCTCGAGATGAACCTTCCACCTCCAAGAGACCATCATCAAGGGTAACCCTCAATCATCCACCAAGTAATATCATTGGTGACGTAAATGAGGGACTTCGGTTGAGAAAAGGACCAAAATACAGTGTGAATCATGTGACGTACAATTGTTATCTTGCTCAATTCGAACCCAAGAAGGTAGAGGAAGCCCTTAGAGATGAAAATTGGATCGAGTCTATGCATCAGGAGTTACATCAGTTTGTCAGAAATGATGTATGGGAGTTGGTTCCAAGACCCAAAGATACCCATGTCATTGGCACCAAGTGGATCTTCAAGAACAAAACTGATGAAGACGGTGAGGTAGTTCGAAATAAGTCTAGGTTGGTAGCTCAAGGATATACTCAAGTGGAAGGCATAGATTTTGATGATTCGTTTGCACCAGTAGCAAGGTTAGAGTCAATTCGAATTTTACTGTCCATCGCATGTGTTATGGATTTTAAACTGTACCAAATGGATGTGAAAAGTGCATTTCTGAATGGTTTTCTAAATGAAGAAGTATTTGTTGAGCAACCAAAAGGATTTCAAGATCCTCATTTTCCGGATCATGTGCTAAGGTTGAAGAAAGCACTGTATGGTTTGAAGCAAGCACCAAGAGCATGGTATGATCGTCTCACAACATACTTGTTGGATCGTGGATTCAAAAGAGGTCAAGCTGATCGAACCTTGTTTGTAAAGAGAGATGAGAAGTCTCTCCTAGTTGCTCCGGTATATGTGGATGATATTGTTTTCGGATCCACAATTGACCATTTGGCTCATGAATTCTCCGAAGAAATGAAAAGGGAATTTGAGATGAGTATGGTGGGAGAGCTGAACTATTTCCTTGGGCTTTAAGTGAAACAACGGAAAGATGGGATATTCATATCTCAAGAGAAATATGCCAAAAATCTTGTTAAAAGATTTGGTCTAGACTCTAAGAAACATACTTCCACTCCAATGAGCTCCTCATCAAAGCTGAGTCGGGATGCAGCAGGTATAGAAGTGGATCCAACGCTTTATCGAAGCATGATAGGCAGTCTCTTATACCTCACTGCTAGCAGACCAGACATTGCCTTCAGTGTAGGCGTGTGTGCTCGATTTCAGGCGGCCCCCAAAGAGTCACATTTAACAGCTGTCAAAAGAATTATCCGCTACATAAATGGCACCTCTGATTATGGGATTTGGTACTCAAGAGATTCAAATGAATGCTTAGCCGGATATTCTGATGCTGATTGGGCCGGTTGCATTGATGATAGAAAAATTACTTCCGGTGGATGCTTTTATCTTGGAAACAACTTGGTGTCATGGATGAGCAAAAAACAGAATTCAGTCTCTTTGTCAACAGCCGAAGCTGAATACATTGCTGCTGCAAGTTGCTGTGCTCAATTACTATGGATGAAGAAGCTTCTTCATGATTATGGAATCACTCAAGACACGATGTGTGTATATTGTGATAATACAAGTGCCATAAATTTGTCCAAGAATCCAGTTCAACATTCGAAGTCAAAACATATCGAAATTCGGTATCATTTCATTCGAGATTTGGTGGAGGAAAGGACTGTGTACTTAGAGTTCATCAACACTGAGAATCAGAAGGCAGACATATTCACTAAACCTCTAGATGGCCCAAAGTTTGAATTTTTGCGTAAGACCATCGGTGTCGGTATCATTCCCTGAACTCTATCTCTTGTGTGAACCTATACTACTCTTTGTTGCATACTTATTGTTTTGGTTCCACATGTTTAGTGTCTAATAGTTTTTCATTTATCTATATTGGTTTGTACCTGCTATTTTTGTTGATTGTTCTTTTCTTGCTCTGTTTTGGGTGTGTTCAAAAAATTTTCAAAAACACATAAAAAAAATAGAAAATCCAAAAAGTTTGATCACTTTGTTGAGTTTTGTCTCAAAGCATGTTTTGCCTTGTACCTTTGTACTTATGGCTTTGTGCATTTAACGAGCTTAGCTTGTCCCTCATGCACTCATATCATTGTGGAAGAAATTCTGAAATCTATGTGACTGTTGTAAATAGATCTTCAACCTTGTCATGAATGATTAGTGAATGGTTTTGTTGATCTTGAGACATGCATAGACTCATGCCTATATATCTTCCCACTTTTATTTTTTTGCTTAAAAGAGCTCTCTAAATGTAAATCTCCAAATGAAAAGAGATATAGAGCTGCAAAAGCCTGTCGCACAAACTAGTATTCGACTAGGAAAAAGGGAAAGCGACCAAAATAAAATGTATGATGCCCAAAAAGCCAAAGGCTAATTCATCAATTGAAATATCAAAAATTTCAGGCATCTTTCTCTAAATGAGATTTTCTTTGCTCAAAAGTTGCAAATGATATGTTGAATATGGAGCCAAATGAAAAGCTTCAATGAAATGTTATCAAGTACGTGTGGGAGGTCATATATGCATGTTTCTATAATTGAGATAGGTCACATAATCTAGTGCTAGTTGTGTATGCCTTGATTGAATTGATCATTGAAGCTTCACATTGGACTAAGGACTATCTCATTTTTGATATCCACACACAACACACAAGTCTATGTTCAATAAATGTCATATTCATTTGTGTGATTGTACTTGATTAAATGTGTTTTCACATACTCAATCTTTGTTGATCAAACCCAAAAAGATTTTTGAGTGTTTTATTTGTTTTTGAAAGTGATTTTATACTTTCATGTCTTTTGTTTTTGATTAAATTGCATGTTTTTGTGCTTCTTCAAAAACTGTTTCAGGGGTTGTTTCGCGAGAAGCTCGCGACTTAGAGCTTCCCGCGAAAAGGAGTTGAGGGAAATATTTTTTTCTTCCTGTCACACAGAAACTTTCGTGACTATCTCGCGACTGTCTCGCGACCAACAGCTTCTTGCGAAATGCTGTTTGGCTAAAAATTGGATTTTTCCGAATTCAGACAGAAGTTACCGCGACTGTTTCGCGACCTAATGCTTCTCGCGAAATTTTTGTGCTTCAGTGGCCCTTCTCGCGACTGTTTCGCGACTGTGTCGCCACTACCTAACCCGCGAAAAACGCGTGTTTTCAGTTTTTATATTGCTGATGTGACAGTCTTTCAAAAACACAAAAACTTCCCTCGCTCAACCTTTGTCGAACCCTTTTTCAACCCAAGGTCATTTTTTTCAAAACCCATCATTTTCAAGCATCCTTTCTGCATTGTCAACTTCAAGGTATGTCTTCTAAAGCATTCCCCTTCAAGTTTTTTCCTACTTTATGCAGAATTTTCATTAGGGTTTCAAAATTTTGGGGTTTTTCGAAAATTTGGCTATTTTTTCCAAAATTGGGTGAATTTTTGTCAAATCTTTTGCTTGGGCTGTATCCCATTTGTTGTTTCTGCCTCTGTGTTGGCCCCTTGTGGCATTTTATCATGTATTGAGGGTAGATTTTCCCATGTTCATGCATTATTCATGTTATATTTGCATTTGTGCATGCTAGGTGTTTGTCAAAATGTCCGAGTGACATTTTTGTGCCAATTCGGAATCAAGTGATTTCAATCCATGGACTTTCACATGTTTGACCTTATTTCACTCAATTTGGTCATTGATAGTGTGTCTCATGCACTTTGCACATGCCACTCACACATCAGCACTTGCTCACATATACACACATATGCACATTTGCTTAGTTCCATGCATTGTGTCTATGCATTCAGCAGTATTACTTCTGTTTTGACCTAACTTGAATTTAATCAAGTTCTGTGTTCTGTGTTCTGTGTGTTGTGCACTTGTCTCCTGTTTGTTTTGTGTGCTATGTTGCACAGATGTCTCCATTCAAGACCTCAGCTGTGAAAGGAGGCCGCAACAAAGGGAAAGAGCCGATCATTGATGTTGATGCTGATTCACCTCGACCAAAGCGAACTCGTTGCTCAACAGGAATTTTTGATCCTCACTTGTTTAAGTCTTATGCTGCTTTTGAATCCTTCAAGAACCACTTTCAGGGTGCTCCTTTGATAGTTGAAAGGGGGGTTGACCAGCCATCACTCAGGGACACAAAAATACCCATTTGGTTTGCCACGAAAGATTGGAACTATCTGCTGTCAACTTTCGAGGATACATACGAGAACATGGTTAAGGAATTCTATGCCAATGCCAGTGTCGTCGGCGAAGAGATTAAATGTTGGGTTCGAGGAAAGAGTTTTTCTGTCATACCAATGTACTTGGCGGAAATTCTTCACATTAACCGGCCAATACTCCCCATACCGCCGGTATATGATGAGCTGAACCCAGATGAAGAGTATCTCAAACAGTCTTTAGGAGCCAATTTGGAATTCTCCTCCACTAAGAAGTCAATCAATGTGGCATCTCTCTCTTCCGAGCTACGACTTCTCTCAATGATCATGTGTAGCAATCTCTATCCCTTGTCCAACACCGGATATATGAATCTTGGTTGAGCTTTGTTTTTGAATGATCTGATCACGGATGTAGAGATTGATGTGTGCTCTCATATCTTTCACATTTTGGCAAAAACAGTTGACCGGACTGCTTCAAGGAATTGTCTTCCTTTCTCTCGCCTTATTTCAAAGATTTTGAAGCTCAAAGGTGTTCGTCCATTGGAAGATGAACGTCCATATCCAAGGCCAAGTCCAATCAACATTCGGTCTCTCCATGCGAGTATGAGCCACGCCAAGAAGAACACCAAGCAAGAAAGTCATGCACCATCGGGTTCCTCGAGTTCTGCAACTCGTACCAATGATGAACAGTTCAACAATATCTTCACTGCTCTTCAAGAGATGAGTACAAAGATGTCCGGACTGGCGACTATCATGTACACTCACCACTGACGTCTTGATTCACAGTTCACATCTCTCCAAACTCAGATGGACAAAATTCAACGGAAGCTAGAAGAGGATGACTAGCTATTCCATGACAAAAAGGGGGAGATGATGTCATTGATAGGGGGAGTATGGAGATAGGGGGAGAAGAAGTCAACAGTTCCTATGTTTTGTTGTCTTATGTTTACTTGTTTTGGTTTAAAGCTTTGATACTATGCTTTATTTAAGTATTATTTCAGATGTTTCTTTTGTGTTATTCTCTATGCTTTGTAGCATACTTTGCATGTACCCATGTTACTTTTGTAAGCTTTAAGGGTTTGTTTCATTGCATAGTTTGTAGGCTTTTATGGTTTGTGCCATGCATATGCAGTACTTTGCTTATGCAGCCTTTATGCTTGTGTTATTGAAGTTTAATGTCATACATTTACTTCAGTACATCACTCTTGTGCCCGTGTAGGATTGTTCCTAGATGCATATACGTTCTATGCATTGGTTGAGTGATGAACACTCTTGTGCCCTAGTAGGATTGTTCCTAGATGCAAATACTTCGAGTATTTTGCATTGGTTGAGTGTTGGATTTGCAAATGATACTCTTCAAATGAGCTTATCATCTTGCATATCCGGATGTTCATTCCTTGTGTGAATGAGCATAGTAATTGCTTGTGTATAGTGATTACTTGTTTGATCTTGCCATGATCTAGTGTTTCTATTTCATTTTGCTTGATCATGCTATTATTGCTCCATATGCTTTTCAAGTTTTCTGCATACAATGATATTAGTTTGTTGTTGTGTTTCAGGAGTTACTTGTTCATATGTTTCAAGAGCTTATCAGAATCTAGAATTAGGTGTGAGTGAGTTTTGCCTTTGTTCCCAAACTCACGTTTAAGTCTAGAGTCTGTTTTAGGGTTTTGTCACGGAATAGCCAAAGGGGGAGATTGTAAGGTTGTTATTTACAACTATGTGTTTTGTTGGCTTTTATTCCGTGCCAAATTTGATTGTAATTATTATCAATTGTTTATACCATGTATTTGTTGTGGGAATTGATGTAAGGGTTGTGTGATAGAGAGTGTGTGAAGACTCAAGCATTTGGAGGCTGAAGGAATCTCGCGGGTATGTCGCGACTTAGCTTCCCGCGAAGTGAAGCATGTGCCCTGCACATGCTGGAATGCGAAGAGTCAGGCCAGGTGGAGACAGCTGTCTCTCGCGAGTATCTCGCGGGTAAGGCCTTCCCGCGAGACACCCACGAGACATGCTGTTCTGCCAGCCTGTACTGACTGACTCACACATTTTGTACCTATCCTATATATACTCTCATTACCCACAAATGTTGAGGTATGCTTCAGAGAGAAAACCCTAGCCAAACACATTTGCAATTAGAGATTGTCATCCCCACCTTTCTCTATACACTTGCTTGTGGTATCTCCTCAACCCTTCCCTCTCCATTTCCACACCATTGAGAGGTTGATAGCCCAAACACTTACCACACCCTTTGAGAGTGTTGAGTGACGTTTTGGTGCTGCTGGGAAGCATTGGAAGAAGCCTGGAATGGCAGATGCAACATGGAGCTTGTTGCGGGATCCGGGGTGCTAGACAAGACACGGTTCCGAGAAGCCTTGTTGGAGTAGGAGCTTGGAGGGCTTAGGTACATCGGGTAGATTAGGCTTGGAGGGTCTCTTGCTTACTCATGTATCCCAACTGATTGTCTAGTGGATCGATTTCTGCTTGGAGGGCGGCGGAGAGGTTTTTCGCCGAGTTCTTCGGTTTCCTCTTCGAAAACACGTCTCGGTGTTTTCTGTGTTTGCATCCTTCTTCCCTACTCTTGTTCATTTCATTATTACTGCTGTGTTGCTTTAATTATGGATTAGAGTAGTTGTCTTGCTTATACGCTTGTGTTTACACTATTCCGCACTTAGTATTAAGTTAGTGTAAAATCAACCAAGCCGTAATTTTAATTGGGGGTCTAAACAGCTCTTGTGTTTTTCAACATGTTTTCGAGCTTTCAAAGTCAGTGAAGTCTACACACACTCGCCACTTTCCATTCTTCTTTTTTACTACCACGGTATTGGCCAGCCATTCAGGATAAAAAATTTCCTTGATAGCCCCTGCATGTTTAAGCTTCGTTACTTCATCTCGTATTGCATCAACGTGCTCCTTGGATGGGCGTCGAGGTGATTGTTTCTTGGAGGTAACAGATGGGTTGACATTCAGATGGTGACAGATGAAGTTTGGATCCATCCCTAGTGCTTTATAAGCATTCCAGGCAAACACATCCACGTTTCTTTTTAGAAATTTCAACAGCTCTTCTTTCTCTTCGACAGGCAATTGAGACCCAATATAAAAAAACTTCTCAAGGTCATCGTCAATAACCATTTTCATTAGATCCTCACATCTCGCCTCCTCAACTGACCATTTAGCAGGCAACGTTGGAACCCTTAACTGCTATGAGCTTTCCTCAGCATGGGCCAAGGACTCAGCTTCGGGCTGGTGTTGAATGGCAGCCACAAGGCATTGTCTAGCCATAGATTGGCTTCCAACGATTTCTTCAATTTGGCCCCCTGATGGGAATTTCACCTTTTGATGCAGGGTAGAAGAGACAGCCCTTAGCGCATGAAGATAGGGCTTGCCCATTATGGCCGTGTAGGGGGAATAAGCATCCACCACTATGAAGTCTACCTCCACTGTTTCTGAGCCAGTTCGTATGGGTAATCTGATTTGACCCTTCGGAATGACAATTTTTCCATCGAAGCTTATCAATAGGGAAGTGTAGGACGTTAAATCCTTGTACAAGTTCGGGTACATGATCTCGACACCACTTCCTTGATCCACCATTACCCTTTTCACATCATAGCCCCCAATCCTCAGTGTAACCACTAGAGCATCGTCGTGAGGTTGCATGGTTCCAACCTTATCCTAATCCGAGAAACCCAGGACCGGCTGAATTTCTATCTTAGCCCTCTTGGGCTCTGAATTGGAGTCCTCTGCAGATAGCCGAGCAACAGACATGACTCTGGAGGGACAGGAGCCAGTTCTTCCTAGAGTAACGAAGATGACATTGATCGTCCCCAAGGGAGGCTTGGTAGAGTCATCTCTCTTGGGTCCTGAATTAGTTTGACCACTCTGGCTACTAGAATGATGCAAGAGATGCTTCAACTTTCCCTCTCGGACGAGTTGGTGCAAATGGTCCCACAGATTTCTACAATCCTCCGTGGTATGTCCCTGATCCTGGTGATACTGGCAGTAAAGGTTTCGATTGCGCCTTTTGGGATTTCCCACCATTTTATTCGACCACTTGAAGTATGGTTCATGCTTAATCTTCTCCAGAACTTGCTGCACCGGTTCTCGAAACACTGCATTGACTATTTGAACAATATTGGCAGGGCCAGACTGTCCTGAAAAATCTCTCCGTAGCCAGTTGTTGTATCGGTCCGACCTGAAATCCCTCCCTTCTTGAGGGATAACCTTATCTTTCCCTTTTCCCTGCTGTTGGTCTTCCTTTACCCTTTTGTACTTATCAATCCGATCCATGAGCTGACGCACGTTAGTAACGGGTTTACCAGTCAAAGATTTCCTTAAACCGTGCTCGGCTGGAAGACCGAGCTTAAATGTACTAATGGCCACGTCGTCAAAATCACCTTTAATCTCATTGAACATCTCCTAATATCTGTCCGAGTATGTTTTAAGATTCTCCCCTTCTTGCATGCTCAAAGATAGGAGGGAAGCCAATGGCCGAGGAACTCTCTTGCAAGTCACAAATCGGGAGCCAAATGCTTGAGTGAGCTCATTGAAGGAGTTTATGGACTCCGCCTTTAGGTCATCGAACCATCTCATTGCGATGGGTCCGAGACTGGATGGAAAGACCTTGCACATCAAGGCCTCGTCTTTAGAATGGACAGCCATTCTTTAGTTGAAATGGCTCACATGCTCGACAAGATCTGTTCGTCCATTGTAAATAGTGAACGTTGGCTGATGAAAACGCCAAGGAAGTCTTGCCCCTTCAATCTTACACGTGAAGGGCGACTTAGAGATTTGGTTTAAGGCTCTGCTCATAGCATCGTTTCCTACGCCCCTATGTGGCAGGCTTCTAAACCGCCACTCGCTATGTGCTCATCTTCGTAGGAGAAGGGCTCATTGGGCGGAGTTTGAGACCTCCGCCTATAACTAACATCTTTTATGTCATTAGAAGAAATGTCACTGTCAGGGGAAGCTCGCCTCCTTTTTGCATGGCACAATTCCCTCTTCAACTGGTCAATCTCCAGCTGCAGGCCCCTGTTGCTCTTCGCATGGGAGATATGGCTTCCACCTCGAGGCTGACTCTTGTCAGTATGTGTAGTATGCACACTTCCTTCACGATCACCTCCCTGCTCAAGGTTGACAAAAGGATCATCATGTTGGGATTCCCTCGGCTCTGCTTGTTGTGGACCTGGTTCTACCATAGTTAACCGTTGCCTTCACTATAACACAAGCTCTCCCCACAGACGGCGCCAATTGTAGGGTCACAATTTGTAGCCCACGTCCTAAAGGTATGGGTTATAGGCCCAATGAGCCCAGTACAATAAATTTGTAGAGAGTGGGTGAGAGAACTAGGCATTTTGTGAATTTGACAACGGCTAGTATGGATTTAAAAGATGAATAAGCAAGAAAAACATGTAAAACTGAATGAAATTGTTGTCCAATGAGATAGATTGTAAAATAAATCAGTAGAACTGAGGGCTAATACAGCTTCGAATGCTACGGTAGTTCTTTTCTATCTTTTTCTTCGATCCCCCTCTCATGAGATATTCCTCACAATATATAGTCCCCCTCCCATCATCTTGATCCTACACTTGTTAATCATTTAAGCTTTCACTCGAGTGTCATGTCCCATCAAACACCTTCTCTGGCTTTTTGGGAGGTGTGGTAGCTAAGACTGTACTATTCAAGGGTCCTGTCCACATAAATGCGGCCAGAAAGGTAGCTCCAGCGCATTTAATGTAGTAGTAGCAGCTTTTCTTTAGATATTTCTGAGTTTTTATTGTTCCTATACATGTATAAGGCTCATCCTTATCGTGGAAATATCCTGGAAGATTACCTAGATTGTTTGCAATACGGACTTGATCTGTGTTCATCATACCCGAGGGGGAGTTCGTCCTTGTACTACCCTCCCCGCTTCTTCTGTATGTGCTTACTAACTGGTGTTCCCCTTCTCGGCTACTTTCCCCCTCCTCGGACATGCCCACTCTCCTAAATTAGGCCCCAAGGCCCAATACACAAATTTGGGTTTCTATCCCTACAAATATATTTATAAGGAATGGGTTAAAAACACAACTGCCATAGTTGCTGCCAAATAGCTGTTTTCAAGATTGATGAGAGGGCCTTATATGTATATCACTAATATAGGGGCTACTTTGATATATATATATATATATGGGGGCTACTTTACTGCATTTGATTTGCAAGAATTGTCAAAGAAAAAAAAATCATTTATAATTCCCCTTAAATATGAGTTTAAAATGAAATAGATTTTTCACATTTTAGATATATAGGGCTTCATGTCTGGCCAAAAAAGGGGTAAGAGTGGTAAGAGAGGAAAAAAAATAATTAAAAATAAAAGAAAGGAGGGGGGTTAAGAGAGAAAAAAAAAAGTAATTGTTTTTTTTCTTCTTCTCATCCTTTCATTTGTAGCGACAGACTTTCTAAATAATTTTGCTAATTTTTCTAAGCACTTAATTACTCGGTTGACTTCTTCTTTCTTCTTTGTAATTTTTTTTTTCCTACTATATTTTATATTTTTGGATAAAAAAAAATTATTAATCTACTACGTCATAAAATTTCATAGATGGATCAATCTAGTCCGAAGCTCTAATCTGTCATCGCCCCTTATTGCTAATTTTATTGGGTGCAAATAACAAGAAATTTCAAGTAATATTTATCCTTTGCTAATTTGTAAATTAAAATTACAGCCTTAAAGTTTGGGAGTGTTTAGATTTTACACCTTAAAGTTTCAGAATTTGAATTTTACACTTTAAAGTTTGGGGGTGTTTGAATTTTACACATTAATGTTTCAAAATTTGAATTTTACCTCCTAAATTTTAGAGGTGTTTGGATTTTATTCCCTAAAGTTTGAGGCTGTTTGGATTTTCTACCCTGAAATTTCAATATTTTGGGGTGTAAAATCCAAACACCCCTAAATTTTAAGAGGTAAAATCCAAATTCTGAAATATCAGGATATAAAATCCAAACACCCCAAAACTTCAGGGATAAAATCCAAATTCTAAAATTTTAGGATGTAAAATCCAGACACTCCAAAATTTTAAGGGTGTAATTTATAATTTACCCTTCTCCTTTTAATGTTACATGACAACAGTTGGAGATTGCTACCATATAGGCAACAATAATTCAACAAAGATGTTGCATGAACCAATTTTACGAGCCAAAAAATTAACAATGCCTTAGAAGTATTGGTTTAGGGTATATTTTTAAATTTTTTTTATGAAATATTAAAAAATAATTTAAAATAATTTATTAATAATTGCTGCATTTACTAAATTGCAATGACTCTGTGAGCATGTCGCTCATGCTTTGGATTCTCTGCCATACTTTTTGGAGTTATCACCGTCAGTGTACTTGTCCACACTGTTGGTTTTCGTGTTTGTTGGTGATGGATGGAATTGAATATTTTTTAAAAATTTAAGTTTTTTTGGTAATGTTGATATAGTAATGTTGTTAGTATTTTTTGAAAATATGTGTGAATAAAAAAGTGTATAAAAATATGTGTAATGTTATTTAATAACTGAAATATATATAAACATGAGAATTTATTTCTAACATATATCTCGTTAAATGTATTTTAATTTGGCATGGATTCTCTACTTTTAAATAGTATTCTATATCCGGCCATACGAGGGGGAGAAAACCATTATTCTTATGGGCACTATTTTCATGTAAAAGATAAAACTCTTTACATATTTGCTGAGTCAAAATCCTAGTTTTATGAAAATACTATATCCTTGTATATATTATATTTTGGGGTAAAAGAAAGGACTATTGAGAGCTTCAGATCCTTCAAGCGATGTAGGCTTGTAAGGATAATCAGTGAAGGTAGCTGAGTTGTTGCATCCTGGGGGCAGCACGCACAATGTTTTAGTCTACTACACCAGAAACTCCGTAGACGCGTGTACTATCTCAAGACAGTGACATTGTCCACCCCTCAACCCCGCCATCTAAAAACATATATGAATTGACGGTAATTGCTTCTATTGTTATGTTATTAATTTGAAGCATCATTGAGGTAATATCTCTCTATTGTTCTCTAATTTTATGGTAAATTCTAATTTATGCGAATTTTAATAATTTATATGATATGTTGAATGTTATGAAATTAATTCAAGCTATTTTATCAATCATTGTTCTTAGGAACAACAAAAACTCTAAAAAAAAAAAATGTTTAGAATAACCTCATAGTGACAGTGTTATGGAATCATGTTGCTAAAGTATTGTTCTTTAATGTTGATTTGTGCCATCAGAATAAAACTCAGTGTCATGGCTCTCTTGACCGAACAATCCCCACTGATTAGACTATAGCATCGACCTTCATGATGGACGCACTTCTACTCATGGAGGTTTAAACAACCTTCAAATGCCTTGCCTTTCTTTAATAAAAAATATATAAATTGCAAAAAAAAAAAAAAAAAATGTGGAAGAGAAAAGAGAATAAAAATTGTCTAGATATAGAGAGTAAAAGAAGAAAAAATTTAGTACAACAAACTATTACGTAACTTCTTTATCACAATTGTGATGTGGAGAGCGTGAATGGTGAAAAAAAAAAGTTCATATATAAGTGATATGCAATCACTTACAATTTACCATATTAATCATAATAGACAATTTGAATTCACACTTCATAGCCAAGAAATTGGGATTGGGATTATTTGGAAGCCAGGGAAGTCACTAGAGGAAAATGTTGGGACCATCGAAAATGGCACAACTTTGTACCACAACTCGCCACTGGAGGCAGCCGCCAAAATAGTACTACCATAAGAATAATTGAAGGTCTCATTTCCTAGACTAGTACCTACGTGAGATGGAGGAATATGTTGCAACAGAAAAATGAGGTTAGGATTTTCTTTGGCTATAAAGCTAGAGATGGGTCCAGAATTATCAATGAAAAATGCGGTTAGCTTTCTTGAAGAATAGTCTCATAAATAAGAAAAGAGTCCGTAGGGGCGCCGCCAAGTGCAATTCAGGTCTCATAAATAAGAAGTTGGTCTGTAGTGGCGGCACCAAGTACAATTCAGGTCTCATAAATAAGAAATGGGTCTGTAGTGGCCGCACTTTAAGTGCAATTCAGAGTGGTCACACAGGAACACCCGATTTGAAAGAAAAAATTTATAACCAAGGAGGCAGTGGGATCACGCACACAGTGTTTTAATTTGAATGTGCTGTCCCTAATAGCCCTTAGCACGTTGATGTTAGATGTACTTTAGTGTTTTCGCGAGATGCTTGCTGCACAAAAAGGTCTTGGTAAGTTAATAAATATTATTATTATTTTCATTGGAAAATTAGTGAGCCATAGCATTGAGATATACTGTTGCATCTCATACAAAATATGTTTGATGGGTTATTTTTTGAGGATGTGAAAAATCTCATAAACTTTTATGAAAACCACAAATATGGTGCTTCTATTTCCATGAAAATTATTTTGAGAAAAGTTCAAGTACCTTAAATTTTTATGTTTGAAAATTGAGATTTTATAATGTAGGTTATCTTTAAATTTTCTCAAATAGTGGGGATATTTTCTCAAATAGTGGGGTATTGAAATTGAGGAATGTGAGAGAAAAAAACGTATTTTGAGAAATATTATTTGGGACTCATAAAATAGTTGATGATAAATTTCAACTACGTGAATTATATTGAGAATTGGGATAAAAATAATTTTTTGTCTAAGTGTGAAAATGTTTATGCTAAAAAGGCACTCCTATTGTTAAGTAAGAACAATGGTGTCATTTTCAAGTTTGTATTCCTATTTTATAAATGATAAAGATACAGTGATGCCCTTGTATAAAGTAGACACTTGTATTTGTGCCAAAAGTTAAATGAGAATGAATAGAAATATTATACAATTGTTGTATAATGATGCCAAAGTTATTTTGACTAAAATATTTAGTCCCTTATGCTTGTGAAATTATGGAAATTCTTTTGTTCCTAAATGTAGTTCCTAGTAGTTAGAGACTACTAACCTTATGTAGATGCTAATGAATCTATATCTCATGCCATATATTTATGAGTTGAGAAATGGTGGAAAACAATTTTTAATTGTATAAATTTTGTGCTTAAGTAACCACCAAGAGCAAGAGTAATGTAAAAAAAATGATATATCATGTATAAAGTGGTTTCTACTATACTAGAAACACATACATTAAGGCATGCTACTATATTGAATATAAAGTGATGGAAAAAAAAGAAGAATCTAATTATCACTGGCCATGTATACGATGATACTATCAAAAAGCTAATTAAGCTTAAGCCAGTGAAGAAGCAAATAGCTTACATTTATATTGTTAAAAAAAGATGAATCTATCTTATATTAGCACTATTTTATTATAATACTGTTATATAAAATAAAGTGCTGCTTCCCTAGACTTTTGAGCTTTTATATAAATGAAATGATGAAATCTCTATTTAGAGTTGAAAGTCCCGATGTACATCGAGGGGGATGGGACTAAAGTGAAAAGAAAATAAATTATCTATGAAGATACCCTACCTAGAGATTGGAGATCCCAAGAACTATGTTCAAAGGGAAGAACGAATCATAGAGTAATTTGTAAAACATGCACTAAATTTTGAGTGCAATTACTCTTGTCCCTCCCTATGATGCAAGTGCATGTATCTCGTAACGTTATGTAGGATGAGTTTTATATTAAAAAACTCTTAATGTGATCTATAACTCTTATGAGTGGGATGTTAGAGTTACGAGAGCATCCTTGATAGATACACCTAATTGAGAATGAAAATGGGGCCACTTCCTCTAAGAATTGGGCTAATTCTCTAAATTGCTCATGATAGTTGGGATCAAGTACAAGGCTACAATGTGCTGGCTTAGAAGATCATGGCAGAGTACTAGGATATTGTGTGTGTGACGTATTGTCTTGTTTCCACACAAAAAGCCATAGTTCAAGACATAGCTCACTAATAACTTTGGAACAACAATGCTGAAACACTAAATGAAGGTTCAAGCTATTGGCAATCTCATTATGCATAATATTTTATCTTTAACCCAGAAATTATGTACCTATGATTTTTATAAAAATAAGTGGGGAATTGTTGGAATATTTTTATAAAGATTACAATATTATTATAAAATGTTGATTTAAGTGTGTTAATAGAAATCAGTTTCTTTCTTTGATGTCTTTCCTATTTTGAGTTGACCAAATTAATGCATATTGATTAGCAAACCTTTCCAAACGTTGGTGCAGCTGATGTAATTCCTTATTAAGTATTTTCTTTTAAAATTCAAAACGTTTCTAAATTGCTAATCTGATATGTTCTTTCTTACAAATTACAATAGCCAAAGAATCAAATTAATAAACATGAGAATTTATTTCTAACACATATCTCGTTAAATGTATTTTAATTTGGCATGGATTCTTTACTTTTAAATAGTATTCTATATCCGGCCATATGTGGGAGAGAAAACCATTATTCTTATGGGCACTATTTTCATGTAAAAGATAAAACTCTTTACATATTTGCTGAGTCAAAATCCTAGTTTTATGAAAATAATATATCATTGTATATACTATATTTCAGGGGAAAAGAAATGACTATTGAGAGCTTCAGATCCTTCAAGCGGTGTATGCTTGTAAGGATAATCAGTGAAGGTGGCTCGGTTGTTGTATCCTGAGGGCGGCACGCACAAAGTTTTATTCTACTACACCAGAAACCCCATAGACGCGTGTATTGTCTCAAGACAGTGACATGGTCCACACCTCAATCCCGCCATCTAAAAACATATATGAATTGACGGTAATTGCTTCTATTGTTATATTATTAATTTGAAGCATCATTAAGGTAATATCTCTGTATTGTTCTCTAATTTTATGGTAAATTATAATTTATGTGAATTTTAATCATTTATATGATATGTTGAATGTTATAAAATTCAATCTATTTTATCAATTATTGTTCTTGGGAACAACAGAAACTCTAAAAAAGAAGAAGTATAGAATAACCTCATGGTGACAGTGTTATGAAATCATGCTGCGAAAGTATTGTTCTTAAATGTTGGTTTGTGTCATTGGAATAAAACTCAGTGTCATGGCTCTCTTGACCGAACAATCCTCCGTGATTAGACTAGAGCATCGACCTTCATGATAGACGCACTTCTACTCATGGAGATTTAAACAACCTTCAAATGCCTTGCCTTTCTTTAATAAAAAATAGGCGTAAATGCACTTTTGGTCCCTACATTTTGACCATATTTCTATTTTGGTCCCTACATTTTTATTTTACAACTTTTAGTCCTTATTTTGAAAAACGCCATCTATTTCAGTCCCTACCGTCAGTTCCTTAACAGAAATATCCTACGTGGCTAACGGTGTGCACTGCTGGCACCATAAATGCTGACGTGGTCATTAAAATAATATTTAAAAAAACTTATTTAGCATTCAAAAATGCCTAGTCAGCAATTTAAATTAAAAAAGGCAAAAATAAAAAACTTATAATTTATTAATTTAAATTAAAATTGAAAAAATAACCAAACAAAACATTAAAACTCAATCTCATATTTCCAGTCAACAATCTATTTGACCCAACTCATTTTTTCCAAATTCTCTCTCTCCAAAAATCTGCAAGAACAATTGGAATCTCTCAAGCTCTCTCTCTCTCTCTCTCTACGGGCTGACTAAAGGCAAGCTCTTTCTTTAAATCCATCGCCGAAACGATGAAGCCGTTGGTGGTGAGGTTTGTGAAGTCGGGTGCGATGGGTTTGATCTGGGTTAGAGATAAGGGGAGGTTGAGATCGGCTTGATCGGGGTTAGAGAAAGATGCTGGGATCGGTTGCTGGTGGTGGTATGGCTGGCTACGGCGTAGCGCAAAACCAGTGACAGCGCCTCCATGGCCATCTCTCCGCCAACTCGAGCCTCCATGGCCAACCACAGTCGTGCCTAGTTCTCTCTCCTTGATCTAAACATACTCAGAAGTCAGATCTATCCCCTTTCTCCATCTTCGATCTAGACGGTTAGATTGGGTTTTTGCTAGTTTTCATTTGGGTTTGCTTGGGTCTGTAAATTTGGATGAAGGTGTGTAAGTACTTTGGGTTTGTTGAAGGTGTTTTGAATCTTTGAAGGTCTTTGTATTTGTAATGAGATGTGAAAGAATCGACTGAGTAATTGTTGAATTTCTTTGTGTTTTGTAAATCTCTGGGCATGTCTTTATGTTTGTAAATCTAATTTGAGTGATTTTATGGGTTTCGTTGCTAAGGAAATACAAGAAAAGAGAAAGAAAAAAAATGTTGATTTTTTTAATTTTCTAGGCAAGGTTTGCTAGGGAGAAAATGAAGAACAGAAGAAGACATGTTCTGGGTTCTTCAGGTTCTTCCAAAAAAAAAATAATAATAATAATATAATTATTTTCTTTTATTTTTTTTTTAAATAAGAAGGTTAGAAATTTTTTTATGATTTTATCTGATGTGGCTTTTTTTTTAATGTAAAATTACTGACATGGCATTTTTTAAATCTTAAATAAGTTTTTTAAAATATTATTTTAATAGCCACGTCAGCATTTATGGTGCCAACAGTGCACACCGTTAGCCACGTAGGATATTTCTGTTAAGGAACTGACGGTAGGGACTGAAATAGATGACGTTTTTCAAAATAAGGACTAAAAGTGGTAAAATAAAAATGTAGGGACCAAAATAGAAATAGGGTCAAAATATAAGGACCAAAAGTGCATTTACGCCTAAAAAATATAAAAATTGCAAAAAAAAAAAAAAGTGGAAGAGGAAAGAGAATAAAAATTGTCTAGATATAGAGAGTAAAAGAAAAAAAAAAATTTAGTACAACAAACTATTACGTAACTTCTTTATCACAATTGTGATGTGGCAGAGCATGAATGGTGAAAAAAAAAGTTCATATATAAGTGATATGCAATCACTTACAATTTACCATATTAATCATAATAGACAATTTGAATTCACACTTCATAGCCAAGAAATTGGGATTGAGATTATTTGGAAGCCAGTGAAGTCACTAGAGGAAAATGTTGGGACCATCGAAAATGGCACAACTTTGTACCACAACTTGCCACTGGAGGCCAGGAGCCGCCAAAATAGTACTACCATAAGAATAATTGAAGGTCTCATTTCCTAGGCTAGTACCTACGTGAGATGGAGGAATATGTTGCAACAGAAAAATGAGGTTAGGATTTTCTTTAGCTATAAAGCTAGTGATGGATCCAAAATTATCAATGATGCGGTTATCTTTCTTGAAGAATAGTCTCATAAATAAGAAAAAAGTCTGTAGGGGCGGCGCCAAGTGCAATTCAGGTCTCATAAATAAGAAGTGGGTCTATAGTGGTGGCACCAAGTACAATTTAGGTCTCATAAATAAGAAATGGGTCCATAGTGCCGCGCTATAAGTGCAATTCAGAGTGGTCACACTAGAACACCCGACTTGAAAATAAAAATTTATAAACCTTAAAATGTAGTTGTTATTTTTTTTCTTCTCTTCCTTTCATTTTAGGGAACAGACTTTCTAAATAATTTGGTAATTTTCTAAGCACTTAATTACTCAATCAACTTCTTCTTTCTTCTTTTGGAAATGATCAGGATATTTTTGGAATAGAAAAATAATACTTAACTTTAGGACCCGGCAAGTGAATGTACGTTACCACAATTGTGAGCCGACGGCACCAGTAGCCGTCGGTCTCTAGAGGGGTCCGTCTGGAACCTCATACCCAGCAGCCACAGAAGTTGAAGGTCAATTTATAACAGTAGGACGATGCTCGCTCTTGATGACCAAGCAGACGAGCCCATACCAAGCCGACAGATGCATGTCCCATACTAAGCAGACGGATCATGCCGAAGGACGGATAGGCATACCGATGGATCGTACGTGTCCTTGCGTGATCTCCATGCATATTCCTATATGGAAATATCTTGCGCTTGTGAGCCAGGCACCAAGACCATACTATGCGATTTTCATTTTCCCAATATGGGAAGATGTCCCAATGATCTCGGTGACATTAACTCCACCTCCTCCTTATAAGGAAAACCCCTATATTCCCAGGATCTAGGTCTACTCCACATCACTATATAAACAACAGGTTTTTTCTTTTCCAAGGTACGCAGAAAAATCCATAGCTCTCTCACTATAGAGTTCTTGGAGATTTCTCATTCACTGACTTAACCTTCGGAGGGTCTTTTTGCCGGCACCCCACTAGGGCTCTTTGTTTGGTTCTTGGTTTATTGTTCTTCAGGTACCCATTGGAACGTTCAAGGATGATCAGCTCACTGACGATTTTTGTGTATCATTAGGGAAAAAAAATTCCTTCTCTATTTTATATTTTTGGATAGAAGAAAATTATTAATCTACTAGGTCATTAAATTTCATAGATGGATCAACATAGTCTGCAGCTCTAATCCGTCATCACCTCTTATTGTTAAATGCTAATTTTATTAGGTGCAAATAACAAGAAGTTTCAAGTAATATTTCTCCTTTGGGTAATTTGTAAGTTACACTTTTAAAGTTTGAGTATTTGGATTTTACATCATGAAATTTCAGAATTTGGATTTTACTCCATAAAGTTTGGGGTGTTTGAATTTTACACCATAACGTTTCATATTTTGGATTTTACCTCCTAAATTTTAGGGGCGTTGGATTTTACTCCCCTAAAGTTTGGGCTATTTGAAATTTACACCCCTTTAGGGTGTAAATTTCAAATACCCCCAAACTTTAGGAGATAAAATCCAAATTCTGAAACGTCAGTCGTCAAGATGTAAAATTCAAACACCTCAAAACTTCATGGGGTAAAATTCAAATTCTAAAACTTTGGGGTTTAAAATCCAAACACCCCAAAACTTTAGTGGTGTAATTTACAATTTACCATTCTTTTTAGCAGGTAAAATCCAAATTCTGAAATGTGAGGGTGTAAAATCTAAACACTCCAAAATTTCAGAGGGTAAAATCCAAATTCTGAAACTTTAGGATGTAAAATTCAAACATCCTAAAACTTTAGTAATATAATTTACAATTTACCAATCTCATTTTTAATGTTACATGACAACAACTGGAGATTGCTACTATTGCCTTTTCTTTTGGATACAAGTGTGACACATGAGCCAGTTTTATTTCAAGCGGGAAGCTTCTCAATCTCGGTGACAATTGACAACAACTAGAGTTGCTACAATTGATTTTTCTTTTGGATAAGTGTGATCACACTTAACTTCTACCTTGATTTGGACAACATTATTATTGAACAAAGATGTGCCCTGAGCCAGCAATTTTATTTCAATCGGCCGGGAAGCTTTTCAATCGAGTTACATATTTGCAAGATTAAAATGACAAAAATAAAAGATAAAGGTCTAAAATGACTATTACCCAAACTTTTAGAAGAGCTTTTATAGCTTTTTTGCATAATATACAAAGAGAACAAAAGAAAAATCAACATCTGAAACCAATGGCCTCCTTGGAAAAATTCAAACCGTCCTCAATCTATGAGATTATGGTTGGGTTATTGATTGCTTCAACTATCATCATTTAAGAAAGTTCCTTGAACAAGTAAACCGCTTCTCAAAGTCATCGGTTTCTATTACGACTAATGCTAAAAATACAAACGTTTTTATAAAAAAATTTACAAACTACTGATGTGGTGAGTAGTTATTAGGAAATAAAAAAGTGATATTAATAGTGGATTTAGGTGAAAACTAATAAAAAGTTGTATGGCCTCATTAATATTTTGTAAAAATATTGTAAAATAATTTGTAACGATAGTATTACTATTCTGTAGGAGCTTCATTGAGTAAGGTGCTTATAAAAGGAAAGCCCTTAGCAACACATTCAGGACAACGAACTACTGAGGCAACGTGATCTTTTGCAAATAAGAAAAGAGATTACTCAAAGTAATTCGTGTGCCAATATGATGAAGGTTGAGGTCACTATCATTTCAAAAGAAACAATCAAACCATCTTCACTAACATTGCACCATCTGAAACCCTACAAACTCACCCTCTTGGATCAGGTCACTCCTGCAACTTATGTTCCCATGGTCTTCTTCTACCCCATGACCAATCTCAATCTCGACATGTCCCAAATTATTGCACAGCTTAAAACTTCCTTATCAGACACCCTCAATATCTTTTACCCATTTTCTGGGAACATAGAAGACAACCTTTTCATCCATGAATTTGACACGGGTGTTCCCTTTCTGGAAGCTCGTGTTAATTGTTCCATGTCTGAGTTCCTTAAGCACCTAGAAACAGACTTATTGAGTCTATTTGTTCCGTACCATGCCTTTTGCAAGGAAACAAATACTACTATAGGTCAAATGGCTGTTCAGTTGAACCTCTTTGATTGTGGTGGAATAGCAATCGGGTTGAGCTGCTCACATAAGGTTGCAGATGCAAAAACTGTGAGTATTTTCCTTCATTCTTGGGCTGCCACCTTTACTAGGTCTCCAGAAAAAGTTATACATCCAAATTTTTCTGAGGGATCAATCATGTTTCCACCAAGAGATTCACTTCCACAAAAGTATATAACTACAATGGAAAACTTGTGGTTCAAAGATGGTGATTATGTTACGAGAAGGTTTGTGTTCCATGAAAAAGCAATAGCCACGCTAAGGTCCAAAGCGAAAAGCGAACTAGTTCCAAAACCAACACGCACTGAGGCATTGACATGTTTCATTTGGAAACACTGCATGGCAGCTTCTAAAGCCAAATCAGTTGGGCCGAAAAATAAATCCATGACCATAGTGGTCCAAGCAGTGAACTTGAGGACACGAATGAAGCCACACTTGTCAGATGCTTCTACCGGAAATATATTTTGGTGGGCACCCGCTGCAGCTGATTTGGCTATGGAAGAGAAAGAGTTGCATGAATTGGTGGGCCTTGTAAACGAATCCATCGCAGGAATTAATAGCGATAGTGCGGAAAGTTTGCAAGGGGATGAAGGTTTTTTGGCTTTCTCCAATGTCTTTGACCAATTAGAAGATATGTTTTCTGCAGAACCAAAACCATATGTTTGTGCGGCTACATGCTGGCTTAGGTTTTTTAACGATATTGATTTTGGTTGGGGGAAGCCATTTTGGGTTGGTATCATGGGGAAAGTTGGTCCTGCATTTGGAAATTTAATAATATTCAGTGAAACCCCATGGGGTGATGGGATTGAGGCATGGGTGACCCTGGATGAGAAAGAAATGGCTATATTGGAGAATGATCCTGAATTTCTTGCATGTGCTTCCCTAAATCCTAGCATCTCAATCTCCCTTTAAAATCTTTGGATGTGTTTCTGTTTGACGCCAAAGATAAATAAAATAGCAGTGGTTGCTAGTACGTAAGTTTGAGAATTACAATAAATCATTAATAAATTGGTCTATGTGTCGTGAACTTTACATCTAATCATAAAGTTTCACTTCAAATGTAAAATGTGAAAGGGTGTGTACATTGTTTTTTTCTTTTTTCTTTTTTGGAGATGAAAGGGTGTGCACATTGTTAAATGTGAAGTAATAAGTAAATAAGAAATTATTGGACTACTAGCAAGTCATACTGCAAAATATGTAAGTTTAAAAGGAATTCTCACGTGTATTGATTTTTTTTTTTTTTCCCTTTTTATTCCTTTCCTGAATCAAATGTAATGAAGTTATTAAGTTGCAATAAAAATTTATATAAATAGTGCAGTACCGAGGAAGAAAAACTTCAACTTGTCGAGCATTTCCCAGTCAATCTCGGTTGGAATATGAACCTCTTTAGCAGCCGCAGCCGCCGTAGACGGCGATTCCTCCTCGGTAGCACTCAAATTCATCTTAGCCACTTTCCCCCAAATTTACAATTTCACAAAATTCAATTCAAAATTCAGCTCTAATCCAACACTTTAAGTTTAACCATATGTACTAAAACTAATACAAAAAAACCCCCAAATTGGAAACTTTAAAAAAAGCCTAACCCTAACCCTAATCCTAATTGTACGGACTGTAAAAAAAACCAGCACAAAAAATCTATGAAATATGGTACAAAAAAAAGTTAACAAATTTGATTCGAAATTTTTCTAGTTCTTTTTCCTCTTGTGGAACCAGGTTTCGGATCGGAGGTGAACCGAAACGAAAGGATCTTGTTAGGTTCTAAAGATTTAGGATTTTATGTATTTAGAACTCTAATGTGTAATATTGGCAAACCATGATCAAAACAATATGTTTAGTCTTGTTTAGGCTTGCTCAAAGTTGATTAAATATTGTAAAGTTGGAATCGAGTGGCTGCAGATGTACTGGAGCATTTCGGCCTGTCTCGATCGATCGAAGCTTAGGCTCGATCGATCGAATCTCGGGTCAGATGCGTTTTCTGCAGAGTTCCAGCTCAGCCCAAACTCTATTTAAACGTCTTGGGGTTCAAGTAAAACACTCCTATATATAAGGAAAACCCTAGAACGTTTTTGAGACTTTTGGGAGAGAGATTAGAGTGCCTCTTGTGCCTCCTTTTATTTTTAGGGTTTTGTACCCAAACCTCTCTAAGTCTTTGTTGCTCATATTTGCGGTTTATGTGAATCTCTTGTGAGATCTTTGAGGAGCTTTCCTTCACATAAACTTAGGGTTGTCAATATCTTGATGATCAACAAGGTTGCTGCCATTTGAACTTAAAAGAAAAGCAAGCGGGGAGCTTGTAGCTGATTGAAGAATTCAAGAAAGAAGTAGTCCGTGGATTCGGAGCCTGCGCGTGGTCGTGTCAGGAAGTTCGTACTGGTGGGTAGCATTAGGAAGTCGAGCGGGGAGCTTGTAGTCCTTCTGTAAGAACTTCAATTCTTTCATAGTGAATTCTGGTTTGCCTTGAGGATCGGTGGGTCAAATCCTCCCCAGGTTTTTACCGTGTGGTTTCCTGGGTGATCATATCTTGTGTTATTTATTTTCCGCTGCATTATTATTCTTGATATGATTGTTGAATTGCTTTAACCTAGAATTGTTTAATTTGACTAAGTAACAACTTGGCTAATTAATCTAGGCTACGCAATTTGGTTGTTTTAGGGGTCTAAATAACCCATCAGATCTAACATTTCTTGGTAAAGGAACTGAATTTACAAGAGAACCTTACTAGAGAGTGGAGCATTGTCCACCGGAGAATCTCCCCGGAAAGTTCGGATCTCGCCGGAGAAGAAAAAAAGGGAAATTTCTTGGGTTTCCGATTCTAGATCAAAATTCTCACAAATTCATACATAGAAACACACTATTTATATATATACCTTTTAGAGAGAGAAAGAAAATATGAGAGAGAGAGTATTTTTGTCTGTACAGAGAGTGAGAGAGTGAGAGAGAGAGAGGTGGGTTACTGGAAATGAGAGGTTTAAACAACCTTCAAATGCCTTAACTTTCTTTAATCAAAAATATATAAATTGCAACCCCAAAAAAAAAAATGTGGAAGAGAAAAGAGAATAAAAATTGTCTAGATATAGAGAGTAAAAGAAGAAAAAATTTAGTACAACAAACTATTACGTAACTTTTTTATCACAATTGTGATGTGGCAGAATGTGAATGGTGAAAAAAAAAGTTCATATATAAGTGATATGCAACCACTTACAATTTACCATATTAACCATAATAGACATCCTTTTCTATTTGTTCTCAGAGTTTCTTTTGTCTTTACTGTTTGTTCTCTTCCCTTCCTATTTGTTCTCAGAGGTTCTTTTGTCTTCACCGTTTCGTCTCTTCCCTTCCTCTTTGTTCTCAGAATTTCCTTGTCCTTAGTGTTAGTTACTGTTCTTTTCTTATCCATCATGGATTCGGACTTCCTTCAGAGATTACAGCGCATCAATTTAACCTCTGAGGAGGGTGAGGCTATTACAGTTCGTTCAGATCACCGTGAGAAGATTCTTGAGGAGTGCAACCTCAGTCTTATTGGCCGATTCCTTACAGCAAAACCCATCAATCTTCGTGCAGCAAAGAATCTTTTAAGGTCTGTTTGGAAGTTTGGTCAGGATCTGAAGATTACTGATGTTGGGAATGGGCTTATTCAGTTCAAGTTTGCCATGGAAAGCCAATTATTATGGGTTGTCAACAATGGGCCATGGAGTTTTGACAATCACATACTGCTTCTTAGACGTTGGGAGAAAGGGATGACGGCATTTTCTGTCCAGTTTCTGCAAATCCCTATATGGGTTCAGGTATGGGGATTACCCTTTGATTTAATTAATGTAGAGGCAGGTAGGGATATTGGTAATGGTATTGGCCATGTTGTTGACATAGATTGTAAAGCTATTTCATCTGAACAAGCCCGGTTTCTTCGAATACGAGTTGAGATGCCATTAGACAAACCTATTCGACGAGGGGCTCCTGTTATTAGTCCAGAGGGGGATAAAGTGTGGGTAGCTTTTCAATATGAACGTCTTCTTGGGCTTTGTTTCAATTGTGGTTTTTTGGGGCATGAAGCAAAGGTTTGTTCTATGCCAAGATTTGGTGAGGGTAATGAAAGTCCATATGGTGATTGGCTAAGAGCAGGTTTTCGTCGGCAGAAGGAAGCAAGGGGACGAAGAACACCTAGCCCATCCAGGAGGAATATGGATGAGCATATTCACAGGGATCAAGATCCACCACAATCAATTTCAAAATCTGGAATACAGGGCAATTCTCTAACTGTTGCAACGGTTACTGAACCTGGGACTTCTAATGGTAATTCTTCAACTGCTATTACGGTTACAGAAGTTGTGAATAATGATCTTGCTGTTATTCCGGGATTGGATGGCTATGACTCTCTGAATCAGTATACTTCGAAAATTAATGAAACAAGCACTGAAATTGTGGTTCACACTGATGCTATTGAGACAGAACACAATTCCGAAAAAAATGATGCCAGCTGTGTTAGGAATTTAGACCCCTAAACACAACCAGATTGCGTAGCCTAGATTAATTAGCCAAGTTGTTACTTAGTCAAATTAAGCAATTCTAGGTTAAAACAATCAAATAATCATATCATGTATATAAAACAAATAAAGCAGCGGAAATAATAAAGAACACAATGATATGATCACCCAGGAAACCACACGGTAAAAACCTGGGGAGGATTTGACCCACCGATCCTCAAGGCAAACCTGAATCCACTATGAAAGAATTGAAGTTCATACAAAAGGACTACAAGCTCCCCGCTCGACTTCCTAATGCTACCCACCAGTAGAACTTCCTGACACGACCACGCGCAGGCTCCGAATCCACGGACTACTTCTTTCTTGAATTCCTCAATCAGCTACAAGCTCCCCGCTTGCTTTTCTTTTAAGTTCCAATGGTTGCAACTATAATGATCATCCTGACACGACCACGCGCAGGCTCCGAATCCACGGACTACTTCTTTCTTGAATTCCTCAATCAGCTACAAGCTCCCCGCTTGCTTTTCTTTTAAGTTCCAATGGTTGCAACTATAATGATCATCAAGATGTTGATACTATCTCTAACTTGAAAACCCTAAGTTTATGTGAAGGAAAGCTCCTCAAAGATCTCACAAGAGATTCACATAAACAGCAAATATGAGCAACAAAGACTTAGAGAGGTTTGGGTACAAAACCCTAATAAAAGGAGGCACAAGAGGCACTCTAATCTCTCTCCAAAAGTCTCAAAAACGTGGCTTAGGGTTTCCTTTATATAGTGGGAGAAGTAGATCTGAAACCCTAATCTTTAATGGGCTTAAGCTGCTGTTTGGGCCGACTTAAAATTCTGCAGATACGATTTTCGATTGATCGAGCCTGTTCTTCGATCGATCGAACCAGGCAGAATACGAAGTCTTCTTCCTGCAGCTTGTATGTTCTTGAATCTTGACTTGAATCACCTTGAGCATTGTCTAATAAAACCTATAGACTCTAAGATCTATATCTAGACAAGTTTGTGTTCACGATTTGCCAATTGTTCTAAACATTTAGAACCTAACAATTGGATTAACGTGCCAATTATGTATGAGGATAATTTGGTGAATCCTAAGAAATCTTCTCTGAGGCATTGGAAACGCATTGTTAGGAATTCAAATAACAAAACTGTAAGTATAGTCACTCCTAAACTTCCAAGTTTATCAAAGCGTATTTCTTCACAGTATGATTCTCTGGATTCTCACACTCACAAGAAGCAACTGTTAAGTAAGGAAAGGCTTAGTTTATTGCATTCTTCAGGTGAAGGTAACCCTTCACCACTGAACCCACCATGAACATTTTAAGCCTCAACTGCCGCGGGCTTGGGATCCCAGAGGCAGTCCAAGAACTTCGCTGTTTGGCGAACGAAGAAGGTCCCAAAATTCTCTTTTTATCTGAAACACGTCTTAACATGGAAGGTTTTCACAGATTAAAGAGGACTTTACAGGTTATGGATGGTTTTGCAGTTCCAAGGATTGGTTTGGCTGGTGGTTTGGCTTTGTTGTGGCATGATGGAGTGGATGTAGATATTCAAACATTTTCATCTCACCATATTGATGCTCTGATAAAACAGGGAGGTGTTGTTTGGCGCCTTACAGGTTTTTACGGACATCCAGAAACTTCAAGAAGAGGGGAATCTTGTGATTTATTAAGGCAACTTCATGCTTCTTTTTCACTGCCCTGGTTGTTGCTAGGTGATTTTAATGAAATATTACTTCCTGATGAGTACTGGGGTAGTGGCAGTAGGCCATACAATCAAATTGCTGAATTTAGAAGGGCAGTAGAGGATTGTTTACTGACGGATTTAGGTTTTAAAGGGCCAAAATTCACATGGTGTAACAGGCACTTTGAAGGGAATTTAGTATATGCACGATTGGATCGTGGACTGCATAATCAAGAGTGGCTTCAGTCTTTTCCACAATCAAGTTTATCTCATATCCCGTTTGGGTTCTCAGATCATATGGCACTTATAGTGAAAGTTCAAACCACTCATCAATTGAAACCTGCCAAAAAACATAGGTTTTTTCGTTTTGAAGCTTTTTGGATGAGAGATCCTAATTGTGAAGATATCATCAAATCGAGTTGGGATTTATTATTTTGGGGCACTCCTATGTTTAAGCTAACTCAAAAAATCAAAGCAGTTAGAATGGCCTTGCTGCAATGGGGTGGTGGAAATGCCAGAAGTCTCATTAAGTCTATTGAATTGAAAAGATACTTATTGGCCAACCTTGAAACAGAATGCCAAGCAGAACCATCCAATCAACAGCTCTCTCAAAGACGGAATTCTATTAGAGCTGAACTGAATGAACTCATTGCACAGGAGAATATTTACTGGCATCAACGGGCAAAAGTCTCTTGGTTTCAGGAGGGTGACAGAAACTCGAAGTTTTTTCACGCAGTGGCCTCGCAGAGAAGACGACGTAATGAGATCAGTAAATTGAAGGACTCTTCTGGGAATTTCTATTCTGACCAAACAGACTTGGAGAGAATTGCAATTCATTATTTCCAAGAGATGTTTACAAGTGTTTCTACAGGATCCTATTCTCAAGTTATTCACCATGTTCACGAAGTAGTCACCCCGGAAATGAATAACATGCTGTTGGAAGATTTTACTCATGATGAGGTAAAGAAGGCGCTGTTTCAGATGAATCCAACAAAAGCTCCTGGTCCCGACGGTATGAACCCTTTATTTTTTCAAAAATATTGGCATTTTGTTGGAACTGATGTGTCTGAGGCTGTTCTTGATTGCATAAATTCTGGAAAATTCTTACAAAGCATCAATTTTACACATATCACTTTGATCCCAAAAAAGAAAAATCCAGAACTCATGTCTCATTTTCGTCCTATCAGTTTATGTAATGTCATATTTAAGCTTGTCTCAAAAGTCTTGGCTAATAGACTGAAACGAATTTTGGGAACAATTATCTCTGACTGTCAAAGCGCGTTTGTAGCTAAAAGAGTGATTACAGATAATATCCTTATTTCTTTTGAGATCTTACACTACATGAAGTCCAAACGCCAAGGTAACACAGCACACATGGCCATCAAGTTAGATATGAGTAAAGCTTACGATAGGGTGGAGTGGGACTATTTAAAAGGCATTATGTTAAAAATGGGATTTCATCAAAGATGGGTGGATCTGATTATGGCGGGGATATCGTCGGCCTCATATTCTGTTTTGGTAAATGGAGTTCCATCGGGATTTATCAAACCTTCTAGGGGCATAAGGCAGGGAGACCCTCTCTCTCCCTACCTATTCTTATTATGCTCTGAAGGTTTTTCTGCTCTTCTCAGAAATGCACTCCAACAAAGACTTTTACATGGAGTAAGTATTTCTCGTAATGGACCTCAGATTACACATCTTCTATTTGCAGACGATAGTTTATTGTTTTGCAAAGCTTCCACATCTGAGTGTCACATAATCAAGGAGATCTTACAGATTTATGAAGTAGCTTCAGGTTAGAAAATTAATTGTGAGAAGAGTTCAATTTTTTTCAGTACCAACACTCCTTTGTCAACCAGAAATGAGATCAGAATGTTACTCAATACTACATCTACAGAACCCTTTGAAAAATATCTTGGTTTGCCCCCAATCATTGGTAGAGGTAAGAAACAAGCTTTTGCTGAAATCAAACTTCGTATCCAATCTAAACTCAGTGGGTGGAAAACTAAATTATTATCTCAGGCAGGAAGAGAAGTTCTAATCAAGTCCATAGCCCAAGCGATACCTGTATATGCCATGAATTGTTTCTTATTGCCAGCAGGGTTTTGCGATGAAATTAATTCAATGATGGGGCAATTCTGGTGGGGGCAGAAAAATGAAGAGAAGAAAATGCATTGGTTGAGTTGGAAGCATATGTGTTTAGCAAAGAAGGATGGAGGCCTTGGCTTTCGTGACTTAAAGAGTTTCAATTTAGCTTTACTTGCCAAACAGGGATGGAGGTTAATGCAGTGTCAGGACTCGCTACTTTTCAAAGTATATAAAGCTAAATACTTTCAACATACATCCTTTCTTAAAGCTTCAGTTCTGACTCATTCTTCTTTTGCATGGAGAAGTATAACTTGTGGGAGGGATTTGCTCATTCAAGGCAGTAGATAGAGGGTGGGTAATGGTTCTTTGATCGATATATGGACTGACAGATGGTTACCTTCGGTGACAAACCAGAAAGTATGTTCGCCTAGAACGATTTTACCAGCTGAAGCCACAGTAGCTGATCTTATGGATTTCTCAGCCCCACAACCGAGGTGGAAGGATTTCCTCATTGATTCTATTTTCTTTCCCCTTGAAGCATCACTCATTAAAACCATTCCTCTCAGTCTTTGGCGACCTAAAGATACTCTTATTTGGACCAATACCAGATCGGGAAGGTTCTCTGTTAGAAGTGCTTATTTTCTACAATTGGAAATTCAAAAACAATCTAATGCTTCTTCTTCGGCTACCACATCAGATCATACTAAGATTCATTCCTTTTGGAAAGGTATTTGGTCTTCTACAATTCCTCCAAAAATTAAATCATTTATTTGGAGAGCTTGCAATGATGGCCTTCCCACTCGGACAAAGCTTTTTGATAGGAAGATCTCCAACTCTTTCTCATGTGCCCTTTGTAATGATGAAGCTGAGACAAATAGCCACCTGTTTTTGGAATGTTCTTTTGCACAATCTGTTTGGTTGCAAACTCAATTTTGGAATGGTCTTCGGCTACCACAACCGATCAGTTTTATTGATGCAATGGAGGCTGCCTTAAACAACTTGAATTCTGCAGATTTTGACACTCTTTGTATTGCTTGTTGGATGATTTGGAACTGTAGAAACAAGCTGATATTTGAGAATAAACCTCCTTCATCAAAGGATTTATGGGCTCAGGCTGAACTTTACAGGTTGGAATTCATGGAAGTGCAACAAAAACCAAACCGGCTTGCTGAAGTGCAGAATATGAAGTGGCAGCCCCCAGTTTCTGATTCAATCTATAAACTCAATCTAGCAATTTCCCAAACAAAGAAGAACACTTCTATTGGTTTTGGTTTTCTTATAAGGAACAATAAGGGTGAAGTGTTAGCGGCATCATGTCATCGTCTGCAGAAGCATTTAAAACCCCTCTGTACAGCAGCTACAGTGATGAGATTGGCTCTTTTGTTTTGTCAGAATACCAGTTTCTATAAGGTGATGGTGGAATGCAGCTTTGCGGAACTTGTGAATCTCTTGAATTCAGATAGAATATGCTGTTTAGAAGCTGCCTGGATTATTGAAGACATTGGTTTAATTAGAGATAGTTTTTCTTTTATTTCTTTTCATAGTATACCTTTGCGATGTAATCGTGCTGCATTAGCATTAGCTAGTGCTGCAAAAGAGAATGAGGAGGCCATTGTTTGGTTAGAAGAATGCCCCTCTTTCCTCTTCCCCATTGTACATAGTGATTTAATTGAATAAAGTCTACTATCGTTTTCTCTCCAAAAAAAAAACCATAATAGACAATTTGAATTCACACTTCATAGCCAAGAAATTGGGATTGAGATTATTTGGAAGCCAGTGAAGTCACTAGAGGAAAATGTTGGGACCACTGAAAATGGCACAACTTTATACCACAACTCGCCACGTGGTCCTGCCACAACTCGCCACTGGAGGCCAGGAGCCACCAAAATAGTATTACCATAAGAATAATTGAAGGTCTCATTTCCTAGACTAGTACCTACGTGAGATGGAGGAATATGTTGCAACAGAAAAATGAGGTCAGGATTTTCTTTCGCTATAAAGCTAGAGATGGGTCCAGAATTATCAATGATGCGGTTAGCTTTCTTGAAGAGTAGTCTCATAAATAAAAAGAGTCCATAGGGGCAGCGCCAAGTGCGATTTAGGTCTCATAAATAAGAAGTGAGTCTGTAGTGGCGGCACCAAGTACAACTCAAGTCTCATAAATAAGAAATGGGTCCGTAGTGGCCGCGCTATAAGTGCAATTCAGAGTGGTCACACAGGAACACCCGACTTGAAAAAAAATTATAAACAAGGAGGCAGTGGGATCACGCACACAATGTTATTCTCATTCTCATGTGCTGGCCTTTACAAACTGTACACAAGGAGGCAGTGAGATCACGCACACAGTGTTTTAATTTGAATGTTTTTTATGGGAATGACGAAACCAGTGACATCATGACGAGGAAGTCTTTCAGTGACGAGGCTAGACGAGACAAACGAAGGCATGCTCGGACGAGCATATCTTATATCCACGTCACTGACGAGGAAAACACAAGACATTCATTACAGCACAATTAAGTTCAGAGCGGTTATAGAGCCAACTGTATGAGCCGTTGTAACACATTAAGGTCACATTACACCAGACCAGACGTTACGAGGAGGAGCATTAAGATCTCCATAACTACTCCAACGGCTAGAAGCCATGAAGGTCTGCATATAAAGCCCTCTCATTGTCAAGAACAAGGTACATACACAGATACACTAAAAGAGAACTATTATTTCTTGCATTATCCATTTTTCTGAGATTTTCTTGCATACTAACTTTGGCATCGGAGGCGTGGTGGCAGGCACCACACCGGTGACCCTTTCAAGAGGCTGCAGATTGGCTTCATCCGACCACATTGACTGACGAGTTCACGCTCCATCAGTTTGGCGCCGTCTGTGGGAACCGACATTTTTCGCATTCAGTCGCGAAAAGGTAGTTTCCTGTCAAATACTTATTTCAGATGGAGTCCAATCAAGATTCCGCAGCCTTGGCGCAGCAAATTCAGGCCCTTGCAGCTACCGTCGAAGAATTGTCCAAACAAAATGAGGAAATGAAGCAGAGGCTTCAGCAGGAAGAGAATCGGTCCAAGGGAAATCGAGATGACGAAGGGGATAGCCATAGAAGAATCGACCACCGAAGGCCTACCACTCCAACCGAGCAGAACTCGGATCTACTCCAGGAGATGAGGAAGGAGATGGACGAGCTTCGGAACGCCATCAAAGAAAAAACTGAACGGAGTGTAGACCGACTGGTGAGGGCAACAGATTCGCCATTCACTGTAGCCGTCCTCGATTGTCCAGTGCCGTCAAAATTTCAGCTACCCCAACTTGAACCCTTTGACGGGCTAAAAGATCTCCAGGATCATCTTAACACATTTAAGACGACCCTAGGACTCCAGCAGCCCCCAGACGAGATTTTGTGTCGTTCCTTCCCAACCACTTTCAAGGGAGTCGCACGGGAATGGTTCACGAAGCTTCCCACATCGTCCATCGACACCTTCGAACAGTTGAGCAATGCCATCCTGCGTCACTTCATTGGAGGACAACGACCAAAGAGAACCGCGGATCACTTACTCACCATCAGGCAGGGAGAGAAGGAAACTTTGAGGTCATATGTGAAACGTTTCACCCGGGAGACACTGGAAGTAGACGAGGCTGATGACAAGGTGCAGCTAACGACCTTTAAGGCGGGGTTGAGATCCAGAGAGCTCGTCTCGTCACTTGCAAAAAATCCCCCGAAAACGATGGCTGAAATGCTCCTCAAAGCACAGAAGTACATGAACGCGGAAGACGCACTGGCCGCCATCAGGGACATTGAGAGGCCAGGAGACAAGGGTAGAAAGGAAGACGACCGTAGGGGGCAAAAGCGCGAGCGTCCAGATCGCCGAATCAGTGACGGAATCAGAAGAAAAGATGATAAGAATCCTCGAACGGTAAAATTTACTCCTCTTGTTATGCCTGTTGATAAAATCCTAACGCAGATTAAGGACGAGCATTACCTAAAGTGGCCGCGGCCTTTACACTCGTCTCCCAACGTCCGTGATAAGAACAAGTACTGCCGGTTCCACAAAGACCATGGCCATTACACCGAGGACTGTCGGGACCTCAAAGAGCAGGTAGAGGAGCTGATACGAAAAGGGAAGTTGCAGAAATTTGTAAAGTAGGGTGAGTATAGTAGATTTCGGGAAGGGAACAAAGGCCAGCCTGAGGCTTCGTCAAGAGGGAATGACCGTCAGTCCCAACCTCCTCAAAATGTGGTCGGGGAAATACAGACAATCACAGGGGGGCCCGTCACCGGAGGTTCGTTCAGGTCCCTTCAAAAAGCATGCCAACGTCAGGTGAACAGCGTCCATACGACTCCCCCGTCGAAGCAGAGACGAACCGATCAAGACATGACTTTCAATGAAAACGACGCAAGGGGAGTGAAGCAGCCCCACAATGACCCCCTGCTCATAATGCTTACCATAGAAGGGTTCAACACCAAAAGGATCCTCGTGGACAATGGTAGCTCTGCTGACATCATTTACTTCCCTGCATTTCAACAATTGAAGCTAGACCCCAGAAGGCTACGTCCTTTTGATTCCCCCCTCGTCAGTTTTAGTGGTGACAGGGTCTACCCCAAGGGCATAGTAACGTTGACAATGACAGTGGGGACATACCCGAAGCAATTGACCCGTCAGCTGGACTTCTTAGTGGTGGATTGCCCCTCCTCCTACAACGCCATCATTGGAAGACCTGCCCTCAATAAGTGGAAGGCGTCCACATCTACCTACTGCTTAAAGGTGAAGTTCCCCGTGGAGAACGGGGTTGGTGAAGTTAAGGGAGACCAAGTCTTAGCTCGAGAATGCTACCAGGCCGTGTTGGCCGCAAAGGAAAACCACACCTGGATAATTAAAGAGAAGGAGGAAGAAAAGGTGGAGGCTCTAGAAATAGTGCAACTAACTGAGGAAGAAACAACCAAAACAACCAGGATAGGGACGACTTTAAGCCCCGAGATGAGAACAAAGCTCGTCCAGTTTCTTAAGCAAAACCTGGATGTCTTCGCCTGGAACCATGACGACATGCCAGGTATATCCCCGGAAATCATCCAACACAGGTTGAATGTAGACCCAGAGAAGAAGCCCGTCAAGCAGAGACGAAGAGTCTTCGCACCAGAAAGAGATCAGGCAGTCGCTGACGAAGTGAAGAAGCTCTTGATTGCAGGTTTCATCAGGGAAGTGTACTATCCAGACTGGCTGGCCAATACTGTTCTGGTAAAGAAAGCAAATGGGAAGTGGAGGATGTGCGTAGATTTCACGGACCTGAACAGGGCCTGCCCGAAGGATAGTTTCCCCCTTCCAAGAATAGACCAGCTCGTAGACTCCACAGCCGGGCACAAGCTATTGACGTTCATGGATGCTTTCTCAGGATATAACCAGATAAAAATGGCTGACAAGGATGAGGAGAAAACGGCCTTCATCACCAGCCAAGGCCTCTATTGCTATAAGGTAATGCCTTTCGGACTAAAGAATGCAGGCGCTACTTATCAGAGATTAGTGAACAGAATGTTCAGCAGGCAGATAGGTAGGAATATGGAGGTCTACGTGGATGACATGCTCGTCAAGAGCAAGGAAGAGCTTACCCATTTGGACGACCTCAAGGAAACATTCGCCACTCTCAAACAATACCAAATGAAGCTGAATCCAAGTAAGTGTGTGTTTGGTGTAGCCTCAGGGAAGGTCCTGGGATTCATGGTATCCCAGAGAGGAATAGAAGCAAATCCGGAGAAGGTTCAGGCCATAATCAACATGGCGTCACCCAAGACCGTCAAGGAGGTCCAAAAGCTCACGGGACGGATCGCCGCCCTCAACAGATTCGTCTCTAGAGCAACGGATAAATGCCTCCCCTTCTTCAAGACCCTGAAGCAGGCCTTCGCCTGGACCGAGGAATGTGAAGCAGCTTTCCAAGAGCTCAAACGCTACTTGAGCAATCCACCTCTCCTAAGCCCATCAAAGGAAGGTGAGAACTTGTATCTGTACCTAGCTGTTTCGTCTACAGCCGTCAGCGCAGCCCTGATCCGAGAAGAAAACAGAATACAACTCCCAGTTTATTATATCAGCCAAGCCTTCCAGGGGGCTGAGTCCAGGTACCCAAAAATCGAAAAAATCACGTTCGCGTTGATAATTGCCTCACGCAAACTCAGGCAGTATTTCCAGGCAAATCCGATCTGGGTAATGACGGACCAACCTATCAAGAAGTCCATGAGCAAACCCGAGGCAGCAGGGAGAATGGTCCAATGGGCGATTGAACTTAACCAATTCGATATAGAGTACCATCCCAGGGCAGCCATTAAAGCACAGGCTCTGGCAGACTTTATCGCTGAGTTCACCCTTCCGGACGAACAAAACCTTGCCAGTAAGGGCAAGCCTTGGGTAATACAGACCGACGGTTCGTCGGCCCAAAAGCGGGGAGGAGTAGGGGTCGTCATAACCACCCCTGACGGAGAAGTATTGAGGTATGGAGTTCAGCTGAAATTCCCGGTGACCAACAACGAAGCCGAGTATGAAGGAATTCTGACGAGGTTGAGGCTAGGGAAAGTGTTTGGAGCCAAGACCCTGTTAGTCCAGAATGACTCAAAATTAGTAATTGGGCAGATCAAGGGAGAACACGAAGCAAAGGAAGAGAGAATGCAGAAGTACCTCAGGTTGACGAAGCACTTGATTCAGGAGTTCGAAGAGGTAGAGTTCGTCCAGATTCCTAGAAGCCAGAATATGGCAGCAGACGAAGTATCGAAGATAGCCTCGTCAGAAGGAACGGGGTCGAATGCAGACTTGATGATGGAAGTACAGAAGAACCCCAGCATAGAAGAAGTTCCAACCTTCGCAATCCAGAACATAAGTAGCTGGATGACGCCCATTGTATCTTTCCTTCGGGATGGGCACCTCCCTCAAGACACAAATGAAGCCAGGAAGATCAAGAAGAGGTCTGCCAGATTCACAATTCTTAATGACACTTTGTACAAGAGGGGCTTATCCATGCCCTATTTAAGGTGTGTGAACGAAGAAGACGCTGAGTACATCCTAAGAGAGGTCCATGAAGGAATCTGCGGAGATCACGCAGGCCCTAGATCATTGGTAGGCAAAATTATGCGAACAAGTTATTTCTGGCCTACTATGCAGGTGGACGCAATGGAGTTCGTCAAGAAGTGTGACAAATGCCAGCGATTTGGGAATATTCAACGACTGCCAGCCGAAAGACTGACGACGATAGCGTCCCCTTGGCCATTCGCACAGTGGGGAATTGACATCGTTGGCCCATTACCCTTGGGCAAAGGTCAGGTAAAATTCTTACTCGTCGCTATAGATTACTTCACAAAATGGGTTGAGGCAGAGCCACTGGCAACTATCACTGAAGCAAAGATCCAGAGCTTCGTATGGAGGAACATAGTCTGCAGGTTCGGGATTCCAAGGATGATCATATCAGACAACGGTCGACAGTTCGACTGCCAAGGCTTCAAGGACTTCTGCTCTGGCCTGGGCATCAAGAACCATTTCTCATCGCCAGGCCACCCTCAAGCAAATGGACAGACAGAAGTGACGAACCGGACTCTACTCAAAATCATGAAGACGAAACTAGATGATGCAAAGGGTTCTTGGCCAGACGAACTACCCAACGTCTTGTGGGCATACAGAACAACAGCAAGAACCCCGACGGGAGAGACCCCATTCAGACTTACTTACGGGACTGAAGCAGTGATCCCGGTCGAGGTCGGAGTAACCAGCACCAGGCGAGAGATGTTCAGCGAGGAAGACAATGACGATCGCCTACGAGTCAACCTGGACTGCCTAGACGAAGTAAGAGATAAAGCCTGCAGCAGGATGACGGATTACAAGAAAAAGATGACAGAGTATTACAATAAAAGGGTGAAACTCCGACGACTCAACATCGGCGACCTCGTCCTGCGTGAAGTAACTCTGGCAACCAAAGATCCAACTCAAGGGAAACTTGGCCCCACATGGGAAGGACCGTACCGGGTTGTTCATTACTCCAGACAGGGAAGCTATCACCTTGAAACTCTGGACGGACAAAGACTCCCGAGGCCATGGAACATTGAACACTTAAAGAAGTACCATCAATAGACGTAACAATCAAATGTACTTGTTATCAAAATCAATAAAGAATCCATTCAGCTGATATTATTCTATGAGCAGGTCTATGCAACCGAAGGTAACTGACGAAGGCAATATCCCTAACAAGGGTGTAAGCCACAAAAAGCCAAAAAATGGCTAAGTAACAAAATTCCGCCTTGACGGATGTAAGTTACTGACGAAGGTAATATCCCTAACAAGGGTGTAAGCCACAAAAAGCCAAAAAATGGCTAAGTAACAAAATTCCGCCTTGACGGATGTAAGTTACTGACGAAGGTAATATCCCTAACAAGGGTGTAAGCCACAAAAAGCCAAAAAATGACTAAGTAACAAAATTCTGTCGTGACGGATGTAAGTTACTAATGAAGGTATCACGACGAAGGTATATAAAAAAAAAAAAAAAAATGGCCAAGTATCACGACGAAGGTAATTACTTCAAAAAAAAAACAGGTAAGTGATATTAAATTAAAGCCTGGAATAGACTGAGTCATCATTGTCTTTTACAACTAAAAGCCCATAAACACTGGGCTAAAACTCTTTCCTGTTGTTCCCAAAATAGACAGAAAGAAAAATTGTTCAGAAATTAGATTTACATAACTACCCAAAATATGAAGGGCATTCCAAAAAAAAAAAAAAACTTTCTAAGTGTCAGGCTCGTGTAGAGGCATCGTCATCAGGAGCATCCTCATGGGCATCACCACCAGCAGGAACCTCTCCAGGAGCATCAGTTTGAACAGCAGAAGATGGGGCGGCCTCGTCAGCGGCCATCTCTTGATCCACCTCTTCTAGGTCCAGATTGTCCATGTTTACTCCGGAAGGATGCTTGGCGAGGTATCTTCTAAGGAGCTCGAAGCCTTTGAAGTACCAGCTGAACAGGACGGTCTGGTACTCGTCCGTAGTCTGGAAAGCCTCTACAGACCTCGCAGCAATAGTCTTCAGACTTTCTTTAGCATTCAAAAGCTGTTCGTCCTTCTCCGAAGTCAGCTGACGCTCAGCCCTCAGGTCGTTGTTCAAAATTTTGACCTTCTCCTTTAAAGAGGTGGCCGCGTCCATAGACTCAACAAGGTTCTTCTTCAGCTCCGAGTTCTCCTTCTCCAAAGCCTCCATCCTAGAGGTCAAGGATGCCACCCTAGCCTCTTGTGTAAGATGCTCAGAGGTAATGTGAATGCTTTCCCCCAACACCTGGAAAGGAATGTGAGGACGTGTTAAAAAAAAAAAAAAAAAAAAAATTTTTTGACAGTACAGAGAACACTCTACCTAGACGAGTCTCTGAATATGACGAGAGGCGACCTCGTTGAAAGGCACACCTGAGAAGACCTTAAGATCATCCGCCGTCAACACCTCGTGGGCCCTGTCCACGGCCAATCTCTCGTCATCCCATATTATGGACGACCGTGAACCAGCTTTCTCCTTTCCTGATGTTCGCTGCTTCTTCGAGGCCGGAGTAGGGATCTCCTCAATCGAAGTAGCTAGAGAAGCCGTCCTCGTCGGTTCAGTGACGGAGACTATGGCATTGACGGGGACATTTGGGCTGGCAGGAGTAGCCATCCCCTTGACACGCACTGCTCTCTTCCCAATGCTAGATAGTGGCTCGTCCTTCTTATCTCTCATCTTCGCGTACATGTCCTTTTTAAACTTGGTTGTCATTTCTGCAAGAAGGAAATGGTTAGGAAAAAGTCCACATATGCATAAAGGAAGCAGAGCTTGACGAGGTTAGTACTTACTTTTCTTGCCTTCAATACCAATGGAACGAAGAACGTAAGGAGACGGATCTGGCCCGAGGTGATAAAAAGCCAAGGTACGTGGGTTTACCAGGTCGTCCCAGCTCTCTATCGTCTGGGCGTATCCAATGGCGGTCTCAACGTGCTCTTTATGCCTGCTCTTGAGCTTAGGCCGTCTCTTAACTGCACACAGCAAGGGGCAAAGGGGTCAGCAACATCACATAGCAGAAAACATCAAAACTGAAAACGACGAATAGAAATACTGACGCACCTAAAGCCGGGGTTCCCCACCGACGATGCAACCTTGGTATATCACCCCAATCCGTGCTGGATTGAGTCTCAAAATCGTCCCCCGACACAAAGAAAAACCTGGATTTCCAGTACCTGAAGGACGAAGGCAAACCCCTGACGATCCTAGTAGTCCTCGCCCAGGGAACTAACTCATAATACCCATACTCCTTGGACTCTTTCAAGCGATATAGATATGCGAGTTCGTCTATCCTGATCATATCTCCATTAGCAGCCAACCATATCTCCATACAGTTCACCACTATTCTCCACGAATTGGGCATGAGCTGCCCAGGAGCAATGCCAAAACGATCCAAAAGTTCCATCAGGAACGGATGGACGGGGAATCTAAGGCCGCAAGTAAAGGCTGACTCATAAAAACACACCTCACCCAGAAAGAAGTGGCAGGCCCTATCCTCGTCACTAGGTAGACGAACGCGCACCCTTTCTGGAAATTGAAACCTATCCTTAAATCTAGCCACACTATCCGCGTCCAAACCACACGCCTCCCCGAGGGCATGAAAAACCCTAACCTCTCGAGGGGAAGAGACGACTGAACCTCCCTCCGCTGGATCACCGTTCGACGATAATCCAGTCTCAAGGTCGCTAGACCTAACTTCAGACATCGTTTCTCCCTCTCTCACTAGACCCTCGAACCAATCAACCGATTGACGAAGCAAAGGCAATAGATCAGCCAATGCAACGCCCAAACAGTTACCCTCAAAAACAAAATTTTCTAAGTATGGGAAATTCCCCAAAGACCCTCCTAATCGCGCAAATAGGAAGGAAATTGAGGGGCAGTCTATCCTAACTTCAGAGCTACGGACCATGGAAATGCAAAAACGCAAGAAGAAAATGACACATGCTAAAAACCCAAAAAGAAAAGAAATCGAGTACATAAAAGGAAGAAAAAGAAGAGTAAATCAGAAACCACAGCAAGGCAGAAGAGAAAAGGAAAACTTGAAAAGGGAAAGAAAAACGTACCTTAAAGCAACGGCGGAGAACACCAACGCACGGCGCACCGGTCTGAAGAAGAATGGCAGAATGGAGCTCACCAAGGGACACTCAGCAAAAGTTTTTGTTTGAGAAATGAAAAGATGCAAAGTGGAGAAGTTTTAACCCAAAAACTAAGGCAACTGAAAAACGGCGGGAAACCCAAGGGTCACAAGAATAACCCCACCAATCCACACACAACACTTGGCAACCACGCAGAGAACGCAATCACTGCGCAGTTAATACGGCACGGAAGCCCAACAAGCACTTTTGGCCCAGGAGACTTTTTATCTTCCACGGCCAACATGACATGTCATGACGACCATGGAATCCGGGGGCAACTGATGGGAATGACGAAACCAGTGACATCATGACGAGGAAGTCTTTCAGTGACGAGGCTAGACGAGACAGACGAAGGCATGCTCGGACGAGCATATCTTATATCCACGTCACTGACGAGGAAAACACAAGACATTCATTACAGCACAATTAAGTTCAGAGCGGTTATAGAGCCAACTGTATGAGCCGTTGTAACACATTAAGGTCACATTACACCAGACCAGACATTACGAGGAGGAGCATTAAGATCTCCATAACTACTCCAACGGCTAGAAGCCATGAAGGTATGCATATAAAGCCCTCTCATTGTCAAGAACAAGGTACATACACAGATACACTAAAAGAGAACTATTATTTCTTGCATTATCCATTTTTCTGAGATTTTCTTGCATACTAACTTTGGCATCGGAGGCGTGGTGGCAGGCACCACACCGGTGACCCTTTCAAGAGGCTGCAGATTGGCTTCATCCGACCACATTGACTGACGAGTTCACGCTCCATCAGTTTTAATTTGAATGTGCTGTCCCTAATAGCCCTTAGCACGTTGATGTTAGATGTACTTTGGTGTTTTCGCGAGATGCTTGCTGTACAAAAAGGTCTTGGTAAGTTAATAAATATTATTATTATTTTCATTGGAAAATTAGTGAGCCTAGCATTGAGATATACTGTTGCATCTCACACAAAATATATTTGATGGGTTATTTTTTGTGGATGTGAAAAATCTCATAAACTTTTATGAAACCCACAAATATGGTGCTTCTATTTTCATGAAAATTATTTTGAGAAAATTTCAAGTACCTTATATTTTTATGTTGGAAATTGAGATTTTATAAGGTACGTTATCTTTAAATTTTCTCAAATAGTGGGGATATTGAAATTGAGGAATGTTAGAAAAAAAAAAGTATTTTGAGAAATATTATTTTGGACTCATAAAATAGTTGATGATAAATTTCAACTATGTGAATTATATTGAGAATTGGGATAAAAATAATTTTTTGTATAAGTGTTAAAATGTTTATGCTAAAAGGGCACTCCTATTGTTTTTGGATACAAGATAGAATTTCTACTTTAACTTAATCTAAGTGTATATGTGTGTGAAGCTCCCTCTTGGAGACTTAAACCCTGGACCTTGCCCCCCACACCCCACGAGCATTTATACTTGTGGAGTGACCACCACCCCAAAGGTGCGCGGTGGTCTCCTATTGTTAAGTAAGAACAATGGTGTCATTTTCAAGTTGGTATTCCTATTTTATAAATAATAAAGATACAGTGATGCCCTTGTATAAAGTAGACACTTGTATTTGTGCCAAAAGTTAAATGAGAATGAATTGAAATATTATACAATTGTTGTATAATGATGCCAAAGTTTTGACAAAAATACTTATGCTTGTGAAATTATGGAAATTCTTTTGTTCCTAAATGTAGTTCCTAGTAGTTAGAGACAACTAACCTTATGTAGATGCTAATGAATCTACATCTCTTGCCATATATTTATGAGTTGAGAAATGGTGGAAAACAATTTTTAGTTGTATAAATTTTGTGCTTAAGTAACCACCAAGAGCAAGAGTAATGTAAAAAAAAAATGATATATATATCATATATAAAGTGGTTTCTACTATACTAGAAACACATACATTAAAGCATGCTACTATATTAAATGTTGATTTAAGTGTGTTAATTGAAATCAGTTTCTTTCTTTGATGTCTTTCCTATTTTTAGTTGACCAAATTAATGCATATTGATTAGCAAACCTTTCCAAACGTTGGTGCGCATAATGTAATTCCTTATTAAGTATTTTCTTTTAAAACTCAAACGTTTTCTAAATTGCTAATCTGATATGTTTCTTTCTTACAATAGCCAAAGAATCAAAGTAATAAACATGAGAATTTATTTCCAATATATATCTTGTTAAATGTATTTTAATTTGGCATGGATTCTTTACTTTTAAATAGTATTCTATATCCGGCCATATGTGGGAGAGAAAACCATTATTCTTATAGGCACTATTTTTATTTGCTGAGTCAAAATCCTAGTTTTATGAAAATAATATATCCTTGTATATACTATATTTCAGGGTAAAAGAAAGGTACTATTGAGTGCTTCAGATCCTTCAAGCGGTGTAGGCTTGTAAGGATAATCAGTGAAGGTGGCTGAGTTGTTGTATCTTGGAGGCGGCAGGCACAATGTTTTAGTCTACTACACCAGAAACCCCGTAGACGCGTGTATTGTCTCAAGACAGTGACATGATCCACGCCTTAACCCTGCTATCTAAAAACATATATGAATTGATGGTAATTGCTTCTATTGTTATGTTATTAATTTGAAGCATCATTGAGGTAATATCTCTCTATTGTTCTCTAATTTTATGGTAAATTCTAATTTATGTGAATTTTAATCATTTATATGATATGTTGAATGTTATGAAATTCAATCTATTTTATCAATTATTGTTCTTAGGAACAACAGAAACTCTAAAAAAAAAAAAAGTTTAGAATAACCTCATAGTGACAGTGTTATGGAATCATGCTGCGAAAGTATTGTTCTTAAATGTTGATTTGTGCCATTGGAATAAAACTCAGTGTTATGGCTCTCTTAACCGAACAATCCCCCATGATTAGACTATAGCATCGACTTTATGATGTACGCACTTCTACTCATGGAGGTTTAAACAACCTTCAAATGCCTTGCCTTTCTTTAATAAAAAATATATAAATTGCAAAAAAAAAAATTGTGGAAGAGAAAAGAGAATAAAAATTGTCTAGATATAGAGAGTAAAAGAAGAAAAAATTTAGCACAATTGTGATGTGACAGAGCATGAATGGTGAAAAAAAAAATTCATATATAAGTGATATACAACCACTTACAATTTACCATATTAGACAATTTGAATTCACACTTCATAGCCAAGAATTAGGGATTGGAATTATTTGGAAGCCAGTGAAGCCACTGGAGGAAAATGTTGGGACCACCGAAAATGACACAATTTTGTACCACAACTCACCACGTGGTCCTGGCACAACTCGCCACTGGAGGCCAGAAGCCGCCAAAATAGTACTACCCTAAGAATAATTGAAGGTCTCATTTCCTAGACTAGTACCTACGTGACATGGAGGAATATGTTGCAACAGAAAAATGAGGTCAGGATTTTCTTTGGCTATAAAGCTAGAGATGGGTCCAGAATTATCAATGATGCGGTTAGCTTTCTTGAAGAATAGTCTCATAAATAAGAAAAGAGCCCGTAGGGGCCGCGTCAAGTGCGATTCAGGTCTCATAAATAAGAAGTGGCACCAAGTATAATTCAAGTCTCATAAATAAGAAATGGGTTCGTAGTGGCCGCGCTATAAGTGCAATTCAGAGTGGTCAAACTGGAACAGCCAACTCGAAAATAAAAATTTATAAACCTTAAAAAAGTAGTTTTTTTTTTTTTTTTTCTTCTCTTCCTTTCATTTTATGGAATAGACTTTCTAAATAATTTTGCTAATTTTTCTAAGCACTTAATTACTCGGTGAACTTCTTCTTTCTTCTTTTGGAAATGATAAGGATATTTTTGGAATAGGAAAAGAATCCTTAACTTTTAAATCCGTCAAGAGAATGTACGTCACCACAATTGTGAGCAGACAGCACCAGTAGCCGTCGGTCTCTAGAGGGGTCTGTTTGGAACCTCGTACCCAGCACCCAAAGAAGCTGAAGGTTAGGTTATATGATAGGCCAAGAATATATTGACCCCTTATGGTAAATTAACCAATTAATTTAGCTAAGTTAATTAATTAAGTCAATTAACATGCAATAAGCGTGGTAGCACAAATAAATCACCAACTAAGTTAAATGCAGCGGAAAATAAATTTGACACAGGTGATTTGTTTATGAATGGGGAAAACTATTGAGGCAAAATCCCACTGGGTGAATTCAAGGTCACCACTCCCGAGAATCTACTATTACCAAAACAAGCAGTTACAAGTAAAAGAATTCAGTACCTTATACTAACCTACAATTGAACCCTTACCCCAATACACAATTGGACTTGTAATGTCGTGACAATCGCTCCTTTCAATGCATGGCTCCCAGTACATAACTAATCAATTGATGCACGAATCCAAGTACGTGACTAACACACCAACTTGAGAAAGATGTTGGCTGCAAAGTTTTTCAGTTCATCCACACGATGAAGATCAAGAAGCTCCTTGGTTACAAAACCCTTGGCGCACAAACGCGACAACTTCTTCAAGAGAAAGATGAAGTAGGGCATATGTCTCCGGTCACAATATGCTTGCATAAAACCTTTGCATCAAGTTACATCAACTGAGACGGCCCTCAAAATAATCCTTGTATATGTCTAGAGTTGTGAGAAAAGAAAACCTAAACACATAGCTTGGATATGCATGAAAAACATTTTTGAAAAACTGATTTTCGTAATTCTCGATAGATACAGCTGTCGAGATTATCTGTCGAGCTTCACATTTTAAATCTCGATAGATACATCTGTCGAGTTATCTGTCAAGCTTTAAAACACAGCACTTCTTCGCTTGATTCTTGGACAGATTTGCATGGCTTCAATATTTGAACTTTAACTTTTGTTCCTTAAAGTATTAAAAACAGCCTAAATCTACCCAATTACAAATAAAATGCATTTTGTCAAAGGATTAACCAATTCTAAATGACATAGGTTCTTAACATGATCCACATATGTGCTAACATTATAGCAGTAGGACGATGCTCGCTCCTGATGACCAAGTAGACGAGCCCATACCAAGCCGACGGATGCATGTCCCGTTGAAAGCTCTAAAATGTGTTGAAAAACACAAGAGCTGTTTAGACCCCCAATTAAAATTACGATCAAATTTGGCACGGAATAAAAGCCAACAAAACACATAGTTGTAAATCACAACTTTACAATCTCCCCCTTTGGCTATTCCGTGACAAAACCCTAAAACAGACTCTAGACTTAACCGTGAGTTTGGGAACACAGGCAAAACTCACTCACACTTAATTCTAGATTCTGATAAGCTCTTGAAACATATGAACAAGTAACTCCTGAAACACAACAACAAAATATTATCATTGTATGCAGAAAACTTGAAAAACATATGGAGCATCAATAGCATGATCAAGCAAGATGAAATAGAAAACACTAGATCATGGCAAGATCAAACAAGTAATCACTATACACAAGCAATTACTATGCTCATTCACACAAGGAATGAACATCCGGATATGCAAGATGATAAGCTCATATGAAGAGTACCATTTGCAAATCCAACACTCAACCAATGCAAAATACTCAAAGTATTTGCATCTAGGAACAATCCTACATGGGCACAAGAGTGTTCATCACTCAACCAATGCATAGAACGTATATGCATCTAGGAACAATCCTACTAGGGCACAAGAGTGATGTATTGAAGTAAATGTATGACATTTAGGGTCCGTTTGGATAGAGCTGAAAACTGAAAACTGAAAACTGAAAACTGAAACACTGTAGCAAAATAATTTTTAAATTGGTAAATAGTACCGTGGGACCCATTTTTAATAAAAAAATTGCTGAAAAGTGAAAATTGTGGGTCCGTGAACAGTAAAAATGGTGGGAAATAGTCACATGTTGCGGCTACTGTTCAATGAACAGTAGCCGCAACAGTGATGAACAGTGCAAAACGGTCTGGGAAAGCTGAAAAGTAAAAAAAAAAAAAAAAAAAAAAAGTTTGCAAAAACGCAAACGCGTCTGGGAAGCGCAAAACGCGCTTCCCAAACGCACACTTAAACTTCAAAAACACAAGCATAAAGGCTGCATAAGCAAAGTATTGCAAATACATGGCACAAACCATAAAAGCCTACAAATCATGCAATGAAACAAAACAACCCTTAAAGCTTACAAAAGCAACATGGGTACACGCTAAGTATGCTACAAAGCAAAGAGACTAACACAAAAGAAAACTTCTGAAATAATACTTAAATAAAGTGTAGTATCAAAGCTTTAAACCAAAAGCAGTAAAACAGTTATAAACACTAAAAGTACTGAATAAAAACCGTCTTTAAAACCAATAACCAATGCTACTGTGTATCTAGGCTATGCTCCCCCTAACACTGTGCAAGCTCTTCTCCAGCTCCCCCTCAGAAATTTCTCCCCCTTTTTGACCGGAATGGCCAAAGGACTAGAACGGCTCGGACTCCGAATCAGAGCCATGAGTGGAAGACAACTCCTGAACTTGCGATGCTAATGCTGTGATCTGTCCCTGAAGATATGCGAACTGATCTGCTGTGTGCTGCACATGGGAGCCAAGCACTGTCGACATCTGGTCCATTTTAGCAAGCAACTGATCAAGTTTGCTTAAGCCTGATGATGGCTGTGCAGAAGATGATGGCTGTGTAGAGGGCTCTGGAGCCGATGTGAACCTGTCAATCTCTTCCTCTGTATCTTCAGCTTCCTCCTGCTGAACTTGTCGAGGTGGTGGTATGGTATGCACACCAGTCTTGGATCCTCGAATGTGTGCAGTGCTCCTAGTCAAAGTATGACCACCAATGGGATAATCCCTCAGAACAGCTGTGAGACCACTGGGTAGCTTGAGCTTTGTCTTGGCAATCAAACCCATGATCAAAGAGGGGAACGGCATCACAGTCCGTGTATTCTGCTTTGTGATGCTCTTCTTCAAGACATGCATGATGTGGCCACAAATGTCAATCTCCTTATGTGTGAAGAGATCATACAGAAATCTTGTTCTCGGAGCAGATAGAGTGGTGAGATTGGTGACTGGATATAGATTGTGAATCATCACATAGCTCAATGTCCTCATTTCTGGAGAGCACTTGAGAGTGTCCATGGATGATTTCTTCGATACACCACCAAGGATTTTGATCATCTCATCAATCTTACCCAATCTGTCCTCATAAGCAACTGTGATTTGCTGAGATGGAGGACGAGTCTCCAAATAATATTGGATGCTCTCTTTAGTAATCTGAAACTCCTTGTGTCTCACCCAGCCCTCAATACAATCTCCGTTGACAATGGCATTTGAGAAGAACTCCTTGATGATCTCTGAATAGACCACTCCAGTTGGGTTCAGCAGCTTGGTCCAAGTTCTATCTTTGAACACTTCAGGGATGAAAGTGCCCTCAAGAGTCTCTAACTGGACTACCCGTTCCATGATGATCGTCTTGGTCTTGTAGCAGTCATTGTACTTCATATCAGCATCTATAGACCGGAAATGATCTGAATCAGTTCGGGCTCTCTTTGAAGTCGATTTCTTCCTAGCTGCATGCTTGGTGGGAGACATCTGCACAATTGCACAAAGCAAAGAAGGAAACAACAATGCACAAACACAAACCAGAAGACAAACTCCATTAGAATCAAGTTAGTGCTAAAACAGACATAGACTCACTGAAAAACAGAGCATGATAAACACCAAGCATCATGGTAAGATACTCCAACTTATAAGGAATAACTACAATGCAACAAACAAAATAGTGCAAGAGTGTGTGTCTGTGAGCATGTGCTGATGAGTGTGTGCGGCATGAGATGCATGAGGGTGCCTAAGTGTGCTTGGTTGTGTGTCAAAAATGTGCATCATGAACAAAGTGAATGAAACACAAAATCAATGACCAAATCAAGTAAAATAAGATCATACAAGTGAGAATCCATTGATTGAAATCACTTGATTTCAAAATAGCACAAAAATGTCACTCGGACATTTTGACAAACACTTAGTGTGCACAAAAACAAAAACTACATGAATAATGCATGAACATGTGAAAATCTACCCTCAATACATGATAGAATGCCACAAGGGGCCAACACAAGTGCAAAAACAACTAAAGGAACACAGCCCAATCAAAATAAACGAAAAAGATTCACCCAATTTTGAAAACCAACCCAAAGTTTCGAAAATCCCCAATTATCAAAACCCTAACAAAAATTCTGCATAATCTAAGTAAAACTTGAAAGGAAATAGTTGAGAAACATACCTTGAAGAAGAAAAATGCTGAAAAAGTGCTTGGATTGAAGGGAAATGAATGGAATAGTGATTTTGGATTGAAAAACTTTGAGAGAGGTTGAGCGAGGGAAGTTTGATAGTTGAAAAACTGTCACATCAGCTATATAAAAACTGAAAACACGCGTTTTTCGCGGGTTAGAGAGTGGCGACACAGTCGCGAAACAGTCGCGAGAAGAGCCACTGAAGCATAAAAAATTTCGCGAGAAGCATTAGGTCGCGAAACAGTCGCGAGACAGTCGCGGTAACTTCTGTCTGAAATTGGAAAAATCCAATTTTAGCCAAACAGTATTTCGCGAGTAGCTTTTGGTCGCGAGACAGTCGCGAAAGTTCCTGTGTGACAAGTTAAAAGAAAAAAAATTCCCTCAACTCCTTTTCGCGGGAAGCTCTAAGTCGCGAGCTTCTCGCGAAACAACCCCTGAACCAGTTTTTGAAGACACACAAAAACATGCTTTTTAATGAAAAACAAAAGACAAGAAAGTATAAAATCTCTTTCAAAAACAAATAAAACATTCAAAAATCTTTTTGGGTTTGATCAACAGAGATTGAGCATGTGAAAACACATTTAATCAAGTACAATCACACAAATGAATAAGGCATTCATTGAACATAGACTTGTGTGTTGTGTGTGAATATCAAAAATGAGATAGTCCTTAGTCCAATGTGAAGCTTCAATGATCAATTCAATCAAGGCATACACAACTAGCACTAGATTATGTGATCTATCTCAATTATAGAAACATGCATATATGACCTCCCACATGTACTTGACAATAATTCATTGAAGCTTTTCATTTGGCTCCATTTTTAACATATCATTTGCAACTTTTGAGCAAAGAGAATCTCATTTAGAGAAAGATGCCTGAAATTTTTGATATTTCAATTGATGTGTTAGCCTTTGGCTTGTTGGGCATCATACATTTTATTTTGGTCGCTTTCCCTTTTTCCTAGTCGAATACTAGTTTGTGCGACAGGCTTTTGCAGCTCTATATCTCTTTTCATTTGGAGATTTACAATTAGAGAGCTCTTTTAAGAAAAAAATAAAAGTGGGAAGATATATAGGCATGAGTCTATGCATGTCTCAAGATCAACAGAACCATTCACTAATCATTCATGACAAGGTTGAAGATCTATTTACAACAGTCACATAGATTTCAGAATTTCTTCCACAATGATATGAGTGCATGAGAGACAAGCTAAGCTCGTTAAATGCACAAAGCCATAAGTACAAAGGTACAGGGCAAAACATGCTTTGAGACAAAACTCAACACAGTGATCAAATCTTTTTGGATTTTCTATTTTTTTATGTGATTTTGAATTTTTTGAACACACCCAAAACAGAACAACAAAAGAAAATTAACAAAGACAATCGGTACAAATCAACCGGACACAATAAAAGATGCATGATAAAGATGCAACAGCAAATGTCCCTAAAAATTGAAAGAATTTATGCGTGGACATGTTATAATGCTTATGCATGAGCACCCCTTTTCACCCACACGTCACGTGCGTTTGGGGTGATATCCTTAACGGATTGGGTACGAGAATTTGGACTATCAAACCTTCTGGTGAAACTCTCCAAGCAGGTGGTGAAGGCACCAATCATTTTCATCACGTCCATCATGCCAGGATCACGATTCTGACTTCTCGGTTGTTCACCACCCCAAGACCTCATGTCATTTCTCCTTCCTCGTGACCGAGGTGCGCTTGAATTGTTGTCTGATCTCAGCTTTTGACAGTTGGGTCTGGTATGTCCTTGCATTCCGCAGTAATGACACACATAGTCCATTCTAGGATTCCGTTGTGATCTTGGGAGAGACCTTCCTCTGGTTTCATGTCTACCCATGGAGTGATTTCGGGGCTTATTCACCATTCGTTGCTCACTCACATTCTTCTTCTCAACCTTCACATTCTCAGGGATGGTTTCTTCTACAATAGGCACTGCGGCCTTCACAAACTTCACTTCTTTGGTAGCTTTGGCTGATGAGCTGCTTCCTCCGGTGTATCCCAACCCGGACTTGTCTGAAGAAGGTTTTTGAGATGAGATAACATCATCTAACTTCTGGGAGGAGACTCTCTCTATCTTGGCATGAGCTTGCACTACCTCTTGCTCAAGAAACCTCACCTTCGTATAGGCTTCAGACAACTCGCCATTTAATGTCTCAATTTCGCACTTAGCCTCTTTATATCTGACCATGAGACTTCTGTAATCTTCCTCAGCCTTCTTCATTTTCCTCACAGCTGCCTTGGCTATTCTGGTATACTCTCCAGACTTCTCAAGAAGTAAAGAATAATTTTCTTGAAGATTAGCTGTATTCTCTTCTTCTTCTTCAGCATCTGATTCATCCACATTCCCAATAGACTCTGAATCTGAATGCTCACCAAGCTCCTTCACAAGAGTACCCAAATCATCTGATGACTCCACATGAGCAATGGTCATGAATGCGGAGTAGTTTCCCTCTCCGTCACAGCTCTCTTCCGAGTCAGAATCAGAGGATTCTGAATCACTGAGTGTTGTGGCATAAGCTTTGCCTTTTCCCCTTAGAAAATTTGGACACTCCTTCTTTAGATGTCCATGGCCATTGCACTCATAGCATATAATTTCTGAAGAAGGTTGAAACTCCCTCCCTTCTTTTCTTGGAAACTCTTTCCTATCACCTCTTGAAGATGAAAATTTTCCTTTGTTGAATGGTTTCCCACTGTTTTTCATCTTCAGAAATTTCCGGAAGTTTTTCGCAAGAAATGCTACTTCCTTCTCCACCCCATCTTCTTCGGAGGAATCACCCATCCTTTTGGTGATGGTTTTAAGAGCAAGTGATTTACTCATCTTATGAGAAGGCAGTCCCATCTGATATGTTTGGAGAGACCCAACTAATTCTTGAATTTTAATCTCATCCAAATCCTTGCTTTCCTCTATGGCTGTAACTTTTGCTCTAAAACTTTCAGGCAAGGACCTCAACACTTTTCTCACCACCTTAGCATCTTCAATCTTCTCCCCAAGATTGAGTTTAGCAATCACAATTTCATTGAGCTTCCCATAGAATGAATCAAACGGTTCATCATCACCCATCTTGAGCTCTTCAAATTTGGTGGTAAGCATCTGAAGCTTTGTGTCCTTAACTTTCTTTGTACCCTCATAAGTGGTCTCCAAAATCTCCCAAGCTTCTTTGGCTACCGTCATGTGAGAGATCCTGTGGAATTCATCAGGAGACACAGCACAAAATATGGCATTTAAAGCTTTACTATTAGCATTGGCTGCTGCAAGAGCCGCCTTATCCCAATTAGCCTTAGGAGCTTCCGGCTTAGTCCAGCCGAGCTCTACCGCATCCCAAACGGTATCTTCTATAGAGCATAGAAATGCTCTCATTCTGACTTTCCAGAATGCGTAATTGTTCCCATCAAAAAATGGTGGAACATTGAGCGATTGAGACCGGTCCATCTCAAATAGGGTCAAGGATCACACTAAGGTGTTTAAACCAAGCAAGTGTACCCGCTCTGATACCAATTGAAAGCTCTAAAATGTGTTGAAAAACACAAGAGCTATTTAGACCCCCAATTAAAATTACGATCAAATTTGGCACGGAATAAAAGCCAACAAAACACATAGTTGTAAATCACAACTTTACACCCGTATTAAGCAGACAAATCACAGCGAAGGACGAATAGGCATACTGACGGATCCTATGTGTCCTTGCGTGATCTCCACGCATATTCCTATATGGAAATATCTTGCGCTTGTGCACCACACACCAAGACCATACTATGCGATTTTCATCTTCCCAATATGGGAAGATGTCCCAAAGATCTCGGTGACATTAACTCCACCTCTTCCCTATAAGAAAAACCCCTGTCTTCCGGGATCTAGGTCTACTCCGCATCACTATATAAACAACATGTTTTCTCTTTTCCAAGGTACGCAGAAAAATTCCTAGCTCTCTCACTATAGAGTACTTGGAGATTTCTCATTCACTAACTTAACTTTCGGAGGGTCTTTGGCTGGCACCCCAACAGTGCTTTCTGTTTGGTTCTTGGTTTATTGTTCTTCAGGTACCCATTGGAGCGTTCAAGGAAGATCAGCTCACTGATGATTTTTGTGTATCATCAGAGAAAAAAAAAATTCTTCTCTATTTTATATTTTTGGATAGAAGAAAATTATTAATCTACTACGTCATAAAATTTCATAGATGGATCAATATAGTCCGCAGCTCTAATCCATCGTCACCTCTTATTGCTAAATGCTAATTTTATTAGGTGCAAATAACAAGAAGTTTCAAGTAATATTTCTCCTTTGGGTAATTTGTAAATTACACTCTTAAAGTTTGGGAGTATTTGAATTTTACATCATGAAATTTCAGAATTGGGATTTTACTCCCTAAAATTTGGGGTGTTTGGATTTTACACCATAACGTTTCATAATTTGGATTTTACCCCCATAAATTTTAGGGGCATTGGATTTTACTCCCCTAAAGTTTAGGGATATTTGAATTTTACACTCTAAAGTTTCATAATTTTGAGGTGTAAAATTCAAACACTTCCAAAATTTAGGAGGTAAAATCCAAATTCTGAAATATCAGTCGTCAGGGTGTAAAATCCAAACATCTCAAAACTTCATGGGGTAAAATTCAAATTTTGAAACTTTAGGCTGTAAAATCCAAACGCCCCAAAACTTTAGTAGTGTAATTTACAATTTACCATTCTTTTTAGCAGGTAAAATCCAAATTTTGAAATATTTGGGTGTAAAATCCAAACACTCCCAAACTTCAAAGGGTAAAATCCAAATTCTGAAACTTTAGGATGTAAAATCTAAACATCCCAAAATTTTAGTAGTGTAATTTACAATTTACCAATCTCATTTTTAATGTTACATGACAACAACTGGAGATTGCTACTATTGCCTTTTCTTTTGGATACAAGTGTGACACATGAGCCAGTTTTATTTCAAGCGGGAAGCTTCTCAATCTCGGTGACAACTGACAATAACTAGAGTTGCTACAATTGATTTTTCTTTTGGATAAGTGTGATCACACTTAACTTCTACCTTGATTTGGACAACATTATTATTGAACAAAGATGTGCCATGAGCCAGCAATTTTATTTCAATCGGCCGGGAAGCTTTTCAATCGAGTTACATATTTCGTTTTCGTCATCAAGTGCGATGACTCTACTGCAAATAGATATTGCATTTTGGTATGTAGTAAATTCTGAAAAACGAAATTCAGCATAATACATTCTTTTGAGAAATATTGTATGGCATTATGCTAAAATTCTTTTTGAAAAAATAATTATGATGAATGAAATTGTTTTTAGTTATGCAATTAAAAATTGCAACGGACGGAAAAAGCATTTCCAAAACTAAACCCTTTAAATATTTTGCATACAAAACTCTACTAAATTTTTAGACTTTCATCCCAAACGCATTATGCTTTATAATTGAAAAATCCATGACCGTCCCAAATCCGTATGTTTATCTAACTATGCATTGGTTTGTGTTAACCTAAAATTTAATATCAGAATATTATTTAATTATATGTAGAAAATTATACAAAACTATGCTTGATTCTTTTACTTATTATTTCTAATAAAATATTTGAATTTAATTTCAAGTTGGTGTGACAATCGCCATCACGCAACACAAAGACACACTGCAGAAGATTGAAGATGTACTCATTGCTCCATTCCATGACAAGCCATTCCTTCACAACTAGATTTTGTACAATTCTTGATTCTTCTTTGTTGTGGAACACACACACACAGAGGACAAGTTTGCAGAAGAAAAAATGGATTTCCTTTGATGATAAAAAATTACTCACTGCTCCACGAGACCATCTCATACTATTCGATTCAGTGCTTCACAAGTCGCGACTAGATCTAGTCTTGTGTATTTCGCTTATTCTTCTTTATTATTTCTTTTTCATTCTTTCTTTCTTTCTTCTTCTTCTTCTTTTTTTTTTTTTTTTGGGTTGAGAAAATCATTTGTTTTCTCTCTCTTTTTATTCAAAAGAAGAAATATATAGTTTGAATAGTGCCTCCTAATATTTCTAATGAAATTGTATAGGTTTCAAATCCCTCATTTTCTATTGTAATTATCGAATTATTATTATTATTATTATTTTTTAGGCGAAAAGCCACTTTTAATCCCTACATTTTCAGGCGATTCCCATTTTAGTCCCTACATTTTATTTTTACCGCTTTTAGTCCCTATCCTAAAAAACGCTTCCCGTTTTAGTCCCTGCCGTTACATCAGAGACGAAAAATGCACACGTGGCAAACGGCAGAATTAAAAAAATATTAAAAATATTTTATTTTATTTTAAAATAAAATAAAATTTTAGTTATCAATAATTTTAAAATAAAAATATTAAAAATTTTAGTTAAAAATAAGTTCTTCATGTTCTTCCCCCAAGAACGTGATTGCCCAGAAAAAAAAAATAGAGCAAAGATTCAAATTTTAACAACCATTTCTGGTGTTCTCTTTTCAGTCAGGTTATCAAAATAGCAAAAGAGTAAACACGAATAGAACACAGTGCATTTCCATATCAGATCTGATGCAAAACCCAAAAGATAAACTAGATCTAGAACTTAAATCAAATCAAAATCTAATCTAAACCAGGTCCCACGTCGATTCAAAGAAGCCGCAGCCACCGTACACATCCCAGCACCACTGAAACAGCCAACCCACACTGATTCAAAGAAGCTCCAGCCACTAAAACAACATAGCACCACTGAAAACCCACACCGATTCAAAGTTGAACAAGCCCCAACCACCGAAACTAACCCAGCACCACCGAAATCAAGCTAAACTGCACCGATTCAAACCAACTCACCATCGATTCAAGCAAGTCCCAGCCACCAAAACCAACTCAGCACCACCGAAATCAAGCTAGACCACCACTGATTCAAACCCAAAATCACTGAATCAACGCCGAGTTCCAGATTGTGCTGACCATTATCAGAGATGGGTTGAAAACAGATCCCAAGAGGTACCACAAGATGAAGCAAAGATTGGCTGGTGTGTCCAAAGAGACAACCACCGGAGTTAAGAGGCTTTACCAGATGCAGGCCAATGGTACCCTCTTGTTTCCTGCTATTAACGTTAACGACTCTGTCACCAAGAGCAAGATAATAACTAAAAACATTGCCTTTTGACATTTTCGTTTAGATCTGTCTTCTTTTCTTTTTTCTTTTTTTTTTTTTTTTTTTTTCTTTTTTTTTTTCAGATTCAGATCTGTGGGCCTTTTTGTAATTAATTAATTAATTGGTTTAGATTAGATTTTGATTTGATTTAAGTTCTAGATCTAGTTTATCTTTTGGGTTTTGCATCAGATCTGATATGGAAATGCACTGTGTTCTATTCGTGTTTACTCTTTTGCTATTTTGATAACCTGACTGAAAAGAGAACACCAGAAATGGTTGTTAAAATTTGAATCTTTGCTCTATTTTTTTTTTCTGGGCAATCACGTTCTTGGGGGAAGAACATGAAGAACTTATTTTTAACTAAAATTTTTAATATTTTTATTTTAAAATTATTGATAACTAAAATTTTATTTTATTTTAAAATAAAATAAAATATTTTTAATATTTTTTTTAATTCTACCGTTTGCCACGTGTGCATTTTCCGTCTCTGATGTAACGGCAGGGACTAAAACGGGAAGCGTTTTTCAAGATAGGGACTAAAAGCGGTAAAAATAAAATGTAGGGACTAAAATGGGAATCGCCTGAAAATGTAGGGACTAAAAGTGGCTTTTCGCCTATTTTTTAAAAAGTAGATAAAAGAAAAAAAAAATTGATAGGTAAGTAAGATTTTATTAATCATATGAAAAAACTTCAAAAAGTATACATACCGGTTATATAATGTATGCATTCACAAAAAAAAAAAAAAAAAAGGTTATATGCTGTATGGATGATCAAATGAAAGTGTCGGGGGCAGTTTTTTCGTCGCCAATATGATATTTGGGAAGTCAAGACCAAGACTTGACTTTGGGTTTAGAGTATGGCCTAAAGGCTATCGGTGAAGTGTGAAAGGTCAATTTTTGCTCAAGGTCCGGATTGCATCCAACAAAAATTATAGGCCCTAAAAGTACCTCCTGCAAGGATAAGTTAGCACAAAGGATGACCCACCACATTAAGTGCTTAAATAATAGTCTAGCAGTAAACAAGAGAAACGTCTAATAGTGGATGTCTAGAAAATTAATAAATGTATTCATAAAGTAAAAATTATGCATTTTCTCCATAGTTGGTTAATATAAAAGTGGGCTCATTATAACAAGTATACAAGAGGAAAATGGTCAAGGAGTGAATATGACAGACTTCTAGTGGTAACGTTTGATTAGTTAATAAATGTGTTTACATGATAAAAATCATATATTTTCCTCATTATTATTAACTCAACATGAGGGAAAACTTCCATAATATCCAAGACATTATGGCATTCATTATAATAGCAATAAACTTAAAAGCTTCATAATTACAAGTAAAAGAGGAAAAATTAGAATGGAATGAAGGGAGAGATGTTTAAACAAGATCTCTATGTGCCATATTATGCCCATAATGATGAATATATGTGTATAGTAAGTGGTGGGAGTGACTTTATGGAAAGTATGAGTGAATATATGGAAGTATTGAAGAGAGATGGAGTGGTGTTTACCCATTTTCAGGTATGGTGTAAAAAGGGGCTGTTTATGACTATTTAAGGTGCTGGGATTCTCTGAGGAGATGGAATGAGATATTTATGGATAAGTGTACATGGGTATTTATGGATCAAAAGTTGATTTATGAACCAAAGGACTAATTTATAAGCTGAAAATAGCATGATGGGTGAGGAATTTTATGATAAGATGTTGTTGTCTTAATGAGTTGATGGTAGTTCCTTTTATAGTGAAGCTTAAGGGATTGATTAGCAAAATTTAGAAGGGACCAAGTCTGACAGCAGCAGAATCCCAGAATATCTCTGAGATTTGGTCTAAAATGGTAAGACTTGCTTTTAGAGTGTTTTGCTTCTTTGGGTAGTTTTAGCTAGAGGCTAAGATGCTCCTAATCTAGGCATTAAATGTTGGAATTTGGAGATTGTAAAGTTGTGATTTACAACTATGTGTTTTGTTGGCGTTTATTCCGTGCCAAATTTGATTGTAATTACTTTCAATTATTTATACCCTGTATTTGTTGTGGGAATTGTTGTAAGGGGTGTGTGATAGAGAGTGTGTGAAGACTCAAGCAAAGTGGAAGCTGATGGAATCTCGCGGGTATGTCGCGACTAAGCTTCCCGCGAAGTGAAGCATGTGCCTTGCACATGCTGGAATGCGAAGAGTCAGGACAGATGGAGACAGCTGTCTCTCGCGAGTATCTCGCGGGTAAGGCCTTCCCGCGAGACACCCGCGAGACATGCTGTTCTGCCAGCCTGTACTGACTGACTCACACATTCTGCACCTATCCTATATAAACCCCTATTACCCACAAATGTTGAGGAATGCTTCAGAGAGAAAACCCTAGCCAAACACATTTGCAATTAGAGATTGTCATCCCCACCTTTCTCTATACACTTGCTTGTGGTATCTCCTCAACCCTTCCCTCTCCATTTCCACACCATTGAGAGGTTGATAGCCCAAACACTTACCACATCATCTGAGAGTGTTGAGTGACGTTTTGGTGCTGCTGGGAAGCATTGGAAGAAGCCAAGGATGGCAGATGCAACATGGAGCTTGTTGCGGGATCCGGAGAACTAGACAAGACACGGTTCCGAGAAGCCTTGTTGGAGTAGGAGCTTGGAGGGCTTAGGTGCATCGGGTAGATTAGGCTTGGAGGGTCTTTTGCTCACTCATGTATCCCAACTGATTGTCTAGTGGATCGATTTCCGCTTGGAGGGCGGCGGAGAGGTTTTTCGCCGAGTTCTTCGGTTTCCTCTTCGAAAACACGTCTTGGTGTTTTCTGTGTTTGCATTTTTCTTCCCTACTCTTTTATATTCCATTATACTGCTGTGTTGCTTAGTTTATGGATTAGAGTAGCTTATTGTTTATACGCTTGTGTTTACACGTTTCCGCACTTAGTATTAAGTTTGTGTAAAAACAACCAAGCCGTAATTTGAATTGGGGGTCTAAACAGCTCTTGTGTTTTTCAACACATTTTAGAGCTTTCAATTGGTATCAGAGCGGGTACACTTGATTGGTTTAAACACCTTAGTGTGATCCTTGACCCTATTTGAGATGGACCGGTCTCAATCGCTCAATGTTCCACCATTTTTTGATGGGAACAATTACGCATTCTGGAAAGTCAGAATGAGAGCATTTCTATGCTCTATAGAAGATACCGTTTGGGATGCGGTAGAGCTCGGCTGGACTAAGCCGGAAGCTCCTAAGGCTAATTGGGATAAGGCGGCTCTTGCAGCAGCCAATGCTAATAGTAAAGCTTTAAATGCCATATTTTGTGCTGTGTCTCCTGATGAATTCCACAGGATCTCTCACATGACGGTAGCCAAAGAAGCTTGGGAGATTTTGGAGACCACTTATGAGGGTACAAAGAAAGTTAAGGACACAAAGCTTCAGATGCTTACCACCAAATTTGAAGAGCTCAAGATGGGTGATGATGAACCGTTTGATTCATTCTATGGGAAGCTCAATGAAATTGTGATTGCTAAACTCAATCTTGGGGAGAAGATTGAAGATGCTAAGGTGGTGAGAAAAGTGTTGAGGTCCTTGCCTGAAAGTTTCAGAGCAAAAGTTACAGCCATAGAGGAAAGCAAGGATTTGGATGAGATTAAAATTCAAGAATTAGTTGGGTCTCTCCAAACATATCAGATGGGACTGCCTTCCCATAAGATGAGTAAATCACTTGCTCTTAAAACCATCACCGAAAGGATGGGTGATTCCTCCGAAGAAGATGGGGTGGAGAAGGAAGTAGCATTTCTTGCGAAAAACTTCCGAAAATTTCTGAAGATGAAGAACAGTGGGAAACCATTCAACAAAGGAAAATTTTCATCCTCCAGAGGTGATAGGAAAGAGTTTCCAAGAAAAGAAGGGAGGGAGTTTCAACCTTCTTCAGAAATTATTTGCTATGAGTGTAATGGCCATGGACATCTAAAGAAGGAGTGTCCAAATTTTCTAAGGGGAAAAGGCAAAGCTTATGCCACAACACTCAGTGATTCAGAATCCTCTGATTCTGACTCGGAAGAGAGCTGTGACGGAGAGGGAAACTACTCCGCATTCATGACCATTGCTCATGTGGAGTCATCGGATGATTTGGGTACTCTTGTGAAGGAGCTTGGTGAGCATTCAGATTCAGAGTCTATTGGGAATGTGGATGAATCAGATGCTGAAGAAGAAGAAGAGAATACAGCTAATCTTCAAGAAAATTATTCTTTACTTCTTGAGAAGTCTGGAGAGTATACCAGAATAGCCAAGGCAGCTGTGAGGAAAATGAAGAAGGCTGAGGAAGATTACAGAAGTCTCATGGTCAGATATAAAGAGGCTAAGTGCGAAATTGAGACATTAAATGGCGAGTTGTCTGAAGCCTATACGAAGGTGAGGTTTCTTGAGCAAGAGGTAGTACAAGCTCATGCCAAGATAGAGAGAGTCTCTTCCCAGAAGTTAGATGATGTTATCTCATCTCAAAAACCCTCTTCAGACAAGTCCGGGTTGGGATACACCGGAGGAAGCAGTTCATCAGCCAAAGCTACCAAAGAAGTGAAGTTTGTGAAGGCCGCAGTGCCTATTGTAGAAGAAACCATCCCTGAGAATGTGAAGGTTGAGAAGAAGAATGTGAGTGAGCAACGAATGGTGAATAAGCCCCGAAATCACTCCATGGGTAGACATGAAACCAGAGGAAGGTCTCTCCCAAGATCACAACGGAATCCTAGAACGGACTATGTGTGTCATTACTGCGGAATGCAAGGACATACCAGGCCCAACTGTCAAAAGCTGAGATCAGACAACAATTCAAGCGCACCTCGGTCACGAGGAAGGAGAAATGACATGAGGTCTTGGGGTGGTGAACAACCGAGAAGTCAGAATCGTGATCCTGGCATGATGGACGTGATGAAAATGATTGGTGCCTTCACCACCTGCTTGGAGAGTTTCACCAGAAGGTTTGATAGTCCAAATTCTCGTACCCAATCCGTCAAGGATATCACCCCAAACGCACGTGACGTGTGGGTGAAAAGGGGTGCTCATGCATAAGCATTATAACATGTCCACGCATAAATTCTTTCAATATTTTGGGACATTTGCTGTTGCATTTTCTTCTTGCATTGCTCTATTTTTATATTTTTATTGTGTCCGGTTGTTTTGTACCGGTTGTCTTTGTTAATTTTCTTTTGTTGCTTTGTTTTGGGTGTGTTCAAAAATTCAAAATCACATAACAAAAATAGAAAATCCAAAAAGTTTGATCACTTTGTTGAGTTTTGTCTCAAAGCATGTTTTGCCCTGTACCTTTGTACTTATGGCTTTGTGCATTTAACGAGCTTAGCTTGTCTCTCATGCACTCATATCATTGTGGAAGAAATTCTGAAATCTTTGTGACTGTTGTAAATAGATCTTCAACCTTGTCATGAATAATTAGTGAATGTTTTTGTTGATCTTGAGACATGCATAGACTCATGCCTATATATCTTCCCACCTTTATTTTTTTTGCTTAAAAGAGCTCTCTAATTGTAAATCTCCAAATGAAAAGAGATATAGAGCTGCAAAAGCCTGTCGCACAAACTAGTATTCGACTAGGAAAAAGGGAAAGCGACCAAAATAAAATGTATGATGCCCAACAAGCCAAAGGCTAAATCATAAATTGAAATATCAAAAATTTCAGGCATCTTTCTCTAAATGAGATTCTCTTTGCTCAAAAGTTGCAAATGATATGTTAAAAATGGAGCCAAATGAAAAGCTTCAATGAATTATTGTCTAGTACATGTGGGAGGTCATATATGCATGTTTCTGTAATTGAGATAGATCACATAATCTAGTGCTAGTTGTGTATGCCTTGATTGAATTGATCATTGAAGCTTCACATGAGACTAAGGACTATCTCATTTTTGATATCCACACACAACACACAAGTCTATGTTCAAAGAATGCCTTATTCATTTGTGTGATTGTACTTGATTAAATGTGTTTTCACATGCTCAATCCTTGTTGATCGAATCCAAAAAGATTTTTGAGTTTTTTTTATTATTTGTTTTTGAAAGTGATTTTTTTACTCTCTTGTTTTTTTGTTTTGATTTAAATGCATGTTTTTGTGTTTTTCAAAAAACTGACACAGAGGTTGTTTCGCGAGAAGCTCGCGACTTAGAGCTTCCCGCGAAAAGAGGTTGAGGGAATTTTTTTTAACATCTTGTCACACAGAAGCTTTCGCGACTGTCTCGCGACTGTAACGCGACCAACAGCTTCTCGCGAAATTCTGTTTGGCTAAAATTGGATTTTTTCAATTTCAGACAGAGGATACCGCGACTGTCTCGCGACTTATTGCTTCTCGCGAAAATTTTGTGCTTCAGTGGCACCTCTCGCGACTGTCTCGCCCCTCTCTCCGCGAAAAACGCGTGTTTTCAGTTTTTTATATAGCTGATGTGACAGTTTTTTCAAACACTTCTAACTTCCCTCGCTCAACCTCTCTCTCACTCTTTCAACCCAAAAACACTGTTCCATTCATTTCCCTTCAATCCAAGCATTTTTTATGCATTCTTCTCCTTCAAGGTATGATTCTTAACTATTTCCTTTCATGTTTTACTTAGATTATGCAGAATTTTTGTTAGGGTTTTGAGATTTGGGGATTTTCGAAACTTTGGGTTGTTTTTTTCAAAATTGGGTGAATTCTTTTCGTTTTTTTTTATTGGGTTGTGTTCTCTTTGTTGTTTCTGCACTTGTGTTGGCCCCTAGTGGCATTTTATCTTGTATTGAGGGCAGTTTTTCCCTTGTTCATGCATTGCTCATGTCTTAGTTGTTGTTGTGCACACTAAGTGTTTGTCAAAATGTCCAAGTGACATTTTTGTCCTATTCTGAAATCAAGTGACTTCAATCTATAGACTTTCACTTGTTTGACCTTATTTCACTCTATTTGGTCATTGATCGTGTGTCACATGCATCTTGCACTTGCTTTCACATCCATACTCATGCACATTTGCTGAGACCCATGCATTGAGTCTATACATTCAGCAATGTTAATTCTGTTTTGTCCTCACTTGACTCTAATTGAGTTCTGTGCTCTGTGGTCTATGGGTTGTGCTCCTGTCTCCTGTTTGTTTTGTGGTGCACAGATGTCTCCATTCAAGACTTCCGCTGTGAAAGGAGGCCGCGACAAAGGGAAAGAACCGATCATTGACGTTGATGCTGATTCACCTAGACCAAAGCGAACTCGTGGCTCAACAGGAACTTTTGATCCTAACTTGTTCAAGTCTCATGCTGCTTTTGAATCCTTCAAGAACCACTTTCAGGGTGCACCTTTGATAGTTGGGGGGTTGACCAGCAATCACTCAAAGACACACAAATACCTATTTGGTTTGCCACGAAAGATTGGAACTATCTGTTGTCAACTTTCGAGGATACCTATGAGAACATGGTTAAGGAATTCTATGCCAATGCCAGTGTCGTCGGCGATGAGATTAAATGCTGGGTTCGGGGAAAGACCTTTTCTGTCACACCAATGTACTTGGCAGAAATTCTACACATCAACCGGCCAATTCTCCCCATTCCGCCGGTTTATGATGAGCTGAACCCCGATGAAGAATATCTACGACAGTCTTTAGGAGCTGAATTGGAATTCTCATCCACAAGAAAGTCAATCAATGTGGCATCTCTTTCTTCCGAGCTACGACTTCTATCAATGATCATGTGTAGCAATCTCTATCCCCTGTCCAGCACTGGATATATGAACCTTGGACGAGCTTTGTTTTTGAACGATCTGATCACAGATGTCGAGATTGATGTGTGCTCTCACATCTTTCACATTTTGGCCAAAACAGTTGACCGGACCGCTTCAAGGAATTGTCTTCCTTTCTCTCGTCTTATTTCAAAGATTTTGAAGCTCAAAGGTGTCCGCCCATTGGATGATGAACGTCCATATCCAAGGCCAAGTCCAATCAACATTCGGTCTCTCCATGCTAGTATGAGCCATGCCAAGAAGAACCCCAAGCAAGAAACTCATGCACCATCGGGTTCTTCAAGTTCTGCAGCTCGTATCAATGATGACCAGATCAACAATATCTTTACTGCTCTTCAAGAATTGAGTACAAAGATGTCCGGATTTGGGACTATCATGTACACTCACCACCGACGTCTTGATGCACAACTCACAGCTCTCCAAACTCAGATGGATGAAATTCAACGGAAGCTAGAAGGGGATGACTAGCTATTCCTTGACAAAAAGGGGGAGATGATGTTTGTGATAGGGGGAGTATGGTGAAAGGGGGAGTATGGTGAAAGGGGGAGATGAAGTCAACTGTTCCTGTGTTTACTTTTGTTCTTTAAAAGCTTTGATACTACTCTTTATTTAAGTATTATTTCAGAAGTTTTCTTTTGTGTTATTATCTTTGCTTTGTAGCATAGTTTGCATGTACCCATGTTGCTTGTGTAAGCTTTAAGGGTTGTTTTGTTTCATTGCTTAATTTGTAGGCTTTTATGGTTTGTGCCATGTATTTGCAATACTTTGCTTATGCAGCCTTTATGCTTGTACTATTGAAGTCTAATGTCATACATTTACTTCACTACATCACTCTTGTGCCCTAGTAGGATTGTTCCTAGATGCATATACGTTCTATGCATTGGTTGAGTGATGAACTCTCTTGTGCCCTAGTAGGATTGTTCCTAGATGCAAATACTTTGAGTATTTTGCATTGGTTGAGTGTTGGATTTGCAAATGGTACTCTTCATATGAGCTTATCATCTTGCATATCCGGATGTTCATTCCTTGTGTGAATGAGCATTGTAATTGCTTGTGTATAGTGATTACTTGTTTGATCTTGCCATGATCTAGTGTTTTCTATTTCATCTTGCTTGATCATGCTATTGATGCTCCATATGTTTTTCAAGTTTTCTGCATACAATGATAATATTTTGTTGTTGTGTTTCAGGAGTTACTTGTTCATATGTTTCAAGAGCTTATCAGAATCTAGAATTAAGTGTGAGTGAGTTTTGCCTGTGTTCCCAAACTCACGGTTAAGTCTAGAGTCTGTTTTAGGGTTTTGTCACGGAATAGCCAAAGGGGGAGATTGTAAAGTTGTGATTTACAACTATGTGTTTTGTTGGCGTTTATTCCGTGCCAAATTTGATTGTAATTACTTTCAATTATTTATACCCTGTATTTGTTGTGGGAATTGTTGTAAGAGGTGTGTGATAGAGAGTGTGTGAAGACTCAAGCAAAGTGGAAGCTGATGGAATCTCGCGGGTATGTCGCGACTAAGCTTCCCGCGAAGTGAAGCATGTGCCTTGCACATGCTGGAATGCGAAGAGTCAGGACAGATGGAGACAGCTGTCTCTCGCGAGTATCTCGCGGGTAAGGCCTTCCCGCGAGACACCCGCGAGACATGCTGTTCTGCCAGCCTGTACTGACTGACTCACACATTCTGCACCTATCCTATATAAACCCCTATTACCCACAAATGTTGAGGAATGCTTCAGAGAGAAAACCCTAGCCAAACACATTTGCAATTAGAGATTGTCATCCCCACCTTTCTCTATACACTTGCTTGTGGTATCTCCTCAACCCTTCCCTCTCCATTTCCACACCATTGAGAGGTTGATAGCCCAAACACTTACCACATCATCTGAGAGTGTTGAGTGACGTTTTGGTGCTGCTGGGAAGCATTGGAAGAAGCCAAGGATGGCAGATGCAACATGGAGCTTGTTGCGGGATCCGGAGAACTAGACAAGACACGGTTCCGAGAAGCCTTGTTGGAGTAGGAGCTTGGAGGGCTTAGGTGCATCGGGTAGATTAGGCTTGGAGGGTCTTTTGCTCACTCATGTATCCCAACTGATTGTCTAGTGGATCGATTTCCGCTTGGAGGGCGGCGGAGAGGTTTTTCGCCGAGTTCTTCGGTTTCCTCTTCGAAAACACGTCTTGGTGTTTTCTGTGTTTGCATTTTTCTTCCCTACTCTTTTATATTCCATTATACTGCTGTGTTGCTTAGTTTATGGATTAGAGTAGCTTATTGTTTATACGCTTGTGTTTACACGTTTCCGCACTTAGTATTAAGTTTGTGTAAAAACAACCAAGCCGTAATTTGAATTGGGGGTCTAAACAGCTCTTGTGTTTTTCAACACATTTTAGAGCTTTCAGAGATTAATTTCGTCCAATGGGATTAGGGCATGTATTAGGACTAGAGATCTTGCTTGCTGCAACTAGGATCAAAGCTCAAGAGGGTTGGTTGACACTTCAGGCTAGGTGTCAACCATTGATGCCTCTATTAGGAGCTTCTATTGGACACTCTCTTATACCCTCCAAACAACTTTTCCCTAATTTTCCCCTTTTAGGATTCATGGGCTTGGTTCATGAATCAATTACATACATGTCAAGCAAGGAAATAAACTATTTAGTTAAGGATTTTAGAGCTTGGAGGTCTTGGTTATGTCTTCCCATCCCCTTTGACCAAAACTTGGAGAGGAAGTAGAAAATGAGATGGCCTTATCTCTTATATGATAGCCCCCAGCCCTTGAGTCTTGTCATAATCAATAGGTTTCAGTTGCTGAAATTAAGAGGTAGTTTGCCCCAACTGTCTCAGTTGCTAGAGTACTTTTGCTAGGTACTTCTGTTGGGCCATGTTTTAGTGATTCTCTTCAATTGGGCTTGCATTCTGCTCCTCGAGTCCTAAAAAATGGACAAGGTTGCTATGTGTTGCCATGGATTTTCATCACACATGGGCTTTGGTTGTTCGTAAAATTGAATACGCTTTAGGGCTTCAATACTCATAATAGGTTTTGGATATTAATTCCCATGGGCTTTAAATAATAGTCTATATAGTTTAATATTTGATGTGAGTTTGATTACTTTAAAATACTTAATGGATAATATTCGCCATATTCTCATGGGTTTTTAATAGATAATCATAATGGGTTTGTAGGATGAATAATTACCATGAGTTTTGGAAATAAATATTATAAATGTTGTGATATAAGATAAATAGTGACCATGAGTTCTTATATAAATTTCTTGGGTTTATAATATGGTATGAAATAAATAAATATTATGGGTTTTAAGATAAATAATCACAATTTTCCATGAGCTTTTATAAGATGATTGCCATGGGTTTTGAGAATAGATAATTGTCATAGATTCCATGAGTTAGTAATATTATAGTAATAGATTTAAGAACTTAAAGCATTGTTCATCATTGGACTTTAAGTGAAATACTTATGATATAGTATTTTGCTAAGTATTAATAACATTGGACTTTTTACTAAATAGAGCCAAGTAGCTAGCTTGAGTTTTTAATAGTGCCAACGTAAATTGGGTTTTTGATATTACCAATGAGAATTAAGTTTTTAATATTGCCAATGAGAATTAGGCTTTTGATATTGCCAATGAAAATTGGGTTTTGATATTGCCAATGAGAATTGGGCTTTTGATGTTGCCAATGAGAATTGGACTTTAAATGTTGCTGTTGGAGGGACCACAATTTGACTCCCTACAACCACTCTAAAAACATGTTCGCGTGATGTGATGTGATGTCAAATGCCATAAAAGATTTGAGTGTGCCTCCTTATCACCAATTGGTTTTGAGATGAAATGACACAACTCACGGTTCGACAAATGGTATCAGAGCCAAGGTCATGGATTTGAGTCACGGGAATGTCATTGTGAGGGAAGGATTGTTGGGGGGACCATAAATTGACTCCCTACAACCACTCTAAAAACAGACCCGCGTGATGTGATGTCGAATGTCATAAAAGATTTAAATGTGCCTTCCTCATCACCAATTGGTTTTGAGGTGGAATGACACAGCTCATGGTCTGACAGTTGCCATTGAAAATTGGGCTTTTAATACTTTGCCAATGTAAATTGGGCTTTTGATAAATAATTTACCATGAGCATGAACCATGGGCTTTGATTATGAGATTTGAATTCCATTGATAAAATTGTTTTGCCATGAATTTGAATCATGGGCTTTTGAAATTGCGAAGCATAAGTAGTAGTCTTGGGCTTTAAAAAGAATGGGATGTGTGCATTGGGCTCGTAGGGCCGGTTTTGATCTTAGCTAAATAATGATAATGAAATTGGATAAGACATAAGTTTTTTGAGCTTTTTGTGATAATTTATATCATGACCCAATTTAGATAATGAGATATGAAATATTTGTGGACCAATGAGATGAGAAATATTCATGGTGGCCCAAAATAATTTATGAGTGATATTTTGATTTTTTTTTGGTGAATAAATAAATATGATTAAATAGGATTGAAGTAGGTGGCATGAGTGAAAAAATTGTACCTCAAAAAAAAAAAAAAAAAAAAAAAAAAAAAAAAGGCTTACAAGTGTGGTTATTGCCCCGCACCACTTAAACCACTGCTTTGTATTATGGCGTGGAACCAATTGGCCACTAATGAGACATGTCAATACTTGAGCCCAAAATAATAATAATAATTGACAGAAACCATGGGCCGAAAGGGGCTGGGTACCCCCAGAAAAAAAGCGTTAAACAATATTAGAGGGACCAGTTAGGTTGACAATATATCGGTAGCCCTAATGGAAAATTGGGCTATTGATTATTTCTTCTACTACCATCTTAGACTTGACATCAAGTTGCATGGAAATAACATTCCTGAATAGCTCGTCTCTTCTCAAAGCCAAAATTTTGTTGATTCAGGGAGAGTTGAAGTTGACTTAATTGTACTCGAGCTTTAATGGTTCTCCAGTTTGCTCCCAAGCAAGCCTACCCTCTCAAACATGCAGCATCAACATAAACTTCGACAACATGAAGAGTGGAGAGTGGAGATCTAGATCCGTCATACAATACATGCACCAACACACGTCAAGGCTACGTAACAAAGTTAAGTTGCAATTGGTGGAACATCAATTTTTTTTTTAATATAAATAGGTTTTTGGTTGATTACTTTTCTTATTCATTAATCATAACATGTGTTGGTGATTTTTTTATGTCACTATTCACTAAATTTATTGGATACTGTATTTAATAATGGCTCCATAATAGACAATTCGAATTCATTACTTCATAATCAAGAAATTGGGATTGGGATTATTTAGGAGCCAGTGAAGCCACTGGAGGAGCCGCCATGAATATACTATGAGAATAATTGAAGGTCTCATTTCCTAGGCTAGTACTTGGGATGAAGGAATGTGTTGCAACATAGAAACGAGGTCAGGATTTTTTGGGGCTATAAAGCTAGATATGGGTCCCGAATTATCAATGATGCGGTTTGCTTTCTTGAAGAGTATTGTCTCATAAATAAGAAGTGGGTCTGTAGACCACCACCATCAAATAAGTATTGAAAATATAACAATAAAGAAACAAGTTTGATTTAATAAAATAATATCTCATATAATTAGCAAAAAGCTCATAATGACCTCATAGGGACAGTGCTATAGAATCATGTTGCGGAAGTATTATCCCTAAATGTTGATTCATGCTTCCATAATAAAATTCGGTGCAAATGACTTTCTTGACCATACAACTCTCCTATAATTCAACTATAGCATCGACTTTCGTGATAGACGCACTTTTATTCACAAATGTTTAAGACAACCTTCTAAGTTCTAATTAATGCCTTGCCTTTTCTTAAATCAAATAAATATAAAGTAGAAAAAGAAATATTTGGGAGAGAAAGAGAACAAAAACTGTGTCTAGAAATGGAGAGAAAAAGAAGAAAAAAATCTAATACAACAAACTATTACACAACTTCTTTGTCACAATTGTGATGCAGTAGAATGTGAATGGTGAAGAAAAAATAGTGGATTCATATATAAGTGATAGACAATTATTCATAGTCTGACACGTTAAAAATTTGTGGAATAGTTTGTGGTCCTAGAATCACTCATAAAAGAAATCTAACAAGAAAGTGTATTCTAATGAGGGTATTATATAAGCCACTAATAACGATAATAGTCAATGGTTATTATTACCCATAAAAGACCAACCATTAATTTACTTAGAAATACCCAATGGCTAGAAAAGTGAATATATATATATATATAAAGTGTTTGGAACACACTCTCACTTCAACAATGAGTTGATCATGATTGAGAGTCGACTAAGCTGCACTTATTAATTACAATGAAAATGAAGGGCTAATCTGGACCACTTCTTGATTAGGCGGATTTGAAAATTGCAACCCCCTGGGACTTGGAGCATCTCCATTTATTCAAGTGGTTGCAATTTCTTGCTTCTTATTTTCATCAAAAATATAAGAAGCAAGAAATTGCGACCACTTGAATAAATGGAGATTGCAGATCGATCGTGGAGCACGGCAAGGCTGACCTTTTCTTCTTTTTGAGATTCAACTATCTTCTCATTTGAAAAGATTGATTGCGAACCTTGAACTATTTAATTGTTTAAATAGATATTGTTGAGCAATAAATTACTATAAAAGAACCTAACTTGAAGGGAAAAAAGAACCCAGGTAAGCCTTATCAAGAAAAGAACCCAAGTAAGCCGAGGTGAAACTAGTCTCATAATTTTTATTGCAAACTAGTTGTAATTAAATCCTAAGAATATAAAAAAACATGCAATACAATAATTAAAATTTCAAAATATATAGCTATGGTAATATTTATTGTAAGAGTCGTAACTATTGACTACAATCAAATTTTTAGCCAAACTTTCTCCTTGCAAAATAGGAAAGAAATAAGGAACATCACGTTGGTAGTCTCTTTCTTCCAAACACTTCTTTGGGTTCTTCACTAGTCTTAGAGTTTTTTTTTTTTTTTTTTTTTTTTAATGTATTTATAATTTTTCATAGATCTTCTTATTTAGTTCTATACTTTATGGGAATTGAATTCAATAACTCCAAAATATGTAGACAATTTTTTCTTCTTGTTTGAGGTCGATTGTATATGAAAATTGAAAAGGGTTTTGTGGCAAAGGTCAAATAAATATCCATGAGGTTAACAATGCTTCATAAATGTGAATATATATGTTAAATGCAAAGCATTGGCTTTATATTTTCATGATTCATGTTATGTATACTTTGCCCATTGCTAGATTACTTGCTAATTTGCAGAACAATGACACTCAAATAAATGTGCCATTTCTGGATTATTTCTTTGAAAGTTTTTTTGTGATTGTTCCAACTTGTAACGTTTAATATTAAACTTAATCCAATATGTTGCAAGGGATATATTGATAGGTCAATAGCATCATATCAAGATTTTTCAATATGAATAAAAATGTAAAATTATACGTTCAAAATTTAAGAAAGTAGCAAAAGATTTCAGAATTTTTTTTTTCCTCACAATCTGGAAAGCCTAGATTGTAGTCTTTGGAATATAGTTTAACACCGTATATTCAACCAATGAATGATTTTTTTTTTTCCAGCTTCTTTTACTTTTCTAATTAAGGTGTTCAAAATTCAAATAAGATAAGATTCTATATTGTAGTGGGGCAAATTCTGAGCAAATATTAGGCCTTATTACAACAAGATAAGTACTGGGCCCAACTCAAGTATTAGCCCAAACGATGAAGATAAATCTTGTACTGGCTAGCCCATCTTTTAATGGACACAAAACCTCGGATCCTTGGCTAGACCCCATACTGTTTTAAGCTGCACGCTGAGGTCATGTCTAAGGTATATCTGAGCTATCGAGGTAAATCCCAGAGAGGCTAAACTTCTTCGAGGTAGCTTTCTAAAAGTTCTTGATGATTCCTCAACAGCCCCTGCATCAATATAGGACGCTTGCTTGGCACCACCGCATTTAATGCAGAAGGACAAACCTGAACAGTGAAAAAATCCCAAAAGTCTCCATTCATGATGAAAAACCTACAAAATGAGAGTCTGATAAGACTAGAAGTTATCCAGGTGGATGCCTAAATAGTAAGGAATACCTCAACAGTCTCCATTTATGATGAAAAACCTACAAAAGAAGAACCCCGATAAGACCGAAAGTTATCCAGGTGAACTAGGACAAAATACGAAGAAGAAGGAGATGACTCATATAAAAGGAAGAGAAGAAATAGAAGAAGGGGACACATAATATAGCAAGAGAGAAAATAATAAGGAAAACACTCAAAAGAGATTCATGTAACATATCACAATTGAATTAATAAAAAGACTAGAGGTTTACGTGTTCTTGTCCAAATTTCCCATTGTGGATCAATATCAACCCATAACACAAATTAATTGTAACACGTGTTTTGTTTAGTATCTTAAACCATAGAATTACTAAACACGTTCCTACGTATACCTCATGGCCATATTTTATAATTTAGTTTAGCTGGGATTTTGTGCCATTGCCAATACATAATAGAGGTTTATGCTAGGCACTTTGAACCAATTATGCCAATATATAAGAGGTATGGTACGCACTTTGAACCAATTATTAGTTCTTGAAACTTTCGCTTCTGTGGAGGCCATTATTCCTTCTCAAGATAATCTGAAGATAAGATTCTCCTCATGGCCATATTTTTAATTTGATCTAGCTGAGACTTTGTACCAATACATGACAGGAGTTTGGTAAGCACTTTGAACCAATTATTAGTTCTTGAAACTTTATGCTTTAACATCTCAAGATAAGATTCTACATCATGGCCAAAATTTATAATTTAGTCTGGCTGGGATTTTGTACCAGTACATGATATGGGTTTGCTAGGCACTTTGAACCAATTCTTAGTTCCTGAAATTCTAGCTTCTGTGAACGCCATGTAAGGTTGAATTTATTCAACCATGTGTTGGCTTTATTCTGTATCAAATTTGCTTGTATTTCAACAATTAGATATCCTGTATTTAGGTGGAAATCATGTAAGGGTTGTGTGTGAGAGAGTGTGAAGAATTCAAGTGTGTGTGCATTCAAGAAAATTCTCGTGTCTGGATCTCACGAGTGACTCGCGACTGTTGACTCGCCAAAATGCCACACGTGTGAAGCATGCAAGAAGCTGAAGGGTTACGACAGCTGGAGCACTACAGGACAAAAATGACAATTTGGCCAGTCAATTATTTCGCGACTCAAACTCGCGACTCATCCCAATCGCAAGTGAGTCACCAGAACACCATGTTTTGCAGAAAAATGTCTTTTCACATTCCTCATGTACCCTACTATAAATACCCTTATACCCACGAAATGTAGAGAGCTTCTATAGAAAATTTTGAGAGAGAAACCCTAGAGAAAAACAAGATTGACTCATCCACAATCTTAGACATTTGATTCTCCAAATTCCTCTACTCTCACCCTCCCCATTGACATACCCTTGAGAGGTTCATTAGCCAAATCTTTATCACACCATACCCATATCAGTGAGGAGGTAATTTGGTGCTTAGGAAGCAATTCAGAGATGACCAATTTATTTGGTTGATGCAATGGGCTTATTGCAGGATCTAGAAAGCTAAAGAAAACACGATTAGGCTTAACCTTGTTGGAGCAAGAAGCTTAGAGGGCTTAGGTGCATTGGGTAGATTAGGCTTAGAGGCTCTATTGCTATTCGTGTATCCCAACTTTATTCTTTAGTGGATCATTTCACCGCTTGGAGGGCGGTAGAGAGGTTTTTCGCCAAGTTCTTTAGTTTCCTCTTTGATAACACGTGCCGGTGTTATCTTTGTGTTTGCATCTCTCTAACCCTTACTCTTTACCTTTAATTGTTGTTGTATTGTGATTAATTATAGTTTAGAGTAGCTTGTTTATTTGGGTATTGCTTGTGTTAGGACATATGTGAATCGTTGTTAGGAACATATGTCAATATAGAATTGGCTAATCCTTTGACAAAACGCACTTTACTTGTACTTGGGTAGATCTATGATGTGTTTAATGCTTCAAGGAACAAGGTTTCAAGTTCAAGTGTTAAAGCCATGCAAGTCTGTCCAAGAAATAAGTGAATAAGTGCTAGATTTTAATTCTCGACAGCTAATATCTATCGAGGTTTAAAAGGTTGTTTAAGCCCGATGCTCGACAACTGCTCAATAGATAGGATATCTGTCGAGGTTTATGAAAATCAGTTTTTCAGATCTGATTTCACTCCAATTCGTGAATAGATGTTTGGGCTTTCTTTTCTCACAACCCTAAACATATATAAGGATTGTTTTAAGGGCCGTCACAGCTGATGTAACTCAATGCAAAAGTTTTTCACAAGCGTATTGTGAACTGGAGACATATGCCCTAGTTCATCTTTCTATTCAAGAAGCTGCTGTGTTTGTACACCGTAGGGTTTTGTAACCAAGAAGCTTCGTGATCTTCATCGTGTTGATGAACTGAAGAACTTTACAGCCAACATTTTTCTCAAGTTGGTGAGTAATCTGTGTACTGGGTTCCGTGCATCGAATTGGTTAGTCACGTACTGGGAGCTGTGCATTAAAAATGAGAGATTGTCACTATAGAACAAGTCCAATTGGGTATTGGGGTAAGGGTTCAACTGTAGGTTGGTATAAGGTACTGGGATTCTTTTACTTGTAATCGCTTGTTATGATAATAGTGAATTCTCGGGAGTGCTAACCTTAAAATCACCCGGTGGAGTTTTGCCGTGTAGGTTTTCCCTATTCATAAACAAATCACTGTGTCAATTTATTTTCCGCTGCATATTAACTTAGTTGGTGATTTGTTTGTGCTACCATGCTTATTTCATGCTAATTGAATTAATTAATTAACTTGGCTAATTAATTGGTTAATTCATCACAAGGGGTCAATGCATTCTTGGCTTATCAATTGGTATCAGAGCAGACACACTCTGATTAGGTTTTAATCCTTGCTGTGTGTTCCATTAACCCCTATTTGTCATGGATAGAGGACAATCTCTTATTATACCTCCTTTATTTGATGGCACTAACTATGCATACTAGAAAGTACGCATAAAAGCTTTCTAGCAGTCATTAGATGAAAAGGTGTGGCAAGCTGTGGAGATAGGCTGGACCAAGCCGAAGGAAGCACTAGCCGATTAGGATGATGCTAAGATCAAGGTGGCTAACTTCAACAGCAGGGCATTGAATGCTTTATTCAATGCAGTCACGAATGAGGAGTTTAAAAAGATATCCTCTACTGAAACTGCAAAGGAAGCATGGACTATCCTCCAGACAACCTATGAAGGAACCAAGGTTGTCAAGGATTCGAAGCTTCAGAGACTTACCACGAGCTTTGGAGAGATTAAGATGGAGGAGGATGAGTCATTCGATGAGTTCTATACCAAGCTCAAGGACATAGTGAACTCAGCCTTTAATCTTGGGGAAACCATTCCCGAACCCAAGATTGTTAGAAAGGTGCTTAGATCTCTACCCGAGAGATTTCATGCCAAGATCACCACAATTGAGGAATCGAAGGATATTGACAAAATTCCTTTGACAGAGTTGTTTGGAAATCTACAGACCTATGAGTTGGGTTTGACAAGGATAGGGAAATCTAGTAAGGGAAAGAGCATGGTATTGAAGGCCAAGAGCAGTGACATTGATGAGTCTTCAGACGATGAAGATTCTAAGATGAAATCATATATCACTCGGCAATTCAAAAAGTTTATGAAGAATTCCAATGCTAAAGGATTTGACAAAAAGCGCAAGTAGTCTAGCTTGTCTCAATTCAAGAACTAGGACAAAGGAAAGAAGGATGCTAGGGATGGCGGTCAGTACATTGTTCCCTCAGGACCAAAATGCTTTGGATGTCAAGGTTTTAGACACATGAAACAAGAGTGCCCTACATATCTCAAGACCATTGGGAAGAGCAAGGCACTTGCTGCTACTTTGAGCCTGAAGATGACTTTGACAATGAGGATGATGGAATCCTAAATGCCTTCACTGCCACTGTAAATCCTACTAAAGAGATTGTTGAAGATGTGGATGAAGAAGAGGACTTGGCGGAGTCTAAATTTGAAAAGATGGATGAATAAGATGACTTCCACATAGCCTATGCAAAATTATACAAGGTCTCGGAAAAACATGAGAAGCTGTATAGGTTGGCCACCAAGAAGCTCAGTGAAGTGAAGCTTGAACAAGAAGAAATTTGCACAAAGTTTGATGAAGCTAATCAGACCATTGGAGCACTGAGATTTGAGAATAATTTCTTGGCTGAGAAGACCAAGAAGCTTGAGGCAGAATTGTTCCAAGTCAGAGCTCAGTTGGAAAGGACTTCAAGTGCAAAGCTTGATGAGATGCTCAGTCTTCAGAATTCTACTTCCAATCGAATCGGTTTAGAATATGATTTCTCTTCTCCTAGTATTGCTTATGCTAGTACTACTGTTTTTGTTTCTTCTACTAATAATGTTGAATCTGAGAACAATGATGTGAAAAATGTGTTAGCTAGTGAGAACATAGACAAGGGTAAATGTATCTTAGGAGCACCCTCTAAGCTTGATAAGAAAAAGATTAAAAACCCTAGGGCTAAGAAGGGAAACACTCAAAAGCCTAAACAGAAGAAGCAGAATCTATGTCATCACTGTGGAGCAGCTAGACATACTCGACCTAATTGCTACAAGTGGTTAGCCACTCAATAGAGCAACAGTATGGTCTCATCGGGAAACCAGAATCAGTTTTCACCCTCTTTTACTCCTCTTGGAGATCTACTCAAAGCCTTCATGTTCCTTTCAAACTTGAACGGTTTCAATTCTTCCCTTTCACCGCCGGATCAAGGGTTTGCAAAACGGAAAGGTTTTAGTCACTTTTTCTCTCTCTCTCCCTTTCTTGTTTTTGTTTTTGCATTACTTGTGTGTTTTGCTTTCTTGTTTTGAGTTAGTCTAGTTTTATGCATTGTTTTGTTTAACATGTTTTTATTTGTTTATTTTTCAATTTTGCTTTATTTTGTTTTTCAAAAAAAATAAAAAAAATTAATCAGAAAAATACAAAAACAGTGTGTGTTTGTGTACATTGGTACTTGTGTACCTTGGATGACCATTGAAACAAAGTTTTCTAAACTTTGTATATTTTGTAACTTAGATGAGCATCTCTATGCACAACTAAGCAAGTGAGCTTTGTGGCTCGTGTTTGTGATGAGTAAGATTAAGTAATCTCTTGTATTTAACACTCGTATCACTCTTTTTAACGAGGGCTAGAAAATCCTAAGAGAAAGGCATAAATAACCATCTCACCACTGTTACTCGCCAATTATGAAATGACTTCTGTATACTTCGGCATAGCAAAAGTGCAATGTCAAAAGTTTAAAATCATTGGGTATTTCTTTTCTATCTCTTATATGCCCATGCATGGTTTGCTTAAAAGAAAAATATGTAAAGAAAAATAAAAGAAAAAAGAATCAAAATGCTTTATATATGATTGCAAGCATGTCTTCTAGGAGATGTGGAAGTTATAGGATGTACCTCGAAGGTGATAGTCCCCATCAAACAGTTATGATTGTGTGTGAGTTAAAGTAATTTTCTCATATCTCAAATCGTCATAACATATAAACACTTATGCAATCTTGCGATATGTTTTTCACACACAACACGCAATATTCTTTACTACTCTTGATACATGTGCAGGTACAATGTGATTTGGCCATCACAAGGAATACATGTGTTAATGCATGCTCACTAAACTGTCTTAACTTGTTTTTGAAATATAAAATTGGTTAGACTTGTTTAGTGTGTGTGTGTGTTTTGGATCTAAAATCTTGGCATTTTTCTTTATAAGAGATGTTTTTGAGAGTTTAAAATGTTTTTTGGATTTTTGGTTGAGTAGCATGTTTGATTGCATTCATGTCTGTGGTTTTCTCCTCTTGAAAAACTATTTTTAAGCAATCTTGACAACTGCTGGACACCTTTCGACAACTAGGCTATCTATCGAGCCTTTTCAGCTTCCTTTCTCGATAGCTGTTATCGCAATCTCGATCCATCGAGATTCTTGAGATTCAATCTCGATAGCTTCTCGATCCATTGAGGAAGTTTCTGGATGCTCGATAACTCCTCGATCCATCTAGCCTCGTTTCCTGTGGATACCTCTCGACAAATCCTCGATAGATGCTCGATAGCTATTTCTAGCGTTTTATTTCTCGACAGATCTCGATACCTCTCGATCCATCGAGAAACTGGAATTCCTATAAATAGGGTCCGCGCGATGTTTTCTTCATTTCTCCCCAATCTCTCTCGACAGAAAACATCTTCTCACCTTCCTAATCACCTCTCTCTCACTCCAAACTTCATTCCCAAGGGTTTTCAGCCTAGATTGATCTTTCTTCTTCTGGTAAGATCTTCTTTCTTTCACTTTTTCATGCATTTCATGTTTCCGACCTAACTTTTGGGATTTTTTGATAAACTTTAGGGTTTTTTCAAATATTTTGAAGTTTTTTTGAAATTTTTAGGACGGGTTTTTGTTTAAATGATTTTAAAACATCATGCATTGCATCACATCTGCATTATAACAATGTTTCATGCATTTTAGATGTGTGTTTACTTTGTTGCAAAGATGTGTACTGGTAGGTTTGGATTGGGCTGAGCCCATGATGTTTTTAAGTTTGCATGTCACATGTTCATGCATTTTTTATGCATACGTACCTTCATTTATCTTTATTTTGATATTGATCTGTGTTGGTGCTTTTCTGCGTGTTTCTTTCCCTCTCTCTTTCTTTCGGTTAGTTGCTCTATGACACCTAAACGAAAATTCACTCCGTCCTAGAACCCTCTTCGTTCTGGGGCATCTTCCTCTAATTCTACCCCCTCCCATGTCCAGTTTCGTGATGAGAAGGCCAAGTCAGACTTCTTGGAGAACTTTTCACGACGTGGTATTCATTCAGAACGCCATGTCGTTCTATCAGATTTTTTCGATACTGACCTTCCCACTATCATCTGCAGTCAGGGTTGGGAGTCACTATGTGGCATCCCGGTCACTTGTCCCTCCGTGATCATACTGGAGTTTTACTCCAATATGCACGGATTCGATACTTCACTACCTCATTTTATCACTCGCGTTAGAGGTACGTGCATCATAATCACTCCGGATATTGGATCCGAGATACTACACATTCTTAGGGTAGCGCATCCTGCCTATCCTAGCTGTGATCATCTAAGGATTGTGTTCAAAGACGAACTCTCGTCTCTATTTTGTAAGACACCTTCATCTTAGGGTGACCGTCAAAACACCCCTTGCTCGGGCTTTACAAAAGGTCCGAGATTCCTTAACATAGGGATGACATTTGTTCTCTATCCATTGTCTCACTATAACTCCATCACAAAGCCTCGTGCTCAATTTTTGTTATCCCTTCTTAAGGGACTCACTATTGATTTCCCCTCTCACTTCATTCTATCCCTTATAGATGTCTATAGGGATACGGCGACCCGTGATAAACTCATTTTTCCTTCGGCTATCATACGGATCCTTCGCCATTTTTCTATCTCTTATCCCACATCTCCTCATTTCTTGGTCATATGTGCCATAGATGCGGCTACCGTTAAACGGAGTGAGGCCCAGCTTCGACCGAAGTAGCCACGGACAGAGACAACAGCTCCTCCACTTCTTCCGCTCCTTCCACATCTGCACCTTCTTCATCGGCGGGTGGTGTGACCCTGGAGGTGGTCATGGCACAATTGCAACGCATGGATGCTTCCCTTGACACACTCAGTGATGAGTTGTGTCAGGTGAACACCCGTGTTGGCCATATTGCTAGACAGCAGGCTCACCTTGGTGGCTTCATGGAGTCTCCCTCTCCTTCTCCAGAGGCATCTGAGGACGAGGACGATGACTCCGACAACGATGATGATGATAAAGATGAGGATGCTAGCTCATCCAGTGATGATGAGATGTCTATTTGATTTACTTACCCTTTGTCATATGTGACAAAAAGGGGGAGTAGTTTTGATATGAGAGTAGTCATATATATAAGGGGAGAGTTAGTATAGGAGATTTTTGTTAAGAGGAGTGTCTATTTTTTTTTAGGGATGTAGTGAAGACTTATGTATTTTTTTTTTTCTTCTTTTTGAGATACATTGTTCTTACATTGTGATAGCAAACCTTGTACTTATGATGTTATATATATGATGAGGTTGTTATTACAGTTCTTTCACCTATCTTTACATGTGTTGTTTCTTTTCTCTCTTTATGCACATGATTCTTATATATTGTATGCAATCTTTTATTTTTATTTCACACTAATATGTCGTGATGAGTTTTGTTTGAAGTGTTTCAAAAATACAGGTTGTCAAAGTCTTCTTGCCATAAACTCTCTTCTTGCAAAGTTTTTCAAGAGTTTGTGTTAGGATAGATTTTATTGTATTCAACAAGTGAGTATGAGTTGAATGATTTATGACTTCTCTCATATGTTCATTTGTTTGTTGTGGTTTTGTCACGGATTGCCAAAGGGAGAGATTGTTAGGACATATGTGAATCATTGTTTGGAACATATGTCAATATAGAATTGGCTAATCCTTTGACAAAATGCACTTTACTTGTACTTGGCTAGATCTAGGATGTGTTTAATGCTTTAAGGAACAAGGTTTCAAGTTCAAGTGTTAAAGCCATGCAAGTCTGTCCAAAAAACAAGTGAAGAAGTGCTAGATTTTAAATCTCGAAAGCTAGTATCTATCAAGGTTTAAAAGGATGTTTAAGCCCAATGCTCGATAGCTGCTCAATAGATAGGGTATTTGTCGAGGTTTATGAAAATCAGTTTTTCATATTTGATTTCACTCCAATCCGTGAATAGATGTATGAGCTTTCTTTTCTCACAACCCTAAACATATATAAGGATTGTTTTAAGGGCCATCACAGCTGATGCAACTCAATGCAAAAGTTTTTCACAAGCATATTGTGAACCAGAGACATATGCCCTAGTTCATCTTTCTATTCAAGAAGCTGTTGTGTTTGTACACCGAAGTGTTTTGTAACCAAGGAGTTTCGTGATCTTCATCATGTTGATGAACTGAAGAACTTTGCAGCCAACATCTTTCTCAAGTTGGTGAGTAAGCCGCGTACTAGGATCCGCGCATTGAATTGGTTAGTCACGTACTGGGAGCTGTGCATTGAAAAGGAGAGATTGTCACTACAGAAGAAGTCCAATTAGGTATTGGGGTAAGGGTTCAACTGTAGGTTTGTATAAGGTACTAGGATTCCTTTACTTGTAACCGTTTGTTGTGATAATAGTGAATTCTCGAGAGTGGTGACCTTAAAATCACCCGATGAGATTTTTGCCGTGTAGGTTTCCCCATTCGTCAACAAATCACTGTGTCAATTTATTTTCCACTACATATTAACTTAGTTGGTGATTTGTTTGTACTACCACGCTTATTGCATGCTAATGCAATTAATTAATTAACTTGGCTAATTAATTGGTTAATTCATCACAAGGAGTCAATACATTCTTGGCCTATCAACTTGTACTTATCATTCCGCACATATATTGTTTGAGTATAAGCTTGTGTTGGTTATTTTGAAATTGGGGGTCTAAACATTCACTAGTGTTTTATACACCAAGTGAACTTTCAATTGGTATTAGAGTGGGTACATTTTGTTGGATTTATACATCCTAAGTGTGATCCTAGACCCTACAATGGATAGGTCTTAGTCCCTAAATGCACCTTCCTTCTTTGATGGGAGTAATTACGCCTTTTGGAAAGTGCGTATGCATGCATTCTTGTGCTCTATTGATGAGAACGTATAGGATGCCGTTGAGAACGGTTGGACTAGGCTAGAGGCTGCTAAATCTACTTGGGATAAGACAGCCCTTACAGTGGCCAATGCTAATAGTAAAGCTTTGAATGCTATCTTTTATGGTGTTTCACCTGATGAATTCCGTAGGATTTCACATGTTACAATCACCGATGAGGCATGAGAAATTCTGGAGACCACATATGAAGGCACCAAGAAGGTGAAAGACACGAAGTTAGAAATGCTCACCACTCGATTCGAAGAACTAAAGATAAGCGAAGATGAGTTCGACTCCTTTTATGGGAAGTTGAATGAAGTGGTGATTGGAAAATTCAACTTGGGTGAAAAGACGGAGGACTCCAAGGTTATGAGAAAGATTTTATGATCATTGCTGGAGAGCTTCCGTGCCAAGGTCACCGCAATTGAAGAGAGCAAAGACGTTGATAAGATAAAAATTCAAGAACTCATCGGTTCTCTTCAAACTTATGAGCTATCTCTACCATCACAAAAGAAGAGCAAATCTCTTGTTCTTAAGACAATCAATGAGAGAGTGGAAACTCAAGACTCCTCGGATGAGGATGAGGTTGAAAAGGAAGTGGCATACCTTGCAAAGAACTTTCTCAAGTTCTTAAAATTCAAGAAGGATAAGAAAGACTTCAAGAAGAAGGATTCCAAAGATTCTTCTCCATCTCAAGCATTCACGTGCTATGAGTACAAAAGGCATGGGCATGTGAAGAAAGAATACCCCACTTATATGAAGGCAAAGGGTAAAGTCTTTGCTACTACCCTTTGTGACTCTAACAACTCTAATTCGGATTAGGAAGAAAGTTGTGACAGAGAAGGAAACTACTCCACATTTATGGCTATCGCACCTGTAGACTCTTCGGAAGATTTGAGCACTCTAGTGGAAGAGCTCGGTGAGCACACCGAAGTGGAGTCTATGGGGGTTGGAGAGGAATCTGATGATGAAGATGAAGAATTCATCTATGCAAGAACAAAGGGACTGCAAGAATCCTATAATTCTCTTCTTGAGAAGATTGGAGAGTATGCTAAAGTGGCTAAGGCAGCCATTAGGAAAATGAAGAAAGCTGAACAGGATTACAAGAGCATACTTGTGAGGTACAAAGAAACAAAATACGAAGTCGAGGCGATGAATGAAGAGCTAACAAATGCCTACTCTAGGATCAAGTTTCTTGAGCTTGAGGTTATCCAAGCTAATGCTAAAGTGGAGCAGATTGCTTCAAAGAAACTTGATGAGGTGCTTGCTTATCAAAAGCCCTCTTCCGATAGAAGTGGCTTAGGATACATCAGTGAAAGTAGCTCAAGTGCCAGTATGTCTAAGGAGATGAATTTTGTTAAAGCCAAGGAACCAATGGTATAACCTCTAATTGGTGAGAATGTGAAGGTTGAGAAGAAGCCAAATCTGATTACTCAAAAGGTTTTGACAAAACCTACAAATCCACTTGTAGCCAAACCCAAGGCCAAAGGGAAGTCTTTTCCGAAGTCACAAAGAGGTCCTCAAACACAACATTTTTGCCACCATTGTGGAATTTGAGGACATACTAGGCTAGATTGCCACAAGCTTCAAGCATTGAAGAATGCGAGTTCTTAAAGGCCAAGAGGACAAGGAAAGGGCAAGGGGAACCACAAGCAATCAAAAGGGCGAGAAGTCGATCCCGGTATTGGTGATGTGATGAAGATGATAGACACCATCACTTCTTGTTTGGCAAACTTCACCCTAAGGTTTGAGAATTGCAACTCAAGTACCCAATCCTATAAGGATATCACCCCAAACGCACGTGTCGTGTGGGTGAAGAAGGGTACTCATGCATAAGCATTAGAACATGTCCATGCATCAATTCTTTCAATATGTTGAGACTTTGTTTGGTTGTTTGCTTATGCTTCACATTCTAGCATGTTTTTACTGTTTTTGTTTGTTTTTTTTTAAGGCTTTGAATGTTTGTTCTTTTTGATCAATCTTTACTTGTTTTGTGTCAAAAATCCAAAAACACATAAAAAGTAGAAAATCCAAAAAGTTTGATCGGCATTATTGTGTTGTCACACGCATGTTTGGCCTTGTACCTCTGTACAAATAGCTTTGTGCATTTATGAGCTTAGCTTGTTCTCTATGCACTTGTATCATTGTGGGAAAAATCTTGACATCTATGTGATTGTTGTAAATAGATCTTCAAACTTGTCATGAATGATTAGCCAATAGTTTTGTTGATCTTGAGACATGCATAGACTTGTGCCTATATATCTTCCCACTCCTTTATGTTTTTGCTTATAGCTCAACAAATGTCAAATCTCGAAAAGAGATAATGAGCTGCAAAAACCGTCACACATACTAGTATTTGACTAGGAAAAAGGGAAAGAGACTTGTAATGAAAATGTATGGTGCCCAAAAAGCCAAAGGCTTACTCTCAAAATTGAAATATCAAAATATTCAGGCATCGATCTCAAAATGAAATGTTTTGTTCTTAAATGATCAAATGTTATGTAAGAAGCCAAAAGAAATGCTTCAACATTATGTAATCAAGTTTTGTGGGAGGTCATATATGCATATTTCTATAATTGAGATTAGTCACTCTACTTAGTGCTAATTGTGTATGTCTTGGTTGAATTGATCATTGAAGCTTCACATTAGACTAAGGCCTATCTCAGATTTGGTACCCACACACATCACACATGTCTATGTTCAATGAATGACTCATTCATTTGTGTGATTCTACTTGATTAAATGTGTTGTACATACTCAATCATATGTTGATCAAACACAAAATGATTTTTGAGTATTTTTAGTTGTTTTTGGAAAGTGTTTTATTTTGAAAATTTTCAGAAAATCCAAAAAAATTTACAACTCTGTTTTTGGTGACTCACTCGCAGGTCATGCCAGTCGCTAGGCCCCAGTTATGAGCTTACTCAAAAGCTCTCGTGACTCCCTGGCAAGTGAGTTCCCTAGTCGCGAAAAACACTTAGAAATTTTTTCAAAATTTTTGGCTTTTAGTCATTTTCGCAACTCATTTTCTCGACTTGGTCGCAAGTGGAAGCTCCAGTCGCGAGCTTACACAAAAAGTTTCGCGACTCTCTCGCGAGTGGATCTGTCAGTCACGAAAAATACTTAGACAAAATTTTGAAAATTTTGTTCACAGGATTTTGGTGACTCGTTTTGGCGACTTGCTTGCGGGTCAGTTAAGTCACAAAAATCGTGTGTTTTGCACAAATAAGGTTAAATCTCAGACAGTTTTCAAAAAAATTTCAGTTTTTCCTCGCATCACGTGCACACACCTTGTTTTGTCCGCCTCTCCCTCTCCCAAAACCTCCATTGTCACTCACAAAACCTCCATTTTCTTCATCAATCTTCAAGAAAAGGTATGAGTTTTCTCTTATTTTCAATGTATTTCAAGTTTCTAGCCCTAGTTTTCTTGGAATTTGTGTATATGTTGAGATATGGAAATATGATTGTTGAATATGGTTTTGTTGATGTTTTGATGAGTATGATATATGGGTTTTGTTGGTATAATGCTTATTCTACATGTTTTACATGTTTATTCTTCATTCTTATGATTGTACTATGTGTTTTGTTGTGTTGTGCATACCATGTTCATGATAAAATGTCTCTTAGATGTTTTTGTGTGTCTCTTTGGATTCCATTGAGTACAAAGTTTGTAAAGATAATTAAGTTTCTTTGATTTTGAAACATCAAATGATTATGTGTTTTTACACTTTGCCCTAGTTTGCACACTTTTGCATATGATGCACACATACACGCTCCTTGACATGTTGAGTGAATACTATCATGATTTGATGATTTTTGTCTTCACATGTCATTTTTTTTTAATTACTTTTTAAATTCTAGTTTTTAGGGTTTTAATTCAAAATTTCTGTTTTGGGTAATAACTTGTTACTAATCAAGTTTATTACCGGATTTTGTGCTTTGTTTTGTGGTATTTGCTGCTCTGTTCTGCAAATGGCAAGAGGAAAAACCGCTGCTCAGCATGGTGACAAGAGGAAACGCATGGATGAGACCCGGTTTCGCTCCACCCAACACTTTGAGCGATACAACCAGCACTTTGAGAAGGCTCCAATCATTCAGGAGCGATTTATGGATCTTGTCGATCTCAAGGACTACTTCATCCCAAGCTGTTTTGCAGAAAGAGGTTGGGAAAAGCTTCTTGGTGATCTCCCCGGGGTTTGTGAACCACTGATTAGGGAATTCTATGCCAGTGCCATACTTAGAAACGATTATATCGATTGTTGGGTTAGAGGCAATGAATTCACTCTTGAAGTAGGGGACATTGATGGTGTTCTTGGACATGGAGACTTAGATCATGAAGATTTCACTCCCTTCAAGGATAGGATGCTCTCTATAGAGACGGTTCAATCCCGTATTGGTGGTGCTAGAGAAAGGAAATGCCTTAACATAACCAGTTTCCCTTCGGATTTGAGATGCCTTACCTACATCATGTTGTTCAACCTCTATCTGGTAAGGAAGATGACCACCATCAACAATGCTAGAGCCATCTTCCTCATGAAGCTTCGGGAGAAAACCTACATCAACATCGGTGCTCATGTATTCTCCATCATTGCCGAAGAAACAAGGACAACCTCAAGGCCAAAGCTTGTTCTCCCTAGTCTAATCATGAGGATCCTCCATGAAAAAGGTGTGGAGACTCCACAGGACATAAGCCTCATGAGTGTTCCTTCTGCTATCAACTCTCAAACAATCATAAGGAATAGAGTTCGTTTTTCGAGTGATGAGGAAGCGGATGATCCTGAACAAGAACATCATGTGGACATTGAGACTGAAGCGGAAAGACAACTGTTTGGTTTTTAGACCCCTTAAACAACAACAGGATTAACCTACTTAATTAGCCAAGTGATTAATTTAGTAAAATTATGCAAATCTAGGTTATCACAATCAAACAATCATATCAAGTATGTAGCAGCGGAAATATAAATAACACAAAGATATGATGACCCAGGAAACCAACCACACCGGTAAAAACCTGGGGAGAATTTGACCTAGCTATCCTCAAGGTAAACTTGAATCCACTATCTTGAAAGAATCGAAGTTCATACAATAAGACTTACAAGCCCCCACGCTCGACTTCTTATTGCTACCCACCAGTAGAACTTACTGACACGACCACGTGCAAGCTCCGAATCTACGGACTCCTTTTTTCTTGGATTCTCCAGCAAGTACAAGCAACACCTACTTGTGTATCTTTAAGCTCTTTTGGAAGCAACTGAATGATCATCAAGTTCTTGAAGAAATCTCCTCCTTGATAATCCTAAGCTTGTGTGAAGGAAAGCTCCTCACAGATCTCACAAGAGATTCACACAAACAGCAATATGAGCAACCTCTAAAACGTGGCTAGGGTTTGCCTTATATACCTAGGGCAAAAACATAAAACCCTAAACGTTTTAGGAGTTAAGGCTGAGTTGGAATTATGCAGCAAAAACGCATTCTGCCCGAGATTCGATTGATCGAGCCTAAGCTTCGATCAATTGAGCTAGGCCGAAATGCACTATTAATTCTGCATCAGCTCGATTCCAACTTTACATAAAAGAACCAACTTTGAGCAAGCCTAGATAAGACTAATCAACCTGTTTTGATCATGGTTTGCCAACAATACATATTAGAGTTCTAAATACATTAAATCTTAAGTCTTTAGAACCTAACAAACTCCCCCTTTGGCAATCCGTGACAAAACACAAACTAAAAGCTCAAAGTTTACAAAATAAAGCCCTTTACAAAACAAATCCAATCCTAACTACTATCCATCAGTTGCAAGTGTAGACAGCAGCTCAATTGAATCAACCTGTATATTTCCTGAAACACTAAACAAGATGCATAAACGCATGTGTGGAAAAAATACAAGTAAACAGAATAAAATCTTGATTTCACAAAACACAAAATAAAGAGATATATCAATGAATAACATCAAAAATATAAATCAATAAGCAGTTAAACGCATGTGTGGAAAAAATACAAGTAAACAGAATAAAATCTTGATTTCACAAAACACAAAATAAAGAGATATATCAATGAATAACATCAAAAATATAAATCAATAAGCAGTTAAACAAGAAACATATAAAACAAAATAAATGTATCTCCCCCTAACATGAATAGCCCAACAACATACATCAAGAGTCATAAAAAAAATGTAAATACAAAGTGCAGCTCCTAGATACAATCTAATCACCGCAGGCTCCAACCAACCCAAAAGCTCCCTCTATCGACAAAAACTCTACAAGCTATACAAAAGCTACTCAAAATGCTACTCCCCCTTCTTGTGACGGAATGCCAAAGGGCAATCAAAATCCATCATCAAAAGGAGGTGGCGTAGGAGATCGTATAAAATGCGCCAACTTTGCACGCATAGCACGAACCTCATCAAGCAAGTCCACCAAAACCTGTCCCTAAGCCGCCTGAACGGTCAAGACATGATCCAACGTACGTAAAATGTCGAACTCATCTGAAGTAGTCGGTGGAGGAACATTAGCAGTAGCAGCATCAGCAGACGTCTCAGCCTGTGCAGCACCTGTAGAAGAGGGAGGAAGAGGAACAGGACCAGAAGACTGAACACGAGGAGGTCTCAAATGAGCAGCCCTCTACCTAAGGAAGGTGGCACCTATGGGACCAGTAATATGTACGGGCTCAGACGCGGGGAAACCATCTAATCCTAAAAACAACAAAATCCTATGAATGAAAATAGGATAAACAAGAGCATGACCTACAGCGCTACTCCTATGAATCTCATTCAAAGAATGAAGAAACAGATGAGGAAAAGAAATAGAAGCACTAGAGACAAGGGCATACAAAAACACACATCTCTCAATAGGGATGGTGTGAAGATGAGAAACAGGCCACAAAGAATGACACGCTATCCTAAGAAAAAGATAGGAAGTCTCAGAAAGCTCAGCGGACGTGATCCGAGGATCAGAACCCCATTGGATAGAAGACCCAGTGATGTATGACATGACGTCATCTAAGGGTGGAAACTCCTCATAAGGATAGTCAGGCTGCTTAACGACCGGGACCCCAAGAGCCTCAGCCACTACCCTAGGGGCAATGGTGAACTCAACACCTCGTATCCAACTCCTAACAAGGGTGTTGGAATCATAGACGTGGCAAGAGAGGTTCGAGTAGAACTCTCTAATCAGGGCGGTCGGGGGTGGATGATCTATCTCCAACAAAGAAAGCCAGCCCCTACTCTTAAAATTTTCCATAATGGCAGGATCTACCTCATCTAAAACAACAGAACGCTCAGCCCAAATTTTCCTCTTACTGTTCAACTTATCATAAGCCTCTTTGCACTTATCAGTCCTAAACACCTCACTCCTAGTGGGAGACTCAGAAGAAGTGGAGGGAGTCCTATGGGCTCTAGTCTTTCTGGGCATGGTGCTAAGGAAAGGACAAAGACACAAAGCAGAACCAAAAAAAAAACAAAAAGGAAAAACCAAGGGCAAACTGCAAGTTAGCACAAAACAAATATAGAACAAAAATCTATATGATGCATGAATAGATTAAATGACATGATGCATGCTCTAATGCAGTGAAACTAAGTTCAATTTAAGTTCAAATTGACAAAATTTGGCTTGAGCAAAGAGTTTCTATCAAAAACCCCAAAATTTGAAAAACCACTTGTTTGTTTTTAAAAGAAATTGACCAATTTGATCATCACACAAGTTAGGAAACAGATTAAAATGATCAATTACAGCAATCCAACAAGCCAATTTCATCAAATTTGACCCAATTGAACAAAATCCTCAAATCGGATTCAAACAAGCCCTAGAAAATCCGATTTCTCACAAAACACAAAATTGATCAAATTATCCAACATAGATCAAGTCTATAACTTCTTAGCACAAAAACCCATTGATCAATTTCAGAAAAAATGGCTTGAATCATCAAAAACCCCAAATATGCAAAGGTTCGAAATCCCCAAATTAAAATGCATGAAATGTGAAAATAAAAACAAAAAGAAAGGTAAAATGGACTTACCGGCTTTGGGAGAGGAAATCCTTGCAAAAATCTGGAGGAAAACGACAAAAAATCGAGGTGGAGCCTAGTCCGAATCAGAAAGAGAGAGAGAGAGAGAAAAAAGTTTAAAACTTTTTGAAAAAGTGAAGTTGAACGAGTCAAATCTGAGTTTTTAGAAAACTTGATTCACGATTTTCGATTGATCGAAAATCAGTTTCGATTGATTGAAACAGACAGAGACTCATTAAAAATTTTTAAAAACACTTTCGATTGATCGAAAAATAGATTGGATCAATCGAAACAGACAGAGGCCCACAAAATTTTTGAGAAAGAAAAAATTTTGAAAAACAAAAACACATTTTGGAAAATAACACTCAAAGCATTGAAATTGATGAACAAAATGCATGAGTATGATATGAAATGCTTTTCAAAAACACACGTTTTAAAACCAGTTTTCCCAAAATGAAGATTTTCAAACAATCTCCCTTTGAATTCTCAAGCAAACAAATCAATTTTGCATAAAACTCAAGGTATTCTCAAACTTGGTTGGTCAAACCAAAAACACACACAATTAACATGTACAAAGTTTAGCAAAGAGTAACTTGTGTAGTGTGTGCAACTAGCAAAAACTTGAGATACATGTGAGGTGATATGTGAATAGAAATCAAACACAAAGTCTACAAAATTCAACACATAGAATTTAAAAGAGACTATCACCCAAAGAGTTACATCATATAACTCCCACATCTCCTAGATCATAAGCTTGCAATCATGTAAGTTTCTTGAATTTGCCTCATATTGTACACACCAATTTTAGTTGTTCAGAAACTTAATAGAATAGCCGGGATAATGTACACACCAATTTTAATTATTTGATTTAGCTTTAAGTCCAATAATGTACACACCAATTTTAAGCAATTAAACCAAGGCTACACCTTATGTTGTTTTTGTGCATGTGCTACACTTTTTCGAGCACCGAATCTTATGATATGCACTAAGGTGTTCATGATTGGCTAGTGAACAGTGGTGAGATGGTTATTTATGCCTTTCTCAAAAGGTTCAAGTCCGACACTCAAAGACATGTGACTTCTAGATCAAGACAAAGTGATCAAAAACCATAAACATCTTTCCCACACAACATGCACTACAAAGCTCAAACTAGTAAAGTGCAATAAATAAACTCATCCAAGCTAAACAAGGTACATAAGACATGTTATGTGAAAATAAATTGACCAACCTTGTTTTCAAAAACCAAGAAAGTAATACAAAACACAATTTGCGTCCTTTTCTCCCTTTTTTTTTTTATATTTTAAAAAGAGGAAACAAAAAAAAATCTTAGAATGAAATGCATGAATGTTATGCAATGCAATTCCTAGAAACAAAAAGAAAACAAAAACCAAAAAACAATGGTCACAAAGAGTAGAGCAATAAAACACAAGGACCATGTCAAAAAGACTCAATTAGATCGAGCATGCATCTTGTCCTTAGAAAGGGTAGACTCCTTAGGTTAGACTCTTTCAGATCAACCCTAATCTTCCTAGGAGGTGTGACCTCTACAGGTTTAGCAGTCTCGCTCACAACCTCTCTCACAAGGTGTTCAGAGGAAGAAGAAGGAACAAAGTTTGTGGAATTGGGTGTAGACACAGAGATGCTTTCAACAAAACCTAATCCAGATTTGTCAGAAGAAGCCTTTTGAACACTCAACATTTGATCAAGTTTAGAACTAGCAGATCTAGTAACAGATAAATCATGTTCCAAAGATTTAACTTTATCAAGCAAGAGCATATTCTCAGTTTTCACATTGTTCAAAAGTTCATTAGCATCAAACAAGTTAACAAGCAAATTTTTCTTTTCAAGCTCAAGAGATTCAATTTTCTTTAAGCCTAATTCAACATTTATGGCATCCTTTGCAGCAACTTTGCAAAGTTTATTGTAGGCTTCTTGAAGATCTGCATCCTCAGAGAGTTCCCCATCAGAAGGGTTCTATTCAACAGATACACTTTCATTGACTACAGCAGTAGCAGTGAAAGCAATGAAGTTTCCATCCTCGTCACATCCGGACTCATCATCAGAAACTTCATTATCACTAAGGGTTACAGCCATAGCCTTTCCCTTAGACTTCAAGTATGTGGGACATTCAGATTTCATGTGACCAAACCCATGACATCCAAAACACTGAGGGCCCAAAGAATTGTTTGAAGATTGACCAACTTTTTCTCTAGGTTTTTCATTGTTGTTAACCTTAATGGGATCATTCTTCCTAAATTTTCTAGGTTCAGTAGTGTTTGTACCTCTTGCCCTTCTGTTACTGTTCCTAAGAAAGTTTCTAAAGTTCTTGGCAAGGTAAGCAATCTCTGTAGCAGAGAGCTCATCATCAAATCCATCAACCTCAACATCATCAACTGACTTAAGAGTCATTGACTTGGATTTGCTAGTTTTGGGTAGGTCCAACTCATAAGACTGAAGAGATCCTACAAGTTCATCAACAGGGATGGAGTCCACATCCTTGCTCTCAGTGATAACAGTCACTTTGGGTCTAAAGTCCTCAGTCAAAGATCTAAGAATCTTCCTAACAATTTTAGGTTGATCATAGATTTCACCAAGATTATATGCAGAATTAACAATATCATTTAGTTTAGCATAGAAATCATCAAAAGATTCATCATCAGACATCCTAATGCTTTCAAATCTAGATTTTAACTACTGCAACTTATTAATTTTAACAGCCTTAGTGCCTTCATGCACAGTCTGGAGGATTTTCCAAGCAGTGTGAGCAACCTCAACATTAGAGATTCTCTTAAATTCCTCCGTAGAAACAGCATTAAAGATGGCATTCATAGCTTTGCTATTGAACCCAGCTGCTTCTTTTTGAGAAGTTTGCCATTCACTCACAGAAGTAGTGGGCTTCTCCCATCCGTATTCAACGGAGTTCCAGACTCTCTCATCAATAGATTTTAGGAATGCTTTCATCATTACTTTCCAATAAGCATAATTATTCCCATCAAAGTGAGGAGGAATAACTAGAGAGTACCCGTGTTCCATGACAACAGGGGTCAAGGATCAGCTCAGAGATCAAAAGATCTACAACAAGAGAGCAACCCACTCTAATACCACTTGTTTGGTTTTTAGACCCCTTAAACAACAACAGGATTAACCTAGTTAATTAGCCAAGTGATTAACTTAGTCAAATTATGCAAATCTAGGTTATCACAATCAAACAATCATATCAAGTATGTAGCAGCGGAAATATAAATAACACAAAGATATGATGACCCAAGAAACCACACCGGTAAAAACCTGGGGAGGATTTGACCTAGCTATCCTCAAGGTAAACTTGAATCCACTATCTTGAAAGAATCGAAGTTCATACAATAAGACTTACAAGCCCCCACGCTCGACTTCTTATTGCTACCCACCAGTAGAACTTACTGACACGACCACGTGCAAGCTCCGAATCCACAGACTCCTTCTTTCTTGGATTCTCTAGCAAGTACAAGCAACACCCGCTTGTGTATCTTTAAGCTCTTATGGCAGCAACTGAATGATCATCAAGTTCTTGAAGAAATCTTCTCCTTGATAATCCTAAGCTTGTGTGAAGGAAAGCTCCTCACAGATCTCACAAGAGATTCACATAAACAGCAATATGAGCAACCTCTAAAACGTGGCTAGGGTTTGCCTTATATACCTAGGGCAAAAACATAAAACCCTAAACGTTTTAAGAGTTAGGGCTGAGTTGGAATTATGCAGCAAAAACGCATTTTTGCCCGAGATTCGATTGATCGAGCCTAAGCTTCTATCAATCGAGCCAGGCCGAAATGCACTATTAATTCTGCATCAGCTCGATTCCAACTTTACATAAAAGAACCAACGTTGAGCAAGTCTAGATAAGACTAATCAACCTGTTTTGATCATGGTTTGCCAACAATACATATTAGAATTCTAAATACATTAAATCCTAAGTCTTTAGAACCTAACAACAACCATCTTCTTTAAGAAGAGATTGTGGTCACGGAAGGAGCGGAGCTTCATCGTCTTCATCAATACCTCCAAATGCTTTTCATATCATTCTTGAGAGGATTGATGGCTTAAGGGATGTCCAAATTAAGCACTCCAACAGACTTACAACCATTCAAGACCAAATCAACTTGCTCACATCCAAGTTTGATAGCTTCACAAACCAGCATTAGCCCTTTGGCCATTCCGGTCAAAAAGGGGGAGTAATATGGAGTAGCTCTTGAGGGGGAGTCTATCTTAAGGGGGAGAGCAGTTTAAATTTTAAAGTTTTTATAGCTATCTTATAGTGTTACTTTATAGCTTTTATGGGTTTTCATAACACTTATTCTAGTACTCTATGGTTTTTAGTACTTTGGTTTTTAAGTACTCTATGACTTTTATACTTTGGTTTTAAAATACTTGGATATTATGTGTTATGGATGCTTGGATGTTTTAGCTATTTAAACTATTCCTTATGTACCTTTGCTTGTAACTTTTTAGTACTTTTAGATTTTGTTTGCATTATCTTTAGTACACTCTTGTGCCCTTGTTGGATCTTGTATCCTTGATGCAATAACTTTAGTGTTCTTGCATCGGTTGAGTGTTGGACATGCAAATGATACTTTGCATTGAGCTTATTAGATTGCATGTCCAGATGTTCATTCATTGTGTAAATGATCATTGTGGTCACTATTTATCGTGATTGTTCTTGTTTGGTCAAGCCATGCTTTATTGTTATATTCATTATTGCTTGATCGCATTGTGCTTGCTCCATATGCATTTCAAGATTTATGCTTACAATGAACTTCTTGTATTATTGTTTTCAGGAAAACTTGTCCCTATGGTTCAAGAGTTTCACAGAATCTAGAGTTAGGTGTGACTGAGTTTTGACAATTGTTCCAAACTCACATTTTAAGTCTAGAGTCTGTTTTAGTGTTTTGTCATGGAATAGCCAAAGGGTGAGATTGTAAGGTTGAATTTATTCAACCATGTGTTAGCTTTATTCCGTGCCAAATTTGCTTATATTTCAACAATTAGATACCCTGTATTTAGGTGGGAATCATGTAAGGGTTGTGTGTGAGAGAGTGTGAAGAATTCAAGTGTGTGTGCATTCAAGAGGATTCTCGCGACTGGATCTCACGAGTGACTCATGACTGTTGACTCGCCAAAATGCCACACAGGTGAAGCATGCAGGAAGCTGAAGGGTCACGACAGTTGGAGTACTACAGAACTAAAAGCTCGAAAACGTGTTGAAAACACAAGAGTTGTTTAGACCCCCGATTAAAATTACGGCTCGATAGATTTTACACAACTTTAATACAAAGTGTGGAATAGTGTAAAAACGAGCGAATGAACAAGTAAGCTACTCTAATCCATAAACTAAGCAACACAGCAGTATAATGGAATTAAACAAGAGTAGGGAAGAAGGATGCAAACACAGAAAACACCGAGACGTGTTTTCGAAGAGGAAACCGAAGAACTCGGCGAAAAACCTCCCCGCCGCCCTCCAAGCGAAAATCGATCCACTAGACAATCAGTTGGGATACATGAGTTAGCAAGAGACCCTCCAAGCCTAATCTACCCGATGTACCTAAGCCCTCCAAGCTCCTACTCCAACAAGGCTTCTCGGAACCGTGTCTTGTCCTAGTTCTCCGGATCCCGCAACAAGCTCCATGTTGCATCTGCCATCCTTGGCTTCTTCCAATGCTTCCCAGCAACTCCAAAACACTCTCTACAACTCCAAAACACTCTCTACACTCTGAATAGGTGTGGGTTGTGTTTGGGTACAAATCTCCTTTCAAGGTATGATAATGGGAGAGGGATGGAGAAGAGGCTACAATGATTTCTCACTAAGGAGGAGTAGCTCTCTCTCAAAAGATGGGTGTGTGTGTGTTGTAGAAAACCTATCTAGGGTTTTTCTCTCTGAATAGCCTCTCATACATTTGTGGGTAATGAGGGTATATATAGTCTGGGTGAAGGATAAGAAAGTCACTCTTAAAAAACCTCCAGGCAGAATGTTTCGCGACTATCTCGCGGGAAGGCCTTACCCGCGAGACACTCGCGAAGACGACAGTCTGGCACGACTCTTCAGCTTCCAGTCATGTGCTTCTCACATGGCTCTTTCGCGGGTTAGCTTCCAGCGACACACCCGCGAGATCCACTGATCTTCAATAAAGCTTGAGTCTTCACCAACTTGATACTAAACCCAATACAATTAAATCCCACAAAATACAAGGAAATGAATTAAAGTAATTACAACACATTTTGTCATGGAATAAAGCCAATATAAAACATAGTTGTAAATCACAACTTTACAAGAACAAAAAGGACAATCTGGCCAGTTAGTTATTTCTTGACTCATCCCAGTTGCAAGTGAGTCGTCAGAACACCCTGTTTTGCAGAAAAAAAAATGTATTTTCACATTCCTCACGTACCCTACTATAAATACCCTTAATGTAGAGAGCTTCCAGAAATAATTTTGAGAGAGAAACCCTATAGAAAAATAAGATTGACTCATCCACAATCTTAGACATTTGATTCTCCAAATTCCTCTACTCTCACCCTTTCCATTGACATACCTTTGAGAGGTTCATTAGCCAAATCCTTATCACACCATACTCATATCAGTGAGAAGGTAATTTGGTGCTTGGGAAGCAGTTCAGAGATGACCAATTTATTTGGTTGATGCAACGGGCTTATTGCAAGATCCGGAAAGCTAAAGAAGACACAGTTAAGCTTAACCTTGTTAGAGTAAGAAGCTTGGAGTGCTTAGGTGCATTGGGTAGATTAGGCTTTGAGGGTCTATTGCTATTCGTGTATCCCAACTTTATTCTTTAGTGGATCATTTCACTGCTTGGAAGGCGGCGAAGAGGTTTTTTGCCCAGTTCTTCGGTTTTCTCTTCGATAACACGTGCCGGTATTATCTTTGTGTTTGCATCTCTCTAACCTTTACTTTTTACCTTTAATTGCTGCTGTGTTGTGATTAATTATGGTTTAGAGTAGTTTGTTTATTTGGTATTGCTTGTACTTATCATTCCGCACATATATTGTTTGATTATAAGCTTGTGTTGGTTATTTTGAAATTGGGGGTCTAAACATTTACTAGTGTTTTATACACTAAGTGAACTTTCACGCCATTACTCCATCTCAAGACATACCACTTTGTGACTTCAATTTTTTTGCTTGGTACTGACGTTGTAGGAGAAATTATAGAAGTGATAGGAGAAGACAATTGCATAAAGGCCAGAGCAACTTGATATGACAGTGTGGCTTCAATTGAGAACATATCCCATCACATCCACTATAGCTTGTTTCCCTAGATAATAAAGGCTGGGGAAAGACAATCACAATTCCTCCAAGCATTATTATTGGTGGTGCTAAAAAGTTATATTACTATTTTTAGTATCACCAAATACAAAACTATGCCTACATTGGTGGAGCCAAACTTAAATAATTTGGCTCCACAGCTACAGTGCATTGCCAAAAGTGGCTGTGCATTGTAGCTCATATGTAAAAATTAAATAAATAAATAAAATTCATGTGTTCACACTGCTTTGTATTATTATTCACGTGTTTACATTGCACTGTAGCTCACTCACCTGTTCACACTATAGCTCATATGTAATAATAATAATAATAAAAAATAAAAATAAAAAGGCAGAAATACTATTTTCGTCCCTACATTTTCACCCCACACCCCATTTTCACTTTGGTCACTACTTTTTTATTTTACCGCTTTTAATCCCTAAAATGAAAAACGCGTTTTATTTTAGTCCTTACCGTCATCTCACTAACGGAAATTATCTACGTGGCAGACGGAGTGCACTGTTGGTACACTAAAAGCTGACGTGGCCATTAAAATAATAATAAAAAAATTATTTGACATTAAAAAAATACCATGTCAGCATCGATCTAAATTAAAAAAATTAATTTATCAATTTTAACTAAATAAAAAAAACAGAATTAAAAACCAAAAATTACATAAATTAAGATCTAATTGTATCTTGATCAAAAACACCAAGAACACAAATTTAAATACAAGAAAAACATTTTCCTTTTCAATCTCCTTCTCATCCTCTCCTTTTCATTAAACCCACATAATCCCATCTCCTTTTCATTAAAGCCACAAAATCCCATCCTTTCTCAGTCTCTCTTTTCCTCTCTCATATAGCCCGATCCCCTCTCTCACATAGCCTGATCCCAACCATCTTATTTTCCTCTCTCACTCTCACTGAGCCGATCTCAACCATAGCCGAAAGTCAATCACCTTCTCTACCTGATCCTCTCAAACCCACATCCCAGGCAAACACAAGCAAGAAGAAAGCAACGGCGGCTAAGAGCGAAGGTGGTTTTGTTGTCAGGTGAGGTTGATTTCGTTTGGATTTGTTAGTTTCGAATCTGAGGTTGGAGGTGATTTGGTTTTGGCTCTAAGGTTTGGATATGAGGTTTGTGTTTGGTTTCTCAGAAAGTATAAGAAAATTTAGGTCTTGAGTTTTGTATTTGGGGGCCGAAAATCTAGGTTTGATTTTTGTGTTTGATGTTTTGTTGGTGTGGGGGTTTGAAATATGGGTTCGAATCTGGGTTTGAATTTAATTTTTTGAATCTGGGTTTGAAATTAATTTTTTGGGTTTTAAATTTGCTGGGTTTGTGTTTTTGTTCAAATGTTTAATGTGTTCATATTTAATTTATCAATATTTTGTGGGTTTGTCAAGAATGTTGGCATGAATTCTAATTTTGGGTTTTGGCTCTAAGGTTCGAATTTTCAAGGTTTTAAATTTTATTTTCATGTTTAATTTCTTGTTCATGTTTAATCTAACGTGGATTTGAAGTATAATTTTGTGTTCTTATTTTCTGGGTTTGTGATTTTTGGTTTTCAATTTGTGTTCTTAAATCTAGGTTGGTGTTCTTGTTGTTCTTGTTAAAGGTACACTTAGATCTCAATTCATGTGACTTTTGGTTTTTAATTTTTTTTATTTAGTTAAAATTGATAATTTTTTTTTAAAATTTAGATGCTGACGTGGCATTTTTTTAATGCAAAATAATTTTTTTTTATTTTAATGGCCATGTCAGCTTTTAGTATGCTAACAGTGCACTCCGTCTGTCACGTAGACGATTTCCGTTAGTGAGATGACGGTAGGGACTAAAATAGAACGTGTTTTTCATTTTAGAGACTAAAAGCGGTAAATAAAAAAGTAGGGACCAAAGTGGGAATGATGTGAAAATGTAGAGATGAAAATAGTATTTCTGCCTTAAAAAAATTATTTTATTGTGTTGAAAGTTAAAATAAAACCATTTATGTTAGGTGTTTTGTAAAGTAAAAAGGTAAAATAGATAAAGTAACTTTTTGTGGACCCATATTGCTAAATTTATGGCTCCACCAATATAGATGCATACGATAAAGAATTTATAGTAGCTACACAGGGGAGAGAATACAACCCTTGAACTCCCCTTACCATCAATCATGGACACTAGTACGATTGAGGAGACTAAAGGTTTGTTGCAATTTCCACCGGTATTAATCACTGGGAAATTATTGGGTAGTCTCGAAGCAATGCTCCGGTGATCTCACATGATGGTGGACCAGACTACGTAATAATTTTCCTAATCATAGACCTATGAGCTGTGGGAAGGTGCTTATAATGCAAGAGTAATTTCTAAATATACTATTTAGCAAAAAAAAAAAAACAATTCTAAATATACTAGCGCGTTGTGACACCATGAAAAGGAAAAAAAAAAAGGATAAATTACCATTTGGTCCATAATGTTTGCTTTATAGGTTAACATGATTTCTAACGGTTCAAATATGTCAGTTTAGTTCCTAACTTTTTGATATTGTGTTAAAATAGTCAATGATTTTAATTTAAAAAATAAAATAACAAAGAAAATATTTGGAGTTAGTTTATTTTCAAACTTAAAATTTGAAAATTTATTTTCTTTGTTTTCTCAGGAATGCAAACAAGGAGGGAAACATATCCGTGGTGTAAAGCTGAAAAATGATTTTAAAAAAAGTTAATGGAGAGTGGTGAGCATCTGAAACAGCAAGCTCAAAAAGAAGGAAAGGATAAAAATATGATTAAATGACAGGGAAGAAAATCTTAATTAAATGCTAAGGGTAAAAAAAGAAGAGGAATGATCATATCCAACCAGTACATAAACGAATAAAATGTCTGGATGCCATCATCACAGTCACACTAGCCAGTAGCCACAAGATGCTTATAAATTATAACAGGAAACCTTTCAGTAAACACAGCTAGTACCACCGGCAAGGTCTTTGGCCAAAAAAAGAGAGAGAGATTTCACTATCGAGACTACTGAGGCAAAGCAATTCGTGCGGCAAAATGGTGAGGTTGAGGTCACTATCATTTCAAAGGAAACAATCAAACCATCTTCACCAACATTGCACCATCTGAAACCATACAAACTCACCCTCTTTGATCAGGTCACTCCTGCAACTTACGTTCCCACAGTCTTCTTCTACCCCATGAGTACTAATCTCAATCTCGACATGTCCCAAATTATTGCACAGCTTAAAAAATCCCTTTCAGATACCCTCAATATCTTTTATCCATTTTCTGGAAGCATAAAAAACAACCTTTTTATCCATGATTTAGACACGGGTGTTCCCTTTTCGGAAGCTCGTGTTAATTGTTCCATGTTTGAGTTCCTTAAGCACCAAGAAACAGACTTACTGGCCCTATTCGTTCCGTATCGTGCCTTTTGCAAGGAAACAGATACTACTATAGGTCAAGTAGCTATTCAACTGAATATCTTTGTTTGTGGTGGAATAGCAATCGGGTTGAGCTGCTCACATAAGATTGGAGATGCAACAACATCGAGTGCTTTCCTTCATTCTTGGGCTGCCACTTTTACTGGGTCTCCGGAAAAAGTTATACATCCAAATTTCTCTGAGGGATCAACCATGTTTCCACCTAGAGATTCACTTCCTCAAAAGTATATAGATACAATGGATAACTTATGGTTCAAAGAAGGTGATTATGTTACAAGAAGGTTTGTGTTCCATGACAAAGCAATAGCCACCCTAAGAGCCAAAGCAAAAAGTGAATTAGTTCCTAAACCTACACGCATTGAGGCACTAACTTGTTTCATTTGGAAACATTGCATGGCAGCTTCTAAAGGCATATCAGCAGGTTTGAAAAAGACATCCATGGCTATGCTGGTCCAAGCGGTGAACTTAAGGACATGTAAAATTCTAGAACGCTGATTTTATTGATTGAAAGAATACAAGTAATTAATTTTCATACATATCACTACTCCTATATATATACAAATTGAAAGAAGAAGAAAAACAGAGTAACAAACTTCCCTGAATTTTAGGGAATTTGGAGGGAAAGCAATTACAACCACTTTCTATGTACACGTGTGCTTGGAGTGCCTAATCACTTAATTGATTACTTAAGCTATCTGATAACATCACCAAGAGTGTAAGAACTGCTCATGAAACGGCACAACTTCAATTAAGTCCATCAGTTCTCTGCTTGCCCAAGCTGTCTGTGAGGTTTGAGTTATGCAACCACTCTCTACATCAAGTCTAGGTCTGTTCTGTTGTGCAAGTGTTTCAACATGAAGCACATCTTGAACCTTAGTCTGATGAGTAAGACTTCTTTCATTATTCTCAACACTCCCCCTCAAGAGCAAAGCTCTTGACTCTTCTTTCTCTGTTACATATTCTGGATACTCAATAGTCTGAGCAAAAATTTTGATAATACCTAATCTTCTTAGTAACTTTAGGAAAGTTTCCACTCCAAGTGCCTTAGTGAAGATGTCAGCTAGCTGATTCTTTGTTGTCACATGGAATGTCTTTATTGTACCATCTAGAATTCTATTTCTAACTATATGACAATCAGCTTCAATATGTTTAGATCTTTCATGAAAAACAGGATTAGCAGCTATGTGTAAAGCTGCTTGGTTGTCACAGTACATTAAGACAGGTTTGGAGTGTAAAACATGAAGGTCCTTCAACAAATACAGCAACCAAGTTACTTCACAAGTGGTGGTTGCCATGGACCTATACTCAGCTTCGGCAGAGGACCTAGAAACCACATTTTGCTTCTTTGATCTCCAAGAGATCAAAGCATCCCCCAAAAATACACAATACCCAGTAAGTGACTTCCTAGTGTCAGGGCACCCTGCCCAATCTGCATCACAATAAGCTTTAAGTTGCAAATCTGACTGAGCAGGAAAAAATACACCTTGTCCTGGAGTACCTTTGATGTACTGCAATATTCTGGTAGCAGCTTGCATATGTGGCAGTCTAGGTGTTGAAAGAAATTGACTAAGCCTGTGGACTGCATAAGTAATGTCAGGCCTACTCAATGTTAAGTACATTAACTTTCCTATAAACCTTCTAAACTGCCCAACATCTTTAAGTAAGTCTCCACTTCCCTTAGACAATTTTAATTGCTGTTCCATAGGAGATTTAGCAGGCTTATAGCCTAGCATACCAGTTTCCTTAAGAACCTCAAGAGCATACTTTCTTTGATTAACACTAATCCCTTTCTCACTTCTAGCTATTTCCAAGCCTAAGAAAGATTTGAGTGAACCAAGATCCTTAATCCCAAATTTCTAGTCTAAAAGGGACTTCAAAGCTGCCACACAAGTTGGATCATTCCCTGTAATGACCATGTCATCTACATAAACAAGTAAAGCAGTGAACAATGGTCCTTTGGTATAAACAAAGAGAGAATGATCTGATTGAGATTGTGTAAATCCAAGTTGCAAGATTGTAGCTGAGAGCTTGGCATACCACTGCCTAGATGCCTGCCTCAAGCCATATAATGACTTAAGCAATCTGCAAACCAAAGGAACAGAAGATGAGGAAGAAGGTAGCTCCCCTTTACTGTGAAAACCAGGCGGCAAACACATATACACCTCTTCTTCAAGATCTCCATGAAGAAAGGCATTATTAATGTCTAACTGATGCAGTGGCCAACCTTTAGCAGCAGCAAGAGCAAGTATCACCCTAACTGAAACTGTTTTAGCCACTGGAGAGAAGGTTTCTAAGAAATCAAGCCCCTCTCTCTGTGTGTACCCTTTAGCCACCAACCTAGCTTTATATCTCTCAACTGAGCCATCCGGATTGAGCTTTATTTTGTACACCCATTTACAACCAATGGGGGTTTTTCCAGGAGGTAAAGGAGTGATAACCCAAGTATTGTTCTTTTCAAGTGCTGAAATCTCCTTATCCATTGCCTCTCTCCAAGCTGGATTCTTCACAGCTTGAAAGAAATGCTCAGGTTCTTTAGCATTAGTACTGATAGACATGAGATAAGAATGATAAGTAGGCTCCAAATGGGAATAAGTGAGAGATGTTGCAATATCATAAGGTGTGCTAGGACTAGCAGCAACAGCAGCATTACAAGAGTAATCTTGTAAGTAAACAGGTGGTTTATGGACCCTGGTTGATCTTCTAGTAGGAACAAGTGGTGGCTCAGCAATAGGCAAGTGTGGATCAGGTAAGGATTGATCAGTAGGAACACTAGACAAAGATTGAGAAGAGGGTTCAGCAGCTAAAGTCTGATCAAAGGAAGTTAATGGAGGTGAAGTAGTATGGGTTGTGAAAGTATTGTTGAAATTATCATTTGAATGGGAAACTGAGACATCAAAAACACTCAAAGATGGATTAGAATCATTAGAAACATTAATAGGAGTAACAAATGTGTCTTTTATAACCTGTGGAGTAGAGTTAGAACCAGCTTCAAGCATAAATGGACCAGATTCAACAGTGGAAACAGAAGCAAACGGAAAGAGTTCCTCATGAAAAACAACATCCCTAGAAACAAAAATGGTGTTTGTCGACAAATCCAATACTTTGTAACCCTTGACACCAAAAGGATAACCCAAGAAAACACACTTCTTAGCTCTAGGAGCAAACTTGGATCTATTGTGTGAGAGAGTAGAGGCATAGCATAAACAGCCAAAAACTCTCAAATGTGAATAACTAGGAGCATGACCAAACAAGATTTCAAAAGGTGTTTTATGAGACAAAGCTGAATTAGGAATTCTATTTATCAAATACACTGCAGTAAGTATACAATGACCCCAGAAATGCAATGGTAAGTTGGATTGAAATCTGAGGGCTCTTGCAACATTCAGTATGTGTTGATGTTTCCTTTCCACAATAGCATTTTGCTGAGGAGTTTCAACACAGCTGAGTTGATGCAAGATGCCTCTTTTAACAAATAAATCCTTCATGATAAATTCAGTACCATTATCACTTCTGATACATTTCACTTTAGTATTAAATTGTGTCTCAGTCATTGTACAAAACTAGTCCAAAGTAGATTGTGTATCTGATTTGTGCTTCAACAAATACACCCAAGTGCACCTAGAACAATCATCGACAATAGTCAAGAAGTATTTGAAACCATCAATTGTAGAGACAGAGAAAGGACCCCATATATCACAATGAATCAAATCAAAACATGCTTTGGATACATGAGAACTTGAAGGAAAAGGTAGTTTATTTTGCTTAGCCAAAGGACAGATTTCACAATGAAATTGTTTATTGGGATTGAAAAGAGGCACATTATTATCATACATCAAAGCTAACTTGGCATTTGACAGATGCCCCAAACGAGAATGCCATACATGTGGTTGTACATTATGAACAGAAAACACTGCTGAAAAAGAAATTGAAGCTGATTTGCTCTCTTCTAGCAGGTAAAGACCATTGAACTCCTTACCCTGACCAATTGTGCTCCAAAGAGCAAGGTCCTGGATAAAACACATGTTACCAAAGAAAATAAGGCAGCAAAATATGGATTTAGACAATTGACTGACTGATATAAGGTTGAAGCTAAAAGAAGGAACACAAAGAACATCATATAGAACAAGTTTTTCTGTGATTTTGACAGTTCCTATGTGGGTTACAAGAGCAATCTCACCATTAGGAAAATTAACATGAGTGTTTAAGGTAGAAGTAATGGAAGTAAAGTATGTAATGGAATGTACCATATGGTCAGTTGCTCCTGTATCTATGACCCAATCAGTGGAATTAAAAGCTTCTCTATTTACTGTTTTGGCAGAAAAGATTGAATGTTCTAAATTGGGTTTAAAAGGCAAAGTAGATAGAGTACCTGACATGGTATTGATGAGATTGGACTGTGAAACAAGATTGGCTTGAGATTGTGAGGAAGTAGAAGCCACCCCAGTAGCCACACCAGAAGCTGTACCAGAAAATCCATCAACACCAACACTGCTTACATTTGCTGCATGATGAATTTCACCACCACCAGCACTCAAGTATGCCAGCAACTGTTCACATTGAGATTTAGAAATAGGACATTGATTGGATGAAATGGAAGCACACTCTGATACTGTGCTTTGATCAGAAGAAACTTGATTTGCAGTGGCATTGGCCTTGCCTTTATGCTTGTATCCAGGAGGATACCCATGCAATTTGTAGCATTTTTCAACTGTATGTCCAAGCATATTGCAATGCGTGCACAGAGGCCTCTCTCTTTTGTTGTTATTTCCCTTATTCCAATTAGAATTACCAGAATTTCCCTTGGAATTAACAAACATTGCCACTGTGTCTGATTGTGAAGAGAAAGTACCACCATGACCAATGCTCTTGTGTGACTCTTCTTGAAGAACCAAGGCATAAATCTTGCTAATCGAAGGAAAAGGCTCCTGCATCAGAATTTGAGTCCTTATAGTCTCAAAATTCTCATTCAAACCCATCAGAAACCTCATAGCATAAGCCTTGTCATGAGAAGCACTTAGGGTTTTGATTGCTCCGCAGGTACACTCTGGTAATGGTTCCAAATTAATCAGTTGATCCCGTAGTTTCTTGAATCTTGTGAAATACTCTGTTACTATCATCTGGTTCTGAGAAATATTAGAAATTTCCTTCTGAAGATTGTAAATTTTGGGACCACTACCCTGTGAATAGACCTTTTGCAATTCAAGCCACATCTCTCTGGCAGTTTGACAGTACATTATGCTGCTAGATACATCAACGTGCATGGAGTTGATCATCCATGAGATCACCATTGTGTTGCAACTTAACCAATCTTCATAGAGAGGAGATTCGGGATCTGGCTCAGTAATTTTTCCATTAATGAAACCTATCTTCTTCTTGGCAGTGAGAGCTAAGATCATAGCCCTAGACCAAGAGTGATAATTCTTCATTCCAAGCAGTGGTTGTGTAACCAAGATGTTGCCTGGATTTTCATTTGGATTGAGAAAATATGGATTTGGAAGATTTGAGGAATACGTTTCAGTGTTTGATTGAGAAGTACGATTGGTTTGAACACTTGATTCAGGGGACGCCATGAATGGTGCTCAAGAACTCAATTATGAAAAATGAAGATCAGAGAAAATGAGATTATTCTTCAAGAAAATTCTGCAGAAATTAAAAGAATGAATTTTCTCGGAAAGAATATCTAATCAAAGAAAGAAAATTGAAGAGGAATTGGCTAGGAAATCAGTGAGTCTGTGCTAGCCAAGGCTCTGATACCATGTAAAATTCTAGAACGCTGATTTTATTGATTGAAAGAATACAAGTAATTAATTTTCATACATATCACTACTCCTATATATATACAAATTGAAAGAAGAAGAAAAACAGAGTAACAAACTTCCCTGAATTTTAGGGAATTTGGAGGGAAAGCAATTACAACCACTTTCTATGTACACGTGTGCTTGGAGTGCCTAATCACTTAATTGATTACTTAAGCTATCTGATAACATCACCAAGAGTGTAAGAACTGCTCATGAAACGGCACAGCTTCAATTAAGTCCATCAGTTCTCTGCTTGCCCAAGCTGTCTGTGAGGTTTGAGTTATGCAACCACTCTCTACATCAAGTCTAGGTCTGTTCTGTTGTGCAAGTGTTTCAACTTGAAGCACATCTTGAACCTTAGTCTGATGAGTAAGACTTCTTTCATTATTCTCAACAGGACACGAATGAAGCCTCGCTTGTCAGATACTTCTATTGGAAATATATTTTGGTGGGCACCTGCAGCAGTTGATTTGACTATGGAAGAGAGAGAGTTGCATGAATTGGTGTACCTTGTAAACGCCGCCATCACAGGGTTTGATACCGATTTTGAGGAAAATTTGCTAGGAAATGAAGGGTTTTTGGCTTTCTCTGATTACTTTGACCAGTTAGAAGAAATGTTTTCTGCAGAAATAAAACCAGATGTTTGGGCGTTTACATGCTGGCTTAGATTTTTTAACGATCTTGATTTTGGTTGGGGGAAGCCATTTTGGATTGGTATCATGGGGAAAATTGGTTCTGCATTCAGAAATTTAATAATGTTCAGTGAAACCCCATGCGGTATTGGGATTGAGGCATGGGTGACCATGGATGAGAAAGAAATGACTATATTGGAGAATGATCCTGAATTTCTTGCATTTGCTTCTCTAAATCCTAGCATTTTGCTCTCTCTTTAAGTTCTTTGGATGTATTTTTGTTTGATGCCCAAGATAAGTAAAATAGAATTGGTTGATGGTACGTATGTAAGTTTGTGCATGAAAATAAATCATTAATAAATTGGATTATTAATGCTTTACTCTTGATAGAAATTAGGGCTTTGATTCCTTTACCTCCAACAGTGTTCACATGTTTACACTATTGAATCTGAAAGGGTGTGTGCACTGTTGAAGGTAAAGTAATAATTAGCCTTAAAATTATATGAGTACTTGTAAGGCATTTTGCTGAGTATGTAAGTTTAAAGAATTCTCGCGTGTATTGAAATTCTTCTTCTTCTTCTTCTTCTTCTTCTTCTTCTTTTTTTAAATTGTAATTCCTTTTCTGAATCAAATTTAACAAAGTTCATAAGTTGTAATAAGAATTTATATAAGTGCAGTTCATCCACATATATTTTGTTGTGATTCAACTTTTCTGGACAGATTGACAACATTAGTCATAGTTATTTGCTATACACAATGCGTGGATAAATCTAGAAATTTGCTATGATTTTGTCTCCATTAAGTATTTGTGAGTCGAGAGCTGATCAAATCCTCTGTATAGGTATCAACAACCCGAGATCCTTGCCTACAATCCTAATATTTCTTGAATAACCCCTAATGCATGGTAATACCACAGTAAAATTTTTACATCTATTAGCCTCCTCATCTATTAGTGCCTTGAGTACAACTTTGTTACGATCCTAGTGTCCCACATGAATTAAGTGTAAGTTTAATCATATGTTTATAAGCTTTTGGGTACTATCCCCTTGTAAGCTGGTTATTAAGGATGAGTTCTACTCATAAGTTTGTGGCCAAATAGTTAGCCACCACAAGCGGGTTCATTGACTTGTTTTTCCAAGCACATGTTGAAGTGAACTGTGCTCGAATTGGAGAAGGATCTTGTAATAAAAAAGAAGCATTATGATTAGACAGCAAACCAACTAAGCGTTTAGCATCTAGCTCTACACTAAAAGATGTTTGATGTTGAGATACAAAGGCAAGTAAGAGGCCATATTGGAGGGCATGAAGTTCAGCTTTGATGCTGGAGGAGTGGCCGAGAAACTGAGAGGATCCTTTTAGTTGAATAATGTCTTTTTTTGGTTTAACTCACTTTAATGTCTTTATATATATTTTTAAGCCATCTCTGGTTAGAAATTTATGCCATGCCTTTGTTAAACATTTTGGGAAAAAGATATAAAAATAAATATAAATAAAAATCAAGCATTGCGTTGTTGATTGGGCTGGGCTTAATTTTTTTTACTATAGAGTCCATTACAACAATCTCTTATACAAACTCAGAGGAGTCAGAGCAACCCAGTGAAAATGAGCTTCAGATTCAGGCATTGAGACACGTACATTTTCTGACTATACGTTTATGGTGCGCTATTTTTATTGATATTGCTGGTGCATGTGGATCATGTTGCTTTTAGCACTACTGGAGCTGTCGAAGGAACCAATTTTTATTGCAACTGGGAAACTTGTCAATCTTAGTGAACAACAGCTTGTTGATTGCGATAACACCGTTAGCTACTTAGTTCTAAGTTTTAATCTCATTTCGATTCATCCTCAAGTTAAAAGCCTTCTTGTATATCTTCACATTGTGCTAAGAAATCAAAAATCTTGGGAGTTTTTTTGTTTTTTCTTTAATCAATCATTATATGAAAATAAAAATTATTGATTTGCAGGCATTATATATATGCCCTTAATAATCACAGATAACTTTTAGATAGATGCTTATAAAAATAAAATAAAAAAGAGCAATCTCCTTATGGTAATATGGTCTAAATTGAGTTATTATAATACCCATATAAAATGATTTCAAATAAGTTACACTTTTACATAGGGTATTATGTTAATTTGGGGAATACTACCCAGCACATAGGCCCCATTATAAATGGTGAGATGAATGCAAGTTTAGTGGCTGATTTTGAAGCTTCGGAAGTGCACGATCCAATTAAACAAATGGCCCCTCTAAAAGCGCCAGATTCGGATGGTATGCCCCCTATCTTTTATCAAAATTATTGGATTTATTAGGTGAGGATGTCACCTCTTCTGTGCTTCACTTTTTAAACTCTGCATCATTGTCTGCTAACCTTAATCATACTTTTATTACTTTCATTCCTAAGGTTAAAAATCTGGAATTTGTGTCTGAATTTTGGCCTATTAGCCTTTGCAATGTATTGTATAAAAAATTTTCAAAGGTTTTGGCAAATAGGCTTAAAAAAATCCTACCAAATATTATTACTGAAAACCAAAGTGCTTTTATGAAGAGTCGTCTTATTTCAGATAATATTTTGGTGGCTTTTGAATCCTTACATAGTATGCAAAGGCACACAGGGAAAGATGATTTTATGGCCATAAAGCTAGATATGAGCAAAGCTTACGATAGGGTAGAGTGGGTTTATTTAGAAGCGGTGATGAGGAAAATGGGAGTTGAATAAAGATGGGTTAGATTAATGATGACTTGTATAACTATTGTATCCTATTCCATCTTGATTAATGGTTAACCTAAAGGCATGGTAGTTCCAACCCGAGGTATCAGACAGGGTGACCCTATCACCTTTTCTTTTCTTGCTGTGTTCTGAAGGATTGAATGGTCTGATATCCCAAGCTGCCAACCATGGGGACATCAAAGGCTATGCTTTATGTAGAAATAGCCCAAGACTAACACATCTTCTTTTTGCAGATGATAGTCTTCTCTTTTGCAGGGCCACGGAACAGGAATGCAATAATATTTTGGAGATCCTAGATGTGTATGGGAGTTGTTCTGGCCAACAAATCAACAGGAGTAAAACCACCATCTTCTTCAATAAGCTCACCTCAGAGGAAAAAAAAAGAGCACATAAAGCAAGCCTTGGAGGTTCCAGAAATCAAGCAATATGAGAAGTATCTAGGCTTACCATACTTTGTGGGGAGGAGGAAGAAAGCCAGTTTCGGCTTTATAAAGGAGAAGGTTTGGAGGAAACTACAAGGGTGGGAGGAAAAATTGCTATCATAGGCTGGGAGAGAGATCCTGATTAAAGCAGTCGTACAAGAAATATCCACCTACACTATGAGTTGCTTCAAACTCCCCCTAGGTCTATGCAATGATTTGGAGAGTCTTACCAGGAAATTTTGGTGGGGTCAACGAGGAGATAGGTATAAGATTCATTGGGTAAATTGGGAGACTCTTTTCCAATCTAAATCTGAAGGTGGTACCGGCTTTAAAGATTTGGCACTTTTCAACGATGCTCTGTTAGCTAAACAAGCTTGGCATCTTCTACACAATAAGGAATCGCTTCTACACAGAGTCTTCAAAAGTAAATTTTTCCCTACTTGCTCTTTTATGGAGGCCCCAGATAATTCAAGTGGCTCATATGCTTGGAGTAGTTTACTCAAAGGTAGGGAGGTATTGTGGAGAGGGGCCTGTTGGAGAGTGGGAAACGAAGAGTCCATCAAGATTTGGGACTACCCATGGCTACCTAGCTTAGAGCATTCGAGAATTCTATCTCCAGTCATAGATGGTCTACAGGAAGCAACAGTGGATTGTCTCATCAACCCAATGAATAGGAGTTGGGATAGGAATGTTTTATTTGGCTTCTTTGCTCCTATGGAAGCTGAGTTGATCTTAAAAATTCCACTTAGCCCCACCAATGTCGAAGACAAGCTCATTTGGCCTCACGTACCTAACAGTGTGTATACTGTGAAGTCCGGATATCGGTTTCTTGTTAAAGACAAATCAGGCCCTTTACCATCTCCTCAACCCCAATGCGAAACCTCAAACATTTGGTGCCAAATATGGGGGTTCTCGATGCCGAACAAAGTCAAAAATTTCTTTTGGAGGGCATGCAAGGAAGCTCTACCAATGAAGAAAAATCTGGTCTGCAAATGAATCATTGATGAAGACGTTTGCTGCCACTGTAACTTGAAAGCCGAAGATGGTTACCATGCTTTGTGGGACAGTTTTGAACTCTTAGCCATTTGGGAAGCTGACACGTTGTGGCTGTTTTGCAGGTCTAAGAAGTTTTCCAATTTCTTTGAGCTTGCAAGTTTTGTACTAGAGAAAGGCAGGCAATCGGAACTGTTCGTAGCAATTGCGTGGACAATTTGGTCTCGGCGCAACCAACTTCGAACTAAACAAGCCATACCCATTAACTCAGGTCATCTCCTCAGCCAAGCACATGCTGCAAGAATTTACAGAGGTGCAACCAGCTACTCAGGTTTAGGTGTCTCCGCCCCAATGATCTAGGCCCAAGTGGGAACCCCCTCCTCTGTCACTCCTCAAGATTAACTTCGATGGGGCAGTGTTCAATGACACGGAGGAAGCTGGGGTGGGAGTGGTAGTCTGTGACTCTCATGGAAAGGTGATTGCTTCCTTGGTAGAGAAGATCAAGCTCCCATCCTCATCATATGAAGTTGAAGCGCTAGCAGCAGTTCGAGCTATTACCCTTGCTATGGACCTCAACCTACCCTCTTTTGTTGTTGAGGGAGATTCAGAGGTGGTTATCTCAGCCTTAAGAAAGGAACAGGAGTCTTTCTCATCTTTTGGCCATTTAATTTCTTCTATTAAGCATTTTTTACTCTCCTGCAATTGTATTTCATTCTCACACACCCGCAGGTCGAGTAACTCAGTTGCTCTTTTTTTGGCAAAACATGCGAAACTTATTGATGGTTTTTTGTGTGGATGGAGGATGTTCCACCAAAAATTGCTGATATACTTTTAGCCGATTTTGGCTGATTTCATTTATATAAGTTGGAAGCCGGTTTCTCAAAAAAAAAAAAAAAAAAATGCCCAACCTCACCAAGGTCTACATTGAATTATTATGATATCCTTTTATTTGCGGATGCTAAATTTTTTGCGGAAACCTTTAGGCACATTTTGTGCCCATTTTATAATGGACTTACTAAACAAATTACATTTAAATATAATATCCAATGACAATATATATTTGATCAAAATATATTTATATTATTTATAAATAATAAATATAGCTTCAACTGGTTTAACCTGATAAGTATGTGCTAGATTACATATATGAAATAGAGTATATATGGATCTCTCTAACGATATCCTCTTCCTTATCTTCTCTCATCAACCATCCTCTTATAATCTTTTAATTGCAACTTCAAAAAAAAAAAAAATGAAATTATAAAACAGGATTTAGGCCTCATTTGTTTTGGTGTAAAAAAAAATTTCTTTCCCTTTTTTTTTTCTGGTGTTTGGGGTGGCTGAAAAAACAGTTAAACCAAAATTATCTTTTGTACATTTTCTTTGAGGCTGCAATAATTTTTTTTTTTTTTGAACTATTATTTGTTGAAATAGATATTACTGAGAATCAATATTTTATATGAATACAATTTCATGTAATGAAAATGCAACTAAACAATTGAATGATGATTATAAAAATAATAATCATTCCATTTCTAGTCTAATACTATGTTTCAAACGTGCCATAAGCTTTCTTTAGATCCTGTCTTATATGTGTCAAACCATATAGTTTTGTAAGGTATATCTATGACTTATATGACATATAACTTACTGTAACAGTAGAAAGCTAAGATTTGGATTTTTTTATTATACACACGGGTATGTATGTACGTTTGTGTGTATGTATGTCTCTTACTTTTGTCCAAATTGGTGTCCCAAATCACTACACCCTCAAATTTGCCTAACATTTTGTGATCCTAAAGAGAGTCCGTTTGGTCAGAGGAGTGGAAAAATTGAAGGATAGAAAATTGGTGGGAGGATGAAAATGTAGTTAGATAAAAAAAGATTTAGTTTTCCATTGTGTGTATTTGGTTTGAAGGGTGGAAAAATGGGAAGGATGAAAAACTCTTTTGTTTCGTCGAGAAGAAAATTGAGAGGATAGAAAATGTAATTTATATAAATTTACTCTTATATCTTTATTACATTACATGTAAGAGAAAATTTATTTTGTACTCATTAAATAATATAAAAATTAACACAATATATATATAAACTTATAGTATTATTTTTTTTCGTTATCTTTTATATATATATATATATATATATATATATATAGACATGTTGCTGGGTGGAAAAAAAATTGGGCAGCAAAAAAATTCTGGAAAATAGAGAGTAAAAAAAAAAAAACAAAAAAACAAAACAAAAAGAGGAAGACATAAAAGTGTAGTTAGACACTACCGTGCGGGGAAGTGGGCGGGGATTGGGGTATAAGTGAGATTCTTGAGAAGAATTAAAATTTGGGGGCAATTTTGTCATTTTGCTGGAACAAGAGTTTTCCCTCTTCTTTTTTCTCAAATTTAGAGAGATGAATTTTTGGTGGGCCATGGAAGAAAATACCTGGGCCCCACCAAAAAATTTCTATTATTTCTCTTTTTACCAAACAATATACAAACCCATTTTCTCTCATTTATTTTTCATCCTCTCTATTCCACCTCCAACCAAACATACCCTTAAAGGTTTATTGCAAAATCTTCCAATAATAATCATGGATCTATGGGCCGTGGCAAGGTCCTTTTAATGCAGGACGAATTTATGAATAAACTTGTGTATCATTTTTTTTTTTTTTTTTGGTAGAAAAAAAAAAGGTTAGGGGCGACTAGTGTGGCTTTCTTATCTGCGTGCCACCATAGTACCCTAACTTCTCTTCGGCTAAGACCCCGTTGTGTATGCAATACCATAGTACCCTAACTGCTTTCAGGCTAAGACCCCGTTGTGTATGCAATACAGAGGTATAAAGAACATCAATGAATTGCTAATATGTGTAAGGGGTATAACTTGAACCCACGACTTAGGTCATGTTGTCTCAAGTGCCTTACCACTAGACCACCAACCCTATTGGTATAAACTTGTGCATCATGACACCATGAAAAGGAAAGAAACAAATGAAATGGTTAATTACCATTTTGGTCCCTATGTTTGCTTTATGTTCAAAATGGTCTCTAATGTTACAAATGTGTCAATTTAGTTCATAACCTTTCGGTATTGTGTCAAAATAATCTCTACTATTAAATACTAATTGAAAAAAGTTAACATAGCTAACGGTGATATTAAAATATTATTTTGTATATAATCTAAATTGCCACATAGGTTTCACATGTTCTTAATTAATTAAAATTAAATTAAAAAAACAAAATATTTGGAATTAGTTTATTTTCAAGCTTAAAATGCGAATTACCACTAGACCACCAAGCTTAAAATGAAAATAAGCTTAAAAACTATTGATCAATAGTTTTTAGAAGAAAACTTTATCAATAGTTTTTTTTTTTTTTTTTTGGGTGGAGAAACAACTTTATCAATAGTTGATTGGCATAAATGGCGTGAAATTGTTTTTAAAGGATGAAAATATATAAAAACTAGTCGCTAACCCGTGCAATGCACGGGATAGTTAAATAAAAATTAAAAGTATTTATTTTACTTAAAAGTTTATGACTTGACTTAAAAAAATGTATAACTTGAAAATGAATAAAAATAAGTAATTTTTTGTTCAATATAATGGTTTAGAAAAATTCTTTTTCTTTCATATCATTCGTTCCACATAACACATCCCGGCGTGGGCTATTCTATGATGATGACTTCACACAATACTCAACTGCAATTAAATCTTCTATCCACCACCAATCTAATCTATGTTATCTTGATAGTAGATGTACATTTTTAGACCCCTTAAACACAAACAGATTAACCTAGTTATTTAGCCAAGTGATTAACTTAGGTAAATTATTCAGATCTAGGTTAACATAGATCAATCATATCATTGAAACAGTGTGAAAAATAAGTAACACAACGATATGATAACCCAGGAAAACCAAACCGGTATAAAACCTGGGTAGGATTTAACATAGCTATTCTCAAGGTAAAACAAATCCACTATGAAAGAATTGAAGTTTACACAATAGCGACTTAGACCACTAACAACCTATTACTACCTCGAGTAGAAAACTTACTACCACGACCACGTGACAACTCCAAATCCACGGACTACTTCTTTCTTGGATTCATTGCAACCATAAGTACTCTCACTTGTGTTTTCCTTAAGCTCTTTATGCAGCAACTGAAGTGATCACCAAGCTCTCGACATCAATCTTGAGATTGGAAACCCTAAGTATGTATGAAGGCAAACACCTTTAGATCTCATAAGAGATTCGCACATACAGCATAAACAACAACAACAAAACGTGGCTAAGGTTTTTCCTTTTATACTTAAGGCAAAACATAAACCCTACACATCATACGGGCTTGGGCTGAGTTGAAAAATTTTGCAGAAAAATAATCTGCACGAGCTTCGATCGATCGAGTCTAATTCAATCGATCGAGCCTTGCAAATTTATATAATAAATCCTATAGTACACTCGATTCCAACTTTACACATAAACACACTTTGAGCAGCCTAATTCTAGACTCTAAGTTTTGATCATGGTTCGCCAACATTACACATTGAAGTTCTAATACATTTAGATCCTAAATCCTTAGAACCTAACAATAGATCTACAAATTGCATTCTCATATCCTCCATAATTTAGAAGGTAATTGAAGTAATGATTGTATGTAATGTATAAGTTTGACTCTTTTAAAATATAAAATTATTATGATAGATGATTAAAATAATTAAAATAAAATCTAATGTTCTGTAAATTTTTTGAAATAGAATTTTAAATTTCTTAAAACTTAGTTAATAAAGTTTCTATTTTACCTAAAAGTGAACTATCATAATTAATGAGAATTTAACCATTTTTTGCAAATAGAAGATAATCATAGGCCCAATTTTTATTTTATAGTATAGGACGTTACAGTTAGATCCATACCATGTATAATACATTAGTCCATTATAATAGTTCCAAATAATATCCTAATACCTATTTATATGAGCTTTCTTTTTAATGATGCCATAAAGGATGGAGTTTAATAGAAGTCATTTAAAATCCAATGTATCCAATAATTATAAAAAAAAAAATTCAAAAGTCTTTTAATTGTAAATTTTTTTAATCATAAAATAGACTCTATCTAAACTCTAAAGGAAAGCATTCGGAGTGATCACATCATTGATATCATACCATGATGGTTGTAAATAGCAATATTATTATTCATGATTAATAGATGAACAATGAAACCGTGAATTAACAATTTAACAATTCAAATACCAAGTTTAAACTACAACAATACATACACAGAAGACTCCAAATATTGGAATATACTTCTTCCGGTATTTTCATTATTCAATCAAAACCAAAGTTCCAAAGATAATTTCAACTCAATTAAACCCAATACATACATACACATGAATATAAAGAATTCCAAAAATAAAAACAACAATCTCCAAAAGCCTCTACCTAATACAATAACTTTTTTTTTTTTTAATTATTGACCAAAATATCTCTCATATATGTTAACATTAAACCTAATAAGAAAACTTTACATATCAATGAATAACCTCCATTGGCTGGGTATCAGAGTCAAAACAGTCATATTGTCCAAAATCATATATATCAATCAAAGTTCAAACAAAATATATATATATATATATATATATATATATATATATATATATCATCCAAATACATATATAAAACCATATATTCAGTAATCAAATATATTTGTGATAATCTTTTATTCTTTACTTTAAATTAGTAATACAATTGAAAAAAATTGTAACAATTATAAATAATTTTTAGTAGTTAAGATATATATAGTAGATAATTCCAATTCAATTAAACCAAATACATACATACACATGAACGTAAAGAATTCCAAAAATAAAAACAGCAATCTCCAAAAGCCTCTGCCTAATACAGTCACTATTACTATTATTTTCTTTAGATTATTGACCAAAATATCTCTCATATATGTTAATATTAAACCTGATAAGAAAACTTTACATACCATTGAATAATCCCTATTGGCTAGGTATCAAAGTCAAAACATAGTCATTAATCAAATATATTTGTGATAATCCTTTATTCTTTACTTTAAATCAGTAATACAATTGAAATAAATTATAACTGTAGGGTCAATTTTTGTAGTCCAAGCCCAAAAGGTTCGGGTTATGAGCCCAATGAACCCTGAACAATGAATTTGTAGAGAGTGGGTGAAAGAGCTGGGCTAGTAATGAATCAAACAGTAATGAACTGTGGTGTTTGTGAGTAAATTAACATGCAATCATGCTCGGACAACTGCAAACATGAACGTCCGAAGAGGAGTTTTATTGAATGAACGTTGGTTACAATTCTTAGAGCTACAGTAAGGATGTTTTCTTCCTTTCTCTTTCTTTGTTCCGATCTCCTTTTTATCAGAGGTCTCTCCCCTTTATATAGCACCCTCTCCCTTCATCTTCATCGTCCACTTGTTCATCATCTAAACACCCACTTGAGTGCATGTCCCATCATGTATCTTCTTTAGCCTAGTGTGAGTGGCGGTAGCTGAGATTGCACTGTTCAGGGGTCTTCTCCACATTAATGCGGCCAGAAAAGTAGGTGCAGTGCATTTAATGTGGTGGTTGAAGTTTGTCTTCTAGATATTTCTCCGTTCCTATCATCCCCATGCGCGCCTGAGGTTCATCTCTATCATTAGACTTGTCAGGAGGATCACTTGAACTTCCCAGACGTCTGTTTGACCAAGCTTTTTCGAATCCGAGGATAATGGCCTCTTCGGACAATTGAATATCTCCTCGGACTATGCCCCATTCTCATCTCCATGTATGTTTCTTTTACATGGGCTTCTTCTCACGTACTGTCATCTCTTCAGACAAACAGTAGCCCTCAAATAGGGCCTTAAGCCCAATATATTAGGTTGGGCTTTTCACCCCCACAATATATATATATACTAGTCAAAGAAAAATTATCTTTAATCAAGGTAAACCCTATTAAAAGTATGATTTAGAGATTTTTTTTTTTTTTTTTCCCGCTAAATTCATTTCAAAAACAATGCTACAAATCAAAGGAAGCCCAGATAAATATTTTCTTTCAGCTGATTTTCAGGGTCAATAGACTCAATACCAAATACAAGTAAGATAGTTTTTCAGAAAGTATAAAATGACTCTTTTTTTGGAATGCGTAAATGTTAAAACAAACAGTGTAAATGGCATGTTTTCATCTTGAATTCAACACAACAGACAGAAATTTTAGTGCCAACTGGTCTGTGAACCATAGCATGACCGTGACCTTGGCCTCTTGGGTTGTATATTTTATTACTTTTTTTTTTATAGATTTTAATTTCTTTCATTTTCTATGATATTGATATTTCAATAGTTGTTAGAGCGGCGTTAACAATTAATTTCTTTGTTTTCTATGATAGTGATACTTGAAGAATTGTTAGACTCATACTAAGAATTGAAGGGTGCATATGATGCTACGACTGTACGACATATAAGATCAATAATTATTCCTTTTTATTTTACCCGGTGTGTAGATCTCATCAATGTTGAAATCCACTAAAAGAAACAACTTAATTCATAAACAAAATAATCCCATCACTTGCTATTAAACCCAACACACAAAAGAATTTACAAAATTTTTAGGATTAAAAAAAAAAATCACCATAATACACACTTGAAGATTAGTTTCTTCTGGAATTGAGTATTAATATTAACCACATGGGGTCGTGCTCCACCTATTCTGAGTTAAGAGAAAAGATTTTAACTTTTAAGGAATAGAAATAGAATTTGGATTAAACAAAAATAATTTTGTTTAAAAATAATGCTGAGTTTGAGTTTAAGTTAGACTTGTTAGAGAGATAGAGTTTTAGAGCCCGTTTGGATAGGCTGTTTACAAAATATTAACGCGCGTTTTAGACAAAACGTGATTTGCCAAATCGTTTGGCTTCACAAAATCAGCACGTTTGCGTTTTCAAAATCTAGATTTTTCACGTTTACAAAACACTGCAAAACTTTGCTTTTTCAGAGACGCAGATGGGCTAACCGCTATTTTTTTCTTTAGAAAATAAAAATAGCGCAAATACGATAAGAAATACCAACTTTATCCCTTCCCCATGTATACCGTAACAGAACCTTGGCCGGTACAGGAATCATTCCGGCAATATCGGAGAGAATATCGAATTTTGGATACCGGATTTCTAAGAAATTGAAGGTCTTTGAAGAAGAATAAAAATCGAAGAAGCAGTTGAGGCTTTTGTGAATCTTTGAAAAAAAATTTCACCTGTCGTTGCAGATCAATCAAGCTGCTGCTTCTTCTCATTTCCCTGATGCTACCTCATGAACTTCTTCTCCTTCTTTTACTTCTAGCAAGTTTCTTCTCCCCCACTTTTTCTTTTTCTTTGTTTTATCCGGCTGTGAATCTCAATGCAAAATTTTGAAACTTGTGGTCAGTGATGGGAAGTGAGAAAGACAAGTCTTCAAGTTCACTTTTTACCCATCCAAATGGTTATGTCACTCACGTGGCCCATAGATGGTGTATTTTTTTATTCCCTTTAACTGTGTTATAATACTACTCTTTGAGTCCATGAGTTATACCAATTAGCTCTGCTTATTTTTTTTAGTAATTATTTTAATATAATTATTTTCTTAATCATTTTAATATTTTCCTTTTGATGGTTTTTTTTTTTCAATTTTTAATTATATAAATTTCTATCCATGATTCCAACAACGACAACATTATTATTGTTATTATTATTAATATAATTGTTAGGCTTAATTACAAAACACTGATTAAAGGAAAAATGAAAAAATAACCTTAACAAAATAGTTAAGCCTTTTTTTGGAATTTACACTCCAAACAGCCATTTTTAAAACAGCTTATCCAAACGCTTAATGTAGGTTTAAAAATAAAAAACACATATTTTCACATTTTTACCAAACGTTTATCTGTGATTCTTAAAATGATGTTTTCAAAACACACGTTTTAAAAACGCTCATTTTTAAAACGCACCTTTATGAACAGCCTATCCAAACAGGCCCTTACTCTCTGTTAAGTTTGGATTAAACAAAAATAATTTTATTTAAATATTATGCTGACGTGGAAAATTGTGAGAGTTTCAAAAGTTTCGGTTTTATATATATAGATAAAAGCACCATACCACGTGGTTACTGTCCAATTTAAAGTTAAACACCCATTAGAGCATCTTCAATGGTATAACTAAAGGCAAAATATTCTCTATAATAAAGAATGAGACCAAAAAAATGGTCTTCAATAGATTCTCTAAACTCTAAATATTTTTTTGGCTCATGAACAGTAGCTCATCAAATCTGATGGGCTACTGTTCATTCTTCAAATGTTTTTTTCTATTATAATAATCAGGTGTTGGATAAAAAAAATGTTGGAAGATGTGTAGTTGTTAAAAAAAAAGAATAAATAATGAATGAAGAAATAATATTTAAATGAGATAGAGAATAGGATAAAGAATCTGTTGGAAAGTGTATTTGAAAAAGTGGGTAGATAAAAGGTAAAAGTCACTGTTCATTCTCCAAACAGTGCAAAAATTTGATGAATTTGCTGGAGATGCTCTTAATGACCGACTTCTAGCCCATCTAAAAACCCATTTATTCTATAAATAAAAAATAAAAAAAGAACCAATTTATTGGTAGAGCATTCTCATTAAAGGTGCTAAAAATGCTAAATGCTATTTTTTAGCATTTTTAGCACCTCAAATGATAAAAACACACTTGCATCAAATATGCTAAATCCTAAAAATTTTAGCATTGAGCTAAAGTGAGCTATTATCAATAATATCTCACTGTAGTTGGACTGTAAAAAAAAAAAAAAAAAAAAAAATTGTTTTTATTCACCAACGGATCTTTTTTTCTCATTTTTGTCTCTCTTTCCTCTCTCACTTCTCTCTTCTCTCTTCTCTCTTCTCTCAATGGTTCGACGTCGTCCGATGGTCAGTGTCGTGGGTTCCCTAACTATGGGTTTTTGATTTTGGGTTGTGGGTCGCGGTCCGATGGTCGTGGGTGGTGGCGGCAATGGTCCGATGGTCGGCGATTATGGTTCGATGGGCATGGGTCGTGGGTATGACGATCATGGTTTTGTTTTCTGTTGGTCATGGGTCACCGATCTACTGGTCCGGGTCTTCACCAATCTACTAGTTGAGGGGTGTGAGTCGAATCTAGTGGCAGCGAGATGGTGGGCTGTGGGTCTGGGTTGTAGTGGGGGGTCTGGGGCGTGGTGGGTCGTGGTGCAGTAGATCGGCGTGATGGGTTTGCTTTTGTGGAGGTTTGCCGTGGTGGGTTTGATGTTGTGGTTGTGGAGGGTTTTTTTTTTTTTTTTCCTTTGCTGTGGTTTGTGGTGGTGGGTGGATGTGGATGTGGAGGATTTTTTTCTTTTTTTCTTTTTTTGTTAGTTGTGGCATGGGTGGTTGGGTGGTGGGTTTTGTGGTGACTGTTGGTAGTGTGGTGGCCGGCGGTGCTGAGAATAGTTGGGTTGAGAAAGAGAGAGATAGAGGAGAGAGAGACAGGCAGAGAGAGGAAGAATAAAAAATAATAAAGAAAGAATATTTAAATGAAGTGGTAAAAAAATAAAAATTTTGATGTAGGTTGTATTGTAAAGTGATATGTTAAATGTTATAAAGTTAATTTTTTAGATGCTAAATGCTAAAATTTTTACAGTCTTTGACGAGAATTAGCCTTTTAGAGCATCCATAGCAGATGTTCTATAAAAAATGTCATTTTGACACACCAAAAGCCTACTTTATTATTTTACCACATCATTTTACAATATCCCATTTATCAGATGTTTTATCATTCAATTCTATATATTAAAATAATATTTACTACACATTAAAATAATATATTATCTCCTCCCTATTATCATCAACAACAGCAACAGCAACAACATCAACGTCGATCAACAACAACAACAACATCAACAGCAACAACAGCAACAAACCAACAACATCAACAGCAACAACAGCAACAAACCAACAACATCAACAGCAACAACACCAGCAAATTCCAAATCCAAAAACCTCAACAAAAGAGGAAAAAAAAAAAAAAAAACTCAACCAACCAACAAACCAAAGATGAAAAAATGCCGACCCAAACTCAACCAACCAACCAAACTCAAACCAACGATCGGCCTAAAACCCCAGCCCAACCGACCCAAAACCTCGACCCACAACCCACACAAAGCTGATCCAAAACACCGACCCAAAACCCACATCGAAGGTTGGCGGTGAGGGTTGGAGCATGAGGCGGCGAGATCGGCGGTGAGCTGTGGAGAATGAGGCGGCGAGATCAGTGACGAGGACTGGTGAGATCGGCGGCGATGACTGGAAAGTGAGGCGGCGAGATTGGCGGCAACTTTCTTGAGAGTGATCTTGAGCAACTTTCTTGAGCAGGGAGGAGAGGGAAGAGATAGAGAGTGATAGAGAGAGAAGAAATGAGAAAGAGCCGACGGAGAGAGAGATATCTGTGGAAGAGGAGAGAGAAAAACGCAATCTATATCTATATATTACTAAAAGCTGAAGCATAACGTTTAATGCTGCTACTCTCACGTTGCGCCACATCAGCTGCCACACCATTTTCTTTAAAAAAATATATAATTTTCCCTTCAATTTTAAAATGGTTTTTACAATTTTCAACCCTATAAATCCCAGCTCTATAAATGCAATCCACTACTTATTTATTTACTCCCATTATCATCCTATAATAAATTTATATAATTAATCCAGCCCACCTCCTATTTATTTAGTGAAAGCTCGAAAATGTGTTGAAAAACACAAGAGCTGTTTAGACCCCCAATTAAAATTACGGCTTGGTTGATTTTACACAAACTTAATACTAAGTGCGGAAGCGTGTAAACACAAGCGTATAATCAATAAGCTACTCTAATCCATAAACTAAGCAACACAGCAGTATAATGAAATATAAAAGAGTAGGGAAGAAAGATGCAAACACAGAAAACACCAAGACGTGTTTTCGAAGAGGAAACCGAAAAACTCGGCGAAAAACCTCTCCGCCGCCCTCCAAGCGGAAATCGATCCACTAGACAATCAGTTGGGATACATGAGTAAGCAAAAGACCCTCCAAGCCTAATCTACCCGATGCACCTAAGCCCTCCAAGCTCCTACTCCAACAAGGCTTCTCGGAACCGTGTCTTGTCTAGTTCTCCGGATCCCGCAACAAGCTCCATGTTGCATCTGCCATCCTTGGCTTCTTCCAATGCTTCCCAGCAGCACCAAAACGTCACTCAACACTCTCAAATGGTGTGGTAAGTGTTTGGGCTATCAACCTCTCAATGGTGTGGAAATGGAGAGGGAAGGGTTGAGGAGATACCACAAGCAAGTGTATAGAGAAAGATAGGGATGACAATCTCTAATTGCAAATGTGTTTGGCTAGGGTTTTCTCTCTGAAGCATTTCTCAACATTTGTGGGTAATGGGGGTTTATATAGGATAGGTGCAGAATGTGTGAGTCAGTCAGTACAGGCTGGCAGAACAGCATGTCTCGCGGGTGTCTCGCGGGAAGGCCTTACCCGCGAGATACTCGCGAGAGACAGCTGTCTCCATCTGTCCTGACTCTTCGCATTCCAGCATGTGCAAGGCACATGCTTCACTTCGCGGGAAGCTTAGTCGCGACATACCCGCGAGATTCCATCAGCTTCCACTTTGCTTGAGTCTTCACACACTCTCTATCACACACCCCTTACAACAATTCCCACAACAAATACAGGGTATAAATAATTGAAAGTAATTACAATCAAATTTGGCACGGAATAAAAGCCAACAAAACACATAGTTGTAAATCACAACTTTACAATCTCCCCCTTTGGCTATTCCGTGACAAAACCCTAATTAGACTTAACCGTGAATTTGGGAACACAGGCAAAACTCACTCACACTTAATTCTAGATTCTGATAAGCTCTTGAAACATATGAACAAGTAACTCCTGAAACACAACAACAAAATATTATCATTGTATGCAGAAAACTTGAAAAGCATATGGAGCATCAATAGCATGATCAAGCAAGATGAAATAGAAAACACTAGATCATGGTAAGATCAAACAAGTAATCACTATACACAAGCAATTACTATGCTCATTCACACAAGGAATGAACATCCGGATATGCAAGATGATAAGCTCATATGAAGAGTACCATTTGCAAATCCAACACTCAACCAATGCAAAATACTCAAAGTATTTGCATCTAGGAACAATCCTACATGGGCACAAGAGTGTTCATCACTCAACCAATGCATAGAGCGTATATGCATCTAGGAACAATCCTACTAGGGCACAAGAGTGATGTACTGAAGTAAATGTATGACATTAGACTTCAATAACACAAGCATAAAGGCTGCATAAGCAAAGTATTGCAAATACATGGCACAAACCATAAAAGCCTACAAAAATATGCAATGAAACAAAACAACCCTTAAAGCTTACAAAAGCAACATGGGTACATGCAAAGTATGCTACAAAGCAAAGATAATAACACAAAAGAAAACTTCTGAAATAATACTAAAATAAAGTGTAGTATCAAAGCTTTAAACCAAAAGCAGTAAAACAGATATAAACACTAAAAATACTGAATAAAACACCGTCTTTTTAACCCAATAACCAATGCTACTGTGTATCTAGGCTATGCTCCCCCTAACACTGTGCAAGCTCTTCTCCAGCTCCCCCTTAGAACTAGAACATCTCGGACTCCGAATCAGAGCCATGAGTGGGAGACAAATCCTGAACTTGTGATGCTTATGCGGTGATCTGCCCCTGAAGATATGCGAACTGATCTGCTGTGTGCTGCACATGAGAGTCAAGCACTGTCGACATCTGGTCCATTTTAGCAAGCAACTGATCAAGTTTGCTTAAGCCTGATGGTGGAGCAGAAGATGATGGCTGTGCAGAGGGCTCTGGAGCCGATGTGAACCTGTCAATCTCTTCCTCTGTATCTTCAGCTTCCTCCTGCTGAACTTGTCGAGGTGGTGGTATGGTATGCACACCAGTCTTGGATCCTCGAATGTGTGCAGTGCTCCTAGTCAAAGTATGACCACCAATGGGATAATCCCTCGGAACAACAGTGAGACCACTGGGTATTTTGAGCTTTGTCTTGGCAATCAAACCCATGATCAAGGAGGGGAATGGCATCACAGTCCGTGTATTCTGCTTTGTGATGCTCTTCTTCAAGACATGCATGATGTGGCCACAAATGTCAATTTCCTTATGTGTGAAGAGATCATACAGAAATCTTGTTCTTGGAGCAGATAGAGTTGTGAGATTGGTGACTGGATATAGATTGTGAATCATCACATAGCTCAATGTTCTCATTTCTGGAGAGAACTTGAGAGTGTCCATGGATGATTTCTTCGATACACCACCAAGGATTTTGATCATCTCATCAATCTTACCCAATCTATCCTCATAAGCAACTGTGATTTGCTGAGATGGAGGACAAGTCTCCAAATAATCTTGGATGCTGTCCCTAGTAATCTGAAACTCCTTGTGTCTCACCCAGCCCTCAATAATATCTCCGTTGACAATGGCATTAGAGAAGAACTCCTTGATGATCTCTGAATAGACCACTCCAGTTGGGTTCAGCAGCTTGGTCCAAGTTCTATCTTTGAACACTTCAGGGATGAAAGTGTCCTCAAGAGTCTCTAACTGGACTACCCGTTCCATGATGATCGTCTTGGTCTTGTAGCAGTCATTGTACTTCATATCAGCATCTATAGACCGGAAATGATCTGAATCAGTTCGGGCTCTCTTTGAAGTCGATTTCTTCCTAGCTGCATGCTTGGTGGGAGACATCTGCACAATTGCACAAAGCAAAAATGGAAACAACAATGCACAAACACAACCAGAAGACAAACGTCATTAGATTCATGTTAGTGCCAAATCATACATAGACTCACGGAAAAACAGAGCGTGATAAACACCAAGCATCATGGTAAGATACTCCAACTTAAAAGGAACAACTACAATGCAACAAACAAAATAGTGCAAGAGTGTGTGTCTGTAAGCATGTGCTGATGAGTGTGTGCGGCAAGAGATGCATGAGGGTGCCTAAGTGTGCTTGGTTGTGTGTCAAAAAATGTGCAACATGAACAAAGTGATAGAAACACAAAATCAATGACCAAACCAAGTAAAATAAGGTCATACAAGTGAGTGTCCAATGATTGAAATCATTTGATTTCAAGATAGCACAAAAATGTCACTCGGACATTTTGACAAACACTTAGTGTGCACAAAAACAAAAAACTACATGAATAATGCATGAACATGTGAAAAATTACCCTCAATACATGATAGAATGCCACAAGGGGCCAACACAAGTGCAGAAACAACTAAAGGGACACAGCCCAATCAAAAAAATGAAAAGAATTCACCCAATTTTGAAAAACAACCCAAAGTTTCGAAAATCCCCAATTATCAAAACCCTAACAAAAATTCTGCATAATCTAAGTAAAACTTGAAAGGAAATAGTTAAGAATCATACCTTGAAGGAGAAGAATGCAGAAAAAGTGCTTGGATTGAAGGAAAATGAATGGAATAGTGATTTTGGGTTGAAAAACTTTGAGAGAGGTTGAGCGAGGGAAGTTTGATAGTTTTGAAAAACTGTCACATCAGCTATATAAAAACTGAAAACACGCGTTTTTCGCGGGTTAGAGAGTGGCGAGACAGTCGCGAAACAGTCGCGAGAAGAGCCACTGAAGCATAAAAATTTTCGCGAGAAGCATTAGGTCGCGAAACAGTCGCGAGACAGTCGCGGTAACTTCTGTCTGAAATTGGAAAAATCCAATTTTAGCCAAACAGTATTTCGCGAGTAGCTTTTGGTCGCGATACAGTCGCGACACAGTCGCGAAAGTTCCTGTGTGACAAGTTAAAAGAAAAAAATTCCCTCAACTCCTTTTCGCGGGAAGCTCTAAGTCGCGAGCTTCTCGCGAAACAACCCCTGAACCAGTTTTTGAAGACACACAAAAACATGCTTTTTAATGAAAGACAAATAACAAGAAAGTATAAAATCACTTTCAAAAACAAATAAAACAATCAAAAATCTTTTTGGGTTTGATCAACAAAGATTGAGCATGTGAAAACACATTTAATCAAGTACAATCACACAAATGAATAGGGCATTCATTGAACATAGACTTGTGTGTTGTGTGTGAATATCAAAAATGAGATAGTCCTTAGTCCAATGTGAAGCTTCAATGATCAATTCAATCAAGGCATACACAACTAGCACTAGATTATGTGATCTATCTCAATTATAGAAACATGCATATATGACCTCCCACATGTACTTGACAATAATTCATTGAAGCTTTTCATTTGGCTCCATTTTTAACATATCATTTGCAACTTTTGAGCAAAGAGAATCTCATTTAGAGAAAGATGCCTGAAATTTTTGATATTTCAATTTATGAGTTAGCCTTTGGCTTGTTGGGCATCATACATTTTATTTTGGTCGCTTTCCCTTTTTCCTAGTCGAATACTAGTTTGTGCGACAGGCTTTTGCAGCTCTATATCTCTTTTCATTTGGAGATTTACAATTAGAGAGCTCTTTTAAGCAAAAAAAATAAAAGTGGGAAGATATATAGGCATGAGTCTATGCATGTCTCAAGATCAACAAAACCATTCACTAATTATTCATGACAAGGTTGAAGATCTATTTACAACAGTCACATAGATTTCAGAATTTCTTCCACAATGATATGAGTGCATGAGAGACAAGCTAAGCTCGTTAAATGCACAAAGCCATAAGTACAAAGGTACAGGGCAAAACATGCTTTGAGACAAAACTCAACAAAGTGATCAAACTTTTTGGATTTTCTATTTTTTTATGTGATTTTGAATTTTTTGAACACACCCAAAATAGAACAACAAAAGAAAATTAACAAAGACAATCGGTACAAAACAACCGGACACAATAAAAATATAAAAATAGAGCAATGCAAGAAGAAAATGCAACAGCAAATGTCCCAAAATATTGAAAGAATTTATGCGTGGACATGTTATAATGCTTATGCATGAGCACCCCTTTTCACCCACACGTCACGTGCGTTTGGGGTGATATCCTTAACGGATTGGGTACGAGAATTTGGACTATCAAACCTTCTGGTGAAACTCTCCAAGCAGGTGGTGAAGGCACCAATCATTTTCATCACGTCCATCATGCCAGGATCACGATTCTGACTTCTCGGTTGTTCACCACCCCAAGACCTCATGTCATTTCTCCTTCCTCGTGACCGAGGTGCGCTTGAATTGTTGTCTGATCTCAGCTTTTGACAGTTGGGCCTGGTATGTCCTTGCATTCCGCAGTAATGACACACATAGTCCGTCCTAGGATTCCGTTGTGATCTTGGGAGAGACCTTCCTCTGGTTTCATGTCTACCCATGGAGTGATTTCGGGGCTTATTCACCATTCGTTGCTCACTCACATTCTTCTTCTCAACCTTCACATTCTCAGGGATGGTTTCTTCTACAATAGGCACTGCGGCCTTCACAAACTTCACTTCTTTGGTAGCTTTGGCTGATGAACTGCTTCCTCCGGTGTATCCCAACCCGGACTTGTCTGAAGAAGGTTTTTGAGATGAGATAACATCATCTAACTTCTGGGAGGAGACTCTCTCTATCTTGGCATGAGCTTGTACTACCTCTTGCTCAAGAAACCTCACCTTCGTATAGGCTTCAGACAACTCGCCATTTAATGTCTCAATTTCGCATTTAGCCTCTTTATATCTGACCATGAGACTTCTGTAATCTTCCTCAGCCTTCTTCATTTTCCTCACAGCTGCCTTGGCTATTCTGGTATACTCTCCAGACTTCTCAAGAAGTAAAGAATAATTTTCTTGAAGATTAGCTGTATTCTCTTCTTCTTCTTCAGCATCTGATTCATCCACATTCCCAATAGACTCTGAATCTGAATGCTCACCAAGCTCCTTCACAAGAGTACCCAAATCATTCGATGACTCCACATGAGCAATGGTCATGAATGCGGAGTAGTTTCCCTCTCCGTCACAGCTCTCTTCCGAGTCAGAATCAGAGGATTCTGAATCACTAAGTGTTGTAGCATAAGCTTTGCCTTTTCCCCTTAGAAAATTTGGACACTCCTTCTTTAGATGTCCATGGCCATTACACTCATAGCAAATAATTTCTGAAGAAGGTTGAAACTCCCTCCCTTCTTTTCTTGGAAACTCTTTCCTATCACCTCTGGAGGATGAAAATTTTCCTTTGTTGAATGGTTTCCCACTGTTCTTCATCTTCAGAAATTTTCGGAAGTTTTTCGCAAGAAATGCTACTTCCTTCTCCACCCCATCTTCTTCGGAGGAATCACCCATCCTTTCGGTGATGGTTTTAAGAGCAAGTGATTTACTCATCTTATGGGAAGGCAGTCCCATCTGATATGTTTGGAGAGACCCAACTAATTCTTGAATTTTAATCTCATCCAAATCCTTGCTTTCCTCTATGGCTGTAACTTTTGCTCTGAAACTTTCAGGCAAGGACCTCAACACTTTTCTCACCACCTTAGCATCTTCAATCTTCTCCCCAAGATTGAGTTTAGCAATCACAATTTCATTGAGCTTCCCATAGAATGAATCAAACGGTTCATCATCACCCATCTTGAGCTCTTCAAATTTGGTGGTAAGCATCTGAAGCTTTGTGTCCTTAACTTTCTTTGTACCCTCATAAGTGGTCTCCAAAATCTCCCAAGCTTCTTTGGCTACCGTCATGTGAGAAATCCTGTGGAATTCATCAGGAGACACAGCACAAAATATAGCATTTAAAGCTTTACTATTAGCATTGGCTGCTGCAAGAGCCGCCTTATCCCAATTAGCCTTAGGAGCTTCCGGCTTAGTCCAGCCGAGCTCTACCGCATCCCAAACGGTATCTTCTATAGAGCATAGAAATGCTCTCATTCTGACTTTCCAGAATGCGTAATTGTTCCCATCAAAAAATGGTGGAACATTGAGCGATTGAGACCGGTCCATCTCAAATAGGGTCAAGGATCACACTAAGGTGTTTAAACCAAGCAAGTGTACCCGCTCTGATACCAATTGAAAGCTCGAAAATGTGTTGAAAAACACAAGAGCTGTTTAGACCCCCAATTAAAATTACGGCTTGGTTGATTTTACACAAACTTAATACTAAGTGCGGAAGCGTGTAAACACAAGCGTATAATCAATAAGCTACTCTAATCCATAAACTAAGCAACACAGCAGTATAATGAAATATAAAAGAGTAGGGAAGAAAGATGCAAACACAGAAAACACCAAGACGTGTTTTCGAAGAGGAAACCGAAGAACTCGGCGAAAAACCTCTCTGCCGCCCTCCAAGCGGAAATCGATCCACTAGACAATCAGTTGGGATACATGAGTAAGCAAAAGACCCTCCAAGCCTAATCTACCCGATGCACCTAAGCCCTCCAAGCTCCTACTCCAACAAGGCTTCTCGGAACCGTGTCTTGTCTAGTTCTCCGGATCCCGCAACAAGCTCCATGTTGCATCTGCCATCCTTGGCTTCTTCCAATGCTTCCCAGCAGCACCAAAACGTCACTCAACACTCTCAAATGGTGTGGTAAGTGTTTGGGCTATCAACCTCTCAATGGTGTGGAAATGGAGAGGGAAGGGTTGAGGAGATACCACAAGCAAGTGTATAGAGAAAGATAGGGATGACAATCTCTAATTGCAAATGTGTTTGGCTAGGGTTTTCTCTCTGAAGCATTTCTCAACATTTGTGGGTAATGGGGGTTTATATAGGATAGGTGCAGAATGTGTGAGTCAGTCAGTACAGGCTGGCAGAACAGCATGTCTCGCGGGTGTCTCGCGGGAAGGCCTTACCCGCGAGATACTCGCGAGAGACAGCTGTCTCCATCTGTCCTGACTCTTCGCATTCCAGCATGTGCAAGGCACATGCTTCACTTCGCGGGAAGCTTAGTCGCGACATACCCGCGAGATTCCATCAGCTTCCACTTTGCTTGAGTCTTCACACACTCTCTATCACACACCCCTTACAACAATTCCCACAACAAATACAGGGTATAAATAATTGAAAGTAATTACAATCAAATTTGGCACGGAATAAAAGCCAACAAAACACATAGTTGTAAATCACAACTTTACATTTAGTTCTACTATCAAGCCCAACCCAAAGCCTTTTCAGTTCAGCTTAAAGGAAAAAGAAATTAAAAATATAAAACGTTCAAGCCAGTTTGGAAGAAAGGAAGAAAAAAAAAAGGGGAAGCGTTCAAGGGCCTTTTCAGTTCAGCTTAAAGGAAAAAGAAATTAAAAATATAAAACGTTCAAAAAAAAAAGGGGGGGAAGCGTTCGGGGTTTTGCGTGAAACAGGGTTTGACAAAAGGTATTGCGTGAGAAACACATCGTGGGGAATGGGAAACAGACCGTTTGAATTTTTCCCACCTTTCTGTTCTACAGTTACACACAAATAGATGGTTTGAACTTCTTCTCTACAGTTTCACATCGTTTCACAGTAAAGGGGAAAGAATCTGATACGATTTGAAGCCGTGAAAATCTCTCCACCTTCCTGCTCTACGGTTTCACAGTAACAGCCGCCTATCTGACTTCCTTCCTTCTTGTCTTCCTCTCCTCATCCTATATAAATACTGACAAAACCTGGAGGATTTGATTGAGGTATCTCTAAATCCCAGTTCTTCTTGTGCTCCATTCTTTTGCTTGATGTTTTTTGTTTCCCTTTTTACATTTTGTTACTGCCGCTTTTGTGCTGTGGTGTGGATTATTATTATGCTGAAATTTTGAATGCTGGGGTTTTTAATTGGAGCTTTGTCTTTTTGGTTCAATACTTTGTGTTGTGGTGTGGATGATTGTTTTGATTGCTGTGGTTTTTAATTGGAGCTCTGTTATATACATCAATAGATTCAATACTTACAGACAATGTTAATATGAATTGATAGTAATGAATGTCCACTAGATGGATTATCTTTTGATTCTTAGTTCTTAAAGATAAGGCCTTTTATTCCTACATAATTATGTCAACATTGACAAAGAATTTGATTTCTACCAAAATTGCGTACAGTATTTTAGATTCAAGAAATTATAGTCTTATACAGCCAAGCGGATTATCTTTTGATTCTTCTTCAAGTCCAGAACTTTTATTCCTACATAATTATGTCAACATTGACAAAGCATTTGATTTCTACCTGAATTGCGTACAGTATTTTAGATTCAAGAAATTATAGTCTTATACAGATTCAAGAAATTGTAAGTTCAATTACTTAGAGCATTTGATTTCTACCTAAATTGCATACAGTCTTATACAGCCATGTCAAATCTTTTGCATCATTTTCCATATATGTGAAACTCAGCAAAATAATATCATTGGCCATCAAATTTGAGATTGTTAGTAGATCTATAGGATTACCTTAAAGGCTGAGGCTTCTACAAATGCAATCTGAAATTTTTTGCAGAAGTTTTGGGTTTAGGGAAATCAAATTTTTTTTTGGGAATTCTAATCAGGTTCTGTGATATTAAATATGCATAGAATTGGTTATGGTGAGGGAAAACTGGTAGGGATTAGGTATGGAGTGGTGTTTATGGGTTTCTGGGGATTGGAAGAAGAATCAGATTATGCATATTGGAATTTTAGATCTTTTTGAAATGGAAAGAGGAAAGAATTATGTTATTTTGAAGGTGGACTTAATTATGTTATTTTGCAGCTATTCATACTCCTTACTGTATTTCTTCAAGGCTAAAAGGAGAGTCCTATTCTTTGTTAGATTGATAAGAAATTTCATACTTAAAGAGGATAAAGACTTAGTATATAGTTACCTTTTCAATATAATTATAGGAGTATAAGAACTAATCTTTGAGAGCTAAATATCCAAGATTTAGAGCTAATGTGGGCTTTAATCTTCAATATGTGTTTATTTGCATTTACATATCTGTTGGACTTAAATGAGGCACCTGAGGAATGCAAGGAAGGTGTACATCTTTCAGTATAGTAGGACAATATAACCTTGGTGTAGAGAAATAGAAGGACATTTAACCCCAATCTTTTGCAAGTCATGTTCAAAATGTATATGCAAAAGGCCATTCGTCAAACTTATGCTTTATATCTTTTTTTTTTTTTTACTTTTCAGCTTGCATTATTTTTGTAAATTAAAGGGTTTAGGGATTTATATAATTAAAATTTTATTGAATCATCTATGACTCTGGAGATTATGCATACTGTAACTATTTAGTCAAAGCCCTCTCTAACCTCTTGCTTCAGTCCAGCACTTTGTTTTATGGCTTAGTCTTGATGAGTGATAAAAGCTCATGCTATTGAGAAAAAGAAGCCACCATCAATGTTATGACTCAATTTCAAAGATAGTGGCCGGAACACTCTGCTTATCTAGATGAGGTGATCTTTTTTTTTTTTTGGTGGCGTTATAATTGCTTTTGAGAGATTGTTCAAAAATTGGGTGTGAAGTGGATCTCTACTCTAGGTGGATATTGTTCTCTTTAAGCACTTATTTGTTTTTTGGGAATGTTTCTTTTTCCTCTGAGATTTGTTATTTTTGAAAGGATATTTATGTTGTATTTGTTTGGTTTTGTTACTTTCCTGGAAAACTAGCCTATTTTCCACTGAATTAAACAGAATTTTTACTGGTCTGTTAATTATAATTTAGTTTGGATTGGTAGAGGAATTCTAATTATTGGTATTGGTGATAAAAAAAAAGGATATTTGGATATTTGGTATTGGTGAGAACAATTTAGGTTTTGTGGTTGATTTTCTATTTTATTTGATGATTTTGAGAAGCTCTCGAACAATATTTCTAGAGCTCTGTGAGTATTTGTTATCTACGTGGTTGATTTTGGAAAAAAAAATTGCTTAATGATTTATTTTTTGTTTATGGGTAAAATGAAATAGTTCATAAATAAGTAATATGTTTAAGGAAATAAGTACATGTTTTATGCTTTGTAATTGTTCAAAAGTCATTGTTAAGAAAATTTTAGCTTCACAATTATGACATTGATTTAAGAGGAAACTGCAGTTAACCCACCTGTGGTTTGGCCCGTTTTAACAGTGCCCACCCGTGGTTTGAAATTTGTCACTTAACCCACCTGAGGTGACCTCCGTTAGACCCCCGTTACCCACCTCTCCCTTTTCACCGTTAAAAATAAGGGTAAATGTGTCTTTTTCATTATGTTTTATGTCTCTCTCCTCTTTTCTCTCCTTCTTCTTCTTCTTCACAATCAAAACCCAGAAATGTTCACATCAAAAAAAAAAAAAAAAAAAAAACCTAGAAATGTGCATTTAACGTTCTTACCCAATGCCCACTGCAATTGCCAAACATATTTTTACAATGACAAGAAAACCAATACACCTACAGTCACAAACAAAGCCACAAATTCATGTGAACATACACCCACAGATTCGCTAGCCTTCCACTGCTAAATCCAAAAATTGACTACTTAATTCTTCATTAAACAATCACAAAATAAAATAAAAAATTTAAGAATAAATGGTATCCACCAATTTGTTGGATTCTATCTTTACCCTAGGCTTTCTCTCTCTAAAACTCTAACCCCTTCTCTTTTGCTGGGTTCTCTAAAAAAAAAACCCAAGTTTGCAAGTAAAAAAAAAAAAAAAAATCTGCAAAAAAAACCCCAGCAACCTAGCAAATCCAACTCCACGGCCAACTCATTGAACAAACAATACTAATGTTAATGGCACTATAAGCAATCTCTCGCAAATAACAACAAGCAGTGTCCTTCTTCTCGCAAATAACGGCACTATAAGCAATCTCTCGCAAATCCAACTCACTCACTTTCACCGGATCTTCTTCTTCTTCATCAACTATTCAATTGAGTTTCCCCAAGTACAATATCGCCGGGCTATGCCTTAGGTTTCGCATTTCAGCGTCTGCTGCTTCTTCCATGAGCACCCAAGCTCCACAGAAGGCCTCGACTGCTCCGACATCGTTTCTAGACCGCCCAAAACCCCAGACCGGGAAGAAAAACAAAGAAACAAGAAAAATGAAATTGTGAGATCGATTGAGTTGCAGAGCAACCTGATTGTCTAGATCAGCTAAGATCGAAGCAGTGGAGAGCGATGGATTCAAATTTTCTGGGTTTAATGGATTTATGGGTTTCTTTTTGTTTTCCCTTGCTATCTGGGTTTGTAACTTTTAAACTGATTTTTTTTTTTTTTTTTTTTTTTTTACAGCAAGATTTGATGTATATTGTTGGTAGTATATACATCAAGAGGGAACCAATTATTGTGTTGATTGAACAAGATGTAGGTCATGAATGGGATTTGGGTTTGAAGATTGATTTCTAAGATGGTGAGAGATAAGTCGTTCTTCGTTATGTTGCTTCTAATTCTGTTTCTATTGTAGCTTATATAGTAAAGGGGATTTTTTAACGGAAATGGCTGAGGTGGGTAACGGGGGTCTAACGGAGGTCACCTCAGGTGGGTTAAGTGACAAATTTCAAACCACAGGTGGGCACTGTTAAAACGGGCCAAACCACAGGTGGGTTAACTGCAATTTTCCCTTGATTTAATGGCATCTTTGTAAGTATGTGTTTCCATGTTCTTACCATGACAAATATTTTACATGGTTTTTCATTCTTTGCTCACTTGCATCATGACTACCAGCACTATAATGATTGATTCAAAAACATATTGTAGCAATGCTTTTTAGTTACGAGACATATAACATTTTTGTTTATTATATTGTAATGAATTCCTTGGCAGATGGATTTGCTTGCGTGGCCCACTCACTACCCATGATTGGTTGCCTAAAAAAACAGTATGTATCATGGTAAGTTTCTTATGAACATAGGTGCACTAGAATTTTCTTAATAGTAATTTATGAACATTATGTGTGATGTCAAGTTTAAGATGCATGTTACTTTCTAAAACATGCAAATTATGCAAATTGATGATTGTGGTCATGTTAGATATACTTATAATGTAAGATTGTTGAAGTATGTGTTAAGTGATTTTGAAGCAAACATCATATTCAAAGAAAGTCACTATCCAATAGATAATTGCACTATTGTCTTTTTTAAACGAATCTCATACATCGCACGGGTTAGCGACTAGTAAAATAATAATATCCCATTTTGCAATTGTTGTCCGTATCGTCTCATATTTGAGACGGTAGTGTAGCAATGTAGCATAATTTTTGAGATTTGGAATATCTGATAAAGCTCCATTTTTGTGTTTGGTGTGTCAAATGTGTCAAATATTTGGCATTTGGCACATTTGGCACATCTGCTGCAGATGCTTACCGTTTGAAGATGGCAAATTCTTTTGGGAATTCACTATTCAGCAGCCCCTATTGGCAAAATTCAAAACATCCTTCCCCATTTATGAGATTCTGGTTGGGCTATTGGTTGCTTCAACTACCATCTATCATCACTTAGAAATTTCCTTGAACAAGCCCTTTGCTGAATAGTTTCTATCAATGTCAGGATAACATCATCACACTGGCCACAAGCTGCTTATAAAATGAAACCTTTCAGTAGCTCAGCTAGTACCACTGACAACTGAGGCAAGGTCTTTAGCCCAAAGAGAGAAAGAGAGAGATTACTGAGGCAAAGTAACTAGTGTGGCAAAATGACGAAGGTTGAGGTAACTATCATTTCAAAAGAAACCATCAAACCATCTTTACCAACATTGCACCGTCTGAAACCCTACAAACTCACCCTCTTGGATCAGGTCACTCCTGCAACTTATGTTCCCACAGTCTTCTTCTACCCCATGACCAATCTCAATCTCGACATGTCCCAAATTATTGCACAACTTAAAACTTCCTTATCAGACACCCTCAATATCTTTTACCCATTTTCTGGGAACATAAAAGACAACCTTTTCATCCATGAATTTGACACGGGTGTTCCCTTTCTAGAAGCTCATGTTAATTGTTCCATGTCTGAGTTCCTTAAGCACCTAGAAACAGACTTATTGAGTCTATTTGTTCCTTACCATGCCTTTTGCAAGGATACAAATACTACTATAGGTCAAATGGCTGTTCAGTTGAACCTCTTTGATTGTGGTGGAATAGCAATCCGGTTGAGCTGCTCACATAAGGTTGCAGATGCAACAACTGCGAGTATTTTCTTTCATTCTTGGGCTGCCACCTTTACTAGGTCTCCAGAAAAAGTTATACATCCAAATTTCTCTGAAGGATCAATCATGTTTCCACCAAGAGATTCACTTCCACAAAAGTATATACTACAATGGAAAACTTGTGGTTCAATGAAGGTGATTATGTTACGAGAAGGTTTGTGTTCCATGAAAAAGCAATAGCCACTCTAAGGTCCAAAGCGAAAAGCGAACTAGTTCCAAAACCAACACGCACTGAGGCATTGACATGTTTCATTTGGAAACACTGCATGGCAGCTTCTAAAGCCGAATCAGTTGGGCCGAAAAATAAATCCATGACCATACTGGTCCAAGCAGTGAACTTGAGGACACGAATGAAGCCACACTTGTCAGATGCTTCTACTGGAAATATATTTTGGTGGGCACCCGCTGCAGCTGATTTGGCTATGGAAGAGAAAGAGTTGCATGAATTGGTGGGCCTTGTAAACGAATCCATCGCAGGGTTTAATAGCGATAGTGCGGAAAGTTTGCAAGGAGATGAAGGTTTTTTGGCTTTCTCTAATTTCTTTGACCAATTAGAAGATATGTTTTCTGCAGAACCAAAACCAGATGTTTGTGCGGTTACATGCTGGCTTAGGTATTTTAACGATATTGATTTTGGTTGGGGGAAGCCATTTTGGGTTGGTATCATGGGGAAAGTTGGCCCTGCATTTAGAAATTTAATAATAATCAGTGAAACCCCATGGGGTGATGGGATTGAGGCATGGGTGACCCTGGATGAGAAAGAAATGGCTATATTGGAGAATGATCCTGAATTTCTTGCATGTACTTCCTTAAATCCTAGCATCTCAATCTCCCTTTAAAATCTTTGGATTTGTTTCTGTTTGAAAGAAACATGTATTTTGACATAGATATTTCTGAATGTTTCAATGTTATAAAGCTAGGCCAACATCATATTGTGATAGTGACAGTGTTATGAAGTTTAGAATAACCTTATCATCACGAGCGACGCTATATGTTGAAACTGTTGAAATATTTTTATAAAGATTATAATATTATTTTTAAATGTTGATTTAAGTGTATTGTGACAGTGACAGTGTTATGAAGTTTAGAATAAACTTATCATCAGGAGCAACGCTATATGTTGAAACTGTTGGAATATTTTTATAAAGATTACAATATTATTTTTAAATGATGATTTAAGTGTGTTAATAGAAATCAATTTCTTTCTTTGATGTTTTTCATATTTTGAGTTGACCAAATTAATGCATGTTGATTAGCAAACCTTTCCAAACGTTGGTGCACCTGATGCAATTCCTTATTAAGTATTTTCTTTTAAAACTCAAAGTTTTCTAAATTGCTAATCTGATATGTTTCTTTCTTACAATAGCCAAAGAATCAAAGTAATAAACATGAGAATTTATTTCTAACATTTATCTCGATAAATGTATTTTAATTTGGCATGGATTCTTTACTTTTAAATAGTATTCTTTATCCGGCCATATGTGGGAGAGAAAACCATTAGTCTCATGGGCACTATTTTCATGTAAAAGATAAAACTCTTTACATATTTGCTGAGTCAAAATCCTAGTTTTATGAAAATAATATGTCCTTATATATACTATATTTTTGGGTAAAAGAAAGGTACTATTGAGAGCTACAGATCCTTTAAGTGGTGTAGGTTTTTAAGGATAATCAGCAAAGGTGGCTAGGTTGTTGTATCCCGGGGGTGGTACGCACAATATTTTAGTCTATTACACCCAAAACCCCGTAGATGAGTGTATCATCTCAAGACTGTGACATGGTCCACGCCTCAACCCCGCCATCTAAAAACATATATGAATTGACGGTAATTGCTTCTATTGTTATGTTATTAATTTGAAGCATCATCGAGGTAATATCTCTTTATTGTTCTCTAATTTTATGGTAAATTCTAATTTATGTGAATTTTAATCATTTATATGATATGTTGAATGTTATGAACAGGGACGGACCCACACTAGGGCAGAGGGGGGCCATTGCCCCCCCCCCCCCCCCAACCCAAAAAAAAAAAAAAAAACTAGTATAAAAAAATTAAGATTTATCCTTATATATATATATATATATATATTTGTCTCTCCTCTTCTAAAATATTTAGATATTGACTTACAAGAAAATAAATAAATAAATAAAATTCATGCCCCTTTAACTACAAAAACAAAATAAAAAAATAAATATGGACTAAACAAAAATCGTGGACAAAATAAGAAACATTTATTTTGTATGTTATACTTTGTTGATGTGCTTTATAATATGAAATATTAAAGGAACACTTATTTTGTATGCAGTATTTTGTTGAATATGAAATGTTAGCTTTTATTTTCATATTTTTTTTTTTTGGTTTTAAGCTTTGGCCCCCCCAGGTATGAATCCTGGTTCCGTCCCTGGTTATGAAATTCAATCTATTTTATCAATTATTGTTCTTAATTAGGAACAATAATTTGAGACGAACCAATGTTTACAGTAAATATGATGTGAGTATATTTATTCTTGTTATATACATAAATTTGATAAATTGGAAAACTCGCTATATATATATATATATTTCTTGTCTATGAATAATTAAATAAAAATGCTTCCAGATTTTTATTTGAATTCGCATGATATATATATTGAGTATTTGACCAATGTATTGCTGATGAGCATAAGATATGATGTATTAAGTCTAATATATGAAATGACTTATATATATATGTCAATATGTTCCTATTATGCTCATGTGTGCGTAACTAGTGCATATTGATTGGGATGCTATAGAATTTACGGTGCAATTGCAATAATTTTTATTTTAGAAAATTGCTCTACCGTTTTGGGATTGTACAATTGCTTCTCTGTATTGTTAGTTTTTTGACCGTACAATGAGATGTAAGAGCAATATTTTTTGAAAGAGTTTTAACATATAGCGGTCGCTCCTAATAATAGCTCTTTATTATCAGATCAAGATACCAATTAGTTTTTGGTATAAGCAGGGATTGAACCTCAGATCTCTTATACAATCATCAGATACTTTACTAGTTGAGCTAACTGGAACCCACATGTAAGAGCAATATTGATCTATGTGTGAAGTGGTCAATTTAGGCTGGGTTTGCGCAGATCCACGTTTGCGTTTGCGTTTCTTTTTTTCTTTTTTTTCACGCATTTTAGGAGGTTTGCGGCTACTGTTCATGAACACTAGCCACAAAGGTTGACTTTTCAACCGTGAATAGTGCATCCGTGCACTGTTCACGGACCCATAAATATCACTTTTCAGCAACTTTTTCATTAAAAATGGGTCCTACAGTACTATTTACATATTTAAAAATTATTTTGCTACAGTATTTTCAGTTTCAACAAAATAAGTTCTATCCAAACGGACCCTTAATAGTATTGTTAAAGAAGTGGAAAAAAAGGGTATGCAATGAATTACATATCATTCTTTGGCCTAATTTACGTCAATTTTTAATTCAGTGAAGGTTACTGTTTCAATCTGATATTTGTGTAAGATATAATTTTGAGTCGGATTTAATAGGTAGAGACACCAATATAATTATGTTGACTCAAAATTATCAGTGAGGATATATAACTATTTTGGCATTAACTTTTTGCCTATAACATGCCCTTCTTATATAGCTTGATGATACGGATTTTGTGTTGATGTTATTCTCATTCTCATGTGCTGGCCTTTACAAATTGTACACAAGGAGGCAGTGGGATCACGCACACAGTGTTTTAATTTGAATGTGCTGTCCCTAATAGCCCTTAGCACGTTGATGTACTTTGGTGTTTTCGCGAGATGCTTGCTGTACGAAAAGGTCTTGGTAAGTTAATAAATATTATTATTATTTTCATTGGAAAATTAGTGAGCCATAGCATTGAGATATAGGATCCGTTTGGATTGAACTTATTGTTGCTAAAATTGAAAACTGAAAACTGAAAACACTGTAGCAAATAATTTTTAAATGTGTGAATAGTACCGTGAGACCCATTTTTAATGAAAAAATTGCTGAAAAGTGAGATTTGTGGGGCCAATGTGTGGACGTTGAAAGTGGTGTGGGTCCCGTGCACAGTGCACGGGACCCACTGGCAGCTGTGTTCACGGGCTTCTAGTAAAAAAAAAAAAAAAAAATCAAAAACGCAAACGCAAACGCAGGAATAATCTCAATCCAAACCGCACCATATTGTTGCATACCATACAAAATATATTTGATGGGTTATTTTTTGAGGATGTGAAAAATCTCATAAACTTTTATGAAACCCACAAATATGGTGCTTCTATTTTCATGAAAATTATTTTGAGAAAAGTTCAAGTAGGGAGGAGTGTTTGGTAGAGTAGTTTGAATAATGTTATTTGTAATTTTTTGAAATACGTGTGGGTGAAAATGTATGAAATGTTATTTAAAATGTGAAAATGTGAGTTTGAGCTTACCTACCAAACAGGAAAACGTGATCACACTTAACTTCTACCTTGATTTGGACAACATTATTATTGAACAAAGATGTGCCATGAGCCAGCAATTTTATTTCAATTGGCCGGGAAGCTTTTCAATCGTGTTAAATATTTCGTTTTCGTCATCAAGTGCGATGAGTCTACTGTAAATAGATATTGCATTTTGGTATATAGTAAATTCTGAAAAACGAAATTCAGCATAATACATTCTTGGCAAAAACACCATTTTTGGTCTATACATTTTATGGTCACAGTCAATTTAGTCCCATTATTTTTGTAGCAGACAATTTGATCATTGTTATTTTCAACTTGCAATTAATTTAGTCCTTGCAGTTAACTACTAACGGAATATGCTTATGTGACAAACGGCATGCATTGTTGGCACACTTAAAACTTATGTGACAACTAAAAATAATAATAATAAATGACACGTCAAATAAAAAAGTCAATTCACCAATTAAAAAAAAAAAGAATTCAAATGCTCTTAAACTTGAACATGAATCAGAAAAATCAAACCCAAATCAACTTCCGCAAATATCAGTTCTTCAATTTATTTTTCTTTGCACGTCCCAAGCATTCCAACCAAAGTCATACAACACAACTAAATAACTCGAATTGGACTCAACTGAGAAAGAAAAAGAGAAGCCAAATCCAAAGCGAGAAAAAAAAAATCCATGTAGGCTATGTGCGTGATGAATTGACGATCAAATCCAAAGGGAGAAAAAAGTTTCAAATTTTGAGATTGAAAGAAATGGCAGGAGGAAAGCACGATTGAAACCCAAATCCAAATCCAAGTCCCTAAAATCGGCGGTGGTGATTCTAAGAACGTATATCGAGTTCACTAGACGGTACACCACGCGGTACCGGCTTTCTACGCCAACGAAGAGCTGGCCGCTCCTGAGAGGATCTTCATTGAGGGATGCGAGGGAAACACTTGCGAGTTTGAAGGAGGATATTGGATTCGTTTGTGGGTTGGAGGGAAAGGGTAAGCAGGACATGGTTGGCTGATTTATATGGGATCTTATAGGTTTTGGATCTGGTGAACATTAGAGGAGTTGGGTGGGAATTTAAAATTTTTTGAAGGAAATGAAATTGAGATTATTTTATTTTAGTCTTTTAGTCTATGGCTGATTCTTCTAATTCTATTTGTTGTGGAGATATGGTATATTTCAATTTTTCAGCTAGGAAAGAGAGGACAAAGATGGTCGGTAACATGACTTGAATTGTAGAACTAAGATTTGTAGCGATTGTTTCTCAAAAAAAAAAAAAAAAAGAGAGATTTGTAGCTGTTAATTTGAGTTTACTTTTTCTGAGTTTGTGTTGAAATTCAATATTAGATCATCTGAATTTTTTTTTTAATTTTTTTTAAAATTGGTGAGTTGATTTTTTTTTTAGATGTTGACGTAGCATTCCGTTAGTAGTTAACGGTAAATACCAAATTGACTATAAGTTGAAAATAACATGGATCAAATTGATTGCTACAAAAATGTAGGGACCAAATTGATTGTAACTACAAAATGTAGGGACCAAAATGATGTTTTCGCCTACATTCTTTTGAGAAATAGTGTATGGTATTATGCTAAAATTCTTTTAAAAAAATTAATTATGATGAATGAAATTGTTTTTAGCTATGCAATTAATTAAAAATTGCAACAGACGGAAAAAGCATTTCCAAAACTAAACCCTTCAAAGAATCAAATATTTTGCATACGAAACTCCGCTAAATTTTTGGACTTCCATCCCAAACGCATTATGCGTTGGTTTATCTAGCTATGCATTGGTTTGTGTTAACCTAAAATTGAATATCAGAATATTATTTAATTATATGTAGAGAGTGATGCAAAACTATGCTTGATTCTTTTAGTTATTATTTCTAATAAAATATTTGAATTTAATTTCAAGTTGGTGTGACAATCCATCATGCAACATACAGACACACTGCAGAAGATTGAAGATGTACTCATTGCTCCATTCCATGATAAGCCATTCCTTCACAACTAGATTTTGTACTATTCTTGATTCTTCTTGATTGTGGAACACACATACACAGAGGACAAGTTTGCAGAAGAAAAAATGGATTTCCTTTGAAGATCAAAAATTACTCACTGCTCCACGAGACCATCACATACTATTCGATTCAGTGCTTCACAAGTCGCAACTAGATCTAGTCCTGTGTATTTTGCTTATTCTTCTATATTATTTCTTTTTCTTTCTTTTTTTCTTTCATTTTTTTTTTCTCGAGAAAATCAGTGTTTTCTCTTTCTCTTTTTATTCAAAAGAAGAAATATATAGCTAAGAGTCTTATAATTTAAATAGTGCCTCCTAATATTTCTAATGAAATTGTATAGGTTTCAAATCCCTCATTTTCTATTGTAATTATCGAATTATTATTATTATTTTTTTAAAAAGTAGATAAAAGATTTTTTTTTTTTTTTTTTTAATGATAGGTAAGTAAGATTTTATTAATCATATGAAAAAACACCAGAGTATACATACAGGTTATATAATGTATGCATTCACAAAATAAGGGTTATATACTGTATGGATGATCAAATGAAAGTGTTGGGGGCAGTTTTTTCATTGCCAATATGATATTTAGGAAGCCAAGACCGAGACTCAACTTTGGGCTTAGAGTATAGCCCAAAGGCTATCGGTGAAGTGTTAAATGTCCATTTTTGCTCAAGGCCCGAATTGCATCCAACAAAGATTATAGGCCCCAAAAGTACCTCCTACAAAGATAAGTTAGCACAAAAGATAGCCCACCACACACATTAAGTGCTTAAATTAATAAATGTCTGGAAACAAGAGAAACGTCTAGCGGTAGATATCTGGAAAATTAATAAATGTATTTACATAGTAAAAATTATGCATTTCCTCCATAGTCAGTAAATATAAAAGTGGGCCTATTATAACAAGTACACAAAAGAAAAATGGTCAAGCAGTGAATATGACAGACCTAGAGCGGTAACGTTTGATTAGTTAATAAATGTGTTTACATGATAAAACTTGTATATTTTCCTCATTATTATTAACTCAACATGAGGGAAAACTTCCATAGTATCCAAGACATTATGGCCTTCATTATAATAGCAATAAACAAGGATTACAGGCTTCATAATTGCAAGTGAAAGAAGAAAAATTATGATGGAATGAAGGGAGAGAAAGAGTGTCCATCTAGTGCAACAAATGTTTAAACAAGATCTCTATGTGCAATATTATGTCCATAATGATGAATATATGTGTATAGTAAGTAGTCGGAGTGACTTTATGGAAAGTATGAGTGAATATATGGAAGTATTGAAGAGAGATGGAGTGGTGTTTACCCATTTTCGGGTATGGTGTAAAAAGGGGCTATTTATGACTATTTTAAGGTGCTGGGATTTTCTGAGGAGATGAAATGGGATATTTATGGGTAAGTTTCCATGAGTATTTATGGATCAAAAGCTGATTTATGAACTAAAGGACTAATTTATAAGCTGAAAATAACATGATGGGTGAGGAATTTTATGATAAGATATTGTTGTCTTGATGAGTTGATGGTAGTTCCTTTTATAGTGAAGCTTAAGGGATTGATTAGCAAAATTTAGAAGGGACCAGGTCTGATAGCAGCAGAATCCTAGAATATCTCCTTTGAGATTTGGCCCAAAATGATGAGACTTGCTTTTAGAGTGTTTTGCTTCTTTGGGTAGTTTCAGTTGGAGGCTAAGATGCTCCTAATCTAGGCATTAAATGTTGGGATTTGGAGATTAATTCCGTCCAATGGGATTAGGGCATGTATTAGGACTAGAGATCTAGCTTGCTGCAACTAGGATTAGAGCTCAAGAGGGTTGGTTAACACTCTAAGCCAGGTGTCAACCATTGATGCCTCTGCTGGGAGCTTCTGCTAGACACCCCCTTATGCCCTCCAAACCACTTTTTCCTAATTTTCCCCTTTTAGGATTTATGGGCTTGGTTCATGAATCAATTACATACAATTTTAGTAAGGAAACAAACTACTTAGTTGAGAATTTCATTAGTTTGGAGGTCTTGGTTATGGCTTCCTTTCCCCTTTGACCAAAACTTGGAGAGGAAGTAGAAAATGAGATGACCTCAGCTCTTATATGTCAGCCCCCAGCTCTTGAGTCTTGTCATAATCAATAGGTTTCAGCTGTTGAAATTAAGAGGTAGCTAGCCCCAGCTGTCCTAGTTGCTAGAGTACTTCCACTGGATACTTTCTTTGGGTACTTCCACTGGGCCATGTTTTAGTGATTCTCTTCACTTGGGCTTGCATTCCACTCCTTGAGTCCTAAAAAATGGACAAGGTTGCTATGTGTTGCCATGGATTTTCATCTCACATGGGCTTTGGTTGTTAGTAAAATTGAATACGCTTCAGGGCTTCAATACTCATAATAGGTTTTGGATATTAATTCTCATGGGCTTTAAATAATAGTCTATATAGTTTAATATTTGATATGAGTTTGATTACTTTAAAATACTTAATGGATAATATTCGCCATATTTTCATGGGTTTTTAATAGATAATTATAATGGGCTTGTAGGATGAATAATTACCATAAGTTTTGGAAATAAATATTATGAATGTTGTGATATAAGATAAATGGTGACCATGAGTTCTTATATAAATTCCATGGGTTTATAATATGATATGAAATAAATAAATATTATGGGTTTAAGATAAATAATCATAACTTTCCATGGGCTTTTTGATAAGATGATTGTCATGGGTTTTGAGAATAGATCATTGTCATAGATTCCATGAGTTTGTAATATTATAGTAATAGATTTAAGAACTTAAAACATTTTTCATCATTGGACTTAAAGTGAAATACTTATGATATAGTATTTTGCCAAGTATTGATAACTTTGGGCTTTTCACTAAATAGTGCCAAGTAGCTAGTTTGGGTTTTTAATAGTGCCAACGTAAATTAAGTTTTTGATATTGCCAATGAGAATTGAGTTTTTAATATTGTCAATGAGAATTAGGCTTTTGATATTGTCAATGTGAATTGGACTTTTAATATTGTCAATGAGAATCGGGCTTTGATATTGCCAATGTAAATTGGGATTTTGATATTGCCAATGAGAATTGGGCTTTTAATATTGCCAATTAGAATTGGGCTTTTGATATTGCCAATGAGAATTGGGATTTTAATGTTGCCAATGAGAATTGAACTTTAAATATTACCAATGAAAATTGGGCTTTTGATACATTGCCAATGTAAATTGGGCTTTTGATAAATAATTTGTCACGAGCTTGAACCATGGGCTTTGATTATGGGATTTGAATTCCATTGATAAAATTGCTATAGGATTAAACCATGGGCTTCGATTATAGATTTGAATTCCATTGATAAAATTATTTTTCCACGAATTTGAATCATGGGCTTTTGAAATATTGTCAAGTATAAGTGGTAGTCTTGGGCTTTAAAAAGAATGGGATGTGTGCATTGGGCTTGTAGGTCCGGTTTTCAACTTAGCTAAATAATGATAATGAAATTGGATCAAACATAAGTTTTTTAGTCTTTTTTGTGATAGTTTATATCATGCCCAATTTAGATAACCAGTCGCTAACCCGTGCGATGCACGGGAAAGTTCTTAGAAATGCTAAATATTTTTTTAATCAAATTAAATGCATTTTTTGTTGGGTTGAGAGAAATTTAACTTAAATGGACATTTTCACTTTGGATTTTAAGGAATAACTCACACAAAAAGAAATATACAAATTTCATTAGGATTTGAGCTGGTCAACCAAGGTAGGTGTGTGTGTGTGTGTATATAAATGGACCTTTTTGCTTTGGATTTTAAGGAATAACTCACACAGAAAGGAATATACAAATTTCATTAGGATTTGAGCTAGTCAACCAAGGTAGGTGTGTGTGTGTGTGTGTATAGTGACCTTGTCATGTATTTCTTAATCTACCGACAAAGCAAATTATTGCTCAATTGAAGCAATTTATAGTGTTCATTCTAGGTAGAAGCTTACATACTTTTTGTTGTTGTGATTTACAATTTGGGTAGATGAAAAATAATATGATGTTCTATCACTAGTTATAGCCTTCACAACAAAAAGGGTAAAATTTCAAATCAAAAGATTACATATCACATTTAAAAGAAACACTAACAGAAAGTAAAATATATGACATGCACTAATAACAAATGATCATAATATTCAAAGAGTTTTCTAAATCAACAACAAAATCTTATTAAATTGCTGGGGGCAGCTTCACTAACTATATTTTATCAATAAAAATAACCTTCTTCATAAGACTTGTTTAAGTTGTCATATTAAATATGAGAAAACAGGTGAAGGCATATTGTTGTTGACTCTACACTGTATCACAAAGAGTCTCTCTTGGATTGCTTCATTCTTCTCTCTGCTCTACAATTAAAGCTCCCCCATCATAAGCAACCTACCTTGCAAAACTATGCAAACAAAAGCATAATTCTAGAATTTTCATTTCTTACTTTTGCAGCCCTCAACAAAAGTTAAGATTCATGACTTTATCAAAATCTTCCATGCCATTATTATTAAAATTATCAATATATACACCATTAGCATAGATATAGATTGATTCAAAAGCAGCCTTGTTTTAAAAACACCATAATGCAGAAATATCACCAGCAAATAATCGTAATATTTGAAGAGAGAAGAACGGAGCAAAATAAAAATAATTAAAATTCACAAAATGAAGAACCAAATATCAAGAACATAGAGGGAGATTGTTGGAAGCAGAATTAACAAACCTAGCATAAATTGGTAAGATTTTAGACTCGATTGGAAAGGAAGTAACTCTAAAAGTTTTAGCTCGCCAAGCTTTCTTGCGTTGTTTTATACCTCCTGGAGCAGGGATATCAAGGGAGTTACAGGATGAGCGGATAACAGACCAAACAAATCGTCCCGTATATCAACCATCAATAACACACCCAAAATGATAAAAATCTAAATAGATTAAAATGTTAGATTGAGAAAGAACTTAACTGTTTATTTATAAATGCCAAAAATGTTAAAAGATTTCCAAAACTGCTAAAGTTTGTCAAGGTTAAGCCTTATAAATAATAAAAGGTGGACTTGAAACAGCACACATAAATATTTGCATAGGTATGTATTTCCAATTAAAGCAATCCAACATATTTTTATTAAAGCACCCATCTACCAGCAGAGAATCAAACAATCAGGTAACAGAAATCCACACATCAGTAATCAAACCTAATCTTCAAAAATACAATCAAGTCAGTTCACCCCATCATCACACCCCATTTTTCACATAGCAAAAATATACACCCATGAATATAATTTATCAAACAGAAATACATAACTTAATGACACATTGAACAGCAAGATGCAGCTTAGTGATGATGGGCCATCATCAAATAGTTTATGCCAGTTCATTTATTCTATTATTCCAATACATGTACAACAGTTCTCTTGTAGGCCTTTTGTCAAATACCTAACAAATATAGCCAAGAAATAGAACTTGATTGATGTACAGGTGCAGAAATAGAGGAACTTAAAAAAAAATTAGAATAATGTAATCTAGAAATTAAAAACTTATTGACATATTAGGATTAAAGATATAAAAATAAAAAAATAAAAAAGAAAGAAAGCAAAGAACGAAAAAAAATTACATATATTTATTTTGATTGATGGTATAATGACTTAAAAATGAATGAAAATATGTAATTTAATTCAAAGTAAAATTGAATCGATCATTCCCCTAATTATGTCGTGCAAACCTAATCCCTAAATCTGATATATGCTTAAGCCAAAAAATCCAATTTATATTCAATACATACAACAAAAGAATTGGGCATGAGGATATAACCTTATTGCAACCGATGAACACCACTGTTAGTCCAGCAAACCCATCTCAAAGAGCTCCTTAATGGTCATCGCAATCTTCTTCCACACACTCATAAGAGAAAAATGTATAACAGAAGGTGCATAGTGGTAAAATACAGTGTTTTTTTTTTTATATATAGAGAAACACATTGCTAAAATTTGGTTAAAATCAAACAAATAAATTGTGTAGCCATAGAACGATAGAATTAGACGTGTCCCTACTTTCCAGGCCACGCATGAGCCACCTTCATCTAAGATGTTTTGGAATATAGTAGAACCCTCATAAATTTTGAAGAGAAAGAAGTTGTAAAGATAACATTGTGCTGCAGCAAAAGAAGATATATAAATTGGTATGGACAGAAAATACCATACCAATAGTAGATCATAGACTTTATGCACAAAGCACGAACAGAAACAGCAGATAAATTTTTATGAGAGAAATATGTGTTCTTATCACCAATTGAATAAAAAAACAGCTTTGTCATCCAAGAATGTTATTTGTTCAAGGATCACAGCTCTGCAAACTTTTTTTCACTCTTCAATAGGTTGATTTATAAGTTTTCTGGGTCTCAATGGAGATAGAGATAGATAGAGATTGGAGTGAGAGAGAAGGAGGGAGGTAGTTGAAGGTTTCACCGCGTGTTTTTTTAGGTTTTTCAGAAACTTGGAGTCAGCAGTGTGTTTTTTTAGGTTTTTTAGAAACTTGGAGTCGGCTTGAAGAGAATTGGGTTTGTATTATTGGGTTTTATCACTTTATGTATTATCGGGTTTTAAATGATGCTGATGTGGAAAATTATGGTGTCAGCAGAGGCTTCGGTTTTATATATATATATATATATATATATATATATATATATGAGATATGAAATATTTGTGAGCCAATGGGATGAGAAATATTCATGGAGGCCCAAAATAATTTATGAGCAATATTTTGATATTTTATGGTGAATAAATAAATATGATTAAATAAGATTGAGGCATGTGGCATGAGTGAAAAAATTGTACCTCAACAAAAAGTAAACAAAGAGAACCAAAAAAAAAAAAATCAACAATGAAAAAAAAAACAGGGGGGGGGGGGGGGGGGGGGGGGCTTACAGGTGTGGTTATTGCTCGGCACCACTTAAACTGTGGCTTTGTATTATGGCATGGAACCCGTTGGCCACTAATTCTACAAGAAAAATGCTTATTAGCGACCAAGAATTTTTTACGGACCCAAAAAGCCCTCTCAAAAAATCTTATTTGCAATGGCAAAATAAAGCCCTCGCAAATACTTGGTAAAATGTGAAATATTTGTGACCAACAAGAAAAGCTGTCACAATTATGTGTTATAGCCGTCACAAATACTAATATTTTGGAGGAAAATTTTCCCTCCATATTATTTGCAAGGGACAATTAAAAATCTCTCGCAAAAAGTGTATTATTTGTGACAGTAAAAAAAAGTTGTCACTAATACTAAATTATTTGCGAGGGCTAGAATTGACCTTCACAAATAATCATTAAAATGTCAAAAATTTTGGAGAGAAATGTTCCCACCAAATTATTATCAAGGGACAATAAAAATCCCTTGCAAAAAGTTTATTTTTTGTGTGAATTATTTGCGAGGGCCACGATTGACCTTCGCAAAAAATCATTAAAATATTTTTTTTTTTTTTTGAGATAAAATTTATTCTAAAATTCAAAGAAAAATAAAAAGAAACGTATAAACATATAGTACTTTGTATTCTTTAGATGAACCTTTTGTTTACAGTCTAAAAAAAAAAAACCTTATATATATATATATATATATATATCCTATATAAGAAAGGTATGTCCTTATTTTCTAAAGAATTGTACTCATAAAAAAATGATAGCACTTTCAACTTGAAAATGGTAGCCTAAAATTCAAGAATTTCAGCCTTTTGTACTCTTTCTTTCTCTCTCTCTCTCTCTCTCTCTCTCTCTCTCTCAAAAGTGAATAAAAATTTATTCCCATTAAAATAATGCATAAAAGATGAGTTTATAGATCAAATGGTAAATTACATCCAATTGACATGAAAATTGGCATGCATGTTAAGAATATATAGAACATGTAATCCAATGGTTGGATTTTCAAAATATGAATGCAATAATAAGTAATTAGATGATGTAACATTTTTTAGAGTTACATCACATGTAATTTGAACCCAACTCTATATTTTTTAATTCGATGTGAATTTTGACAAATCTACCGTTAGATTATATTATCTTCATATATTTTTCATGCTTATAAAATTTCAAGGTGATCAAATATTAATTGCCATGTCATTAATCAATTGTTTAAATTCAAGCTTTTGTAGTTTAAAATAATGCATAAAAGATGAGTTTATAGTTCAAATGGTAAATTACATCCGATTGGCATAAAAATTAGCATGCATGTTAAGACCATATAGAACATGTAATCCAACAGTTGGATTTTCAAAATATGAATTTAATAATAAGTTATTAGGTGGTGTAACATTTTTTAGAGTTACGTTAGGTATAACTTGAACCCAACTCTATATTTCTTAATTCGATGAGAATTTTGACAAATCTACCGTTAAATTACATTATCTTCATATATTTTTCATGCTTACAAAATTTTAAAGTGGTCAAATATTAATAGTCATGTCATCAATCAATTGTTTAAACTCAAGTTTTTGTAGTTTTAAATAATGCATAAAAGATGAGTTTATAGATCAAATGGTAAATTACATCCAATTGACATGAAAATTGGCATGCAAGTTAAGACCATATAGAACATGTAATCCAACGGTTGGATTTTCAAAATATGAATTCAATAATAAGTTATTGGGTGGTGTAGCATTTTTTAGAGTTACGTCAAGTATAACTCGAACCCAACACTATATTTCTTAATTCAATGTGAATTTTGACAAATCTATCGTTAGATTACATTATCTTCATATATTTTTCATGCTTACAAATTTTCAAAGTGATTAAAGATTAATAGTCATGTCATCAATCAATTGTCTAGATTCAAGTTTTAGTAGTTTAAAATAATACATAAAATATGAGTTTATAGATTAAATGGTAAATTACATCTGATTGGCATGAAAATTGGCATGCATGTTAAGACCATATAGAACATGTAATCCAACAGTTGGATTTTCAAAATATGAATTCAATAATAAGTTATTGGGTGGTGTAACATTTTTTAGAGTTACGTCAAGTGTAACTTGAACCTAACCTTATATTTCTTAATTCGATGTGAATTTTAAAAAATCTACTGTTAGATTACATTATCTTCATACATTTTTCATGATTACAAAATTTGAAAGTAATCAAAGATTAATAGGCATGTCATCAATCAATTATCTAAATTCAAGTTTTTGTAGTTTAAAATAATGCATAAAAGATGAGTTTATAAAACAAATGGTAAATTACATCTAATTGACATGAAAATTGGCATGCATGTTAAGAACATATAGAAAATGTAATCCAACGATTGGATTTCCAAAATATGAATTCAATAATAAGTTACTAGGTGGTTAGATTTCAAATCTAAGTATGACATGTGATGGACATGTGTTGTATACCTATATGGCTATATATATTCTCTCAATCTGACCATCCAATTGGTCTCAAATTTCACCAACATTAATATGTCACCATACTCTTCAATCCTAATGATCAAGATTTGAATATGAATTTCACCAAATCTAGTGGTATCGGGACCATTTATTAAGTTTGATCGGGTTTGACCAATTTTGACTAAACTTTGACCACGCATTTCTCTAAATCCAATCGTTTGATTGTGACCATAATTTACTACAATTAACCTTTCATTATACTCTTCAAATCTAATGGTTAGATTTCAAATCTAAGTATGGCGCATGATGGACATGTGCTATGTACTTGTATGGTTATGTTTACTCAATTTGACTATTCAATTGTTCTCAAATTTCACCAACACCAGTATGTCATCATACTCTTCATTCCTATTGATCAAGATTTGAATATGAATTTCACCAAGCCCAATAGTATCGGGACTATCTATTAAGTTTGACCGGATTTGACCAACTTTGACCGCGCTTTTCTCTAAATCCAACCGTTTAATTGTGACCATAATTTACCAAAATTAACCTTTCATTACATTCTCCAAATCCAACGGTTAGATTTCAAATCTAAGTATAGTGCATGATGGACATGTGTTGTGTACTTGTATGGTTATGTTCTTTCAATCTGACCGTCCAATTAGCCATATTATTATTTTTTATTTTTAAAGTAAACGTAGTTAGTCACATATTAAAATTCTTACATAAATTTAATAATAGCTAAGATCATTTTTTTTTTTAATTTTTAATAAGATGGAACGTGTGATAATTTTTGTTATGTGGTAATTTTTCCTTACAAGTTACAACAAATTGGGAACAAGAGATTTATACTCAAGTCCTCCACATCAAAAGAATTAGATAATACAACATATATATTTACAATACTACTTTTGATAAGATGTATATGAAATCTTATAGCATTTTTGTTTATTATATATTGTCCATGTATCATTTAATCATTACTCCATGGATAACACTTTTGTAATGTATAAAAAATGAAACATTGGAATATATATATATATATATATATATATATTAATTCTTCTATTAAAAAAAAAAGTATTACCATGTTTAATCACCCATCCATAGCATACAATTCCAATATCATTGGATTTTCCAATTCTTATCATTTTTTTTTAAAATTATTAATATCCAGACATTCACACCCCATGTTAATTTATAAGATAAAATAAAATAACCATTTGTGAAAGCAAGCAATTAAAATAATATATTAAGAGATTCCCTGATTAATGTGGGACCTAATTGCATTCGTGGATGTGGCCCTCTTTCATTGAAATTTGGAGGAAACAAGGTCATGTATACGTGTTATTTGCATACAAAAGAGAAAAAAAGCCTTCACTAAAAGCACTTTTAATCGTCCTTGCCCGGCAAAACACATCTTTCATTTCCCACACAAAAGTTTCATTTCCCACACAAACATTTTACTCACATTACAGCTAAAAATTTTTACTTTTTACTTGCCCAATTAAAAATTTTCATTTCCCACTACACAAATTTCATTTCCCACTCCACAAAACTCTCTATCTCTCACACGGCCTCTCACACACACACACACACACACACAACCCCGCCAGCGCTGACGAGCAGAGCCCAGCCCAACGCCGATGTGCCGAGCCGAGCCTAGCGTTGACGAGGACGAGCCCAGCCCAGCCCAGCGACAATGCCCATGAGGCCGAGCCCAGCCATCGACTCCTCTCCTCCCATACCCATCGGTTCTCTCTCCCTCACCACAAGATCCTTTCTCCCTTTCTCCCTCTCTCTCCCCTTACCACCCCCATACCCATTCATTTTTCCTCACCATACCCATACCCATCCCCATTCCGATTTTGCTTGGTAAGTTATTTATTTGATTTTTTGTTTTGATTATTGTGAAATTTTGGGTTTGGATTTGGATACTTAACATTTAGGTTATTTATTTAATTTTCAGTTTTGATTTTTGTGAAATTTGGGTTTGGATTTTGTGGTGTAATATGTAGATAATTTATTTATTTTTTTAATGATTTTTTTTTTTTTTTTTTTATGTACAATTTGAGAACTGATTCAAAGGAACCATTTGCATGGTTACATCTCTTGCAATTTTGTCATCTATAAAACTTAGATACTTCTAGTGATGACATGTACTTTAAGTAGTTTTCATTCTTAACTTATGTGATCTAGATTTCATATAGTAGTTAATCCATTCAGAAACTTATTATGCTGCTATAATTTTGAAGAATCTATTAAATTCTAGTATTACTTTTCTTTTAAGAAATTATGGGAAAGAGCTTATCAGATAATTAAAAATTATGCAATCCGTATGTTTATGGCATGGGGTCTTACTAAAGTGTAGCCAAGTGGTGGTGGAATATTGTATTTCAATAATACTTCCATTTAGTGGGAATGAATAATTGGAGAGTACATCTGTTCCATGAAAGAATAATCACAATAGCCTGCAAGATCTCTTAGTTGGGATTTTTGTTGTTGTTCTAGTATGGTATTAAAATATGCATAAACTTTAATGATCAAGGAAAACTCTAACTTTTCCTCTACTACATTTTAGTTTACACAAAAATTTTGGCCATTCATTATATTATTGAATTGCAATGTAAATTTAATTTCAAAGCTGAAAGAAGTCACTGGAACACCATTGTTAATTCCTTTTTAAATTCTAAAGTATCATCTTTTATAAATAAATATTTAAGTTTCTAATGGTTGCACCACTGGGAAAAAACAACTCATTTTTTCTAATAGACTTTTTCTTTTTCTTTTTTCATTTCACTTCATTCAGTGAGAGTCTTTTATAAACTATGTGCTAAAATTGCTTGACTCACCCCATCTAAGTTTTACATATTGTACCATGCTTGGAAAACTCACTCAAAGTGAAGACATGCCTCTTGGTTGATAAATCTCTTTAGGCTATTTTTGTGGCTTCAATATTTGGCAAATGGCTCATCAGTCATGATCAATGTTACAATATATAACAGCTAAAAGATGGTGGTTTTATAACTTACAAACCTAATGTCCAAAGATGAGGTGGGGTCTCCAGGTGTCATAGGCCATAAAAAACTTGTAATGGGAGATAGTTTATCCTATTTTTCTTAACACTATTATTTATTTTTTCTGTTGGAACCTCCTTTGCATGGTTGCAGGTTGGATAAGCTTATATTAGAGGCTATTACCAATCTGAAGGAGCCAAGGGGTTCTGACAGGGCTGCAATTGCTTTGTACATAGAGGTCAAACTAATACTAAGTGGTCAAACTTCAAAACATCTAGTGCTTGTAATGCTTATAAGTTGTAAAGACCTTCTATTCCAATTTTTTCTTGAGCAAATTTCCTTTTCTACCTTCTCTTAGTTTCTAATAAATTGGTGTTCATACTGATACCCATTCGATTTTGCTTGGTAAGTTATTTATTTGATTTTTTGTTTTGATTATTGTGAAATTTTGGGTTTGGATTTGGATACTTAACATTCAGGCTATTTATTTAATTTTCAGTTTTGATTGAGAATGTGATCATGCATAGACGTCTGATAACACGTTGTAAGGTCCAAGTGAAATAGGCAGGCTCTCTATATTATGTGGTTTGGTTTACCAAAAAAAAAAAAGAGGTTGTTGAGAAACAAGTAGTTGCCAAAAGTGGGTGTCAAATTACCCCCATAAACAAGTAGCTTTCTCTTATTTCTCCTTCGTCCCTCTCTCAAGCCATCTATTATTATCAATCCACCAAAATAATAGTGAAGATTATTTTTGAGTATTTATATTGTTAGTAAGTGTTAGGTTCTAAGGAATTAGGAACTAATGTATTAGAACTTCATTTTGTAATGTTGGCAAACCATGATCAAAATGTTTTAATAGATATGTGGGTTTAGAACCTAGGAGGGGAAAAAAAAATCACCTATAGCGGCGGGCAAAAACCGCCGCTGAAGGACTAACATTTTAATATAATTGAAGACCTATAGCGGCATTTTTGGCCCGCCACCATAGTACAGTTTTTTTTTTTTTTTTTGGTAGTGCAAATAACTAATTGAGAGGGTATAAAGATCTTCACAAATAGTTGTTAAAGACGACTGCTTCTCCTCGCTAAAAATAAGTCGTTGACTTTTCTTGTCGTTTGGTAATATATTTGTGAGAGCGGATTTATTCAGTAACGATGGTGGATTGCTCTCGTAAATTATTTATTTGTGAAGATATGGTCGCAAAATCTCTTTTAGCAACAAGAGCAAATACGACGGTCTTTGAGGGCCATATATCCTCACTAATAACCTTTTGCGACGATATTTGAATTTTTGCGAGGGCATTTTATCCTCGCTAGTAGACTCTTTTTTTGTAGTATAATGAGACATGTCGTTACTTGAGCCCAAAAAAAAATGACAGAAACCATGGGCCGAAGGGGGCTGGGTACGCCTAGAAAAAAAAGCGTTATAAACAATATTAGAGGGACCAGTTAGGTTGACAATATATTAGTAGCCCTAATGGAAAAATCTTAAACTTCCTTCATAATTCAGGTTGGGCTATTGATTATTTCTTCTACTACCATCTTAGACTTGACATCAAGTTGCATGTAAATAACATTCCTGAATAGCTCGCCTCTTCTCAAAGCCAAAATTTTGTCGATTCAGGGAGAGTTGAAGTTGATTTAATTGTACTCGAGCTTTAATGGTTCTCCAGTTTGACTGAACAACTCTCACATAATTCGACTATAGCATCGACTTTCGTGATAGACGCACTTTTACTCACAAATGTTTAAGACAACCTTCTAAGTTCTAATGCCTTGCCTTTTCTTTAATCAAATAAATATAAATGGTAGAAAAAGATATATTTGGGGAGAGAAAGAGAACAAAAACTGTATGTCTAGAAATGGAGAGCAAAAGAAGAAAAAATCTAATACAACAAACTATTACATAACTTCTCTATCACAATTGTGATGCAGTAGAATGTGAATGATAAAGAAAAAGGGTGGATCTATATATAAGTGATAGACAATCATTCATAGTCTGATACGTTAAAAATTTGTGGAATAGTTTGTGGTCCTAGAGCCACTCAGAAAAGAAATCTAACAAGAAAGTGTATTCTAATGAGGGTATTATATAAGCCAGTAATAACAATAATAGTCAATGGTTACTATTACCCATAAATAACCAACCATTAATTTACTTAGAAATACCCAATGGCTAGAAAAGTGAATATATATATATATATATAAAAGTTGATCATGATTGAGAGTCGTCTAAGCTGCACTTATTAATTACAATGAAAATGAGGGGTAATCTGGACCACTTTTTGATTAGGCGGATTTGAAAATTGCAACCCCCTGGGACTTGGAGCATCTCCATTTATTCAAGTGGTTGCAATTTCTTGCTTCTTATTTTCAAAAATAAGAAGCAAGAAATTGCAACCACTTGAATAAATGGAGATTGCAGATCGATCGTGGAGCACGGTAAGGCCGACCTTTTCTTCTCTTTGAGATTCAACTATCTTCTCATTTGAAAAGATTGATTGCGAACCTTGAACTATTTAATTGTTTGAATAGATATTGTTGAGCAATAAATTATAAAAGAACCTAACTTAAAGGGGGAAAAAAAGAACCCAAGTAAGCCTTATCAAAAAAGAAAAAAAAAAAAAAAAAAACCCAAGTAAGCCAAGGTGAAACTAATCTCATAATTTTTATTACAAACTAGTTGAAATTAAATCCTAAGAATATAAAAAACATGCAATACAATATTTAAATTTTCAAAATATATAGCTATGGTAATATTTATTGTAAGAGTCGTAACTATTGACTATAATCAAATTTGTAACCAAACTTTCTCCTTACAAAATAGGAAAGAAATAAGGAACATCACGTTGGTAGTCTCTTTCTTCCAAACACTTCTTTGGGTTCTTCGCTAGTCTTAGGGTTTTTTTTTTTTTTTTTTTTTAAAATGTATTTATAATTTTTCGTAGAGCTTCTTATGTAGTTCTATACTTTATGGGAATTGAATTCAATAACTCCAAAATATGTAGACAATTTTTTCTTCCTGCTTGAGGTCGATTGTATATGAAAATTGAAAAGGGTTTTGTGGCAAAGGTCAAATAAATATCCATGAGGTTAACACTTAACAATGCTCCATAGATGTGAATATGTTTTTTTTTTTTTTTTGGATGAGATAGATGTGAATATGTTAAATGCAAAGCATTGGCTTTATAGATTCATGATTCATGTTATGTATAGTTTGCCCATTGCTAGATTACTTGCTAATTTGCAGAACAATGACACTCAAATAAATGTGCCATTTCTGGATTATTTCTGTGAAAGTTTTGTTGTGATTGTTCCAACTTGTGACGTTTAATATTAGACTTAATCCAATATGTTGCAAGGGATATAATGATAGGTCAATAGCATCATATCAAGATTTTTCAATATTAATAAAAATGTAAAATTATATGTTCAAAATTTAAGAAAGTAGCAAAAGTGTTCAGAATTTTTTTTTCCTCACAATCTGGAAAGCCTAGATTGTAGTCTTTGGAATATAGTTTAACACCGTATTTATAGATTCAACCAATGAATGATTTTTTTTTTCCAACTTCTTTTACTTTTCTAATTAAGGTGTTCAAAATTCAAATAAGATAAGATTCTACACTGTAGTGGGGAAAATTCTGAGCAAATATTAGGACTTTTTACAACAAGATAAGTACTGGGTCCAACTCAAGTATTAGCCCCAACGATGAAGATAAATCCAATATTGGCTAGCCCATCTTTTAATGGACACAAAACCTCGGATCCTCGGTTAGACCCAATACCCTTTCAGCTGCACGACGAGGACGTCATGTTCAAGGTATATCTGAGCTACCGAGCTAATTCTCAGAGAGGCTAAACTTCTCCGAGGTAGCTTTCTAAAAGTTTTTGATGATTCCTCAACAGCCCCCGCATCAATATAGGACACTTGTTTCACTAGATAATAAAGGCTGGGGAAAGACGATCACAATTCCTTTAAGCATTATTATTGTTGGTGCTAAAAAGTCATATTGCTATTTTTAGTATCACCAAATACAAAACTATGCCTACATTGGTGGAGTCAAATTTAAATATGGGATAATTACAGTAAACCCACCTGTGGTATGGCCCGTTTTCACTTTGTCTACCCGTGGTTTAAAACTTTACACTTTGCCCACCTGAGGTTAGTCCTGTTAGCCTTCCGTAACCCACCTCTCCGTTTGTTGTTAGAAAAACACATTTTTAGGCAAAAACAAATATAACAAGAATCAAAAAGCTAGGGTTTTAAATTCCGCATGAACATTGTATTGAGGTCAAGGTTGAGCCATACTGAAATTGGCCATCTGAAATTCCTCCAACAAGATTTTCGCCTTGTGTAAAATTGCCTCACAAGCTTGTCGCTCCTTCTCCAGGTGCAATGCACTTCAACTATACCAAATACACCATGCCACCATTATCACAAACTCCAAGACATCATCCCTTACATTTTCCAAACTTAAGGTGCCACAGGAATTCTATGAATTCTGGAAAAACCAAATCATGGGCATCAAATGAAAGACCCGAGATCCTCCATACTTCTTTAGCTTTTTCGCAGTCCCAAAGGGCATGGCTACTGCTCTCTGACTCGACTCCACACACCTCACAAACCGAATCAACTATGACATGTCTTCGACATAGATTAGCCTTTGTTGGCAATATATTTTTGCTAGCTTTCCACGCAAATGACTTGACTGTTTGGAATATTCAGGCGCCAAAGAGTTTTCCAAAAGCTTTTGGACTTTTGCTCATTAGAGGAGCCCCCAAAATTATTGTTACTACTCGACGCCACAGCCACCTTATATGCACTTTTAATCGTGAAATTGCCCTTTGGCATATAGGCCCAAACCAAACGATCGGTAGGAAGTCTCTCACTTAAAGGAATGCTCATAGGATAGTGCTGGTTTATATCCCCTGCTTTTGATCAATAATTTTCAATGCTCGAGTAATCCACTGGGACAAGGAGTTTTCATTGAAATTTAAAACCCTAACTTTTTTATTCTTGTTATATTTGTTTTTGCCTAAAAATGTGTTTTTCTAACGGCAAACGGAGAGGTGGGTTACAGAAGGCTAACGGGACTAACCTCAGGTGGGCAAAGTGTAAAGTTTTAAATCACGGGTAGACAAAGTGAAAACGGGTCATACCATATGTGAGTTTATTGTAATTATCCCTTTAAATAATTTGGCTCCATAGCTACAGTGCACTGCCAAAAGTGGTTGTGCACTGTAGCTCATATGTAAAAAAAAAAAAAAAAAAAATGTTTGATAATGAGATACAAAAGGCAAGTAAGAGGCCATATTGGAGGGCATGAAGTTCAGCTTTGATGCTGAAGGAGTGGCCGAGAAACTGAGAGGATCCTTTTAGTTGAATAATGTCTTTTTTTTTTTGTTTAACTCACTTTAATGTCTTTATGTATATTTTTAAGCCATCTCTGGTTAGAAATTTATGCCATGCCTTTGTTAAACATTTTGGGAAAAAGATATAAAAAAAAAAAAAATCAAGCACTGCGTTGTTGATTGGGATAGGATTAATTTTTTTTTACTAAAGAGTCCATTACAACAATCACTTACACAAACTCAGAGGCCTTGTTTGGAAGGAGAGAATGAAATGGAATGGAAATGAATGAAAATAATAATTTTAGAATATTCTTCCATTATCTTGTTTGAGAGTTTTAATAGAAGGAATGGAAAACTCATTCCCTTGTTTGGGAGTTTAAGTGGGAGGGAATAGAATGGGTAGGAGGGAACACTCATTCCTCTCTATTTCCTTAAAACCTCAAATTTTCATTCCCCCTGAAATTAGGAGGAATGGGAGGGAATGAAATTAGATTTAATGATTTTTTTACTAAAACTCCCAAAATACCCCTATATTTTCAATCATTTATTTTAAAATAGGGGTCTAATAATAATATTGTCATAAAATGATTTCATTCTATTCTCTCCATGTTGCTCCCAACCAGGATTACTTACATTTCATTCATTTCCATTTCTTAATTTTAAAATATCCAATTAAGGTTATTTAATTTCATTTAATTCCATTCATTTCCCTTACTTAAATACATTTCATTGCATTCCATTCCTTTCCATTCTCTTCTAATCATTCAATTCCACTCACTTATGAACTCCCAAATGGAGCCAGAGGAGTCAGAGCAACCCAGTGAAAATGAGCTTCAGATTCAGACATTGAGACACGTATTGCGCTATTTTTATTGATATTGCTGGTGCATGTGGTTCATGTTGCTTTTAGCACTACTGGAGCTGTCGAAGGAACCAATTTCTATTGCAACTGGGAAACTTGTCAATCTTAGTGAACAACAGCTTGTTGATTGCGATAACACCGTTAGCTACTTAGTTCTAAGTTTTAATCTCATTTCGATTCATCCTCAAGTTAAAAGCCTTCTTGTATATCTTCACATTGTGCTAAGAAATCAAAAAACTTTGGAGTTTTTTTGTTTTTTCTTTAATCAATCATTATATAAAAATAAAAATTATTGATTTGCAGGCATTATATATATATGCCCTTAATGATCTCAGATAACTTTTAGATATAGATGCTTAAAAAAAAAAAAAAAAAAAAAGAAGGGGCAATCTCCTTATGGTAATATGGTCTAAATTGAGTTATTATAATACCCATATATAATGATTTCAAATAAGTTTTACTTTTACATAGGGTATTATCACTACAAAACGCGGGGTATTAGGCACATTGAATTATTATAATATCCTTTTAATTGCGGGTGCTAAATTTTTTGCGGAAACCTTTAGGCACATTTTGTGCCCATTTTATAATGGACTTACAAAACAAATTATATTTAAGTATAATATCCAATGACAATATATATTTGATCAAAATATATTTATATTATTTATAAATAATAAATATAGCTTCAACTGGTTTAACCTGATAAGTATGTGCTAGATTACATATATGAAATAGAGTATATATGGATCTCTCTAACAATATCCTCTTCCTTATTTTCTCTCATCAATCATCCTCTTATAATTTTTTAATTGCAACCTAAAAAAAATGAAATTATAAAACAGGATTTAGGCCTCATTTGTTTTGGTGTAAAAAAAATTTCTTTCCCTTTTTTTTTTCCGGTGCTTGGGGTGGCTGAAAAAACAGTTAAACCAAAATTATCTTTTGTGCATTTTCTTTGAGGCTGTAATAAAAAAAATTTTGACCTATTATTTGTTGAAATAGATATTACTGAGCGTAAATATTTTATATGAATACTATTTCATGAGATGAAAACGCAACTAATTGAATGATGATTGTAAAAATAATAATCATTCCATTTCTAGTCTAATACTATGTTTCAAACGTGCCATAAGCTTTCTTTAGATTCTGTCTTAATTCTTATGTGTCAAACCATATAGTTCTGTAAGGTATATCTATGACTTATATGACATATAACTTACTGTAACAGTAGAAAGCTAAGATTTGTATTTTTTAATATACACACGGGTATGTATGTACGTACGTTTGTGTATATATGTCTCTTACTTTTGTCCAAATTGGTGTCCCAAAATCACTACACTCTCAAATTTGCCTACCATTTTGTAATCTTAGAGACGATCCGTTTGGTTGGAGAAGTGAAAATGTAGCAGAATAGAAAAATGGTGGGAATATGAAAATATAGGAGAATAAAAAAGATTTAATTTTTCATTATATGTGTTTGGTTGGAATTGTGGAAAAATGAGAAAAATAGAAAATTCTTTTGTTTCGTTTATATAAATTTACTCTTATATCTGTATTACATTACATGTAAAAAATAATTTATTTTGTACTTATTAAATAATATAATTTATCAATAATTTTTTTATTTATTTGAGAAACACACACTAACCTATATATAGGGGAAGGAAGATGAGATAAGAGAATACACTCACACGCCAACATCAAAACTGCATGCTACAGTTAGTTGATTGGCATAAATGGCGAGAAATTGTTTTTAAATGATGAAAACATATAAAAATAAGCACCGTACCACGTTGTTAGTGTCCCATTTAAAATTAAACACCCATTAATGAGCGACTTCTAGCACATCTAAAAACCAATTTATTCTGATTCAATTTATTCATTGAAGTGCTGTGGGATTTGCTGGTGGGGGACCGTGTCGACGAAGAAATGGTGGCTAAGGTGGTCTGCATCGCTTGGGACATGTGGAATAATCGAAATGTGATACGTTTAGGTAGGAAAGGAAGAACGGGTAGGGAGGTGGTCTATTGGGCTATGCACTACATGGAGGAGTATAGGGCTGCCACGGAATGCATGGCTACCAAAGAAACAATGGCTGAAGCTCAGGGAGTATGGGTCCCTCCACCTGGGAACGTCTTCAAAGTCAATGTCGATGGCGCTGTTTTCGTGCAACAGAAAGCAGTGGGCATCGGCGTGATTGTCAGAGACAATAGGGGCAGAATAGAGTCTGCAATGAGCAAGAGGATTGATGCGTCGTTGGGTGCTATGGAGGCAGAGGCAATGGCATACGAAACTGGCTTGATATTTGCAAAGGACATAGGCATCCAAGAGTTTGTCATTGAATGAGACTCGCTTATTCTTCACCGTGCCTTGAGTGACGAATCCGTTGGGAGAAATTCTATATAACTGTAAATACATTTTAGCAAGTATAGCAAAAGCACAACTACACAATAACACAAAGATTTACGTGAAAATCTTTTCTTCTTGAAGAGAAAAATCACGGGACAAATTCCGAATAATTTCACTATATTAAATAGAGATTACAACACTTAGATATACAACTTGAATAAAGAAAAACTCTCTTTTTCTTTTCACTCACTGCTCTCTTTCTCACTGTATATTTTCTCTAACTCTCTCTATTTTTCTCTTCTCTTTTTGCTTGCTCTTACTAAGTTACTCACGCACTTAGTCCTCACACTTTGGGACTTCACTTCTTTTTTCCCACACCTTCACTGGCCGAATGGCCTCCGTATTTATTTGTTTCACCTTTTCTTCTTTTCTTCCTTTCACACTCTTGTCTTCAAATCACAATAAATGCAAGCCACTTACTTTGACTTTACTTCAACCAAAATCTCTTTTCTTCAGCTCTTTGCCATAGCCGAATCTTTTCTTGCTTTTGCTTCTTTCTTTTCTTTTGTCTTCAGCATGTCCATAACACACTTTGGCTCACTTCTCATTAAGAGAAGTCAGACTTCTTACAAGTCATGGAGTGCCATGCTCATTAAATGAGCTCTTGAAAAAATGTGGGCTAGACTCATGGTGCAGTGCACCCAACAATCTCCCCTCCAGTCCACTACAGAAGAGATCTTCAATCCAACTCTTCAGTTAAAATTTATTTCGGCCAAGCCAACACCAGACTCAACCTTCTTCATTATTTTCACTAACACTGAGAAAATTTTATCAAAATTAATACCTTTCTTTCTCAAAGAATTTATATCACTTTGGATATCCTTAATCCAATTTCTTGGCTCCCCCTGCTCAAGACCTTTATGATCTTTCACTTCATCATTCTTCCTAGCATCATAATATTTTTCATCAAATATCACTTTCTCATTTAAATCACTTTCAGGTAGAGAGAATTTTACTCTCTTGGCTTCAACACCATTAATATCAACTCTCAACTGTGGAGTTTTCTCAAAAACTTTGACTGCATTGGACTTTTTCTTACAAGCCCTCACATGAGTTCTGTACATGCCACAACAAGCACGCCCTCTAGCAATAACTAATAATCATTTACAAAGTTTCCATCTTCCATTGCCAAGATGGTTACTATAACCCGCTCGATCCAAAGCCAAAGTAAACAACACATTCATCCTTAAATCTGGAACATGCCGCACATCCTTCAATATCAACGTGTAACCAACATTGGTCTTGATGCACACATCACCAATTCCCACAATTTTTGAATAACTAGAGTTACCCATCTTCACAACACCAAAGTCACCTGCTTTGTATGTGGTGAACAACCTTTTTGTGTGGATAACATGGTGGGAAGCTGCTGAATCAACAACCCACTCAACATCATTCTTAGCAACATGCTCACATTTTTGCTCTTCAAGAGAGAGCATCAAAACATCCTCATGAAACACAACTGCTGCAATATTCTTCTCATCATCATTCTTTTCATCTTTCTCTTCAGTTTGTTCTTTATTCCAATGCCAACAGTTTCTTTTTATGTGACCCTTTTTCCCACAATGGAAACATTCTCTCATCTCTTTAAACTGAGATCTACCTTTTGACTGTGACCTGTCATTAGATTTGGCTTGATCATCAAGCCTAGGGATGGCAACGGGTCGGGTTCGGGCCGGGTTTTTCCATACCCGCGGGGCAAGACCCGTGGCCCAGACCCGGCCCGTTTAGGGTACCGGGTTTTTTTTTCAGGGCCCGGACCCGCCCCAGCCGGGCCCCGTTTAGGGATTGGGCCCAATTCGTGGCCCAACCCAAAAAAAAAAATTATGCCCAAATTTATTTTTGCCTACATTAAGCCTACATATTCTAATTCAAGCCTAGATAACGTGGCCTAGGCCCAATTCGTGGCCCAACCAAAAAAAAAAAAAATTAAGCCCAAATTTATTTTTGCCTACATTAAGCCTGCATATTCTAATTCAAGCCTAGATAACGTGGCCCAAATGCCAAATCAGTCCAAATCGTAGGCTACTAATCATAAATAAATAAATCACCTGTTAATTATAAATCTATAAATCAATAAACCATAACTAATATAATAATCATAATTCAATAAATCATAACTAAGATTTTAAATCAATAAATTACCTAGCTAAGATAACCATTTAATCATTAATCAACAAAATCATAACTAAAATCACTAGCTAAACATAAAAATAAAATAAATCCAACAAGTCCAAGAAATAAGTATCAAAAGTCTAACGAGTCCAAGAAATTAAAAAGTTACAAAATAAATCCCACAAGTTTAGAATAATTACAAACCAACAAATTAATCCAACAAGTCTAAGAAATTAAAAAAGCTACTAAATTAATACAAAATGTACTTAATCTTCATCAATTGTGATGCAACTCCCATCAATTGTGGCACAACTCCCATCATCTTCATTTGGCTCCCTATCGTCAAGAATGGATTGAATTGTACTATCTTCAAATATAGTTGAAGAACCTACAACAACAATGAATTGAAAAATGGAATAAACTTCATCAAATTGTAACTAGCAAATATAAAAACATAATTTTGATTTTATAAATAGAAATTAGACAATTGCTAACCGTTGATTTCACTCCATAACCAATTCTGAGCACACATCATTGCCTCTATAGTCTTGGGATGTAGCCTACTACGGTGTGGACTTAAAAGTCTCCCACTAATGCTAAAGGCAGCTTCTGAAGCAACAGTTGTGACGGGAATGGCTAAAATATCTCTTGCAATCCTTTGTAAAGTAGGATACTTGAGACCATTACTTTTCCACCATGCCAAAATATCAAAGTCTTCACTCCTTTTCAACACTCCGTCATTAATGAAATGATCAAATTCTATTCTACCACTCCATGTTTCTTTGAACTACTTGAACTATTGTTCACAAACCCATCAAACCTTGACATTGACCCAATCAACCTAAATTTTATTTGTGCCACTTGATTTGAAGTACTTGTAGGCATATGAGAACTTCCTTCATTACCTACAGGAGACTCATCTACATCTCCATACTCATCAAGCAAATCATAACAAAGATTCTTAATTTTTTCAATCTCCAAATCAGAATTATCACCATAAATGTTAGGATAATAAAACTCTAATAACTTCATCTTATATCTTGGATCTAAGATAGTAACAACAGTCATAACAACACTAACATTAGTCCAATAAGAATTAAATTTAGCAAGCATGCTTTCTGCCATCGTACTTATCATCTCACTTGAAGACAAACTCCATTCATTCAATGCAATTTTCAACTCACATACCAAAGCAAAATACATATTAGTTGTGGGGTACTTATGACCAGAGAAAAACTCAGTCACACTATGAAACAACTCCAACCTCTCACAAATATCTTTAGCTACCTCCCAATCATGATCATATGGCAAACAAGTATAAGATGTTTCACGTTTAGCCAAACGCGAGAAAACATCTTTATAAATCAATGCAGTAGAAAGCATTAAGTAAGTTGAATTCCAACGAGTTTTACAATCTAAGACTAACTCTTTGGTGCATTAAACACGCAATTGACATGCATTTTCTTCAATTTTTTGCCTCCTTTTTGGTGATCCAGTCCAATAAATCACACTATCACGAATCCTTTCAATACCATCACCAATAAGAGACAACCCATCTTGAACAATCAAATTCAAAATATGTGCAGCACACCTCATATGCAACATAGAGCCACCCAACATAAGAGAACTAGTATCAAGCTTATTCAAGAGAAGTCTTATCATGGCATCATTAGTACTACAATTATCTACGGTTATTGTGGACAACTTCCTATCAATGTTCCACTCTAAAAAACAATCAACAAGGACTTCAGCAAGGACATCTTTCGTGTATGGAGAAGGAACATAAACAAATCTAGAAAAATAATAGGAATAATTATAACATAACTAAATAAACATTAAATTTAACATAACTCAATAAACATTCTAAATGTAAAGTCTTTAACATTCAATTTATAGATAAAAAAATTATCTTAAAACCCGGCTTTGCGACATCCAAGTATGATCAATAAAATGAGCGGTAATGACCATAAACCCTCTCTTTTTGTTACTTGAAGTCCACATATCAGTTGTAATTGTCATCCTACTTCCATTCTTGTCCGTGATCTTCAAAGCTTTCTCCCTCTCATTATCATAGATTTTAAGAATGTCACTCTTCAAAGTATTTCTTGCAACAAGTTTAAACATAGGTTGAAGATCAGCCACAAACTCTCTAAACCCAATGTGATCAACCATTGAAAGGGGATATTCATGTAGGATGACCATATGAGCAAGCTTATTCCTCACTCTAGCTTGATCAAATTGGTAAGTATTTAAACTCATAGTTCCATCCACCTTATTTTATTGTTTAATTAAGACTTGTTGTCGTATATCTTTAAACTTCATCCGTGGACATCTTGCTAAATGATTACGCAAATGGGTTGTACCTTGGCTAGAATCACCCAAGTAAAGTTTGCCACAATGATGGCACTAGGCTTTAACTTTTCCTTCAACTTTCTTCCTTGTAAAATGAGCTCAAACATCTGAGGTAGTCTTTCTTTTTTTACTTGTATCCAAGTCCTCATTTGTAGGCTCTTGCTCTCTCTCTTCCTCTGTCCCTGGACTCCCTTGACTCCCTTCTTGTTCCTCTACCTCTAAGTCCACCATCGGGGATTTCGGACTCCTAATTGGTCAGAAGTTTGGGAGTTAGAATCAAAACAAATTATCACAAATTTATTATTACACATACTCATTAATTAATAGGCACAAATTCATAATTACACAAATTCACAAATTAAACATGATTAACAATAAATTCAAACACTTACTCATTGTTTAATGGGCATAAAGGTGATGGTGATCCTAAGGGTGAGCTGCCAGGCGACAATGGCAAGGGTGATCGTGAAAATGGCGAAGGAGACCACATAGCTGGCAAGGGACAACGTCTGGTTCTTGAGGGAGAGCCGCTTGGCGAGGAAGAGCCAGATTTGTTTGTGTTTGTGTTTGTGTCTTCCATCTCCGTTTTAGGCTCTACATTCCCAACAAACACAAAAAACAATATTTCACTGCCATTGTCATCACAACCCAAACAATATTTAACAAACCCAATAACAGTATAACGCCACAAACACCTTAACCCATAAACCAAACCCTCAACAACAACAAAGCAAGTAGCAAGGCATGGAAGCAAACTAAAGAAAGAAGCAGAGCATAGCAGAGCAGAGAATCAGTCAATAAAGAAAAGAGAAAGAAGCACAGAAAATCCAATAACATTTCCTCACATTGTTCTTACTTTCTTTTGTTTCTTTTCTATTTCTTGTTTGAAATCTAAACTAAGGTTTGTTCCTTTTTCAGCTATCAACAGAGCACAGAGCTTAGAAACGAGAAAAAATGGAAAAGCAAAATAGCAGCTACTAACTAAAAATGGTAGTATCTATCTCCCTTCTATTATTTCAAAAAATGCTACCTAATACATGTTGTTTATGCCAAAATTTATTTATCTTGTGATTTCTGAATTCTTGTGTATGTGCCTAGTTTTTGGTGATATGAGCTTTCATTGTGTTTACATTAGGCATGCTTGGATTTGTACACACAGCTACGCTAGCACAAAGCACATGTACACATCATTTTGTTCATAAAAGCATACATAGAACACAAGACACACACAAATACACATGTTCATGTTCTGACACACACACCCAATGCATCCAATCAAACACACTGCTATAACAGACCCCAAACCCACATCAGAAAATCCCCACAGAAACAACCAAACACCAAACCCACGGCCAAACAACCAATCTCAAAAATCCCTTCTTTTCAAATCTCCACAATTAAACCCAAATAAAAAATCACATTTTTCAATTGACAAACCCACAGACAAGAAAAAAAAATGAGGGTGCTTTGAGCAAAGAAATAAAAGAAAATAAGTTTACAAAAAAAGATCCTCACAGGTATCTTTTCAAGTAGATACCTGAAGGCTGAAGCTGAATAGCTGATCCTCTTCGATTTGGTCAAGCCGGTTTTCACTTTCTCAAACCTGAAGAAAAACGGCGACAGCTTCAGTACAGTTTTTATCGAGACCGACGCCGATCAGTTCACGCTGGTTTTCGCCAACTATTTCGGGAACCAGCTCAAGGTTTCGATGGATGTGAGATCGGCGATGTACAATCTCGACGGGAAGAGTCAACGGCGTGAGCTGAGGGAGAGGGAGGGTCGGACTGAGGGAGGGAGGCGTGAGGGAGTGTCGGAGTGTGGGAGTGAGGGTGAGGGAGTGTGGGACTGAACTGAAATGAGGGAGAGGGACTGTCGGATTGAGGGAGGGAGGCTGTTGAAGAGTGAAGAGTGAAGAAATGAGGGATTAGGGTTAGATTATAGGTATATATATATATATATATATATATATATATATATATATATATAGGGTATTTTAGTAATTTCAGGGTACCGGGTTTTTATCCGGGTCGGGTTTCTGGCCAAGTCTCGGGTCGGGTCTCGGGTTTTTTTTATAAAACCCGGACCCGACCCAGACCCGCTTCGGGTTTTTTTTTTAAACCCATACCTGACCCTATTCCTAATCAGACCGAGTAAAACCCGACCCATTAAGGTCGGGCAGGGCTGGGTACCCGCGGGTCGGGCAAAAATTGTCATCCCTAATATTCAAGCCCTCTACTTCTATTTCTGCCCCCGTTCTCCATAACAAGAGCTTGATCTTGTGCATTGTTTAAACCAGCATCTCTTCTGCGAACCTCCTCACTTAGAATCAAATCTCTAATATCATCATATTTGAGTTTGCTCTTCCCTGCAGAATTGCTCACTGCCATTCTCATGGCCTCCCAACTGTTTGGCAAAGAAGCCAAAACAATTAATGCACGGATCTCATTGTCAAAATCAATCTCCACAGAGGACAATTGATTTGTGATGGTGTTAAACTCATTCAGATGCTGAGCCACAGGAGTACCTTCCACCATCTTCAGATTAAACAACTTATTCATCAGATGCACCTTATTGTTAGCCAAAGGCTTTTCATACATACTAGACAAAGCCTTCATCAGATCCACTGTGGTCTTTTCCTTCATAACGTTATGTGCAACTGATCTTGTTAGAGTTAATCGTATAACTCCTAGCACCTGTCTACCAAGAAGACTTCATTCTTCTTCTTCCATACTATCTGGTTTCCTTCCCAAAAGAGGAAGATGTAATTTCTTCCCATACAGATAATCTTCGATCTGCATCCTCCAATAGCCAAAGTCTGTGCCGTCAAACTTCTCGATTCCTGACGTCTTTCCTTCTTCTCCGGCCATTGCTCCCAATCGAACCTACGCTCTGATACCACTTATTGGGAAAAATTCTAAATTACTGTGAATAAATTTTAGCAAGCACAGCGGAAGCACAATCACACAATAATACAAAGATTTACGTGGAAACCCTTTCTCCTTGAAGAAAAAAATCACGGGACAAACTCCGAATAATTTCACTATATTAAATAAAGATTACAACACTTAGATATACAACTTGAGTAAAGAAAAACTCTCTTTATCTTTTCACTCACTGCTCTCTTTTTCACTGTGTATTTTCTCTAACTCTCTCTATTTTTCTCTTCTCTTTTTGCTTGCTCTTACTCAGTTACTCACGCACTTAGTCCTCACACTTTGGGACTTCACTTCTTTTTTCCCACACCTTCACTGGCCGAATGGCCTCCCTATTTATTTGTTTCACATTTTCTTCTTTTCTTCCTTTCACACTCTTCTCTTCAAATCATAATAAATGCAAGCCACTTACTTTGACTTTACTTCAACCAAAATCTCTTTTCTTCAGCTCTCTGCCATAGCCGAATCTTTTCTTGCTTTTGCTTCTTTCTTTTCTTTCGTCTTCAGCGTGTCCAACACACTTTGGCTCACTTCCCATTAAGAGAAGTCAGACTTCTTACAAGTCATGGAGTGCCATGCTCATTAAATGAGCTCTTGAAAAAATATGTGGGCTGGACCCATGGTGCAGTGCACCCAACAGAATCAAAACCGCCCTCCTCTGTGTCTGCTATCGTTCAAGGAATACAGGAGTTGTGTGGGGAGTTCCGTAAGGTAGAATTTTCCCACATTAGGAGACAGGGTAATAGAGCCGCCCACTTATTAGCAAAACACGCGATTGGCGTTTCTGAGTTCACTGCCTGGATGGAAGAGACACCTTGCTTTCTTGAGCAAGTTCTTATTCATGATGTAACAAATTTCCCTAATCCTTAATAAAAGCTTTTCAGTATTTCTTATCAAAATAAATAAATAAATAAGAACCAATTTATTGGTAGTAGCATTTTACCGTTTGAAGATGGCAAATTATTTTGGGAATTCACTATTCAGCAGCCCTATTGTAAAAATTTGTAAAGTTTTGTGCTCACAATCTAAATAGAAACTGAACCTTTATTGATTGAAAGAATGGAAATGAATACAACTTAATACATACAAGCTCTGATTCTATACTTATATACAGAGGCTAAAGCAACTAAGGAAAACTGTCAAATAACTAACTTCCTAAAGTAAAAACATTCCAGCTCATGCTCACGTGTCCAATCACCTTCCCAATATCCTTGCATACGTGGCATCATCTACTGCATTGAGTACAGTACTTGATCATAGTGAGGCATTGCTTCAATCATGACCATAGCAGCTGTTTGATCAATGCCTTGGTTATCTTGAAGTTGTGAACTGATTTGATTAGCAAAATGAATTTCTCCTTGATGCAAGGAAGCATTTTGCTGAGTTGTTTTAACAAAATTCAAAACATCCTTCCCCATTTATGAGATTCTGGTTGGAATATTGATTGCTTCAACTACCATCTAACATCACTTAATAAATTTCCTTGAACAACCCCTTGCTGAATAGTTTCTCTGTCAATGTCAGGATGCTTATAAAAGGAAAATTTTGAGCAACACAGCTAGTACCACTGAAAACTGAGGCAAGGCCTTTAGCTAAAAGAGAGAAAGAGAGAGATTACTGAGGCAAAGTAACTAGTGTGGCAAAATGATGAAGGTTGAGGTCACTATCATCTCAAAAGAAACCATCAAACCATCTTTACCAACATTGCACCATCTGAAACCCTACAAACTCTCCCTCTTAGATCAGGTCACTCCCGCAACTTACGTTCCCACAGTCTTCTTCTACCCTATGAGTACTGATCTCAATCTCAACATGTCCCAAATTATCAGTCAACTTAAAAATTCCCTTTCAGATACCCTCAATATCTATTATCCATTTTCTGGGAGCATAAAAGACAATCTTTTTATCCATGATTTCGACACAGGTGTTCCCTTTCTGGAAGCTCGTGCTAATTGTTCCATGTCTGAGTTCCTTAAGCACCAAGAAACAGACTTACTTAGTCTATTCGTTCCGTATCGTGCCTTCTGCAAGGAATCAGATACCACTATAGGTCAAATGGCTATCCAACTGAACCTCTTTGATTGTGGTGGAATAGCAATCGGATTGAGCTGCTCACATAAGATTGGGGATGCAGCAACGGCGAGTTCTTTTCTTCATTCTTGGGCTGCCACCTTTAGTGGGTCTCCAGAAAAAGTTATAAATCCAAATTTCTCTGAGGGGTCAATCATGTTTCCACCGAGAGATTCACTTCCACAAAAGTATATAGCTACAATGGATAACTTGTGGTTCAAAGAAGGTGAGTATGTTACAAGAAGGTTTGTGTTCCATGACAAAGCGATAACCACCCTAAGGGCCAAAGCGAAAAGTGAACTAGTTCCTAAACCAACACGCATTGAAGCACTGACATGTTTCATTTGGAAACATTGCATGGCAGCTTCCAAAGCCAAATCAGCAGGTTTGGAAAAGGCATCCATGACCATACTAGTCCAAGCAGTGAACTTGAGGCCACGAATGAAGGCATACTTGTCCGATGCTTCTATTGGAAATATATTTTGGTGGGCTCCCGCAGCAGCTGATTTGGCTATGGAAGAGAAAGAGTTGCATGAATTGGTGGACCTTGTAAACGAATCCATCGCAGGGTTTGATAGCGATAGTGCGGAAAGTTTGCAAGGAGACGAAGGTTTTTTGGCTTTCTCCCATTACTTTGACCAATTAGAAGATATGTTCTCTGCAGAACCAAAACCAGATGTTTGTGCGTTTACATGCTGGCTTAGGTTTTTTAACGATATTGATTTTGGTTGGGGGAAGCCATTTTGGGTTGGTATCATGGGGAAAGTTGGCCCTGCATTTAGAAATTTAATAATATTCAGTGAAACCCCATGGGGTATTGGGATTGAGGCATGGGTGACCATGGATGAGAAAGAAATGGCTATATTGGAGAATGATCCTGAATTTCTTGCATTTGCTTCCCTAAATCCAAGCATTTCAATCTCTCTTTAAAATCTTTGGATATGTTTTGTGTTTTTTTTAAGAGAATGGATATGTTTCTATTTGATGCCAAAGTGAAGTAAAATAAAATTGGTCGCTGGTACTTATGACTTTGTATATGACAATAAACCAGTAATAAATTGGTCTATTAGTGTCCTTGTTTTGATAGAAAGTAGGGTTGTGATGACTTTACCTTTGTCAATATCCACACGTTTTCACTTTATATGTAAAATGTGTGAAAAAGTGTATACATTGTTGAATGTGAAATAATAATTAGCCCTAAAATTATAGGAGTACTTGTAAGGCATTCTACTAGGAAGGTAAGTTTAAGCAATTCTCACAATATTAATTTTCTTTTTTATTCATTTTCTGAATCAAATGTAATGAAGTTATTAAGTTGCAATAAAAATTTATATAAGTGCATAAAAGCTTTATAATTTTCATACATATGTATTTTGGCATCAATCTTTTTGAATGTTTCAATGTTATAAGGTTGGACCAACACCATATTGTGCTCAAAGAATTAAAATATGTTAGCATTAGTAGTAGTGAAATCTACACAAAATATGATTATTTGGTAATTGCATCAACACAAGAAGAAAGTTAATAAGCAAAAATAAAGGGCACTGACACATGAGAATTGCTTATGAGAAATAGAGTTGTAAATGAACCAATTTAATTATGAACAACTATATCGCAACTGAGGAAAAATTTTGTTTATATTAATTTATTTAACAAATGAGAGCTTGAAATCATATTTAGGCCTGATTGTTAATTTAGTTAAACTTAAACATAATAATGTGTTTTAGGGATTACAAGGTGTATTAGGGGTTTGTCTTTTTAATTTATTATTGTTTAAGACTAATGAAATTTATTTGTTGGGTGGCTTAATATTAAATGATTTCACCTTTCTGTTTATTATGTTGATGTGTTACTCTGCAGGCTTCTCAAAGTGGATATGCTGTCGATTATGTTACTCAGGGAGCACAAGGTGGGTTTCCTAGGAACTTTCTAAACCAGAACTCTCAAGCTGGATATTCTCGCTTTGGTACAGGGAATGATTTTATCTCCCAGGTTTAAGCTCATTACCACTTTGAATGTGTTTATGCTTTCTGACGGGACTGACGAGCCCGCCTCACACGGACGACCTCATCTATAGACGAATGCACCATCAGGGACGACGAAGTGATCATTCACGATACTGACGAAGACATCCAGGCCATTCAATGCAATCAATTAAACCCAAAACGGTTGCGAGGCCAACTGTATGGACCGTTGGAGCACATTAATGCCACATTACTCTGTCCCAAACGTTACCAAGAGGAGCATTAAGATCTCCATAACTACTCCAACGGCTAGAGGCCATGAAAGAGTATAAAAAGCCCACACATTGCCAATGACAAGGTACATACATACTAAGAGACTTTCTTTTTGCTCGATTCATTTCTATATTGTTCGTTCTCAAATAGCAATTGATACTGACTTTGGCATCGGAGGCACTGTGGTAGGCACCACACCGGTGACCACCTTTATAGGCTGGAGGTTGCTCCCATCTAACGATTGACTGACGAGTTCACGCTCCATCAGTTTGGTGCTGTCTGTGGGGACAACATTTTCGTGTTCCGACTCGAGAAGGTAGTTTCCAATCAACTATTATTTTCAGATGGAATCCAACCAAGATTCCGCAGCCTTAGCCCAGCAGGTTCAAGCTCTCACAGCCGTTGTCAAGGAACTCACCAAGCAAAATCAGGAGATGAAATTACAGATTCAACATGAGGAGAATCGATCCAAAAACAACATGGAAGATGAAGGAAATAGCCACAGGAGAAGTGGTCATCCAAGGCCTACTACTCCAGGAGATCAAAATTCAGATCTTCTTCAGGAAATGAGGAAAGAGATGGACGAATTGAAAAATGCCATCAGGGAGAAGACAGACCAGAGCGTGGGCAGATTGGTAAGGGCAACAGACTCGCCTTCCACAGTCGCAGTCTTGGGATGCCCAGTACCGTCGAAGTTCAGGCTGCCACAACTGGAACCGTTTGACGGGCTCAAGGACCCACAAGATCACCTCAACACCTTCAAAACGACTCTAGGGCTCCAGCAGCCCCCTGACGAGATAATGTGTCGTTCCTTTCCTACTACCTTTAAAGGAGTTGCAAGGGAATGGTTCACCAAGCGGCCAACGTCATCCATTGACAATTTTGACCAATTGAGTAATGCCTTCTTACGGCACTTCATTGGAGGACAGCGTCCCAAGAGGCCAGCGGATTATTTGCTTACCATTAAGCAAGGAGAAAAAGAAACCCTGCGATCGTACGTTAAGCGCTTCACTAGGGAAACCCTAGAGGTGGACGAAGCAGACGATAAGGTGCAGCTGACGACTTTCAAAGCGGGTCTAAAGTCCAGGGATCTCGTGGCTTCACTCGCGAAGAACCCTCCAGAAACGATGGCAGAAATGCTCATAAAAGCACAGAAGTACATGAATGCTGAAGACGGATTAGCAGCCATAAAAGATACAGAAAAGCTAGGAGACAGAGGAAGGAAGGATGACGAACGTAGGGGACAAAAAAGGGAGTGCCCAGATCGTCGGACTAATGACGGTAACAAAAGGAGAGACGATAAAAATCCAAGGACGGTAAAACTTACTCCCCTTGTTATGCCTGTTGACAAAATCTTAACGCAGATTAAGGACGAACACTACCTTAAATGGCCGTGGCCATTGCATTCGTCTCCTAATGTTCGCGATAAGAATAATTATTGCCGATTTCACAAGGATCATGGCCACTATACAAAAGACTGTCGGGACTTGAAGGAGCAGATAGAGGAGTTGATACGGAAAGGGAAATTACAGAAGTTTGTGAAGAAAGGAGAATACAGTAAATTTCAAGACGAAAATAAGAACCAGCACGAGTACTCGTCCAGGGACGGTAGCCGCCAATCCCAACCACCTCAGAACGTGATCGGGGAGATACAGACGATCACAGGGGGACCCACAACCGGGGGGTCGTTCAAGTCCCTCAGGAAAGCCCATCAAAGGCAAGTGAACAGTGTCTACATGATACCTCCGTCCAAGCTGTGACGGACGGATCAAGATATGTCTTTCAATGAAGCAGATGCCAGAGGAGTGAAGCAGCCCCATAATGACCTGTTAGTCATAATGCTGACAATAGAAGGGTTCAACACTAAAAGGATCCTCGTAGACAATGGTAGCTCAGCAGATATCATCTACTTCCCAGCATTTCAGCAGCTCAAGTTAGATCCAAAGAAACTGCGTCCCTTTGACACCCCGCTCGTTAATTTCAGTGGAGACAGAGTATATCCCAAGGGCATAGTGTCGTTGACAGTAACGATGGGGACCTACCCGAAGCAATTGACTCGCCAGATAGACTTTTTAGTGGTAGACTACCCCTCGTCTTACAATGTGATCATTGGAAGACCCACGCTCAACAAATGGAAGGCAGCCACGTCCACCTACTGCCTGAAGGTAAAGTTCCCAATGGACAACGGGGTTGGAGAAGTAAAAGGCAATCAGGTCTTAGCTAGAGAATGCTACCAGGCCGTCTTGGCCGCAAAAGAAAACCATACTTGGACGATTGAAGAGAAAGAAGAAGACAAAATAGAAGCTTTAGAAACAGTGAAGCTGGACGAAAAAGAAGACACCAAGACGACGAGGATAGGGACGACGCTAAGCCCCGAGATGAAGTCAAGGCTAGTCTAGTTCCTAAAAGAGAACCAAGATATCTTCGCATGGAGTCATGAGGACATGCCTGGTATATCCACAGAAATCATCCAGCACAAGCTGGACGTGGATCCAGAGAAGAAGCCCGTCAAGCAGAAGAGAAGGGTATTTGCTCCAGAACGAGATCAAGCAGTCACAGACGAGGTAAATAAACTGCTGAAGGCGGGATTCATCCGGGAGGTCTACTATCTTGATTGGCTTGCAAACGTCGTCCTCGTTAAAAAGGCGAATGGAAAGTGGAGAATGTGTGTGGACTTCACAGACTTGAATAAAGCGTGCTCGAAGGATAGTTTCCCCCTACCAAGGATTGACCAGCTTGTGGACTCTACTGTCGGACATAAGTTGTTGACATTCATGGACGCCTTCTCGGGATACAACCAAATAAGAATGGCTGAAGAAGATCAAGAGAGGACTGCTTTCATCACAAGCCAGGGGCTGTATTGCTATAAGGTAATGCCCTTTGGACTGAAAAATGCAGGTGCTACATATCAAAGATTGGTGAACAGAATGTTCAACAAGCAGATAGGCAGGAATATGGAAGTGTACGTGGATGCCATGCTCGTCAAGAGTAAAGAAGAACTTGCCCATCTGGACGACCTCAAGGAGACATTTGCTACCCTCAGGCAATACCAAATGAAGCTGAATCCTAGTAAGTGTGTTTTTGGTGTAGCTTCAGGAAAATTCTTGGGATTCATGGTGTCCCAGAGAGGAATAGAGGCAAACCCGGAGAAGATGCAAGCCATAATCAACATGGCATCACCCAAGACCGTCAAAGAAGTCCAGAAGCTTACTGGAAGGATTGCAGCCCTCAATAGGTTCGTCTCTAGGGCTACGGACAAATGCATGCCCTTCTTTAAAACCTTAAAACAAGCTTTTGCTTGGACGGACAAATGCGAAGCAGCCTTCCAGGAGCTCAAACGCTACTTGAGTAATCCACCCCTTCTGAGCCCGTCCAAAGAAGGTGAGAACTTACATCTGTATTTAGCAGTATCAGATACGGCCGTCAATGGAGCCCTGATCAGAGAAGAAGGCAAGAAGCAGCTTCCGGTTTGTTACGTCAGCCAAGCCTTCCAGGGGGCTGAGTCCAGGTATCCAAAGATTGAGAAGATTGCATTTGCGTTGATTATGTCCTCCCGAAAACTAAGACAATATTTCCAAGCAAATCCCATCCTGGTGATGACGGACCAACCTATCAAAAAGTCCATGAACAAGCCTGAAGCAGTTGGAAGAATGGTCCAATGGGCAATTGAACTCAGCCAATTTGACATCGAGTACCATCCCAGGACAGCCATTAAAGCACAAGCCTTGGTGGATTTCATCGCCGAGTTCACTTCCCCGGATGAGGATAAGCACGCCGATGAGGCCAAGTGATGGACGATACAGACCGACGGTTCGTCAGCTCGAAATTAGGGGGGAGTGGGGGTCGTCGTAGTCACCCCAGAAGGAGAAGTACTGAAGTACGGAGTTCAGTTAAAATTCTCGGCCACCAACAACGAGGCAGAATATGAAGGGATTCTTATGGGATTGAGACTCGGAAAGGTGCTTGGGGCTAAGAACCTACTAGTCCAAAATGATTCAAAACTGGTAATTGGGCAAATCTGGGGAGAATATGAAGCAAAGGAAGAAAGAATGCAGAAATATCTCAAGCTGACGAAGTGTTTAACTCAGGAGTTCGATGAAGTGGAGTTCATACAGATACCGAGGAGCCAGAATATGGAGGCAGACGAAGTCTCGAAGATAGCCTCGTCAGAGGGTGGATCGACGAACGTGGACTTGAGAATGGAAATCCAGAAATACCCCAGCATTGAAGAAGTTCCAACGTTCTCAATCCAGAACACAGACAGCTAGATGACGCCCATCATATCCTTCCTCCAGGACGGGCACCTCCCTCTGAATACAGACGAGGCCAGAAAGATTAAAAAGAGGGCAGCCAGATTTACAATTCTCAACGACACCTTCTACAAAAGGGGATTCTCCATGCCCTACTTGAAGTGTGTTAGTGAAGAAGAAGCTAAGTACATCCTGGAAGAGATACACGAAGGAATTTGTGGGGACCATGCTGGCCCTAGATCCCTGGTAAGCAAAGTTCTTCGAACAGGTTACTTCTGGCCTACTATGCAGGTGGACGCAATGCAGTTGGTCAAGAGATGTGACAAATGCCAACGGTTCGAGAATGTCTAACGACTTCCGGCAGAAAGACTGGCGACGATATCGTCCCCATGGCCATTTGCACAATGGGGAATCGACATCGTTGGCCCATTGCCCCTAGGCAAAGGTCAGGTAAAATTCTTGCTAGTTGCTATTGATTATTTCACCAAATGGGTTGAAGCAGAGCCACTGGCGACCATCACCGAAGCAAAAATCCGAAGCTTCGTGTTGGGAAATATATGACCCCGATTGATAGAATTAACAAGTTTTAAACCCAAATTGTTAATTAGATTAATTATGAATAAACCTTGTTAATAACAAACAAACATCAATATCATGTCAAAATCATGCAGCGGAAAAATTAAAGAAGACAAGATATGATGACCCAGGAAAACCAATGAAACCAACCAGTTTCACAGTAAAAAACCTGGGGGGAAACCTTCCCGAAAAGCAATCCACTATAGTAAAGAGAAGTTTCAGATCTAGTACAAAACCTTTGTCCCTAGACTCTACAATCCCCGTAGATGAACTCACAGCAGAAACCTTCTACCGCTTCAGAACCTCTGAACTCTTCAATATATGAACGCCACCCTTTGATGCACGAATCCCAATACGTGACTAACTCCTTTGCACGAATCCCAGTACGTGACTTACTTACCAACTTAAGAAAGAAGAATGTTGGCTGCAAAGTTCTTCACTTCATCAATAATGAAGATCAAGAAGCACTTGGTTACAAAACCCTAAGGCGCAAAGACGCAGTAGCTTCTTTCAGAGAGAATAACCTTTTGAATATGTTCTCCTTGTATTCTCTTATTCTCTTATTCTCTTATGTGACGGCCTCTAAAATAAGCCTTATATAGGTCTAGGGTTGTGAGAAAAGAAACCCTACTCAAATACATAAGCCTGGCCCAAAAATCAAAAAGCTGAAAATTCTGATTTTCCGTAACCTCGATCGATCGAGAGGTGTCGAAGAGGTGTCGAGATTTAATGAATCTCAATAGATAGCAGCTATCGAGGAGGTGTCGAGAAGGTGTCGAGGGGACAGAAACTTTCTCGGTCGATCGAGAAGCTATCGAGATTGCGATAAGAATCAGCTAAAGATCTCGACAGATAGCCAGGTGTCGAGGTAGCTATCGAGAGGTGTCGAGCTTTAAAAACTTTGCACTTCAGCTTGCTTTCTCTTGGACAGACTTGATGACTTCAACACTTGACCTTGAAACATTGTTTCTTGAAGTATTAAAAACACCTAGAACTACCCAATTACAAGTAGAGTGCGTTTTGTCAAAGGATTAGCCAATTTACATAACTAAGTGACATATGTTCTTAATCAAGTTAAAACATATATGTCCTAACAATCTCCCCCTTTGGCAATCCGTGACAAAACCACAACAAACAAATAAGCATATGAGAGAAGTCATAAATCACTCAACTCATATTCACTTGTTGAATACAATAAAATCTATCCTAACACAAACTCTTGAAAAACTTTGCAAGAAGAGAGCTTATGATAAGTAGACTTTGACAACCTGTATTTCTGAAACACTTTAAACAAAACTCATCAAGGCATCTTGTGTGAAACAGAAATAATTAGATTGCATACAAGTAACAAGAAATATGTGTATAAAGATAGGAAAGAAACAACACATGTAAAGGTAGGTGAAAGAAACATACATCAGCATATAAAGAAGATAAGCACAATGTATGTAAACAATGGTCACAAGACCCAAGGTACAAGAAGAAGGAAGTAAGCACTCCCCCTAACAAGATGAAACACATCTCCCCCTTACAAAGGAATGTATTTCTCCCCCTAACATGTAGAATCTTAAAAAGAAACCACAAAGTCTCCACACTTTCTCTCCCCCTTTTTGTCATGATTGACAAAGGGTACAAGAAGCTAGAAAGCTTCACCCAAGAAACATAAAGATGATCAAGGATGATCAAGGGGGCACAAAGAAATCCATATAAATGCATGAATGTAATGAAACGAGATGCTATGGATGACAAGATAAAAGAAGGATGCAAAACATGTGAAAAACAAATCTCTCAACAAGAAAAATGTTAAGCACATAGATCCCAAAACACACACACACACTAAATAAGTCTAACCAATTTTATATTTCAAAAACAAGTCAAGACAATTTAGTGAGTATACATTAACACATGTAAGCCTAGTGATGGCCAAATCACATTGTACCTGCACATGTATCAAAAGTAGCAAAAAATATTACGTGTTGTGTGTGAAAAACATCGCAAGATTGCATATGTGTATACATGTTATGACGATCTGAGATATGAGAAAATAACTTTAACTCACACACAATCATAACTGTTTGATGGGGACTATCACCTTCAAGGTACATCCTATAACTCCCACATCTCCTGGAAAACACGCTTGCAATCATATTTAAAGCATCTTTAATCTTTTTGCTTTATATTTTCTTTGCATATTTTCTTTTAAGCATATCATGCATGGGCATAAAAAGAGAGAAAAGAAATACCCAAGATGTTAAACATTTGACATCGCATTTTTGCTATGCCGAAGCATACGAATGTCTTTGACACTGCACTTTTGCTATGCCAAAGCATGCAGGTGTCTACTATGATTGGCGGGTAACAGTGGTGAGATGGTTATTTATGCCTTTCTCTTAGGATTTTCTAGTCCTACCCGTCAAAAAGAGTGATGTGAGTGTTAAGTTTTAAGAGATAACTTAATCTTACTCATCACAAACAAAAGCCACAAAGCTCACTTGCTTAGTTGTGCATAGAGATGCTCATCTAAGCTACAAGAGATACAAAGTTTAGAAACTTTGTTTCAATGGCCATCCAAGGTACACAAATACCAAAGTACACAAAACACACACTGTTTTTGTATTTTTCTGATTTTTCCTTTTTTTTTTTATTTTGAAAACAAAACAAAATAAAGACTAAACAACCAAACAAAAACAGACAAACAGCATGGAAGCAGAAAGAAAGATGGATGCATATGCATGAAAACATGATAGAAATATGCAGATGCATGAAAGCATGATTCCAAGAACAGATAAGAAATCAAGCAAGAAAGTCCTACTCTAAATAGAAAGAATTAAAGCAGAGGACAAATAGAAAAAACAATTAAGTCTTAGGCTCCTTTCTCACCCACACAGCACGAGTCTTTGGCCGTGAAGATGAAAAGGCACGTGTCCTAGTATGTCTACTAAAGGACATAGAAGAATTAGAATTCTCCTGAAATTGAGTTAAAAAGCTCAAAACTTTTAATAACTCTCCAAACAAAGGTGTAAGTTCTTGAGAGAAAACCTGTGACCGTTTGGACAATTGCTTATGAGGATACAACTTAAAGCAATAAGGAAGAATGTGTCCAGAAACACCACAATGGTGACAAACATGAGCAGTTTTAGAACTACTATACTTTCCAGAAGGAAGTCTAACCTTAGAGGTTGACAGAGACCTCAACTTAGGACAATTTGGCCTAATATGACCAACAATATGACAATGATGACAAATGGGGACAAATTTAGATTTTTCATTCAACCTAGGAGGAGTTTTAGACGTAGGTTTAGAAATTTCAGCGTTAACATCAGAATTTTTATTTTTGTCTATCCTAGCAATATTAGCCTTCAACTCTTCATCATTCCTTTTAAATGGGGGAACATAGAAATCTTTTTTTTTTAGTTAGGCTCAACAACAAGTTTGGCACTAGTTAATTTTCCAACTTCAGTTTTAAATTCAACTAGTTGCTCTTCCAAACTCTTAATTTTGTCCACCTGAGATGAAATTTGATTTTTAAAATTCTCATTCAAATTATTGGCTTCATCCAATTTTGCAATCAAATCATTTTTCTCAAGCTTTACCTTTTTAAATTTAGCTTTTAATTTTGTAGAACATTCAAGAGATTTCATACAAAAATTATAAAGCTTGCAATAGGCATCTTTAATATCATCATTATCATTCAACACAAGATCATGCATATCAAAATAATCAAGAGATTCCATGACAACAGGGGTCAAGGATCACACTCAGGAAATTAATCCAATCAGAGTGAACCGGCTCTGATACCACTTGTTGGGAAATTTAGACCCCGGTTGATAGAATTAACAAGTTTTAAACCCAAGTTGTTAATTAGATTAATTATGAATAAACCTTGTTAATAACAAACAAACATCAATATCATGTCAAAATCATGCAGCGGAAAGATTAAAGAAGACAAGATATGATGACCCAGGAAAACCAATGAAACCAACCAGTTTCACAGTAAAAAACTTGGGGGGAAACTTTCCCGAAAAGCAATTCACTATAGTAAAGAGAAGTTTCAGATCTAGTACAAAACCTTTGTCCCTAGACTCTACAATCCTCGTAGATGAACTCACAGCAGAAACCTTCTACCGCTTCAGAACCTCTGAACTCTTCAATATATGAACGCCACCCTTTGATGCACGAATCCCAATACGTGACTAACTCCTTTGCACGAATCCCAGTACGTGACTCACTCACCAACTTAATGAAGAAGAATGTTGGCTGCAAAGTTCTTCACTTCATCAATAATGAAGATCAAGAAGTACTTGGTTACAAAACCCTAAGGCGCAAAGACGCAGTAGCTTCTTTTAGAGAGAATAATCTTTTGAATATGTTCTCCTTGTATTCTCTTATTCTCTTATGTGACGGCCTCTAAAATAAGTCTTATATAGGTTTAGGGTTGTGAGAAAAGAAACCCTACTCAAATACATAAGCCTGGCCCAAAAATCAAAAAGCTGAAAATTCTGATTTCCCGTAACCTCGATCGATCGAGAGGTGTCGAGATTTAATGAATCTCAATAGATAGCAGCTATCGAGGAGGTGTCGAGAAGGTGTCGAGGGGACAGAAACTTTCTCGATCGATCGACAAGCTATCGAGATTGCGATAAGAATCAGCTGAAGATCTCGACAGATAGCCAGGTGTCGAGGTAGCTATCGAGCAGGTGTCGAGCTTTAAAAACTTTGCACTTTAGCTTGCTTTCTCTTGGACAGACCTGATGACTTCAACACTTGACCTTGAAACATTGTTTCTTGAAGTATTAAAAACACCTAGAACTACCTAATTATAAGTAGAGTGCGTTTTGTCAAAGGAATGGCCAATTTACATAACTAAGTGACATATGTTCTTAATCAAGTTAAAACATATATCTCCTAACATCTGGGAATCAAGAACCAGTTCTCATCGCCAGGGCATCCACAGGCGAACGGACAGACGGAGGTGACAAACCGTACGCTACTCAAGATCATAAAAACTAAGCTGGACGACACGAAGGGCGCCTGGCCAGAAGAATTGCCCAATGTCTTGTGGGCCTGCAGAACAACAGCAAGAACCCCAACGGGAGAGACCCCCTTCAGGCTTACCTACGGAATTGAAGCAGTAATCCCGGTCGAAGTAGGAGTAACCAGCACCAGACGAGAAATGTTCGACGAAGAAGCCAATAATGATCATCTACAATTCAACTTGGATTGTCTAGATGAAGTAAGGGACAAAGCTTGCAGCAAAGTGACAGACTACCAGAAAAAGATGACGGACTATTACAACAGAAGGGTGAAACTCAGACGACTCGACATTGGCGACCTCGTCCTACGCAAAGTGACCCCGGCGACCAAAGATCCTACTTAAGGGAAGCTTGGCCCCACATGGGAAGGACCTTACCGAGTCGTCCATTACTCCAGGCAAGGCAGCTACCACCTGAAAAACCTAGATGGACAAAGACTCCCGAGGCCATGGAACATTGAACACTTGAAAAAATATCATCAATAGAAGTTACGTTGAAATGTATTCATTACTAAAATCAATAAAGATGTTATCCAGCTAATGTTTCTCTGTGGGCAGGCTAAGTAACAAGATTCCACCTTGACGGATGTAAGTTACTGACGAAATAAAATCCCTAAAGGATGTAAGTCACAAAAAGCCAAAAATGGCTAAGTAACAAGATTCCGCCTTGACGGATGTAAGTTACTGACGACTATAAAACCTATGTAAAAGGGTACAAGTAAAGCCAAAAATGGCTAAGTAATAAGATTCCGCCTTAACGGATGTAAGTTACTGACGTCTATAAAACCCCTCAAAAGGGTTCAAGCTAAACCGAAAATAGCTAAGTAACAAGATTCCGCATAGAACGGATGTAAGTTACTAACAATGACGATACCTACAAGGTTAAAGGATTGACCCTACATAGATGAGCATACTGCATGAACGATCAAAGCCAGCATATCGCAAACGACGACCATGCAAACATAAGCACAAGTAAGTACACAGATGAAAATTAAGTTAAAAGCCCAAAGCAACGGGAAAATTACAGGTGTTTCTACAATCAAAGACCCATAAACACTGGGCTAAAAACGTTGTTCTTAAAATAGATTAATTGTTTGAAAAAGAAAAAAAAAAAAAAAAAAAAAAAACCCCAAAACACGATGGGTATCCAAAAAGAAAGACAAAAAATTTCTAAGTATCAGGTTCGGGTAGCATCATCATCAGTAGGAGCTGTGTCAGCGGGAGCCTCGTCATCAGGAGCACCGTCAGCAGGAGCATCCACAGAAGCTTCAGGCTCGGAAGCAGAAGGTCGAGCAGCCTCGTCTGCAACCATTTCTTGATCCACCTCCTCCAGGTCCAGCTCCTCCATATTCACCCCCGAAAGGTGCTTCACGAGATATCTCCTCAGAAGCTCGAAACCCTTAAAATACCAACTGAAGAGCACAGTATTGTACTCGTCAGTAGTTTGAAAGGCTTCAACGGACCTGGCAGCTATGGTCTTAAGACTTTCCCTGGCCCCAAGAAGCTGCTCGTCCTTCTCCTTAGTCAATTGGCGCTCAACCCGGAGGTCGCCGTTCTGCTTCTTGACCTGCTCCTTCAAAGTGTTGGTCTCACCCATGGAGGCAATAAGGTCTTTCTTCAGCGTCGAGTTCTCCGCCTCCAAGACCTCCATCCTAGACGTCATAGACACCACCTTAGCCTCCTGAGTAAAATACTCAGAAGAAAGATGCAGACTCTCCCCTAACACCTGAACGAGCTTGTGGACATGACGAGCCACGACCTCGTTAATAGGGACACCAGTCAAAGCCCTCAAGTCTGCAGACGTCACTACCTCGTGGGCTCGCTCCACAGCCATCTTCTCGTCATTTCAAAGGGTGGACAGGCGAGAAGCAGCTTTCTCCTTCTCCTTTTCAGACAGCCGCGGCCTCTTAGAGACGGGAGTGCCACCTATCTCCTCCATAGAAGCCGTAGGAGAAGCCGTCCTCGTCGTCTCACTCGCGGAAACAATTGGACGAACAGTGGAAGTTGGAGCAGCATGACTCCCCCTTCCAGTGACGCGCACTGTCTTCGCTCCCAAATTCGACAGAGGCTCATCCTTCTTGGATCTCATTTTCGCGTACATGCCCTTATTGAATTTGGTCGTCATTTCTGCAAGGAGAAAACACTAGTAAAAAGAAAAAAATCAAGGGGAAGAAGAAAGGTGAGTACTGACGAATACAACACTTACTCTTTTTTCCTTCAATATCAAGGTTACGCAAGACGATGGCAGAGGGATCCGGTCCGAGGCAGTAGAAGGCTAGTGTTCTGGGGTCGACAAGCTCGTCCCAGCTTTCAATCGTCAGCGCGTAATCAATCGCCTTCTGTACCCGTTCTCTATACCTGCTCTTGAGCTTGGGTCGTCTCTTAACTGTGCAAAAAAAAAAAAAAAAAAAAAAAAAAAAAAAGGTCAATAGCCGTGGAAGTAAGCACAACAAAATTCAAAGGACGAGGATAGATATTGACGCACCTAAAGTCGGGGTTTCCCACCGACAACGCAACCTCGGGATATCACCCCAAACCTCTCCAGAGGCAGTCTCAAAATCATCCCCAGACACAAAGAAAAATCTGGACTTCCAGTACCTGAAGGACGACGGTAAACCCTTGACGATCCTAGTTCTTCTCTCCCAGGGCACCAATTCGTAGTACCCATACTCCTTTGATGCTTTTAAACGGTACAAATGGACAAGCTCGTCCACCTTGAGCATATCCCCGTCATTAGCGGCCAACTAGATCCCCATACAACTAACCAAAATCCGCCACGAATTCGGCATAAGCTGCCCGGGGGCAATACCTAAATGGTCCAAGAGTTCCATCAAGAAAGGATGGACGGGAAACCTCAATCCACAGACAAAGGCAAATTCGTAGAAACAAATCTCCCCAGGAAAGAAGTGACAGGCCCGGTCTGCCTCGCCAGGCAGACGAACCCTAACTCGTTCTGGGAACTGAAACCTGTCCCTGAATCTACCTAGCGCGTCGGCGTCCAAGCCACACTCCTCCCTTAGAGCATAAAAAGCCCTAACTTCTCGAGGCGTGGAGACGGCTGTGTCTTCCTCCACTGTGTTACCGCTAGACGATAACCCAGTCTCGAGCTCACTAGACCTGATCTTAGACATCGTTCTTCCCTCTCTCACCAAATTGTCGAACCAATCTATTGACTGACGAAGCACAGGCAACAGATCAGCCAACGCAACGGCCAAACAACTACCTTCGTAAACAAAACTCTCGAGGTGCGGAAAATTTCCCGACGAACCCCCTAGTCGAGCAAAAAGAAACGAAATGGAGGGGCACACTATCCTAACCTCGGAACTACCAACCATAAGTAAACCAGAAAGCACAAAAAGCCTAAAAAACCCCGAGACCCGGCGAGCCAAACACGAAAAGAAAAGAAGATGGGAAAAATCAGAAATCCACCACCATATGTACAAACAAAATAAGAAAAGAAATGAATAAGGAAACACACCTCAAGGGAGAGAACCACCACCACACGGCGCACCAGTTGGGGAAGAGATTTGCAGAAAGATGTTGGCGGAGAAGATGCCCATAAAAGTGATTGAAAATTCTTGAGAAAGGTGAAAAGGAAAAGTGAGGAGAAAGGAAGTTTAAAAACTAAAGGCTTTGGAAACTGAAAAACCAGCGGGAAGCCCAATAGTCCCAACTATTCAAGCATTAACTCCACCAGTCAGCACATGCCACGTATGCCACGTTCTATGGAGCGCCGTCACTTCGCACTTAATACGGAGCAGAACCCCAAAAGTCATCCGCAACCTATGACCCTTCACATTCTATGATCGTCAAGAACATGACGAACACAAAATCGGGGGGCAACTGACAAGACTGACGAGCCTGCCTCACACGGACGACCTCATCTATAGACGAATGCACCATCAGGGACGACGAAGTGATCATTCAGGATACTAACGAAGACATCCAGGCCATTCAATGCAATCAATTAAACCCAGAACGGTTGCGAGGCCAACTATATGGACCGTTAGAGCACATTGATGCCACATTACTCTGTTCCAAACGTTACCAAGAGGAGCATTAAGATCTCCATAACTACTCCAACGACTAGAGGCCATGAAAGAGTATAAAAAGCCCACACATTGCCAATGACAAGGTACATACATACTAAGAGACTTTCTTTTTGCTCGATTCATTTCTATATTGTTCGTTCTCAAATAGCAATTGATACTGACTTTGGCATCGGAGGCACTGTGGCAGGCACCACACCGGTTACCACCTTTATAGGCTGGAGGTTGCTCCCATCTGACGATTGACTGACGAGTTCACGCTCCATCACTTTCTATTATCATTATTTCCTTTTCTTTTTTGAACTTATACTTTGATTTCTGCTGTTTCAGGACTACATGACGCATGGTTCGCAAGGCCTATTTACTCAGGTTGGCTTCAATGACCCCTCACAATGATGCATCACAGAGCCACTTTGGTGTGGCAAATGCGAACCCACTTCAGTCTCAGGTTTCTTCAACTTTTAATGTTGTTTACTAGCAGGACTTTGTAGGTAGAATTATGAAAATGCCAAGTTGTAAGAAACATATGGCTATGGAGAGTAGTTTGCCAAATCTTGCTGTGTTTAGCAAGGAGTTTGATGCAATGTGCTCTTGGCTGAATGTTTTCTGCATCCTGATGAAAGTAAGCCTGAAAGACGCCCCACAAAACACATGCCCACACCTGCTCAATGGACTAATGTATTCAATCCAGCATTTTCATACTATGTGTATTACTGTTATGCTAACCTATACACACTAAACAAGGTATGCATTCTACAATCACAAGCAATCTTGTAATTTATTACGAGTACAATTTCTGGTTGTGTGTGTATATATATATATATATATATATACACACTTTGTTTCTTCTTTGGGAACAGTATAGGGAAACTTTGACCTTAAATAACTTTTTTGTAATATATTATAACTGCTTTGTGAAGTATAAGTTGTATGTTAACTCATGATAATATTCATAGTCACCATTTAAATTTTTATTAATTTATAATTTCTTGTTACTTTTTTTGTGCTGGTTTTATTTTATTTTATTTTTTTAGGTAGGTGCATTTTCTTCCTAAATGAACTGACCTTATTTGTCTTTTTGTTCAGGTTTGGCACTTATAACAATGACTGATGTACGACACTTTTTGCAGGCATCAAAAGAACTTAGTGATTAATGGGATCTCATGCGTATTGAAGAGGACCCAGCTATAAATCCAGATGTCTGGATGGCAGATGCGAGTCACTGTGTTTTTAAAATTTCCAATGAATTGGTCTTGAAGGATAAAGGTTACAAGAATCTTCTATTTTGAAAGGTAGATGAACAATGTAAATTTTAGAGTACAAAGGGCAGCAGGCAAAGTAGTTGAGTTGTATTGATTTTTACAGTTTGTTTCAGGTTATTAAATTTTGATTAATGTGAAAGAGTGCATTCAATTTTTTTTTTTTTTTTTTAAAGAAAATACTTATTTCAACGGTTGGGTGTCTGTGGATAAAAGTAATAAGCATACTTTAATCTACATTTATGTGTATATATTTCGATGGTTATTAACCGTTGATAAATGTGTAATACTTTTTTCAACATTTGCATAGGCTGTAAAAAAATGTTCGACACAATTTTTAATAACGGTTCTCTACAGTTATTCTAACAGTTGAAAATACTTTTTTCGACGGTTTTTAATACTTTTTTCAACGGGTTCAACCATTGAAAATAGCCAAATTTCTTGTAGTGGGAGTACGCATTTATAGTACTTAAGGAGTACCCAATAGTTATCCCTGTCAAATTGCCGTTGTTTTCAAAATTGATGAGTGTCTATAAAAAAATAAAAAATAAAAAAGATTGATGGGCCTTATATGTGTCACTAACAATTAATACAAAGTTGGGTGGGGGTGGTCTGATTAGAGATCATCAAGGGAAGTGGATCAAGGGGTATATGAGACATATCGGGATTGCTTCTAGCGTGACTACTGAACTTTGGGCGCTTAAGGATGGCTTATGGCTTGCATCCCAACTCGGCATTTCCCATATCCTTGTTGAATTGGATGCAAAAATTGTAGTTGACCTGATGCAATCTACCAAAACCTCCATTAATTCCTTTTCTTCTCTACTCAATGACTGCAGGTACCTCCTCCGTCAGTTTCACCAAGCCAGGATTAGACATATTTTTTGGGAAGCGAATAGGGGAGCGGACTATCTCGCCAAAGGAGGCTGCACCTTTGCTGGGACTTTTGCTGTTTTAGACTTTCCTTTTTCGGAAGAACTTTGTAATATTTTAAATTCGGATGCATCGGGGTTGTATTCCTTAAGGCTTATTGCCAATACTTCGCCTTTTATGGCTAGTTTATATTAATGCAGTTAACCCCATTTTCAACCCAAAAAAAAAACAATTAATACAGAGGTACAACGTGTATTTGATTTGTGAGAATAGTCAAAGCCAAAAACAAAGGAGAAAAAAAGTAATTTGTCAGTTGTCACTGGATAAAAAAAAAATTTGTGTCAACTATAATCTGCGGCAAAGGACTAAAAAATTTAAGGTTCAAACGTCTCCGCTAACTATCGATTTATCAACAACAAAAAAAGCAATAGGCTTTCTAAATTAATTTTGCCAATTTTTATAAACACTTACTCAGTCAACTTCTTCTTCTGAGGAAAAAAAATCCTTCACCATTCTATATTTTTTGTGTAAAAAAGAAGAAAAGAAAATATTATTTGAGATATTTTTCACCCTATGAATAGTGTAGACTTATAAGTGTTGGGGCAAACATTATATTTATATTGTCACATTAATCCATTTTAATTATCTATATTACTATTTAAAGGGTTTCCCCTATTTGGGATTCTTAATTTAGATACCCAAAATACCCTCAAATTCATCTATTTCTAAAGCTTAAATCATAGGGTTAGACATGTAAAATTAGTAATTTAAAAACTCTAATTTTTAGTTAAATTAAAAAAAAAAAAAAGTAGGTTTCTCCCACCTCCACATTTCTCTCTCACGTTAATTGTCAAGTACTAATATAACTTTTTATTTTGAAAAAAAATAAATAAATAAAACTGCTTTTTTTTCCACAAACATGCCATTTTTTTTTATCACTAAACTGTTTTTTTTTTTTTCCACCTCCACATTTCTTCTCACATTAGTAGTCAAGTACTAATATAACTTCTTCTTAAAATAAAACTGTCATAAGTAAAATGTGTAAACCCAAAAAATAAAAAGCCTCATAACACACGCAAAACACATGTAATGAGGCTAGTATAATATTAAAATGTCACAACAATAAGTTATACAGTTAGGTGTCTGGCTCTCATTGTATCTATTCATCCACTACACTGGAAAATTCCGTTTACCGTATCAAGAAAGCAATCTAATCCACACTTCGACTCCACCACCATCTCTTATTGGTAAATTTATTTGGTGCAAATAATAAGATTCTCAATTAATATATATTTCTCTTTCATCGAAAAAGTAATATAATTTCTCCTTTTTATTTCAACAAAAATGTTACACGAACCAATAATTTTATTTCAAGCAGGGAAACTTCTCAATCTTAGTGATAACAGCTAGAGACTAGTTCTACCAGTTTTTCCTTATGGATATGCGTGGCCTAATTTAGGCGACACTACAGTATTAATTAATATTCAATCAAGCAGTTACGTACACATTTCTTTTTCCTCCTCCAAGCATTTCAACCTGTCGCTCAAGCTTTGGATTCTTGGCCATGCTCTTAGGAGTTGTCACTACCGGTATACTCGTCCACAGTCCACACTTGTTGTTTTCTTGTAGTTGGTGTTGGATAGAATTGAATATCTTTTGAAATATATATATATATATATATATATATATAAATATATATTGAAAGAGAATTTCAACCTATTATCTAATAACCAAGATACCAAAATTATCATTCACTACTAGTGTAGGCCGTCCATAGTAGTTTATTTTTTGAATAGATATTTGAATTCCAAATTTCTTATTCGAAAATAAGAGATTTTACCAACTAAGCTGGCTAGAACTACTACTATAAATAGATATTAATCTTAACATAATACATTCTTTTGAAAAATATGGAATGGTATTATGTTAAAATTCTTTTAAAAAAATTTGTGATGAATAAAATGTATCTTTTTTTTTTTTTGTTGAGAAGTAGATGAATTTTTTTTTTTTCTTTTGTATATATAAGCTAAGATAAAAATTCTACTCTAGCCTAATCTAAGTGTATATATATATAAAGCTCACTCCTGGAGATTTAAACCCTAGCCCTTGCCCCCCACACCCCACAAGCACTTATACTTGTGGAATAACCATTGCACCAAGGGTGTACGGTGGTAGAAATAGATGAATTAAATGTCTTTAGTTATGAAAAAAAAAATTGCAACGGATGGAAAAAGCATTTTCAAACCTAAACCATTTAAATATTTTACATTACATACCAAAACTACACTAAAAATTTTAGAATTCCATCTCAAACCCATTATGCATATGTGGGGGGTGAAAAGTCCAACCTAATATATTGGGCCTAGGGCCCTATTTGAAGACTACTATACGTCCGAAGAGGGGAACGTATTTAAGAAGAAGCACATGTGAAAGAAACAGACCTGGAGATGAACGAGGGGCACATTCCGAGGAGATCTTCAATTTTCCAAAGAGGTCATTATTCTCGGATTCAAAGGAGCATGAACAAATAGATGTCTGGGAAGTTCAAGTAATCCTCCTAACAATTTTAATGATAAGGATGAACCTCAGGCACACATGGAGATGATAGGAACAGAGAAATATCTAGAAGACAAACTTCAACCACCACATTAAATGCACTGCAGCTACTTTTCTTGCCACATTAATGTGGAGAAAACCCCTGAACAGTACAATCTCAGCTATCGCCACTCCCACAAGGCTAAAGAGGATACATTATGGGATATGCACTCAAGTGGATGTTTAGATGATGAACAAGTGGACGATGAAGATGAAGGGAGAGGGCGCTATATAAGGGGGAGAGACCTCTACTAAAAAGGGGGGAAAAACACGAAAAAAAAAAGAGAGAAGAAGAAAATAACTTTACTGTAGTTCTAAGAATTGTAACTAACCTTCATTCAATAAAATGCCTCTTCGGACTTTCACGTTTGCCTTTGTCCGAGCATGATTGCATGTCAATTCATCCGTAAATACCATAATTAACTCTTGTTTAATTCACATCCAACCCAGTTCTTTCACCCACGTTCTACAAATTCATTGTCTTAGGTTCATTGGGCTCATAATCCATACCTTTTGGGCTTGGGCCACAAAAATTGACCTTACAGCGTATAATTGAAAATTCTAGCACTTAAAACTGTGTTTATCTAACTATGCATTGGATCGTTTTAACCTAAATATTAATATTAAAATACTATTAAACTATATTTAAAGGGTTATGCGAAACTATGCTTGATTCTTTTTTATTATTTGTAATAAAATATTTGAATTGAATTTTAAATGGGAGTGACAATCCATCATGCATTGCAGTACTCAAACACACTACAGAAGAAATTATGGATGTTCTTTGAAAATGTACTCATAGGCCATTCGGATTCATTGCTTCACAACTAGATTTTGTACTACTAGTCTTGAATCTTGATTCTTCTTTATTGTGGGACACACACATGACAGGTTTTGGGAAAAATGTCCTGACACTCCTTAAACTTTCGGGTAGTAGCCATGATATTGATACCCCTTAAACCTTTGTTTTAGCTAATTTACTCTATAAACTTTACACAATAGCCAAATCAATACCTCAGTTAGTTTTCCATTAGAATACTAACAAAACAATTATATGAAACTCACGTGGACTTCAAAATACCAAAGCTAATCCATGAACCCGATGGTAGAGGAGAGAGAAACCTAGGGTAAGGTTTTGAGAGAGAGAGAGAGTCGATCAAACCAGACCAGCCATTATGGTCTCACCGAAGCCGGAGTTTGTGTCTTGCTGCTGATCTCATCGAAGAAATAATGAATAACTCATGACTGCTCCGTGAGATCATAGCTTAGTACTATTTGATTTAGTGCTTCACATGTCACAACTAGATTTGATCATGTGCATTATTCAATTTATTCTTTATTATTTTATTTTTCTTTCTCTTGTTCTTTCATTCATTTTTCCTTTTTATTTTTATTCAAAAGAAGAAATATACAGTTAAATGCCTTTATAATTTAAATAATAAGGGAGACGTGCATGATTCAAATTCCTTATAAGTTATGACAATCAATTTATACTTGAATTTGGGGCCCTTGAAGACAAAAAGCATTACAATAGAGTGCCTAGTTGGGTTGACTATCAGCAGCCCTAAAGGAAAAATTCAAAACATCCTTCACAATTCTGGTTGGGCTATTGATTTCTTCATCTACCATCTTTTAAGTTGCTTAAACATAAATCGGACACGTCTCTTCTCAAAGCCAAAAGTTTTCAATTCAGAGGAGTTAATGTTGAATAATTATACCCGAGCTTTCATGATCCTCCATGATTGCACCCAAGCAAGCCTACCACCTTCTCAAACATGCACATCAACATAAACTTAACATCATGATATGGGCTAGCATTTTAATTCTTCCTCATCGCTTCTGATGAGATTGGAGATCTACATCCATCATACAAAACACACACCAACACACACCGCCACAATCAAGGCTGCATATAAAAAGTTGTGTGAAAAGAATAAGTTGTGATTAATAAAACATCATTTTTATATAGATTTATGATTGATCACTTTTATTATTCACTAATTATAATATGTGTTGTGAAATTTTTCTATGTGTAATCGTGGCTCCATGATAGACCATTCCAATTCATTGGTTCATAACCAATAAATTCGGATTGAGGTTATTTGGGACCCAGTGAAGCCCCTCTAGCTAGAACTATACTATCTCAATTGTACTATCTCAAAATACTGGTACTACAACTATACTATCTCAATTATCTCATTTGAAATGATTGATTATGACCCTTGTGCGATTCAATTGTTTGAGTAAATATTATTGAGGAAAAAGAGCATTCACCTCTTCTTGCGTACTTTCTCCCAAAAAAAAAAACCTCTTCTTGCGTAAATTTTCTCTTTTTTTTGGTCTATTTTATAGGAACTTTTTAATTTTTCTACTGGCTCACTTTTCAAATTATCCTAAATCATATTATATATTTTATACTCTATTTCATTAAAAAGTCAATTTTTTTTTTTTTAAATTCTTTCTCTTTATTTGCACACAATAACTCTCATCAACTTTCTTCCTTCATACTATGTAAGTAAAGAATAAAAAACTAAATGTAAAATGAATAATGTCATATAAATTTACACAATTATTGTAGTAACCATGTATATTTACACAATTTTACATAACCTGATGTGGGTGAATTTTGGACTTAGTTGACTAAAATGTGACACTCTTTTCTATTATACAAACACTGATGCGAGTGCTTTAAGAGAACCTAACCCAAGGGGAATAAGAGAAAAAGTAAGCCATGAAACTAGTTTCATAATTTTTGTGACAATTTGTAGTATTCAAAATTTGAGAAAACATAGTCCAAATAAGAAGATCATAAATTTTGGATACATTACATTTTAAACCCTATATTTTACACTTCGTTTGGTTAGGGATGAAAAATTTGGGGTATCTAAATAGAAAATGGTAGAAATGGAAAAGATTTAGTGTTTCCTCCTATATATGTTTGGTTGGGAGGATGAAAAGTTGAGAGATGAAAAACTCATTTATTTGGTTGAGGAGGAAAAGTGAGATGATAAAAAATGTAGTTTTTATAAATTTACTCTTATGTCTTTTTGCATAATTTATAAGAACTAATTTTGTTAATCATTAAATAAAAATTTATTATTTATTATCAATTAAATTTAATTTATAAAAGTTAACACATTACACATTATATTATATTATATTTATGTTAAATTATTATTTTTATATATATAATAATTAGTTTTTTTTTTCAATATAAATACTAATGAAATTGTTTCCAATGTTTTAAAAAAATTATTAAAAAAAAAAAACTGGACAAGGACATTGTAGTGGAAAGAGACAGAGATGTGTTTGAAAACGATAAAAGACGATAAGATGGGGTAGTTAACTTTATAATGAGAGGGACATAAATGTAATTACAATCTGCTAAGGTAACAACGTTTTTCATTTTTGTGGGCCCAATGAGAGAATACTTGAGTTCTACCAAAATCTCTCCTATTTTCTCCTCTACATTTTCCATCCCTTCAATAATTGCCCCAACCAAATGGGGCCTTAAGGAAATTTCAAATTAAATATAATCATTCCAAATTAAATTATGAGTCTTAATAAGATTGCTATAAAATATAAATTAAACCTTATAGTTTTGCTAATTTAAAGTTGAACCATGAACTTTAAAAATCATATCAATTTAAATCCAAAACTTATCGAGTTTGATCTGGGGGTTTGAATTAATGTGATTTTAAATTATATGATTTAATTTGAAGCTAATGAAAAGGAAAGATAAAGGGAGATTTGAGGTGGTTGTCTGAGATGTCTTTTTTGTCCATTTGAAGAATTAAGAGTTTTGAGAGACAACCCCTCAAAAAAAAAAAAAAAATTTGAGAGACATAGAGTACGTCTATATTGGATAATTAAAAATAGAAAACATAACAAAAGGAATATATTTATTCCATTTATAAAATTTATAAAAAAATAAAAATAAAAAAATAAAAAAATAAAAAAAACCTATGTGACCAGTGAGTTAACTACGTGTGAGAACTGCGACTTTATGGGAAGAGATTAATTTCTGTAAGAACATAATGTAAAACTCATGTTTTACCCTTTCAATTCCAACATGTCACATCTTCTAATCGCATATTTAAGAATAAGTACAACTACATCCAATCAATTTTAATACCCATATATAAATTCAACCAAATTGGGAGTTTATTGGGAATGCTTCAAATTCTCCTTTCTAGTTTCTAGTTTAAAAAGAGTTCTTTTTTATTTAATTACATGAAAAAAAAAATTTAAGGAAAAACCTTACAAAAAATGTCAAACTGGAATAGATTACAATACTTTGGTACTAGTCTACTAGATACATTACAAGAAAGTGATTACACAACTTTGTTCCCTAGTTACATTCTAAACGAGAAAATAGAGAGGAAATGATTACTAAGAAAATGTATGACTAAGTTACTGAATGAAAATGTGTTCGTCACCCACCCATTAACCTAAAGTTTGTCTCTTGTGGTGCAATGACCAATATAAACAAGTTATCTAAGAAAACTACCGAAGGTAAAATATTGAACCCTTTTCAGTCAAAATACCCTTTTTTATAGGTGAGAGTTTAGGTTTGAACTCGGGGTTGGTCCCCTTATTTTTTTTTAATTTCAAACAAGAAAAACCATACTATTTGTCATGTCCTAAACTCGATACCCGGATTATGACCATAACCGGCATGCTAATATCAATCTTAAACCTGATATTAACAAGAACCAACTAAACTCTTATAAACAAAAGTCTTCCCTCTTTCTTTTCATTTTTGTTTCTTTACTTTTTTTGTTTTTTTCTTTTTTGAGAGAGAGTTTCAACTTATGGCGTCCGCTCCTAATGATAACTTTTTATCATCAAACCAAGACATCAATCAGTTTTTGGTATAGGCAAGAATTGAACCCCAAATTTCTTATACAACCATCAGAGACTTTATCAGTTGAGCTAACTAGAACCTACTGTTTCTTTACTTCTTAATATAACTTTTCACTTGATATTCAAAGCATCTACATTGTACTTCAAGAGATAACACAATCCACCAGTTATTCAAATTCTGAATTTCACATAATACATCTCTAATTATACTAATATATACAACTCCAATCAGAAGATCCTAAAATACACAATACTACAAAGCTAAACATCAAATTGCTAATTTGGGATATATGCTTTTAAAACTAAAACCAGCTTTTTCAAAACTCGGCTAAGGCTCCCTCTGCTCCAGAATAAAACCTGCTAACTGAAAGAGTGGAAAAGGTGAACTACACGGCTCAGTAAGAGTAAGACACATGAGAATTTAATAAGTATGCATGTAAATCAAATCATTTCATTTTATGAATATTTAGATTGGATAACATCTTTTCATGCATAGTATTTTATACTATTCATAATAATAACTTATACGTTTTTCATAGGAAAATAATTGTCCTCTTTTTTTTATCAGAATAATATTACCAAAACCTTTCAGGTTGAATTTCTTCTGTTTCTTACAAAGTCACCAAATATAATATTGATTGTTTAGAATCATATATATATATATATATATATATATAGTCTTATTACAAAATAATTATTTTGACTTAAATAAGATAATTGGTAACTTTATCTTAAATTAGAAACATCTTGACAAATAAGAAAAATTTTCTTTATAAACTTCTTCTCATAAAATATTATAACTTTCATAGTCACAAAACTTAACGTTTCTTAAAGAACGGATATCTGATAACTTTTTAGCATCAGCTTTCATTAGAAGCTTTATCTTTAAAGCATAACATAACTTTAGAAACTTTTATCTTTAAAGAACCAACTTTTCCTTATAATTTCCAAATAGCTTAATAGCTCATTCATGATACATATTAGTCAGTCCAATTGTAAGTCTGTCACAACTTTGGAAAGCTTCCAGCATATAGTGCCAGGCATCCAGCATTTCCCACAATGCTAGGTAATCCCAGGATCATATCAGAAGTATCACCCCCTTCAGTGTGATCTTATCATTAACTATGGGGGTCGGTTGGCATCCTCCACAAGTTGGTCGTTCCCAACGAGGGCGGGTACAGCAGAGTCCCCACCACTTATAATGGCCAATCAGAAATTCCATGGAAATACCAATATTATAACCCCTACTGGCAAAGTTCAAGTCATAACAATGGAATAACCGAAAACTATATTTTTCTGATAACTATTTGTTGGTGCAAACACAGTGATAATGGAAATAACACAAAGAGAAACTGAATAATACTTCTAAATTTTATTAATTTAAAGAGAGAATTACACAACTGATTCATTTCCATTTTTGATACCTCCACCCTTTACCTCCCTCCTTGCGCACGTATCTAGTCTAATATCTAAGACAATTCATGTTAGCCTATTAATTACCACAATTAAAAAGAATAAAATAGTCTCTCTCATTTTCAATGTGGGATTTAACATTTTTCACTAACTCCTCATCTTCCATATTCACTCCCATATCTTTACATTTATATTGTAACATTTATTAATTTTAATTATTTAATATTAAAATGCTCCAACAATCCCCCACTCATTTTAATATTAAATTTTTTAGTTAAAGAGAGATTACCAGGCAAAGACAGGTCATTATGCATCATGAAGGTGTGCTCTGCACTGAACCTTCACTTAGTAAAATAGCGATCTCAACTCCAGAGTCGTAGTGGTCTTTGACTTGAACTAGGATTGTTTTAGGAAAATTAAGCATCACTGCTTACACATAACAACCCAGGTGTTAATATGAGCTTTTATAGCTAGCACTTTATGGCCGTTTGCTGATCCCGGTTTCATGAGTGTATTTGAGATTAAGTCCAAATCTCATAGGGAGCGGCCCCACCCCCACACTCACATAGGTGAAATTTTGTCAAATGTGCTCTTGTAATTCTGACACCCCACTCATACGAGTTACAAATTTCATTAAGAGTTTTTTACTCAACCTCTCCACATTACAGGATAAATGCACTTACATCATAGGGACGAACAATTAAAAAATTATTTACAAAATAAATAATTATAAAAAATAAATTGTGCATTTCTTACGACCATCGTATGATTCGTTTTTCCCATTGAACCCAATTCTCAAGATCTCTGGTCCTTGGGTTGAGTATCCTCATACATGGCTCATGATTCTATGGATTTTAGTCTCATCCCCCTCAATGTATTCCAGACTCTATCTTTTGCCAAGGCCTTGGTAAATGGATCTGCAAGATTATCATTAGATTTAATATAATCCACAGTTATGATGTCACTACTCAAATAAGATCGCACAGTACTGTGCTTTCTTCTTATAGGTCTGGATTTACCGTTGTAGTAACGGTTTTTAACTCTACCAATTGCAGCAGTGCTATCACAATGAATTAATATAAGTGGAATTTACTTTTCCCAAAGTGGAATTTCATATAACAAATATCTAAGCCAATTTGCCTTTTCACTAGCTGAAGCTAATGCTATTAATTCAGCTTTTATTGTTGAATTAGCAATTATTGTTTGCTTTTTAGATTTCCAACAAATAGCACCACTACCTAAGGTAAAAATATAACCAGTGGTGAAGAGAGAATCACCTGACAAAGTATTCCAATCGGCATCACTAAAAACTTCAATCACAGCGGGGTACTTTTTATAAAATAAGCCATAACTTTTGGTACCAATTAAATATCTCATGACTCGCTCAATAGCTAGCCAATGATCTTTACTAGGCTTGCTAGTAAGTCTGCTAAGTACACCTACTGCATATGCAATGTTAGGTCTAGTACAATCAGTAGCATAACGCAAACTACCAATGATACTAGCATAATCTTTTTGATTAAAAATCTCATCATCATTATTCACAGGAATTAAATGAAAACTAGAATCAAAAGGAGTAGCTACACTTTTGTAATCATGAAAATTGTATTTTCTCAATATTTTCTCAACATAATGTGATTGATCAAGATATATTCCATCACATGCTTTTGTAATTTTCATACCCAAAATAAAATTAGCCTCACCAAGATCTTTCATATCAAAATGGCTTTTAAGCATATTTTTTGTCTCATTTATAACATGCATATTTGAGCCAAAAATCAACGTATTATCCACATAGAGGCTAATAATAACATGTAAATTATTCCATGATTTAGAATAAATACATTTATCACATTCATTTGATTTATAACCATTCTCAATCATGCAGGAATCAAATTTTTCATGCCACTGCTTAGGTGCTTGTTTTAAGCCATATAGGGATTTAGTTAGCTTACATACCTTGCTTTCTTGTCCAGGCACTACAAAGCTTTCGGGTTGATCCATATAAATCTCTTCCTCTAGGTCCCCATTTAGAAAAGTAGTTTTTACATCCATTTGATGCATTTTCAAATCAAAAATTGTAGCAATAGCAATTAACAATCTAATAGATGTAATTCTTGTTACAGGAGAAAATGTATCAAAGAAATCAAGATCAACTTTTTGTTTAAAGCCTTGTGCAACAAGTCTAGCTTTAAACTTATCTATTGATCCATCTGGTTTCAACTTTTTTCTAAGGACCCATTTACAACCTATAGTCTTACAACCCGATAGAAGATCTACCAATTTCCAAGTTCTATTAGGAATTAGAGATTCGATCTCATCATTTATAGCCTCTTTTAAATTTTGGAGATTTTCCTTAGTGTTAAAAACCTAATAATCAGAACAAAAATCATTTTCAACTCTAACTCTTTTACTCCTTCTAGGTTGCGACAAAATATTTTCTTCACCCCCACTTTTTTTCAATTTAAAAGGAAATTTTTCTTCATGAAAAATTGCATCACCAGATTCAAAAACTATTTTGTTTTCAAGATCAAAAAATCTATAGGCTGCACTATTAATCGCATAACCAAGAAAAACACAGGCAGTATCTCTTATACCTAATTTAGGTACTTTAGGGTCAGTAAGCCTTACATAAGCAAGACAACTTCATACTTTCAAATATCCCAAATTTGGTTTATATCCTTTCCACATCTCAAAAGGTGTGATGTATGACTTTTTATGTGGTACCCTATTCAAAACATGACATGCAGTTAAAATAGCTTTATCCTAAAAATGTAAAGGTGCACCAAATTCAATTAACATAACATTTGTTAACTCAATTAAAGTTCTATTTTTTCTTTCAGCCACACCATTAGAAGCAGGTGAATATGGTGCAGTAGTTTTATGGATAATTCCTAAAGACTGAACAAATGAGTTAAATGCACTTGATTCATTCTCACGGCTTCTATCACTTCTTATTCTTTTTATTTTTCTGTTGAATTGGTTTTCAACTTCTTTTAAAAAATCTTGAAATTTTTCAAAAGCATCACTTTTATTGTTCAATAAATAAATAGTTGTATATTTTGAGAAATCATTAATAAAAGTGATAATATATCTATTTCCTCCATTAGTTAAAATTCCCTCAAATTCACATAAATCAGAGTGAATTAACTCAAGCAATTCGGTATTTCTTACAACACTTTTATGAGACTTTTTTTGTAATCTTAGCTTGACTACAAGTTTCACATTTTTCAAAATCTTTTAACAGTCTTGGAATTAATCCTAAACTACTCATGATTCCCACGTATCTACTATTTATATGACACAAACGAGCATGCCAAAAATTAATAGAAGAAAGCATATAAACTTAACTGGTAGATGTTTTATTATTCTCAACATTCAATTTAAACATTCCATCACAAGCATAACCCTTGCCCACAAATAATCCATTTTTAGTGATTACATAATTATCAAATTCCATAGTTTGCTTGAAGCCAGCCTTGTTAAGTAAAAAACTTGACATCAAATTCTTCATCATGATGGAGTGTAAAGTACATCTTTCAATGTTAGTACACGTCCAGGAGTGAATTTCAATTCAACCTCACCTCTCCCAAGAACTTTGGTTTTGCTAGAGTCACCAAGCATAACAATTTTTTCTTCTTCAAAAGGAGTGTATAACTTGAACCAATTTTTATCATAGCAAACGTGCCTATTAGCACTAGAATCTGCCCACCACCCTTCAACATATTGCACCATATTGATGTCTATAATCATAACTACTAAAGGCTCTTCGGTTACGTTAGACTGCGGGATAGATTCACATTTCCGAAATCTGCAAAATCGAGCAATATGTCCACTCTTGCCATAGACAAAACAGGATCTATTTAATTGATCTTGTGAAGGGGGTTCTTGGTTCTTATTGTAATTTTTACGCTATCAAGTAAGAGGATACAAGAGGCTAATTCATTTCCATTTTTGATACCTCCACCCTTCACCTCCCCCCTTGCGTACGTATCTAGCCCAATATCTTAGACAATTCATGTTAGCCCATTAATCACCATAATTAAAAAGAATAAAATAGTCTCTCTCCTTTTCAATGTGGGATTGAACATTTTTCACTAACTCCTCATCTTCCATATCCACTCTCATATTTTTACATTTATGTTGTAACATTTATTCATTTTAATTATTTAATATTAAAATGCTCCAACACTATGCTTTTACATAAATATTTCATAACAGTAACATATTTACTTCATTCTTAAACATTATGTTCGTGATATAAGTAATATCATCAATATACTTAAATCATATACATAAGGTTTTGAAAGCTCACAAACATATCTTTGTCTGAAACATGATTATATGTCATATCTTTAATAAAAAACTTTTTAATGACTAATACACTTTAAAATAACCTCATGACTTATCAAATGCCCATATAACTTATCCCTTACCTGAAAGCAAAAGAACCGAAAGCCTAAAGTCAAAGGAGCTCAGACCTGAGAGCTGGTAACACCTAAACCAAATATCAAAACTTATAACTATCAATTATTCTTTATCATAAACTTACACATTCATCTCAAAACTTATCTCTTAAAATTAAGGAAATCCTAATCCCACCTCAACGAGGTTCCCACAAACATATTATGCACACATCAACAAATGATGTACCAAACTAAAGAAAAACTAACATTCTCATATTTATATCATATCTCTAGAAGAGTTAACTTCATTTCAAAAGATGTTTTGAGATTAGGACAATAATGCATGCATAAACATAAAATCCTTTAAACATGGTTATGTAACCTTATACACTCACATGGCAACATACAACACGTTGAACAAGACAACAACATGAAGAAAGCAGTAGAATAGTTTAGAACCCCTCCTTTGAGTACTAAACCTCGAACCAAGGTATAAAAAATTTATCTATAATTAGACATACCAAATGATAAGCATATTAATTTATAGTTCAAAATATTCACTCTAACTTTAAATTAAATCTTCAAAGTTAGGTATGTCACTTACTGTTCACTGTTTATTCCAACAACATATATTCCACTTATAAAATACAAATGGGCTAACAATTCACATCCAATTTTCATGCTAATTTACAGAACCACTTCTATGGATGTCTAGTAGATTTCATATCATTTTCAGAGCCAAATCATAAAACTATGATTTACTAAAAATCATACAAGACAACATACTCAACTCTATCCCAACAGAATTTCATTTAACTTACAAATTGCACTATTATTTTTGTATTAATCCAATTGATGTGAGACCAAATCAATAACAACCACAAGTGTCTTAAATTTCATAGGAAATATTCGTAGCATCCAAATTCACTGTATAAAATTTAATACATAATTTATCATACGTAAACACAGAATCTACCACAGTGACAGTTTTGCAACATTTTCTTGTAAATTCACAAACAATTATCAAACAATGGTATTTTCATATGAAATTCAATGCACACATACTAGATATATTATATAATAATCTCTAAAAAACCTTTTACTCATACATATCCTAGAAAAATACAGGATTTATAATGACCAAATAGGTTAACTAATGAGTGCAACTCTTAACAAGTTTATGAAGTGCCTATTAACTAACTCTCAAAAAGTTTCAATTACTGAATCAACTACATATTCAACACCTCAATTAGCAATTCCTTAAGTTTATCTAGCTATTTTACTCATTCAACACTTACCCATAACAGATTTTATCTTAGTCTATCATCTAGGAGCACATGCAAGCATAAACAATGACTCAATTCATATTCGAGCAATCAACAGTCTCTAGAATCCAACACACTCATATAAAAATTCATATAACCATCACTTAAGTTTGAATAGACAATGGATAAAATAATTAGATTTTCCCCTTACCCTAGGCACAGGTTCTTAGAGTGATAGAGCTAGAATCACTCTTACATGAAAGGATTTCCCTTTCCTAGTTGCTGGACCCGAAAGTATGAGAGGTAGAGAGCTTGAGAGAGCTTGAGAGAGTTTTTGAGTTTTCTAGTTTCTTTGAGAGAGTATGAAGAAGAAATGAGATGGAGCTTTTTTTTTTTTTTTTTTTGGTGTGTGGAACCGTGGTTTTGAGAAAAGGGACTCAAGAGAGCTTCTAGCTCTTTCCTTAATGGTCTATTTAGATGGAGGGGGGAAGAAGGGGGAGTGGAGGGGAGTAGAATAGTGTTGGCTAAAAATAAGTTAATTTTGTGCTAAATCTACTTTACTCTACTCATTCTCCCTCCCCCTCAATCCAAACGGACCATAAAAGAAATGAGAGCAAAGTGAGGTGAAAATTCTGGTTTATTTAGACCCGTGGCAATAGAGAGGGAGAGAGCTTCTTAGATGTTCTAGTTGTTTTGAGAAAGTCAAAAAAGAATTAGATGAAGCTTGTTTGTTGCATGGCCGGCCAAGTGTTGGTCTTTAGGGTTTAAGAGGATAACATGTGTCAACATGCATGATACTTTGGCTTTACATGTGTTGAATTTCACTTGGTTGCATATGTGGGTGGAATTTCCACTATATCCTACTCTTGACTACCTATTTACAACCTTAACCATGTTATAACATCTCATGCATCATACCTAATTAAAACACCAACTATGTATCTAATAACTTAAACCACTTAATATAGTTTTGTAATACTTAGTGTGTGTGTGTGTGTGTGTGTATATATAATACAATTAGTCATTCAATTATTTATAATCTTTACAATTCTTATTCAATGGCATTATAAAATAATATGTTTATTAAATACTCTTCTATTAATTATAGAAAAGAAGTGGCTTAAAATAATAATTAACCACTCAAACACATAATTTAACTATAAAGTTGGGTCGGGATGTTGTACAAGGTGAACTTTGATGATGCTTTGTTTGACCCAAAACAAAGCGCTAGTTTGGGTGTGGTTATTAGAAATGAAGCAGGACAAGTGATGGTTTCTCTTAGCGAAAGAGCTCTGCTCTCTTTCACAACCATTGAGGTAGAAGCAATGGCAGCTAGGCGGCCTTTAGTTCTAGCTCTGGAGGTACAGGTTTTGATCGAGTTATTTTGGAAGGTGACTCACTGGTACTCATCAACGTGCTCCAAAAACAACAGGTGTGAATGCAAACAAACAAGATAAAAAAAAGGAGTATAAGAACAAAGGAAGACATAGCACCAAGAGCAAGCAAAGAAGAAACAATTCTCACTCTTTATCCCACTTCGGCCACATAGTAAAAGACATACAGTATCTTGCCTCTTGTTTTTCAGAAATACATTATTCTCATGTACGTAGACAATGTAATACTGTAGCTCACTCTTTAGCAAGGCGAGTAATATCTATTTCTCATTATTAAATCTGGATGGAAGATGTACCACCAGATGTTATCTATGTACTACAGACCGATTTTAACGGTCTCCCTTAATGCAATGCACTGTCTTTTTTCTAAAAAAAAAAAAAAAAAAGGGTAAAGTGATAACAATCCTAATTTGTCATTATGGTATTGATGACAATTTCATTTTAAACAACTTAATTAGGCAATTTAAGAGAAGTAAGAAGTTCAATGCATTGGTTTGTTTATTTATTTTCATATAGAATTAAAAGAAAAACCTTTTAAATTTTAAGAATTAAAATAAAGCATGATCCAAATTGTAAAGAAAAATAAAAAATTAATAAAAGAATGCCAAAAAAAAAGACCTTAAACTTTGTGCTAAAATCAAATTGACTCCACAATCTTCTAATTTAAAATTAAAAGTCCCTAAACTTTGAGAAAATACTCAAATTATGTTAGGAAAAAAAAGCATAAGAAAAGAAAAAAAATTAATTAAATTTAACACATTAGATCGATGGTTGAGTTTGATTTCGATCCAAAATCTATTTTTGCATTTTATCCTCAAATAATTTATTTTATATATAAAATAATAATAATAAAAATTCTGTGGCAGCACTATGAAGGCCCGGCCCAGTACGCCACACAGATTGATCCAAGCCCAACAATCCGTCAATGCTGACGTGGCGGAACTGGCGCCAGAGTTAAACCGGTACGTATATAGTAGCCGCGAAAACCCAACCCGACCTATTCGACCTTTCCCCTCTCTCTCTGTGATAGCTCTCACTCAGTCTCAGTGATCGGTTACTCGCTAGTCCACACCCACAATGTTCCGTATGTTCACGCGTCCTCCGCAGCCGCCTCAACCTTCCGACGCCGCCACGCCGACGCCGATGCAAATCGACGGCGGAGAAGGGCACGATCGTCAAATTACGGGAGAAGAAGCGTCCGAGGAGCAAGGCTATGGAGAGAAGGGAAAGGAAGAGAAGGAGAAGAAGAAGAAGAAGAAAGAGTTGGGTGAGAGTAACTTGGACGGGCTTTGTTGCTCTATTTGTATGGAACCCTGGGCTTCCCATGGCGATCACCAAGCCAGGTCTGGCATTTCAATTTCTTTTCCTTGAGTATTTCAGTATACTTAGCCATCTGTATATGTATATTCTTAATTCAATTATTGTTTGTGTGTAATGGATTTTGGTTGGGGACTGTAGAATGTTTTGGTTTGCTTCGGAAACTGGTTCTGGCGGGTGGAGTCAGTTGCCAATAGGTTTTATTAGCTAGCGGCAGCGAGTCCAAAGACTCATCTTTAGAAAGGTGCAGGCATTGTGTAAATCGCGAAATGCCTTAGCTAGGAGTTGAACCAGAGACTTATGGGTTATGGTTATCCTTAGATATTGTATTGTAGGTCCCCAATGTGGCTGCATTGGCCAATGCAATGGTGTTATCCTTCCCTAATAGCAACTAAATTCAACTGTACTTATTGGCCAATTTGAATTTAATTAGGGAACCTAAGGTACAAAACCTAAGGAACTGTATCAAATTTTTGTTGTCTTTAATGGTGGAATAACGTTGAGTGGACTAACATATGTAAGCGATTATGGCCTAATAGTTTGTTGGTAATGTTTGTGAAGCGCTTGAGTATGGTGCTGGAAGAGGTGGCATGGCATCTTTTCGTTTGTGAAATATTTTGGGTGTGAAAATTGTTGTTCTGTTCTTATTTGGATTTATAGTTTATGATATTTTGTACATTCATATTGATCGATCGTTGAACAAATATGGTTAAGGATTGCAGTTGTCTTCCTTGTGGACATGTATATGGTATGTCTTGCATCATTAAATGGATTCAACAGTGCCATGGATATCCTGCAAAGGTAATTTTTTTTCTTATTAGTTGATGTGATGTACCGCTACTGAAGAGGCTTCAGTACATTCTTTTCTGCATCTTACCTATGCATTTCTTCTTTTTAGTGTCCGCAATGCAATGCAAAATGTATTTCAAAGGATGTCAGAAAGCTTTTTGCGTCACCTGTGGTTGTTCATGATGAAGGTCTACAGAAGGTAATGCTCATGTATCATACATTGAAATGCCATTCTAAAAGATAGACATGGCACATGGGCACTAATATTAATTGAATCTATTGACTCATGCAGAAAATTGAATCTCTTCAAACTGAAATCAGGTCTCTCAAGAATGAGGTAATCCCCCCAATCCAAAAGAAAGTTACTTATTCAATTGCTTAGTTACATCACTTCCTAATGTTGGCTGTTTTTTTCCTTTGCTGTTTTATCCGTATCAGACTATCAGTTATTGTCTTGGTCTATCTTCATATATCCTTTATGCCTGAGTCTTACTGAGGTTATGATGTGCCTACTGTTATGATGGCAATTAGCTATGACAGTAGCCAATGTGGCTAGGAATACTTTACAAAATTTTCTGACTATTTTACATGCAAATTATACTTCTGTTGCAAAAAATTATAGAAATTCAAGAGGCAGAGTTTCAAGGTAAGACCAGAGGGAACTTCCTTTAGTATATGAAATACTCTCTCTCTCTCTCTCTCTATATATATATATATATATATATAAAGTAATTAAATTTCATTTAAAAGCTCAAAATAAAGTGCTACCCTAGAACATGGGATGTGTACGAAGGAAAAGCGAAGAAGAAAAAACAAAAAAGGAACAAAGAAAGAAAAAAGGGTTAACATTTGAAATAGAAATCATCTAAGAAGCCATTTACAAAGGAGATAGAGAAGACTAAAGAATACAAAAGAATGAATTTATGTACAGAGAGACGACGACTCTATAAATTCAGGAATGTAACTGGTATTAGGGAATCCCCATGCTCCAGACCAATCAAATTAAAAACCACTAAACAAAGCTACCAATTGGGTTCCTATTATTTCCTTATCCTCAAACAAAGACACCACATGAACTATAAAGGAACTGTCATCCAAATTTCTCCATTTTTTTTTTTCCCAATTTTCCCTTCCAAGAAGCCAACATAGTAGTTACTGAATTGGGCATTACCTAAGTCAAACTGATATAGAAAGCGCAAAGAAAATTTTATTTTTATTTAATCTTATTTGATTTAAGAAGTCAACTCAAGTGTAATTTTATTGGTAAATTGGATTTTATTTTAAGTCTTATTAGTAAAAAGGATATTAGTTTTTTTTTTTTTTAATATATATAAATTTTCTAGAGTCGAGAATTAGTAATTCAATAATTAGCTTTCCTAAGGCCTATAAAAAAATTGGCTTTTCTAAGTCTTAGGGTTTAGTTTTAGCAGTCTATATAAGTGTGCTATTGTACTCTTGTGGAGATAAGTTTGATTGATTAATAAAATTTCTCTTGGAATTTTTTCGAAGGTCTAGTGGTGACTCCAACTAACTCTAGATGTTGACTCCAACTAACCCTAGACAAATCTTGTATTTCATACCTTGTTATTGTAAGTTGTGATAAATTTCTATGCTTAAGGGGATGGGAAACATGGGGGATTCTTGATGTACAGTGACACCTGTTGTTTGTGTGTAATTAATGTGAGGAAGTATATTGGTCGTTCTTTTTATATGGTAACTTCAGTCTTTCTAAAACTTGCACAATTGGTCTGGAAGTTAGCTGCTCATATCTAGAGGATAACGAGGGGATGTGAATTGGGTTTTAATTGATGGTTTATGTCACCCTAAGGGGTGGCAAAATTGGCTGCGAACCATACCTTATAAAACGGAGGTCACTAGTTCAAATCTTACCTTTCCTCTTCCGTTGGGGCTAAAACTTATCCAAAAAGAAGAAGAAGAAGATGGTTTCTACGTCATCAATACTTAGGACAATATTGTTAGAAACTTTGTTGATAGTTCTGTTTACTATATGCTGAACTGCTTCAGAGATGCGTAATCTCTCTCTCTCTCTCTCTTTTGGGTGCAGAGAGCTGGTTTGCTTGATGTTCAAGATAAGTTACTTGATGTACAGGATAATCTACTGAATGAATTGCACCAAGTCAAGAAGGTATAATCTATTGATGTTTGTATTTGGAACTTGACATTTCATGCCAATGTTTTAGGTTGTCATTTTGATTTCCTCTTTTCTATGGTGTTGATTTTTTTTTTTGGGGGAGGGAATACTAGATCCTTCTTTCAATTTCCACAGGTCATTATTAAATGTTTTAAAATTATTTTTGAACTGAGAATACTAAATATTTTTCTGTCCAACGAAAAGAACTATAAACAAAAACTTGAGGCCCAATGACTAATAGTTTTAAAATTATTTTGTTGTGTGTTTATAGTTTTCTCTCTTTTCTCTTAAAACTTGAGGCCTGATTTTGGTTTTGTAGAAGCAAGCTGATTTGGAGAATGCAACATTAGGAGGGATGGGGAGTAAGCCTCTTGGATTCTTTTCTGCTAAGGAATCCTGGGGAGAGAATAACAGTAATCTTCATCTTCTTATTTTCATTTTTTAATATTAATTTTGATGAATAACTTTAGGAAATGAACATTGCTTTTGTTTATTTTTTTTTCAACAGTTTGATTGGTCATCAGTGTAGGCTTTCTAGACACCTAGGATGCATGGATACTCCATTTTTGCTCAATTACCCGTATTTGATATGTATCTTACCGGTATAACACCAAATACCTCTAAGATACATACCCAGTCTTTTTTTTTTTTTTTTTTTTATTTATTTATTTTAAGTGTCAATACATTTAGGATACACCCGTGATACGACTTGGGTATATTGTAACCCAACCCCCAATAGTGAGAGATAGCCCGAACTTGTAAGAATTTTTATTTATATTTTTTATATATTGGTTTTAATGTTGAACACTTATCTAGTTATCTTTTATTTACTTTTTTGGTTCTTGTTTTTTATTCTTAACATCATTTAATGGTTATGAATTCACTTATGGTTATGAATTCACTTTGTTATCCATTATTGCTTTTAAAGTGATATTTGCTTAACAATATATAAAAAACAAATGTTTAACAATATATAAAAAAATATATTTAATAAGTAATTAATACATGTATCCCCGACATAATCATACCCTAAGTTTTTAAAAAAATGTTGTATCCCCGTACCAATACCCGTATCATACCCATACCTGTATCTGTACCAATCCATCTTTGCTAGACACTCAAGTGAGGCTTACAATCCTTGACGCAGGATGAGATTTGTTAGACACTTGCCTTTGTGCCTAACTGAGGGCCTGGCTCTGGTTGAGGTAACAGGTACTAGAAGTGAGCCCCTTCCTGAAGGCTCCTTCATTAGTGTACCATTATTACACTCAATCCAGGCAATCCTTTCTCATTCAAACTGGAATGTTCTTGTCCAATGATAATCTACCTTCCTAAAACAAGGGGAAAAAAGATGCATATATTACAAGAGTACCCTTTGCCTTATGAACAATAAAGGTTCTCAGTTAAAACATAAATTTTTTAAGTAAGACATTGTTTTAATTCTCTAACATGTTGCACATAGGCCTCAACAATAAGGTTCTTCCCTTTTAATCACATGGTTTCTTCTTTTAATTGATTATTTCCCAGATTTCACATAATATGATTATTTGGTTCATTAATAAAAAATAAACTAAGTGCCTTTTGTGACGAGTGTCCCAGGCAGTATAGGGACCTAGTGGGTACCCCTTGCCTTTCTTCTTCAAGAAAATTCAATAAAAAAGGTGTGAAAGGGATGCAACCCTAGTACATGGTTAATATAGAAATGAAAAGCCCAAGCAAAAAAGAATAAAAATTAAAGTAAAAATACAATAAAGGTTATTGAAAGCTCAAGGTATCTAGGAACTCTAAAAAGTCCACATTAGAAAAAAGAATGAGAGACCCACAAATATTCTATGGAAGAGAGTCATTATTATTTTAGATTGGTGCGTTATGTGTAAACAAAATGGGGATTCGGTGGATCATCTCTATTTTCACTGTCCTTTAGCCTGAGTTGTGGACCATGGTGAACTGTTTGTTTGGAATTACATGGGTTATGTCAGCGGGTCATTGATATGTTAGCATCTTGGCATGGCAGTTTTGGTCGACATCAAAATATAGATATTTGGAAGGCAATGCCACTTTGCACAATGGGGTGTCTTTGGCGGGAACGGAATGCTAAAAGCTTTGAGGAAAAGGAATAGTCTATTTTTGAGATTAGGTCTTTTTTCTTTCATACTTTGCTCAATTGGAATTTAGCTTTATGAACTTTTACATGCTTTTCTCATATATGTCATCCAGTAATTGTGTCATATATTCTATTTCCCAATCATTCACCACTCTAATGAAAAGAGGATTTCAATAAAAAGCAACCCTAATGTACTATAGATAATCTACAACACGAGCATCTTTAGGAAAAGATTAGGAACTCTCCTAAAGAGTAGTCTTTCCCACAGGTCAAGCTATTTTAGAACCGTCACCAATGTCATGTACGATAAAATGTGAGAAGTTGCCCCATTTTTTAATATTCTTCGGCAAACCCACACCACATGTTCCCCTAAGCCAAGAACCTTGTATCTCAACTAGCACATCTTAGTGTTTTCAAAGGAGGCATCTAGGGTCCAAATCCCTCCATCCCTAACTATTTATTTATAAAAAATATGGCCCCCTCATTAAAAATCAACTCCCTCAAGTGGTGCAATACTTGAAATCTATAACCTTCCCCCAAGGGTACCCTTCACTATGTTGCATCCGATTCTTTTATCTTTTTTCCATGTTTGATCGTTGTTTTGCTAATCAAACATAGCCATAATATGTAATATCAATCAACTAAGTGGTTTATTTACTGACGTATGATGATGTAGGACACCACATTGACTCAAACATTAGCAAACAGGAAATTCTTCCCTGCAGCTTTGTACTACAGGTGTGCTTGTGGCTTTTCTCTTTCTTATTTGTTAACTTACTTTCTCAAATTTTAATTACAATTGGCTGCTGCACATTACCAATCCAAGAAAAACAAATCCACTACTTGTATAACAAACTTTTACATTTTTTGTGCAACAAAATTGAAGTATAGCATTGAATTACACTTTCCATCATGATCAAAGGCTCATGAAATGGAGCCATAATCATTTGAAACCAAAATTTGTCGCATAAAATATGATTTAAGGATTTCTAGCATTTTCATAGGTATTCAGTCTTTGAAAGGTCTCTTAATGCTTCTTTACTCACTCTTATTCCTAAGAAATCTGATGCTGTCAATATTAAGGATTTTCGGCCTATTAGTTTGGTGGGCAGTGTTTACAAGTTGCTGTCTAAGGTGTTGGCGAATAGGTCGAGGGTCGTTTTAGAGAGCTTGATTTCGGAGACCCAAAATTCCTTTGTTGGTGGAAAACAAATTTTGGACTCAGTGTTAATTGTGAATGAGTGTTTGGATAGTAGATTGAAGTGTCTTTCCCCGAGTGTAGTTTGTAAGTTGGATATAGAAAAAGCTTACGATCATGTTAATTGGGATGCCTTGCTTTATTTGTTGAATAGGATGGGCTTTGGGTTGAAGTGGAGGGAGTGGATTAAGGTTTGCATTTCTACTATTCGCTTCTCAGTTCTTGTGAATGGTTCTCCAGCAGGCTTTTTTGGAAGCTCTCGTGGGTTGAGACAAGGAGATCCTCTATCCCCTCTTTTTTTCCTCTTGGTTATGGAAGTTTTATCTCGGATCCTTAAGACAACTGAGGATAGTGGTCTACTTCGTGGCTTTCATGTGGGACCAGTGAACTCTATTGGGGTTCACATATCTCATCTGCTTTTTGCAGACGATACTATTCTATTTTGTGATGCTTCTAGAGATCAGCTGTTGGCTATTAGACTAGTTTTGTCTTGCTTCCAAGCCTTTACTGGTTTAAAGGTCAATGTGGGGAAGAGTGAGATTGTCTCGGTGGGGGAGGTTGGTAATATTGATGCTTTGGCTAATATTCTCAGTTGTAGGGTGGGTAGCTTGCCCATGAAATATTTGGGCATGCCTTTGGGCACCTCGTACAAGACTGCATCCATTTGGAACCCCATTTTGGAGAAGATGGAGAAGAAGGTGGTTGGTTGGAAGTGTCTATATTTGTCTAAGGGTGGTAGGCTTACTCTCTTGAAGAGTACCCTCTCTAGTCTTCCCACATACTATCTATCCTTATTTACCATCTCTGTAGCTGTGGCTGACAGATTGGAGTGTATTCAGAGGAAATTCTTGAAGGGGTCTTCGGAGGAGTGTTTTAAACATTCTTTGGTGGCTTGGGAGAAGGTGTGTTCACCTCTAGAGATGGGTGGTTTGGGGGTTAGGAAGTTAGGTCACTTCAACCAAGCTCTTTTAGGGAAATGGTTATGGAGGTTTGGCCAAGAAGGAACTAGTCTTTGGCGGAGGGTTATTGCCACCAAATATGGTGAGGATCAACGGGGGTGGAATACTAAAGATTGTAGAAGGGCACATGGGTGTGACCTTTGGCATGGTATTAATGTCAGTTGGGAGAGGTTCTCCAAATACTTAGCCTTTGTGGTGGGTGATGGTTCCCGTATTCGTTTTTGGCATGATAGGTGGGTTGGGGATTTCTCTCTTAAAATGCTCTATCCTCAGTTATTTACGTGTTCTAGTGACAAGGAAGCCTATATTTCTGACTTGTTGGATCATCAGGAGGATGGGAGTAGTAGATGTTGGAATGTGAGATTCTATAGGAATTTTCATGAGAGGGAATTTGAGGCTGCCTTCTCTTTCCTAGAACTCATTCAGTCTCGGATCCCACGAGGTTTTGGGTGGGATAGACCCCATTGGTGTCTTAATAGGAATGGTAAGTTTGATACTCGGTCCTTCTATCATAAGATCAGGGGTTCAACTCCTTCTTACTTCCCATGGAAGGGGATTAGGAAAGTTAAGGTGCCTAAAAGGGTGGCTTTTTTCTTGTGGACCGCGACACATGGCCGGATCCTTACCTTGGATAATATCCGGGGCCTCCATTTGGCGAATAGATGCTGTATGTGCTGCTATTCTGCAGAATCTGTAGACCATCTTCTCATTCAGTGTCTGGTAGCTTATGCTTTGTGGGTGCAAATATTACAAGTTTTTGGGATTCAATGGGTCATGCCAGGTTCTGTGGTGAGTTTGGTGTCTTGTTGGAGTAACTGGTTGGGAAAATATGCTTCGGATGTATGGAATATGCTTCCTGGTTGTTTGATGTGGGTTGTTTGGTTGGAAAGAAACCAGCGCTCTTTTGAGGGTCTGGAGAGAATGCTTGATCAGTTTCAAGCGCTCAGCCGAAATACTCTTTTTGAATGGGCTAAGTGCTGGGGTTATTCAAACTGTTCTTCTGCTTTGGAGTTCTTTTCTACCCTTAGTAGTGCTACTTAAGTTGCTTCTCTTACTCTGTTTTCAGTTGTTTTCGTTTGCTATTTTTTGTGTTCACCATCATGAACACTTCTAATGGCTGTTTGCGTTTTTCTTGTTGAATAAAAGTCTTATTACTTATAAAATATATATATATATATATATATGATTTAAGGACAACCAATGATCTCTTGAAACTAAATTAAACCAGAATAAAATGTGAAAAAATTTACTAATTTGGTCCTCACTCTACTGCGCAAATTGAATTTGGTTACTCATCTATTAATTGTTTCAATTTAGTCCTTCAATTTTTAAAATCAAGTCAATATCATCCTTTTTCTGGTACTAATATGTCACCCATCAAGAATGACATTGCCTTAATTTTGAAAGTGAAGGAATTAAATTGAATTTGTCAAATAATTCAGAGACCAAATTAGTACCTATAATATATATGATAGCCCCTGTTATGCAATTTGTTATTCCATCTCATAAAATAATCTATATTTCTCTTTTTGGATGTCTAAAAAAAATTTGTCTTTGCTCTAACTGCCCGGGTCTTAAAAGAGGATGTTGTTTTGTACCATTACATATCATACAATCCTGCTGCATGCTTTACATTGTTTTGATCCTCTCCTTTGCATATCACATCTTAAAGTTTATTTGGTTTGGTTCTTTTAGTCTTGTTTGTGGTTTTCAATTCCAAATGCTTTGTCAATATTTTGAATTTTTATTTGGACTATTCTCTTTGTGTGTTGACATTTTTCTTCTCTATGATTTTAATGAAGCAACTTTAATTTTGTCAGCAAGAGTTGGCTGTAGAAGGTGCAACACTTTTTGATATGGATGCTTCTTACCAAATTCTAATTCTTGCTCGAAGGATTTCTGGGATGGGTGGGACACATATGCTCAACAAAGTATATCTCTTCCTTAAACTGAGAGAGAAAATTGATTTTTGTAACACGTGTATGCGCCTGAGTTTCTTTGTCCGACTCTTTAGTTTAATTTGTATCTCTTGTTTCCACAGATTAACTTGATCTGTCCTCATGAAAATGAAGATATACAGCTTCCTAAAAGAATAAGGGCCATTAAGGATCTACGTGTCTCCCCATGTGGTAGACTCACCCTTTTAGCTTCACTTGGGAAGAAATTATCCATTCTTAGGTAATCTTTTCATCGGCCTGGTGCTTTTATATACATATATTCTTGGAATCTAGCTAATTTGTTTTGTTTTGTTGTTTCAGCCATGGAAGCAATGAATTAGTCATCAATTATGATTTGCCGGTACAACTTCATTCTCTTTTCTCTAAATGCCAGTGCATGAAAACAGTGTTCATGTTCCTTTTAAAAAAAAAATCATTTCTCTTATATATTTTACTAGATATTTAACTATATGGTCTTAATTATTTTACTGTATAGTTGGTTTGGAATTACTATTGCCTTAAAATAATTAAGACCTTATAGTTCTTTCTAACATTTCATGAAAAGCTGTGCCAAAGGGTGCATTGTTTAAGAGTGTATGGTTACAGAGTATCCATGAAACATCCATTCAACCACTGTTCTAATCATATACGGAGTCTAGTATCCATAGCATATATGTGATACATTCAGACCTTGCAACAGGGAATGGAATGTGGAATGCCACTTAACCTTTAATGTCGTATGAAGGGATCAGGTTTATTTAGATCCTATATGCATTGCTTATGCAAAAGATAGATTGTGCTAAGGTAGTCCTAAGATGAAGTTTGATAGTACTGCCTTCTTTTTTCTAAGGAAGTCATAGTCTATTGAATGTTTTTACTAAGGACAATTTTTTTGTTGTCAATGTCAGGCTTAGTTATGAAAATGAACCATCAGAATGAAGATAAAATTCTGTCAGTAACTGCAGAAAATTACTGTTCTACCACTGAGGACAAAAACACCTCCAATATTTCAAATCTATGACTCAAATAATAAACTTAATTAACTTTAAATTCCTTTCAAGTGCAACCTTCAACATCAGGTAGACCTTCGCCAAACTGGATTCACATGTGGGCCCCAAAGATGAAAATAACTGAATAGCTAAAACAGTAATTAACACACAAACAGCAATTTGACACTTTCTTCTCACTGGCATTAACAAATTTTATATCTAACAGCAATGATTCTTTTCTAGAGGCTATTATGTTTTGCAAGTTTTGGTTGAGCAACAAAGTATTAATAAGGGATAAAAGACACAGAAAGGCCAAAAAAAAAAATGTACAACCACAAAAATTGGGGAAGAATTAGTGGCTATCTTAATTCTTAAGGTTTGGAACTAATTGATGGTTTCCCCTCGAATGCTTTAAATATTCTTCAGGATCTCTTTTATGGTACTCTACTCTCTCTCTGGGTTTACAAATAATTAATCTAGTTCTATTGGACGTATTTTGCAACAGATTTAATTAGTGGTCTTTCTTGCAAGAATTCATTTATATTTTACAGTGTAAATAATGGTGGACACTGCATTATACAATTATTTTCTTTCCTTTTTTTCCTATGCTGCTACACTACTTCTGCTTGGTCTGTAATTCTTTATATAAACATTGCATTTCCAGGACCCGGCATGGTCATGCTCATGGGATAGTAACAACCCAAGTTATATTTATGCTGGTTTACAGGTTTGACACTTAACTATGACCTTTTTTTAAAAATATATCCTTGATAATATAGTTAGCATAATTTGAAGAGTAATGACAGTTTAGAGTCCTTGGTGCTTGCTGTTGTCAAGAGAGTTAAAATCATATTGCATCTTTTTCTCCTGTTGCTGAGGATTTGTTATGAATCTCATCTCTGTTTTGTAACAGATCAACCTGTAATCTTTTTCTTTCTTCACTTGATATGTACTTATTTTGTATATTAAAACAAAAATGAGGGAAATTACATTAAAAATATTTTAAAAAAAAAAAAACCCAGAGGTTTTGGCCTTGTTTCAAATTGAACTTGAAGATTTTAATTTCATGAATTAAGACCATAACATATTCCTTCCATTGCAATTTGCCCATCCATGAGCCCATGTGACTTGTACGTAACACCAAATAAACATGTAAAGTGATGCCATTTCTGTTATGAAGTTGAAGTGGAAAAAAAAAAAAAAAAAGGAAGGAAAAAAAGAAAAGAAAACTCTAGTGCTGACCAGTGACCACCGCTCTCTCCTCCCTCCCCACCTCCTCTGTCTTTCCTCTTCCCTTCCTACCCAACACTCCCTCTTAACTTCCTAATTTTTCTCCCTAAAACACCACCAGATATAACACAAATTTAGAACCAATTTCCTGAATTCACAACAAGTGTTGGACCCATTCTTAACTGTTTCCAGGATCTTTTGTACTTGATTTTTGGATATTAATACAAATTTGTTATTATCTCTAGCCCAATCTCTAGCCCCAATAGTATGAAAGCATACCAACCAAAGAACATCAAGTGCTCTAGCCTCCACCATTGGTGCCATACCCTAAGCCTAAAATGAGTGTTTTACCACTATGAAACATAGCTATTTTTGAAGGAGAGCAAAGGACCTCTTAACATTGAGCAAAAAAATAAAAGAATTCTTTACCACAAGAGAAGCCTGAGAAAGTTGGTGAAGGGTGGGACACTTTTGAATTCAATGGTTGTATTATTGAATGACAGTCTAAACCAGTGTATGGTGTAGTATTTCTTGGACTGTAAAAACCCACAAGCTCTCTCCTCTTTTGATAGTAATACTAATCTCTGTAGGCACTAAGGGAGGTTCCTCTTATTCAGGTTGTAGCACCTCAAAAGAAATTATCTAATCTTCTATGTTTCATCCATGTTGCAACTCTCTCACGAGCAAGCTGAGAATCAATGGTCAGGTCATGCAGGTGGTGAAGGATTTTAATTTCTAAAACGAAATCTTTCTGGTTGTTTATTTGGATTTGATACTTCTCGGTTATTTGCATTTGAAGGATGCTTATGGATGGGGGAAATTGCAACAGTAAGGAAATTATGTAATTTTAATTGATGATATTAAAAACTCAGTCCAATTTGAAACTAGGATAAAATCTTTGGGCTTTTTATGTAATTTACCCAAAAAAATAGATGTAGGCAATCCGTAATTCCGTATATTTTACTTTTCATGTTGGTTTATATTGTATAGTGCTATTATAATTTTATATGATTCAAATACTTTTGATTTGGATGAGATTATAAAATTCACTCTAATCAATTTTGCAGAATGGTATGCTTTTGACATTTGATATGCGTCGGACCAGAAATCCTCTACAGTGCATGGTTGGATTGACCTCCCGGCCCATTCATACTATATACTCCCTTGTAAACAACCCAGCTTTTGGTCAGGGTGCTCACAAACTGCTCACTGCTTCTTCCATTGGCCCATGTGTGTGGAACACTGGTTGCGCCAGAGAAAGGTTGGTCTATAAAAGCATGTCAGAATTATTTACTTGGGTCCATGCCTGTTTTGCTAATTCATTCAGGAGGCTGCACTGCTAATTGCTTTAGTTGTGACTTAATATCTTGAATTTGAATCTTAATATATAAAATTTGTCTCCTTGTTGATGAACTTTATAAAATTTATTGCCTTTTCCAGTCATTAAGTTCAGTCCAATGATATTTTTCTTTTCGTCTTATATCCATTTTAATTTCGGTTGAGAGAGTACAACTGTATGCTTAATTATGCATAACTTTTGTTTTATCATCTTAATTATCTCATGCTGAGAAATGCATTTATTTCAAGCTACTGATTTATGTTGCTTGTTGACCCATTACTTTCAACTTGATTCCTTGTGACATGATCTAGAATCCCTTTCCCAGACATGAACTTCAGTAGTTCAGTCCATTGATTTTTTTTTTCTTCATCCCATATTACTTAGTGTTTCAGTTGAAGAGTCAACCTCATGTGTAACTATCCATGACTTTTGCTTGCATCTGAACTATAGCGTGCCAATGAATGCATATATCTCAAGCTACTAATAAAATTTGTACATTAAATTTATTGTATTTTAGAAGTTTACATTCTGTTATAAGAGATCTGAAGGTAGTTTGGAAATGAAACATTGTCGCATAGTTATTGGATTCGTATATGCAAGGTTAGTTTTTTATTCTCTTGGCACACAACTATAAGCTTGCAAACGCATCAAGTTTCAGATAATATGCTATAACAGAATAGGGCCTTATAATTGTGAGATACAATTCATGGAGGAAAGATGGTGTTGGCAACATTATGAAACTAGAGGGCACCTTCTCTTGAAACTTACAGAAAATCTGAAACCTTGTCTAAACACACATCTCAGGTTGGTGTCATCTCCCAAGAGATGGGGGCAAAGAGAAGAAAACATGTAAAACTGTAGGTGGCAAAGCTCTATATAGCTGTATGGAGAAACTAGGGAGAGCATTAAGATACTTGAAATATGTTATTTGCATTGGACCATGTTTATGTGCATGATTTACATCAGTAGATCAGATTTCCATGAAGAACGTAGTCTATTAGATATCCAGCCAATTATTGACATGCATGCACTTTCAAGCATGACGTGCATTGACATAAAAATGAACTCAAACCTATGACTAAATTTTACAGAGATGTAACAATTTATAAACCTCAATACCGAAGGGAGTTTTTGTGACACCTCTTTTTTTTTTTGTGGGTAAATTACTCACACACACAGTGAGTTTTAAACCCAAGATCTCACCCTCCATCCCATTATTATAGGGGGAGGAAGTACCAGTTGAGCTATAGCTCTTTGGTTGAAACCACTTTCTTCATCCTGAAGTATTGCTGCTGCAGTTAGTAGATGCACTCATGTGCCATCACAAAAAAGTAATAATTCCAGTCCACGTACAGAGTACAGACATATATCTGGTTTCCTAATCTTTACTTAAAAGCTGAACAGTAGATACTATGGATTGTAGTTAGTGAATGTCATTGTTGTCATTACTAGGTCAAAAGCATGTTAACATCCCTCCCTTTTTGTATGCTTGATGTACCAACTTATCCTCTTGGCAACAAAGAAAATGAAAGCAAAAAAGAAACACATAGTATTGGGTTCCTGGTTACCACAATCGTTAACTAAAGATTAAGTCACCTGCTGGCCAATTGTAGCTATCTTTAGGAGTTTATGGTCTGCGTGATCTTTTCTTGTGCTTTTTATTAATTCTTTTGTCAAAGATTGACAACTTCCTCACCTACAATTGGTCTGTCTGGAAAAAAGAAGTTTTCTCATATTCGAAGTTGTTCACAAACATGCAGAGTAGTTGATATCCTAAGGGGCAGCATGTTGGTTTCAAGCATTAAAGCCCAGAAAACAATCCCTTTACATCTGCATTCAGTTTCCTCAATTAATGAATTTTGAAGGAGCAGGAAAGGATTTCAATGTTCTAGGAGGAAAGGGATAGAAATATTTAAATTTCCTAAGTGAAACCTCCTAAGGATGTCATTAGCTTAACATTTAGCACTGCCTTGAAATCTCACTGGTTGTTGGTATTATATATATATATATATATATATATTTTGACTTAGGGTTTGACTATCAATCAAGAAGAACTTTTTCATTGCACCTAAAGGCAACCTCCAATTCTAAAGAAAGAGAATATGAGAAAGAGATGTATGAATTAATAATATCAAAATAGTTAAATTAAAAAACATTTTTTTGTTCACTAGGCACAGATAGAGAGAACGACTAAATGTTTCTGATTTTCTGTAACTTTTGTCATGTCAACCTGCAAGCTCTTCTTTCCCTCTCCCATCATATTTTTTTCTCTTTTCATGCTCTTTTTACGACTTTCCTCTTGTAATAGAAGAATTTTCTCATAAAATTCCATCAGAGTTTCTGCCATCTCTTCACACAGAATTTACTCCCTTTTCTGAAATACAGCTCTCTTAATTATAGGTATGGGATGGTAGAATTGTATTGAAATTTAACCTTCTTCCCAGCCAATCATATTTTTTATCCTTATCTAGATAAGTCCCTTATCCATTAGGACTTCATCTGATCAATTAGCTGCTGCCAGCAGTGATCCATTTCATTTAGATCAGTTTTCTTAAGCCATAGTCTGATGCAGAAAGGAATGGGTAGAAAATAGAAGAATGGGGCAAACCCTAGGCTCGACCACCTAGCTTCTAATAAGAAACTTTTGTTCAAATTGCACTGCCCCAAACCATTCCTGGAGCCTTTTTTAATAGGCTTCAAGTATTACAAACAGCCACAATTACTTCCCACAAAATCCTCAACAACATAAAAGACCAAATTCAAAATTAAAAAATAATAAATTAGGCTCCAAAGATTACATCAAGCCACAATTACATCCTATAAAATCTTAAACAACATTAATGATCAAATTCAAAATTCAAAAATGTGATCTGAAAAAAGAATAAATTCTTAAAATAAAATTGATTCTGCTCCCTGCATCGGAGTCTAGTAACAAATAGGGTTTAATTCCAGCACAAAGTGGGACCCAAAGTGGCTTGTTTGGATGCTGGAAAACCTCTAGCTGTGGGCTTGGAACCAGGCCCATATCTGACATATTTTTGGGCCTTTCAAGTCTCCTTTTAAAGCCCAATGCTGCCCATCCTCACCAAAGCATGGCTCCCCCTGGCTTTTCAAAAATTTTCCCCTCCCCCTTTATTTTATTAATAAAAATTATAAAGTATGTGTACATTTTACTTAGTGGCTCCCCTTGATATTTGAAAAAAAAAAAATTATGCAAACACTCATTTGAAGTATATTGTCTTATTTTTTGGTGGGTGGGGTCGTGTATCCACTGTTTACTCCCCAATGGTGGGTCCAAAGGGCCCTGTCTTGGTGAGGTTCCATGTCATAAAAAAAAGTACTAATGTCTTTTAATACATATATATATTATTCATTTTTTTAGTAATATAACTTATTAAATTATGGAGCATTGAAAGCCTATGTTTTCAAAATATATAAATAAATCTTTTTAGTAAGAGTCCGAATTTTTTTTTTTTTGGGGGGGAGAGATATTTTACTTTAAAAGTTTAGGACATGTTCTAACATTTCTCTTATTATATATTGAAGGCCATTTCTAGTTCCTGGTTTGGAGAATCAAGGCATTTGCATGTCACTTGCTTATAGCTCCTCAAGTGATGACATTGTTGCTTCATATCGTCCTCAGATCCTAGCATTAAATGGAGCTACTAGTTCTCAATCTTCACAGCCATCCACTGCTCTTAATACTGTGGGTTCTCAAGTTCTTGTCAAAAGGGTAGCTGGTAACTTTTACAATAAATTGGGATCTACGTCTACCAATGTAAGTTATGTTCAGATGACAAAGTCTACAATTATAAACATAGAGAATTGCTACCCAATTTTTGCATATGGGGATGAAGAGACCCACGGATTGAGGTTGAGGGCATTGCCAAATCTATCTGACAGCCAGAATCTTAAACCACATCAACTTCCTATACTTGACGTGAAGTATGCACATTCCCAGGGCTCAGGTTTACTTGGTTGCATTAGTAAAGAGAAGTTGCAACTTTTCTCTCCAAAGTACATGTGAATAGGTATGTTTATCACTGAAAGTCTTTAATTTCTTCTGCAAAACCTCTTTATCTGGTTTTTCTATACAAATGGAAACAAGATATCTCAGTCTTTCTGTTTTTAGATTTTAAACTATTAATATCTGATTGGTTCTGCTCAACTTTTTTGAATTAAGGCTTTGTTGAGTATTTTCTCAAGCGTGACCAACTTGGCTTACTGTTCCTCTTCCTCCTCATCTCATTTGTTTACCCTTGAACCCCAAAACACCATTGTGAGAGGGAGCCAGATTTTGGACTTGTTCTAGTGGCTAATGAATGTCTGGATAGCAAAATTAAGAGCTGTTGTTTGCAAGTGATTTGCAAATCTGATATTGAAAAGTCATATGATCATGTCAACTAGGATTGCTTGCTATATTTATTAGGGGGAATGGGTTTTAGAAAACAGTGAAGTTGGATTCACTCTTGTATTACAACTGTTCTTTTTTTTTTTTTTTGATCCATGGAATTGCTTTAGGTTTCTTCAAAGGAACCAGGGGTTGAGATAGGGTGATCCTTTATTGTCCTTAATCTTTATTCTTCTCATGGAGGGTGGTTGCTTTTTAGGCCTTCAAGTGGGAGATGATGCTTGGGTTACTATTCCAGTTTCTCATTTGTCAATTGTTGATGATGATACAATTTTGTTTCACGATGCTCATGCAGAGAATCTCCTTCACATTAGAGTAGTTCTACTTTGTTTTGAGTTGTGACAGGATTGAAAGTGAACTTGTTCCTGTGGGTGAGGCAGAAGGAATCAATGATTTGGCTAGTTTCTTGTGCTGTAAAGTTGGTTAACTACCTATGAATTACTTAGGGCTGCCATTGGGTTCCTCATTCAAAGCAAAGTCTGTTTGGAATACAATCATAGAACGAGTAGAACGGAGAGTGGCTGGGTGGAATTTCCAAAGAATTACCGCAGCTTTTCCACTTTGTTTGTTTATCACATACATAAAGTCTCTTCCACTTTCCTACCAAATCTTTTTTTTTTTTTTTTTTGGATAGATAATGAAAAAAAGTTTATTAATAAATAAATATTTAAAAAAGTCAACCCAAGTACACTGGAAATTTACCATAGGGGCAAGAATCAAGAACCCAGATAACAAAAATCAATTAAAACATAAAGGGAAAAACATGAATATGTTGGCAATGCTAAACTCCATTCAAGGAGAGTAAAAATGAAAATAGCCTTAATTTGGAGAATAGACCGTTCACAACCTTCAAAGCATGTAGCATTCCGTTCCCTCCAAATACACCACATCAAACAATGCAGTACAAACCTCCAAATAGATATATTTCGATGCCAACTGAACTTTTCTTTCCATGAAGCTAACAACTCAATAATCCCTGTGCAACGTAGCCCAATGAATACCAAACAAGCAAATGACCATAGTCACTACTCATAAGCTATACGCCAGTGAAGAAGAAGATGATCTACCGATTCCCCACAGCTCTTACCACATATAACACCAATCAAGAACTACAATATGCCTTTTTTGAAGATTATCTGTAGTAAGAATCTTACCTAAGGAGGCAGACCAAGACCCATCTATCTTTATTTGGGCACATAAAGTAAGGGGTCAAAGAGATTATGGCTGATCGTGTTCACCAAGAAATTACCCAAAATTGGATCTTGGTTCATTTTAGATTTTTCCTTTTAATCGTAATCAAAGATGTTTTCTTGCTCTCATTTCTTTTTAAAAAAAAATCGAAGAACCTAGTGGATCCAACTTTCACTTTGAGTAACCTTTCTGCGGTCGCTCTAGTGAAGAAAGGTTGCCCCTTCCCCCTCTCTAAGAATAAGGTAAGCTTACAATGCTCCTTCCTTCACCTGGGTGAGCCTTTTGACATAGGACAAATTGGAAAATTTGTCTGTTTGCTTGTGGTGGGTTAGAGGTAGGTGAATTTGTGGATCTAAAGTTTAGAGTTGTTGTAGAAAAGGTTATGGAGTTTGTATTAGAAATTAAAAGATGGTTTGAAGAGTTGTTTGATGATTATTTGGTAGAAGAAAGTATGCGGTAAAAGGAAGGGTTTGATTAGGGGTTGTATGGAAGAAGGAAAAGGGAGGATTTTATGGTGTTCAGGGGCTACATGAACAGTACCACAAGAGAGAGAAGAAGAAAAGGAGATAAGAAAAAAGGAGAAAAGAACACGCAAAAGCCAACATGCCTCAATTCTCAAAATACTCAATAATTTTATTAATCAACTCCATCTCCTTTTTTAGAACATTGATCTCACACACACACATATATAAGTACTATTTCTTGTCTTATTATTATTAGGACTCCTATTTTTTTTTTTTTTTTTTGATAAATAAGAATGTTATATATACAAATGGCTACTCTGTGCATGAAAAACATAGAGCAAACCCAGAAAATACAAGAAGAAGAAAACAGAAAAAACAAAAAAGAAAACCAAACAACAGATTAATTACAAAAGAGAAAAAAAGCTAAGAAAAGAGGGGAGAGAATCACTAGTCGTGATTCCCCATGCCCGAGACTAATCAAAAAGAGTCCCACTAAAAGAGGCAATCATCTGAACACCTGAACTATCCAAATCCTCAAAAGTCCTCCGATTCCGTTCCTTCCAAATACACCATAGGATGCACAACAGAACTAAGTTCCAAATCTGAGACGAATGTTTCCCCAACCAATTCCACCAGCCAAAAAGCAAATCTAGTATCGATCTAGGCATAACCCAAGACAAACCAAAAGTTATTACAACAAAGCTCCACAACCAATAAGCCATCTCACAATGAAGAAGTAAGTGGTCTACCGTCTCTCCACAATGCCAGCACATAATGCACCAGTCTACAAAATCCAATCTCCTCAATCTTCTCAAGTTATCACCCGTTAGGATCTTATTCTAAGCTACACACCAAACAAAGAAAGAAACTTGCCTAGGAGCCTTTACTCTCCATATTCCTTTCCAAGGAAAGACAATTGAGGGTGAAATCCGCAATTTGTTATTATACGACCGGATGTCAAACTCCCCGTTAGGCTTCAACTTCCATCCCATCTGATCTCTAACATCCATTGGAGGAGTATTAGCTCCCAATATACGAAGAAAATGCAACTCTTCATCCATCTCCCAATCATTAAATTCTCGAATAAAACGAACATTCCAAATTCTTCTATCCTCTGCCCCTTACCTTGACAAAGAAGCTTCTGCAGATGCCTCCTTATCAATGGCAATTCTATACAGCCTTGGGAAAGCCACCTGGAAAGGTTGATCCCCATATCACCCATCTTGCCAAAATCTCACTCTATTCCCCAACCTAACAACAAATTGACAATTCTTGCTAAAATCCTCCTATCCCATGCGAATACCTCTCCACAAACCACACCCATGACCTTCCCTGCCTAGCTTTGAGGTCCATCCCCCCCATTCTTCCCCATATTTTGACGCTACCACCCTCCTCCATAACCGACCCTCTTCCTTCCCAAACCACCACAGCCATTTCCCCAATAGGGCCTTATTGAAAGTAGTAATTTTCCTTATCCCCAAACCACCGTTAGCTATAGGCGCACAAACTTTATCCCATCCTACCAGATGATTCTTGCTATCACCCCATAGAAAGTCCCTTTGCAGCTTTTCAATCTTATTAGCCACATAAGTAGGAATGGTGAATAGAGATAGAAAATAGGTAGGAAGACTAGATAACGTACTCTTGAGTAACATCAATCGACCCCCCTTAGACAAATACAACTTCTTCCACTCGGCCAATTTCCGCTCAATTTTTTCCAAAATAGGATTCCAAATTGAAGGGAAGTTATGTGAAGCCCCCAACGGCATGCCAAGATAAGACATAGGCAAAGTTCCAACTCTATAGCCCAAAATTTCCACCAGGGCATGCACATCATCAACCTCCCTATTGGAACCATTTCACTCTTGTGCACATTGACCTTCAAACCTGTTACCGCCTAAAAACTGAGTAACAACAACCGAATATGAAGAATTTGCTCCACATCTGCATCACAAAATAGGATAGTGTCGTCTGCAAACAATAGATGTGAAACACATTCCCCACTACCCCTCCTACCCTCAACTTTAAAGCCACGAATCAAGCCAGCTCCCTCCACTCTTCTCAACATCCTACTGAACACCTCCATCAAAATCAAAAACAACATAGGAGATAGCAGATCCCCTTGTCTTAACCCCCTTGAACTACCAAAAAAATCAGTTGGAGACCCATTAATCAAAATAGAGAACTGAACTGTGGAAATACAAGTACGGATCCACTTATACCACTTCACTCCAAAGCCCATTCTATTCAACAAATACAGCAAAGCCTCCCAATTCACATGATCGTAAGCTTTCTCAATATCAAGTTTACAAATAACTCCAGGAGCCTTACTCTTCCCTCGGCTATCCACACACTCATTTGCAATAAGAACCGAGTCAAGGATTTGTCTCCCACCCACAAAGCTATTCTGAGTCTCAGAGATCAACTGATCTAAAACCACTCTCAAACAATTTGCCAAAACCTTAGCGAAAATTTTATGCATACTCCCCACCAAGCTAATAGGCTGGAAATTTCTAATATTAGAGGCGTCATTCTTTTTAGGAATTAAAGCAATGAAGGTAGCATTGAAAGATTTTTCAAACTTACAATGTTGAAAAAACTCTTCAAAGACCGCTAACACGTCTTTCTCCACTACTCTCCAACAATGATGATAAAACGTCATAGTAAACCCATCCAGACCTGGAGCTTTGTCCCCCTCCAAATCACTTACAACTTGAAGTATCTCCTCTCTCTCAAACTTCCTTTCAAGCCAAACCCTCTCCATATCCCCAATACGATCAAACTCCAAACCCTCCACAAAAGGCCTCCACCCCTCAGACTTCTTGTACAATTTTTTATAAAACTGGACTACCTGAGTAGTTACCTCAGATTCCTCCTCAAAAACCACCCCATCCACCTCCAAAGTCCTCAGATGATTATACCTTCTATGGGAGTTAGCCATCCTGTGGAAAAACTTGGTGTTATTATCCCCTTCCTTGATATATAACATCCTAGATTTTTGTCTCCAGGAAATTTCCTCCAAGGAAAGAAGATGCTCAATCTGGGACCTCAAATCTGCCCTATGACATTTCTCCCCATCAGTGAGACCAAAATCCCCTTCCTTAGCGTCTAAATTTTTCAACTCCTCCATTAATTGTTGCTTTTGATGCTCTACATTACCAAACTCTCGACGATTCCATTGTACAATATCCTCTTTCAGAGCCTTTAATTTTTTCGCAAGCACGAAACTAGGTGTACCTACAAAAGAATGCCGATTCCACCATGATTGAACCCTATCCACAAACCCCTCCATCTTTAACCACATATTTTCAAATCTGAACAGACTTTTCCCCCTTGCCATTCCCCCTGCCTCCAAGAGAATTGGACTGTGATCTGAGATAGGATGGGGTAAAATCCTTTGAATAATATCTGGGAAATGTTCCTCCCAGTCTGGAGTGACCAAAGCTCTATCAATCCTAGACATTGCTGGTTGATCAGTACCACTTGACCATGTATAGCTACCTCCTTCCAAAGGCAAATCAATCAAGTTAAGATCCTCAATAAATTCAGAGAATTTTTCCATAGCCAGTGTCAAACTTGTCTCACCCCTATGTTCACTAGGAAACCGAACAATATTAAAATCCCCCAAGCAGCACCACGGTATCCTCCAATACCGCTGAATACCCACCAACTCATCCCACATGTGACCCCTCTCATTATTCTCATTTGGGCCATAAACCCTTGAGCATGCCCATATAAAACCGTCCCCCACCCCTTGCCACTTCACCGAAACTGAGAATGTACCAACCATAACTTCCATCTTATCCAAGACCCTTTTATCCCACATAATCAAAATACCACCAGCAATCTGATCAGCCTCCAAAACAGCCCAATCCACATATGGACAGCCCCAAAAACTACAAGCCAGCTGTCTATTCATGCTAGCAATTTTTGTCTCTTGTAAACAAACATCACACTTCCATTCCCGCAACAAATTTTTCACCACAAGTCGTTTCCGAGGATCATTTAAACCTCTAACATTCCACGAAATCATTTTTATCTTCATTACCACAAAAATATCCCCACCTACTGACACCAACACAAAACCAATCCTCTATCTCCCATCATAATTCACCGAAGAGATCAAGTTTCGCAGCACTCTACGTCCCTTGTGTTTGGGCTTAGCCACTTTTTGGCTACCTGTTACTTTCCGGTGTAACACATTGGCTGCCTCCATCTCAGGACGAAATACAGGGATGCATTAGGGCCATTGGACCATGCAGAAGGCTCAAACTACTCCTAGGTGTGGTTTTTGTGTGCGCGCACCACATGTTAATAATTACTCATAGGTATGGTTTGTGGAAGAGTGTAAGAGTAGGACGGGATAGATTTGTGACCTACATTACTCGTGGTTGGAGATGGATATAGGATAAGATTCTAGCATGATTCTTGGAGTGGTGATCATGCATGAAAAGAGATGTTCCTGAGTTGTACTCCATCATAGTTGACAAAGTTGATAAGATTCTGACATGATACTTGGAGGAGGAAGCACATCATGGAACATTAGATTGTTGGCGAGTTTAATAATTGAGAGCTGGAGTCAGTTGAGTATATCTTTATCATTCTATATTCCTGTACTCCAAGAGGTAGTGTTTATGATTGCTTGGAGTGGAGATTGAGAGCAATGGAAAGTTTGATGTGAAACTCTTCGTGGATCCAATGATGTAAGATTCCCATGGAAGAGTATGTGGCATGTAAAGATGCCAAAGAGTTTTTTTTTTTTTTTTGTTTGTTTAGACAGACGCATTGGAAAAGATACTGAGAGGGGATAAAAGTAACTTTCTGTTAATAAAACATGATAAAAGAAAAACTCCTCTCTACCCAATCTTCACTGATGAACTAATGATTTTTGTGATAAAGATGATCTTAATGATCTATTATTTTGTACTCATTCTGATCATCTTAATGACAAAGACAACTCTATTGATGTATTATTTTGTAATCATTCATGACACTGATCATCTTAAATTTTCAGATGGATCGAAGTGCTTCCTGGCTTTCTGGTATACCTTCTGAGCACAACACACTTAATGGTGAGTACTGTCCATTTGAGTATTTGATGAGTATAAGTAGGAGGAGATGGCTGTTAAATTGTAAATAGCATTATAGAAAAGGAAAGGTAATACCATGATAGCCCGAGGGCATGTTTGCCTAGAAGATGTGAGGTTTTAATTTGGTAGGTTGTAGACATGCCCAGTTGCTTAGATGGTGCATGCGTTACTTAAACTGTTAAAAAAAAGAAAAGAAAAAGAGCTCAATGTTTCAATAATTTTTTTTAGCCATTGACAGTGTCAACTTCTTTTTAGCCTTTTTTTTTTTTTTCCTTTCAAGTGTACATAGGAGGATCGAATTGAACACCAGACGTTAACCCACGTAGGGTAAGGCATGCCATTAGGCCATTGGAAATTATCTTTTTAAACCATATTTCTGCTTCAAGTGAGATGGCCTGAATTTTTATCCTCTTCACTGAAATCCATTTACCTTATGTTTGGTTCAACTTATTTTCATGCTAAAAAGGAATATACAAGGCTTAAGAATCACATTTTTCAAGGTACAACTGTATTTTTACACAATAAATTGAATAAACTAATGAAAATAAGCCCATCCAAATGTACAATAACATCCAAGTGGGATAAGATTTAGCTAAAATTTGGAGGAAATTGAAATTCAATTTAAATGGTAGGAAGGAGACTTAGATCCTTTTCTCATCTAAGTCTTCTTTACTCCCCTAATAATGATAATTGTCACCCTAGTTCGAATAATGTTTTTACACGCACAATCTCGAAGTTTCTTCATATTCTAAACTATACTATCTTAACTGCTCAGTTACAATTGAAAGCCCAAACTTTACTTCCATAGTGAAACTTCTTATTCTAAACTATACTATCTTAATTGCTCAGTTTCAGTTGAAAGCCCAAATTTTACTTCCATAGTTTGGCTGCTTTATCTACCAGTAGATTTATAGATCCATATACTATGATTACTTAGCAAAAGCATATTTCTGATTCCAAGGTCACAAGGCATAAATTAGTACAATGGCCTTTCTACAGGGAAATGAAAAAGTTACAACTCGTATATTATAATGTCTTCATTAAATATCCAACCTTTTTTTTTTTCAAAAAAAAAAAAAGCCCTAAGCTATGAAAAAATTATTTAGTGCAATCACGTCAACAATGACCACTAATCTTTCCATATAATAAAAAAAAAGCCATATATTTAAACTTCTTTTTATTTTATTTTTAAAATGATACTGACTTTATTCCACAAAACAGAAGTTAGTTACATTGGGCCTGAGCCCATCTCTATTTTAACTTTTGTAATATTGTGTGATCAGTTGAAGAAGCATTGAGTTATTTTATGATGGCTATTTTAAAGGGGAAAAAATAGTCCGACCTGCCGGATTCGAACCAGCGACCTAAGGATATCTATTAGGATAAACCTACTACAGTCCTCCGCTCTACCAACTGAGCTAAGGTCGGTTTGTGTTCTCATTTTGATTATAATTACCTATGTATGTCGTACGGACTAAACTTGATAACGCCCCGATCTTGAGAGTTGAAAATCATGCTTAATGCGTAATCTTGCGAAGGAAAAGAAAAATTAACACAAAAGAAAGTGTTAATTTTAAAAAATCACCAAAACCAAACACAAAAAACACAAACTCAAATTTAAACATTAACACAAGATCACAAACACAAAAAAACACAATAACAAACATAAACCAATTAAAAAGAGTAATTAAAATTTTTTCTTTTTTTTCTTTTCATTATTTTCGAAAGAACAAAGTAACATGTTCTTTGGGAAAGAACATGAAGGTTGCCCAAAAAATTAAAATAATCAATATTTTCTTTTTCTTTTATTACATTTTCTTAGCAAATAAACATGCAAAAATTCATTCAAAATCCCTTTCCTCCACCGAATCCTCCAACAAATCAAACCCATAAACCTAGAAAAATAATAAAATCCACATGAAAAAAACAAACCCAGAAATTTAAAATAAACACAGCAACAACTCGAAACCCAGCCCGACATTGTTGTGCTTAGCGTTTTTGGTCAATCGCCTCATCGAAACCCAGAAAATACCTTGCAATCGAAGCCCAAACCAACAACAAACTCAACCAATGATCACCGATTTGACCAACCAACCAACTACTCCTGCAATCTGAAACCCACATGAACAGATCAAACCACCAGTCACCACCACTGTCACCAATCAGTCCATCAAGCCACTGCAACCCACACCAACGTCAAACCCATCCAACGATCCACCCGCACCGTCCACCAAACCAACCACCACTTCACAACCATTGATCCGAGAGAGAGCTTTAGAGATTTTTCCAAATCCACGATTTGAGAGAGAGACTTTAGAACTTTAAAGCTTTAGAAAGATGAAAGAGAGAGGGAGATTTTGGTCTAAGAAAGAGATCTTTAGAGATTTTCATTTAGGTAAGCAAACCCAGATTTACGATCTCTCTCTCTTCACCCAACCTCCAACCCAATCGGCTCCCTCCAACGCATACTGAGGTCCATCTGTTGACAGCAACTCAATCCGTCCTTCGCTACTCATTCATCTCCTCATCGTGCAATGACTCCACCACCACCACCAATAAGAGAGGAAAAGAAAGATAGTGAGTTAGAGAGAGAGAGATCTGAACTTGCTTTTGAAACATGGGTTTTAGCTATGGTGATGAAACATGGGTTGGCTTGGGTATGAAACATGGGTTTCAACTATGGCGATTGGTGGGTTTGAGATTAACGATGCGGACTAAAGATGATGTTTGGCAATGACCAGAGATGTTGGTGGCGCCGCCAACCGGTACTGATGAAGGTTGATGGTGGTGGTGGTGGGTTGAAGGTGATGTTATTGGCTTGGGTTTGAACTTTGAAACATGGGGTTCACCTGGTTGATGGGTTTGAAAGAAACGGTGGGGATGGGGTTCGATTTAATGGTTTATGTTTGTTATTGTGTTCTTTGTGTTTGTGATCTTGTGTTAATGTTTAAATTTGAGTTTGTGTTTTTTGTGTTTGGTTCTGGGTTTGTGCTTTATGTTCTTGTGTTGATGTTTAAATCTGTGATTGTATTCTTGTTCAAAATGAATTAGATCTAAATTGATGTATTTTATTGTTTTTAATTTTTTTTTCTTTTTTAATTTCATTAAAATTGATTAATAAATTTTTTTATATTTGGAAGCTGACATGGCATTTTTTTAAATGCTAATTAAATTTTTTTTATTATTTTTTAATTGGCCACGTCAGCATCAGTTTGCCACCTAAGCAATTTCCGTTGGTGGGCTAACGGAAAGGGCCAAAATGGAATGCGTTAATTGATTTAGAGACTAAAAGTGGTAAAATTAAAATGTAGTGACTAAAATGGAAAAAAAAACCAAAATATAGGGACTAAAAGTGCATTTATGCTTTTTTTTTTTTTTTGGGTAGAAAACAAAAATAAGTATGGGATGAAGCAATTCCTACGCACCTAGGGCAATTGAACAAAAGATACGCACCAGCACGCTCACTACTCAAAACCAAAATTTGATTGGCCCAAGTCCCTTGTCATTAGGTTACTTGCCATGTTAGCTAAGGTTATGTTTAGTTGTATATTTAGAAAATATTAAAAATATTTTTTTTTAATTATTTTGTATTTTCATAAACTGAAAAAAAAAAAATCAAAATCTCGGAAAAAACAAATTTTCTTTAAGAATAACTTTTATGCAATATGTTTTTAGAGTACACTAGTAGCATGCCCCAGATTAAAAAAATATATTCATTATATATAAACAAAAATAATATTTACTATATTATGGAAGCTATTTTAATAATCAATGAGCCACTTAAAATTTTAATAGAGTTTCACCTAAAGTAAATTTAATTATCTTTATTTAATGAACCATACGACAAAAACACATTCATTTTACCACTAAATTATGGTACATAATTAATAAAAAATAAATAAGTATTAAATTTGTGGGGCCAGAATAAGTCAGCAGCCCCGGCCCACTCCAGGCCCAGCCCAGAGGCCCATGCCGAGGACGCCTCCGCGATCCGAGGTCCGAGGACCAAAGTTCAGAGCCCAGGACCCAAGGAGCATTGCCGAGGATGGTTACATCCTCGGTAGTCCGAGGACAGAAAGTGGGCATACGGCACACCTTTAAGGGGAGTCTCCCCAAGCATCCAAGGAGCAAATAGCAAGAGCCAATCACCGGACATTGAAGCATGGCGGAGAAGCAGGTCCCAGGCGAACTGTCACCTCCACATTAAATGCCCTCAACTAACGCCCTGGCCGCATTAATGAGGACGGGACCTCTGAACAGTGCCATCTTGAGCGCTGCAACCCACTGGAGGTATGGGAATGCGGCTGATGGGACAGGCACTCGAGTAGAAACCGGATTGATCAACAAATGTAGGGCTAGGATCAACTGAGTGAGGAGTATATAATGTAAAAATCCCTCTTGTGAAGGGGACGGATGAAAAACCAGAGAAAAAGGAATACTGTAGCAAAGTACTCCCTCTCAACTCTTGTAACCCTTCTGAAAAGAGATAACAGTAGTTTCCAGCTCCATAAGGCACGTCCGAGGAGCCTCATTGTGTGTTTACACCCACGTTCTAGTTATTAGCAACCACGTAAAACCATGCATGGCCGTTGCCTTCTTTACTGAGGCCTAGCTCTTGAGCCCATACTCTACAAATTTATTGAAGGGATAGTTGGGCTTGGGCCCACTCTCTCAATCCTTAGAGAGCGCTCGAATCCACCCCCTACAATTGGCGCCGTCTGTGGGAAGAGCTTGTGCGTTGGTAAGGACAACAGTTAAGCATGGTAGGATCAGGCCCTCACCAAGGAACTCCCAATCGACCTGAACCGGCGAAGTCACGGCATCAGGGAAAGTATGGCGACCCCGGGGGCGGTCAGAACGACAACAGGAGGTTTCGAGAAGGAAGCGTGCACACTTCAACGGCGAGCGAAAGCCGGGGGGACGGGCACATTCCCCAGAAGCACGACGATGGCCACGCCACGCGTTCACAAGAGGCCCACAGCCACGCTTCCCGGAGAGGGGACGATAAGGTGGCCATGCAACGTGAGATAGACGATCTAAAGAGGAAGCTGCGCCGCGCGCAACGAAGACGGTCTGAACCTAGCCCTGACCTGCCCTCCGACGATGAAAGCGATGATGAATACCGGCAAAGGTCAAGGACGCCCCCCAGCGAGACTTTCTCCCACGAGGAGGAGCGCTACCAGAGGCGTAGGCGTGCCAACCCGACCCCAAGGGACTTGGGAGGCGATGCCATGAGCAGGGCGCTGGACCGGCTCTCCAGGTCACCCTTCACGCGTCGTATAGAGGACGCGGAGCTTCCTCGGCGGTTCCAGCAGCCAACTTTCATTGCCTACAACGGCAAAACGGACCCTGTGGAGCACGTGAGCCAGTTCAACCAGAGGATGGCTGTCCACTCCAAGAACGAGGCGCTGATGTGCAAAGTCTTCCCATCCAGTCTGGGACCTGTGGCAATGAGGTGGTTCAACGGTCTAAGGACGAATTCCATAGACTCGTACAGGCAGCTAACCCAGGCTTTCGGCTCTCGCTTTGTCACAAATAGCAGGCCTCCTCGGCCCATGAGCGCGCTGCTATCCTTGTCCATGCGTGACGGGGAGACCCTCAAGGCTTATTCGGACAAGTATTGGGAGATCTACAACGAGCTGGACGGCAAGTACGATGCTGTTGCCATCAACACGTTCCAGAATGGATTACCTAGGGGGCACGGCCTGAGGGAATCCCTAGCCGGTAAGCCAGCCACCAGCGTGCGGCAGCTGATGGACCGGATCGACAAGTACAAGCGGGTGGAGGAAGACATGCTGCAAGGCAAAGGCAAAGAGAAGGCTATCCCCCAGGAGAGAAGGGATTTCAGGTCGGACCGTTATGACAATGCCCGTCCGAGGAGGGACTTCGGTGGGCATTCTGGAGCGACCCATGCACAGACGGTAGGCGCTGTGTTCCGAGAACCCGTGCACAGGGTGCTGGAGAAGATAAAGGACGAACCGTACTTCAGGTGGCCGAACAAGATGGCTGGGGAACCTGGAAGGCGCAATCAGAGTCGCTACTGCCAGTACCACCAGGATCACGGGCACACTACGGAGGACTGCAGGGACCTTTGGAACCACCTGGACCAGCTAGTCCAGGAGGGGAGGCTGAAGCACCTCCTCCACCATTCCAGCGGTCAGCAAAACCGGACTTACCAAGAGCCTCGGAGGGACGCCGCCATGGGGCAACCCACCGGGACGATCAATATAATCCTGGCCGCGCCAGGAAGGACGGGCACACCCCCTCTACGAGTGTTGTCAGTGGCCCAACTGCCCGCCGAGGACCCCCAGACGTGGCAAAAGAGGTCCAGGAGGAATCCTCCCCCAGCCCTGAGTTTCTCGGAGGAGGACAAGATTGGGACCATCCAACCACACGAAGACGCCCTGATCGTCACCCTCAGAATAGGGGGCTACGATGTGAAGAGGGTGATGGTGGACGGTGGCAGCGCAGCCGAGGTCATGTGTCCAGACCTCTACAAGGGGCTGGGGCTAAAGCAGGAAGACCTCACACCTTATAGCTCCCCCCTAATGAGCTTCGATGGGAAGCTCGTCATCCCAAAGGGCATGATCAGACTGCCCGTACAGACAGGCCCAGTGGTGGTGGAGGCGAACTTCATAGTGGTGGACACATACTCTCCCTACACAGCCATCGTAGGGAGGCCCTGGCTACACGCCCTGGATGGCGTAGCCTCCACCTTGCACCAGAAGGTGAAGTTCCTGTCAGGGGACCAGGTTCTGGAGATCCGAGGTTGCCAATCCACGGCTAGGCATTGCACAGTGGCTGCCATATCCCGTCGGATCGATGCACAGTCCTCGACCCCATCCGAGGAAAATTCATAGCAATCAAAGGCCCAGGTAGCACCTCCAGATGCACCTGCCGAGGATGCTAAATGCGAAAACCTGGAGAAGGTGATAATTGGCGATGATCCGGAGAAGTTTTTCCAGGTTGGGATCCAACTGCCTCCACGGGAGAAGGAGGAGTTACTTGAATTCCTCAAGAGAAACCTTGACGTGTTCGCATGGGATCCTTGCGACGCCCCTGGGATTGATCCATCCTTCATCTGTCACCACCTCAACGTCAACCCATTTGCAATCCCCAAGTAGCAGCCACCTCGGCGCCCGTTGAAAGAGCACGCTGATGCGATCAGGGAAGAGGTCGATAAGCTTAAGCACGCGGGGGCTATCAAGGAGATCTTCTACCCCACATGGTTGGCCAACACTGTGGTGGTCAAGAAGAAAAGTGGGAAGTGGAGGGTTTGTGTAGACTTCACAGACCTGAACAGAGCATGCCCAAAAGACCCCTTCCCGATGCCACGAATAGACCAGCTAGTAGACGCGACTGCAGGCCATCCTCGGATGAGCTTCTTGGATGCTTTTCAGGGTTATCATCAAATTCCCCTAGCCTTGGAGGACCGAGAGAAGACGGCATTCGTGACACCCATTGGGAACTACCACTATAAGGTCATGCCGTTTGGCCTGAAAAACGCCGGATCCACCTACCAGAGGATGATGACGAGGATGTTCGAGCCGATGTTGGGCAAGAGCGTCGAAGTCTATGTTGACGATATGGTGGTGAAAAGCAAGTTGGTGTCCGAGCATTTGGAAGACCTCGGCCGCACATTTGGCGTCCTGAGAGAGCACAAGCTCCGCCTTAATGCCTCAAAATGCTCGTTTGGCGTAAGCTCTGGCAAGTTTCTGGGGTATATGATCACCCACCGTGGGATCGAGGTCAACCCTGACCAGATCAAGGCCATTCACAATATGAAGCCTCCACAGAATCCCAAGGAGATCCAAAAGCTTACTGGGATGATCGCGGCGCTGAACCGGTTCATTTCCAGGTCGGCTGACAGGTGTAGGCCCTTTTATCTCCTGATCAATAAGTGGAAAGGGTTTGAGTGGTCTGAGGATTGTGTCAAAGCTTTCCAGCAACTCAAGGATTACCTCTCCCGACCGCCTATCATGTCCCATCCTGAGGTCGACGAGGTCCTATACGCGTACCTTGCTGTGGCGCCCCATGCGGTGAGCCTAGTACTGATACGGGAAGATAATGGCGTTCAAAGGCCAGTTTACTACGTCAGCAAGTCGCTGCACGAAGCGGAGGTGAGATACCTACCCTTAGAGAAGGCCATCCTGGCTGTAGTCCACGCTACGAGAAAGCTCCCCCATTACTTCCAAGCTCACACCGTGGTTGTCCTAACCCAATTGCCTTTGAAGTCTGTGCTCCGGACCGCTGATTACACAGGCAGAATCGCGAAGTGGAACACAATCCTGGGGGCTTTTGACGTCAAGTACATGCCCCGGACTTCCATAAAAGGCCAGGTTCTGGCAGATTTGACAGCCGAGTTCGCCGAACCAACCGTAGAAGTAACGGCCGAGGATAAGAGCCGTGATGGGAAATCAGTTGGGGCAATCTCCATCCCAGAGGCACCACGTTGGAAAGTGTATGTGGATGGCGCGGCAAACCAAAGGGGGTCCGGAGTGGGGCTGGTCCTAGTATCCCCTGAAGATCATGTCATTGAGAAATCCCTAAGGCTCGGATTCGCGGCCACGAACAACGAGGCCGAGTATGAGGCATTACTACAGGGGATGATCATGGTACAAAGGATGGGAGGAAAGTCGATAGAGATGTTCTCGGATTCGAGGTTGGTGGTAGGCCAGATAAATGGGGAGATGGAGGCCAGGGATTCAAGAATGCAAGAATACCTGGACCAGGTCAGGCGCTTGCGATTGGGGTTTAGCCTCTACAGCTTGTCTCATATCCCCAGGAGCGGGAACAGCCACGCCGACTCACTGGCCACGCTCGCAACCTCCTCGGCAGGGGACCTGCCTCGGATAATACTCGTGGAACATCTGGGAAGGGCAAGCGAAGTGCCAAGGGAAGGAATCCCCGTCCACCAGATTGAGGTGGGTTCCAGCTGGATGGACCCCATAGTGAGATTCCTAAAAGAAGACTTCCTACCCGAGGACAAGTCAGAAGCCGAGAAGGTTAGAAGGAAGGCCCCTCGGTTCTGGTTGTCCGAGGATAACAAGCTATATAAGCGCTCCTACTCTGGACCATACCTACTGTGCGTCCATCCCAAAGTGGCGGAATTACTACTCGAAGAGCTGCACGAGGGGATATGTGGGAGCCACACAGGGGGGAGATCCCTGGCTCACCGAGCCATCACTCAAGGATATTGGTGGCCGGGAATGCAGCAAGAGGCCCAAGAGTATGTCAAGAAGTGCGACCAGTGCCAAAGGTTCGCCCCAAACATCCATCAGCCAGGAGGGGTCCTCAATCCGTTATCCAGTCCATGGCCGTTCGCCCAATGGGGCTTGGATATCGTGGGACCCTTCCCCAAGGCACCAGGGAACAAGAAGTATCTGTTGGTGGCCACGGACTACTCCACCAAGTGGGTCGAGGCCGAACCACTAGCCAACATCAGAGATGTAGACGTGAAGAAATTCCTCTGGAGGGACATAATTACGCGGTTCGGGGTCCCTCATACCCTCATCTCGGATAACGGACTCCAGTTCGATAGCAAGGCCTTCAGGGAGTACTGTTGCGAACTTGGGATCACGAACAGGTACTCAACGCCAGCCTACCCCCAGGGGAATGGACAAGCCGAGGCAGTCAACAAGGTCATTGTCAACGGGCTTAAGAAGAGATTGGATGACGCCAAAGGGAGATGGGCAGAAGAGCTGCCCCATGTCCTCTGGACGTACCGGACTACGCCCCGGCGCTCAACAGGGGAAACACCTTTTGCCATGACCTATGGTGCGGAGGCAGTGATCCCCCTGGAAACCAATTTCCCGACACTAAGGACGAGCTCCTTCACCCCGGGCAGCAATGATGAGCTGCTGGGGCGGAGCCTGGATATGGTGGACGAACGAAGAGAGCAAGCAATGATCCAGTTGGCCTACTACCAGCAAAAGCTCAAGCAGGGATATGACACCAACGTAAAGCTCAGACCACTGGCACCGGGAGACCTGGTGCTGAGAAAAGTTGTAGGAACTGCCAAGAACCCTTCCTGGGGAAAGCTCGGACCCAATTGGGAGGGCCCCTACCGAATCACCTCGGTGGCGGGGATAGGAGCGTACTATTTAGAAGATTTAGATGACAAGCCTGTACCTCGTCCATGGAATGTAAACAACCTGAAAAGGTACTACTATTAATAAAGGAGTCACTTTGATTCATAATTGTTAGCGTATCTTAGTTGTTTGCCTCGCGTCCTAATCACTTTAAAAAAAACTAAGTGTTAGACAGAACCAGGGAACTGCATGGTCCTCGGACTCATTCCCATGGGGAAACTAATCACTTTAAGAAAAACTAAGTGTTAGACAGAACCAGGGAACTGCATGGTCCTCGGACTCATTCCCATGGGGAAACTAACTACTTTAAGAAAACTAAGTGTTAGACAGAACCACGGAACTGCATAGTCCTCGGACTCAGTCCCCCGGGGAAACTAGCTACTTAAGAATGCTAAGCTTTAGACAGAACCAAGGAACTGCATGGTCCACGAACCCAGTCCTATGGGGAAACTAACTGCTTCAGAAAGCTTAAGAGTTAGACAGAACCAGGGAACTGCATGGTCCTCGGGCTCAGTCCTATGGGGAAACTAACCACTTAAGGAAAACCAAGTGTTAGACAGAAACATAAGACTGCTGGGTCCTCGGACCTATGCCTAAAAAGAAACTAACCACTTTAAAAGATCCTAAGTGTCTACTTCAAAATCCCACCTTACGTTGTAATTATCAAACGCCGCAATTGGCCGAGGTACAATTGAAGTCAAAGTTATATAAAAAAAAAAATGAATAGCGTGCAAGTAAGGAAACAGCCACAACAAACAGAAAAGGAAATAAAGTTTTCATTTCATTAAGCACAAGGGAATTGCACCCAGGAAGTCACATTACAGATAAAGCAAAAAAGGGAAAAAGAAAGAGATGCAGAAACAAAGTGCAGCAGGCAGAAGGGCCATGGGGCTTAATTGGCTGCTTCAGTGGGTGGCTGGCCCGTAGCTGCCTCAGGGTCCCCTGAGCCCTGACTGATGGGAATGGCCTGCAGAGGCACAGCAGGAATAGCCGCCCCCTCGGCAGAAGAGACCTGGGCAGCGGGGGAAGACTCTACAACCTGCTGAGGCGCGTCCTCGTTGGAACCATCACTCAACACAACCACCACGGGAGGGTTGTTCCCTTGGATTGGCTCATCGGCGACCCCAGCACCCGAGGCCTCTTCGCCCGGAGTAGCAGCAGTTTCCACAGGAGCCTCCTCGGCCTCAGAGCCATCGTGGGCAGTCTCGCGGATAAAAGGAGGGTAGTACACGCTCTCCTCCTTCCACAAGTCAGAAGAAGCCTCCACTCCAGCCTGCCTGAGGGCTTCGCTCCAAGTTTCGGAGCAGTAGCGCCTACATAGCCCAGGGACTTGGGATTTGTAGGCAGCTGCTGTCTCAGCTGCCCCGGCAGAAAAGGCTGCCTCCTCAGCTTCCTGCTTAGTGGCCCAGGCTTCCTCCCTGCCATGCTCTGCCTCAAGCTTGGCCCTCTCAGCCTCCCCTTTGGCCCATTCGGCCACCCTCTTGGCCTCCTCGGCATCAGCCACTTTCTTCGCCAGGCCAGCTATCTGATCCTCGGCGAGCTTCAACTGCTTCTCTGCCTCACCCAGACGCCTTGTCTGAGTCTCGGCCTGCCTTTGGGCACCCTCAAGGCCTGACGTTGCGCTTTCCTTAGCCTGGGTCATTGCCTTCAGTTCCTCCCTGGCCTTGGCAAGGTCATCCTCCGACTTCTTGAGGGTCCTGGTAGCCACCAGGCGCCTATCGCGCTCCTGATCCAGGACCTTCCCATGCTCATTGGCCGCCTCTTCCAGCCTGAAGGTGGCCTGTACAGCCTGCCAAACGAAACAGACAAGTTGCAATTAGCCGAGCTCAAAATGAAATGAAAGCAAGGAAAAGGCAAGAAAAAGCACAAGTGTTAAAGTCTTACCATTCCCAAATACCGCTTGAGGCAGAGGAAGACATCCCTACTCCTCATGGTCCCGAGCTCCGCCATGTCCGTAGGCAGGAGCAGGCATCTCTCCACGGCGTCGGCCACGTACGCGCCTTCGCCATCTTTAAAGTCCCTGAGGGAGGAGTCATCCCTCAAGGGAGCCCCGCGGAGCATCGAGGCGGGGAGCCAGGCCTGGATCTCGGGCGGGGGAGCGACCTGTTTCTCCTGCGTTGAGGGGCCTATCCTCAACTGCTTCGATGGCCGCTGATTGCCCTCGCCCTCCCGCGTGGGCCCAGATTTGTCCTCAAGGGTCCTCTTACCCTTGTCCTTCTTCTGCTTTGGGTCAGCAGGCTCGTGCTTGGACGACGGGCTCGCCTGAGGCGGAGGAGGAGGAAGCTTGGACTGTGTTGAAGCCGACCTGGTCTGAACAGGACGATTCTTTGGGGATGGGGGAGGAAGCTTCGGCTTGGACTTCCCCGGCTGCCCTTCTAGTAGTTCGGACAGGCTTGGCTGGTACTTCTTCTTGTAGCCCATCTTGCGCCGGGAAGATGTCTGTGCCGCGAAGAGGTCTGCCTCGGTTAAACGAGGATCACCCAAGTCTCCAGAAGGGTCCTCGGACTGATGGAGTTGCTCAAAAACGCTGAAATCCTCCTCGGCAGTACCAAAATCTACAGGTTCCCCTTCCCTCTCTAAGTCCTCTTCCGCGACCTCTGGGAACGAATGGGAAGACGAGGGGACTGCTACTGTGACGCCTTCTGAAGTGGAGGTGTCCTCGGGAAACTCAAACCCGTCCTCGGTCACTGCTATTTTCTGCAGCCGAGGATCGTTCGCTCTGATCACGTACTTCGGGGCCGCAAATGACTTCTGGATCGGAGAGTACCCCAGAATCTTGTGCGCAGCTCTGACTTGGTGGTCTTCTTCGTCCTCGAAATCCGCCGACCTGAGCACCTTCTGCAAGTCCTCCCTATTGATCAAGTTGAAATGGCGCGCATAGGAGTGCAGATCTGCAAAAAAAGTACACATCCGTGGTTAGAAGCCAAACAATACAAGAAGAGATGACGCTGAGAAAGAAGCTAGAATCTATAAATCCCCTTTTGTTCCCATTGCCCCACCTGGTTCTCCCTCCGTCGTCGGACAATGAAGGCCATCGTGCCACGCTCCGGACACGATGAGGAAATCCTCATTCATCCCCTTGTTGGACTCGGGGAGGCACTGGATAAGCCGGACCCTGTCGTCCCTCGTCCTCATGTAATAGGACTTGTTCTTCAAATGTTGAAGATTGTAGCAGTAGTTGACATCGTGATGGGTCAACCTCAGACCCATCTTTTCGTTAAGGGCGTCCACACTGCCCAGAATCCTGAACATGTTGGAGGCGCACTGGGTGGGGGTCAACCGGAAGTAGGTGAGGTAACCCCTCATCACTGGCCCCATGGGGACCCTCATCCCCCCTTCAAGGAAAGCGATGACAGGAATCGCCACTTCGCCCTCTCGCCTCTTGAGGTACCACTCCCCCTCCTCACAATACCTTAAGCCCACATTGGCCGGTATCTTGTAATCGGCGATGAATTTCTCCATCGCCTCCTCAGTGCCAACAAACTTCTTAAGTCTACCCATCCTAGATGACGCCTAAGTGGACTAAAAGATGAACGAATGAAAGAGAAGGACGAGTATAGAGGGAGAAAGCTCAGAGAGAGACAGAGAGACTTACAGAAATGAGGAGGAGCTCCTCGGATTGGCTTTTTGTGCTGGAGGTGGAGGTGGAAGTTTGGCTAGACTCAGAATAGAGGCGCAGGAGCTCTCGATTGCAAATGAAGAGTGAAGAAATGGCTCTAATGGGTACTTATACCCTAGAAAGAGGAGCTGCGCAAGTTTTCCCGCCCATAAGTGCCAGACGCATCTCCACCGTTAGATTGTCATCTGCCCGTTGAACGTGGGGAGCATAAAGCCGCCCGAATTTAATGCAAGACACGTTACGCACATCGAAGCGCCAGTAACGCACCTTGGGTAGTTGAAAAGGCGCCAACGCTGATGAGGGATAAGACTTGATTAGACGCGAAGCAGGTCCGGGGATATCAAAATCCTCCTTCCGCCCGAGGATGCGGACAGCATGATTTTGAGGGGCTATTGTGGGGCCAGAATAAGTCAGCAGCCCCGGCCCACTCCAGGCCCAGCCCAGAGGCCCATGCCGAGGACGCCTCCGCGATCCGAGGTCCGAGGACCAAAGTTTAGAGCCCAGGACCCAAGGAGCATTGCTGAGGATGGTTACATCCTCGGTAGTCCGAGGACAGAAAGTGGGCATACGACACACCTTTAAGGGGAGTCCCCCCAAGCATCCAAGGAGCAAATAACAAGAACCAATCGCCGGACATTGAAGCATGGCGGAGGAGCAAGTCCCAGGCGAACTGTCACCTCCACATTAAATGCCCTCAACTAACGCTCTGGCCGCATTAATGAGGATAGGACCTCTGAACAGTGCCATCTTGAGCGCTGCAACCTACTGGAGGTATGGGAATGCGGCTGATGGGACAGGCACTCGAGTAGAAACCAGATTGATCAACAAATGTAGGGCTAGGATCAACTGAGTGAGGAGTACATAATGTAAAAATCCCTCTTGTGAAGGGGACGGATGAAAAACCAGAGAAAAAGGAATACTGTAGCAAAGTGCTCCCTCTCAACTCTTGTAACCCTTCTGAAAAGAGATAACAGTAGTTTCCAGCTCCATAAGGCACGTCCGAGGAGCCTCATTGTGTGTTTACACCCACGTTCTAGTTATTGGCAACCACGTACAACCATGCATGGCCGTTGCCTTCTTTACTGAGGCCTAGCTCTTGAGCCCATACTCTACAAATTTATTGAAGGGTTAGTTGGGCTTGGGCCCACTCTCTCAATCCTTAGAGAGCGCTCGAATCCACCCCCTACAAAATTTAATTCTAAATTATTTGAAACTTTTGATATTAAAATTTTAATTGGTGTAGAATTCAAACTTTCTTGAAATTTTAAGTAATAAACTATTGTAACAATTAATAAATCACTTGATATTTTGGTAATAAACTGTAATCTAAGATAAACTATTTTAATAATTAATGAGAGGGAAAATAGTCACTTGGCACAACCATGATTTCTAAGATCCTTTTTTTTTTTTTTAGTAGATGAAATATATGATTTGATAATTCATGTCATTTTCACATTGTTTTCTACTTTAATAAAAAATATATTTCTTTTCAAAACAAGTAGCAAACTATTTTTGAAATTTTTTTTGAGTGGTAATAGGGATACAAAATTTTCCACAATCTTTTTCATTTATGAAAAGTTACGTCTCTAAACTTATTTTATTTATTTATTATCATGATTTTTTTCAATAAATGAAACAAGGAAAACAACAATGGGGGTTTATGTACCTATGCACTCTCAAAAAAAGCAATGGCTTAAACACAACATTCCTCATGGATGGCCTCCACTGCTCTGAAATCACACAGCCAATTACAATACAATGAGAAGCCCACGTAGATAGCAAATGAGCCTCACATTCCTATCTCTATTCTCCCAAATAATGTCAAACTAGTTAGATGGATGAGTTAGACTTAGTCACAACACTAGAGGAAAGCTCGTGTCATCAACAACCCTTCAACAACTACCCTCGAGAACCTTTCCTTGGTTGCAATGCAACCACAACTACTAACCTAAATGCAAGAGTTATTGCAGATAGGGGATTTTCTTGTCTTAAACCTCTAGATGACTAAATTCTATTCAACATTACACACCTTTGTGATATGAAATTTGGCAAAATTTTCACATGCATTGAACTTGGAATGGATAGTACAACTAACAAAAAAAATTCATTCATTCCTATCATAGGAATACTGCATATCCACCTTGATCCCCAACATCTCTCTCCCTTTCCTTCTGATCTCAAAGTTATGGACAACTTCTTGAACTATTATGGAATTCTACCGTATGCACCTTCCAAGAACAAATGCATCTTAAATAAGGCAATAAAATGTTTTAAAAGGGATCTCACTATTGAAATCAATAACTTAGTTATAATTTTACAAGAGAATAGGCTTAGACAAGCTAAACCGAGTGAAAGAGTTTGGTCCAACAAGCTTAGAAATCAAGGATTGAAGGTTTGGTAGTTTGGTTCCATTTCTGCAGCAAATATCCCTCGAAAAAGAAATTGCCGACAAAATATATTATAACTTCTTTCTATCTTCATTTTTTGAGAAAAAGAGTAAAAGACTGTAACTTTGTAACTTTATTATAACTTTTTTTTTCGTTAGAAGAACTTTATTATAGCTTTTTGATTGTTTATTATTTGCCTTAAAAAATAAGATTGTTTAATATTAGCTTGGTCTTAGAAAAATTATTTAACAAAAAAAAGAGCTTGGTCTTAGAAAAAACATGCAGCATAGTTGTTTATTATTATTATTATTATTTTTTGATAGGCATGCAGCATAGATGTTGGCCGTGCAATAATAAAATACATAAAAACTGATTTTTTAAAAAAAGTAAAATATTGAAATCCCAAATGCAAGCAAGGTTCTTCCCTTTTTAACGCGAAATGACCAAATTGTCCTCTGACGTTACCTTAAATTTTGCATTTTTTCTCCACGTAGGTTGAGGGTATTCCTGCCATTCCAATTGATATAAAAACCTATATATGGCCTACTTATCCAATTCCAGACACATCCACGTCAGAGAGGCACATAGAATTCAGAAGCCTGTGGAAAACATAAAACAAACACAAAACGCAAGCAAAACACGAAACATACAAAGAAATTCACAAATTCTACATTTTAATTCTAATTTTGTCTCCTATTATCACTCAAACCCACTTTTCTAAAATCTCTTCTTTCTTCTCTCTCTTTATCAATTTCTCTGCAAAAGAAAATGATTCTGTAAAATGTGCACGACAAGGTATGGTTTAATTTTCGGTTTTTTTTTTTTTTTGGTTATATTATTATTATTATTATTATTTTAATTCTTAAGTTGTTGCTTCACTAGTATAAGGTTTGTGTATAAATATGACATGGGTTTGTGTGATTTTTAACTATTATGGTTAAATGCATTGCAAAAAACCCTGAAATAGAATCATGGGTTTAGGCTCGTACTTGTTGTTTTTAGATTTTTATTTTTATTTTTTATATTAAAAGTTAATCTTTTGTGTGTAATCTTGGTGATGTTTCCTTTCTTTTTTCGTTTTTCTTGCAGAAGTTTTGTTTTTTCAGGTAATTTTTTCAGCAACGTAAATGAAGTTAAATGTTAAGTTGAGATTGAGAAATTTGAGATTCAAGATTACTGAATCAATTTGGTAAAGGAATAAAGATTTATGCTTTGCATCTTGGAAGCTAAAAGATGAATTCTTGAATCAAATAATTCTTCAATTTGGTTTTGTAAATAATGCTTGACATTTTGGATAAGAAATTGTGTAGAATCTTAGCCCAGAGATGAATGGGTAATCGGGTATGGTATAACAAGTTTTTTTTTTTTTTTTTGATGGGTTAATTTGTATTTATTTTTTTAATTTGGTTTTCACACGGTATGGGTTATGTTGAAAAGGAAATCCGCTCTGTTTATCTAACATTTGGATCTGTGTTGAACAAGCAATGATTATCAAGCTTTTTTATTAGTTATAGATGGGGAGAGTAATGAAAGCTTTAGCTCTACCATAAATTGTGCTTGTGTCAAACAAGGAAATGGGTTCTTGCATTTGAATGTGCCAGAGTTGATAGAAGATAGAAAGTATGAAAATTAATGCTTGCGGTTGCTTGTTGGGAAGTTACTATTTTTCTATCTTTAGCAAGTAGTAGAGGTTGATTAGACAATAAGAGATGGTCTAGATTGTATTGTGGAGATGCATAGGCGTCTGAGATAAATAAATAAAAGTGTTACATGGTTGTAGAGAGTATAATAATGAGACTTACTTATAATAAAAAATAAAAAAAAGTATAATAATGAGACTAGCAGTGTGACGATGGATGATGCACTTGTTGTATTGAGAAGTAGCTTTAATACCTTCTTAGTCTGATTTTTATCTCTAGAAATTTTCTATCTCTCAGGACATTTGACAGTTGATCCGAAATATGGGGTATTGAGTGGCCTAGGGAGTCATTTTTATCTATTTGGAATTTGATGAAAATCAGATTATAAGGTACAGTGAACTGATACAGTGATACCTGTTTGGATGGAAGTTCTTACTGAAAGTAAAAACCAATTTCTGGGAAAGTAAATGAAGAGGGAGTCAGTGATAGAGGTAGAAATGAACTTTGTGAATGATTATCTTTCAAAGAATAGTACCAAGCATTTCCTTTGGCCAATGAAGGTGTAATAGCTGTTGCCATTGGCATTGGCATTTTCTTTCTTTTTTGGTTTTTTGTTGTTTTTGAAAAGTAGTGGGGTTAGTGCTTTTTTTTTTTTTTTTTTTTTTTTTGGGGGGGGGGGGGGGGGTGTCGTTAAGCTTAATTACAAGTTTGCATACTGTTGGGAAATAATAACAACTATGAATTTACTAATAAGGAAAATGTGGTTCATAAGATGGAGCTCATGTCATCTTTGTCTTTTCTGTTGAAATTCTTGGGATGTTTGCAATTAAATTGCACATTCTGTGAAAATATTTAGAAATAAATATGAAAAATTTGAATCAAACATATGTAAAATTTATGTTTTGTATGATTCATGAATTTCTCATTTTGGGAGAATCTATCAAGTTTTCCCAAGTTTCGTAATTTCAAATTATGAATCTAGGAGATGTCAACTAACATGTATAGGTTTCATGTTAAGATTCTCCATATTGTTTTCTTTCTTTCTTTCTTTCTTTCCTTCCTTCCTTGACATGTCCATAGCACTGAAGAGCTACTTTATGTTGAGCATTAGCTGTTTTGTCACATCCCTGTATTCCACATGGCCATATCTGTGGATAGAACCTTAAGAGACCTTCTTAAAAGGAACTGTTGTCAACTTCCATTGTGTCATTGCAGAAGGGAATGTTCGTTCAGTTCAGAGACAATGGAGCAAAATACTGGAAGCTTCCGTCGCAATAGGACACAACCTTCAGAGCATTCTACATGTACTGATAAAGAAAATCAGTCCAAAGAAAAAGATATGGGCACTTCCGTATTTGTCAATCATGGTAAGTCTCTTGATTTGGGTGATCTTGTGCCAAAGGGTTTTGTAATGCTAGTTAAAAGTTAAAACATAAAACAAGGTAGTATCTTTTTTTTTGGATAATCCTATTCTGTCAATTGCAGCTATGTTTTCCCCCCGTCCAAATACATTTTAAAAAAGGTATTGGAGTTAAGTCATATGCTAGCAATGTGACTAAAATTGCTGACGTGCATTCGGTGGAGACAAATAGTCTACATGGTTTAGTTAATTAAAAAATTAAAATTTTTTTATGTTCAATTAAATTGTATAATTTCTAATTAACAAAGAAAGAGGTTTCTCCCTTCCATCCTCTCACTCCTCATCCTTCAACCCTTCCAAACCCTGACCCCACACCATCCAATACTACTTCTCCTGTGGCCCACCACTACCCCAAGCTCATGCCTAAACCTTGTCAGGTTTGTGCTGTAGAGCTTCCCATTTTTGTCACTTTTCCCTTACCAAATCTCAATAGCTAGTCTTCCATGAGAACCAAGCCTGCCATATTCTCACAAAAAGTTACAAGTGAGATTGTACATAATCAGACTTGGAGATCCAAATCCTTCAATGATCAAAATTAATGTGGGAGAGGGTGCAGTTTCCAGCAAGACATGCAGGTTATTTGCTAGAGAGGAGTTGCTTTCTGGCACCTCATGAACAAGATAATCATTGTTGATTGGTGTTATATGTGCAAACCAAATGGGGAGACAATTAGCCATCTCTTTCGACATTGTGCTATTGTTAGGAAGCTCGCACTGCTAATATTTGCTCTGTTTGGGATTTATTAGATCAATGCAAAATTAGATCCTAGTTTTTCTTTTCTTTCTTGTATACCTCCCATATACTGAGGTTTTGCCTTCTTCTTTTTTTCTCTTTCCTAATAAATTTTGATTGCTTATAAACAAATATAAACAAAATTCTCTATTGATGTGGGCCAATTGGCATAACTCTGTTATGACTTCCTTAAATGGCAATTTCATTCACATGACTTTCTTATGACTTAACTTTGTTAACTTGACCAAAACATATTTATGAATATTATTACTTATCAAAAAACATATTTGAATGAAAGAGTGAAATTGAAATGAAGTTAGACATTGAATAGTAGCATTGCTACATTCGAAAGAATTAGCACGAAATAGCAACATTATTATGAAGACCAAGAGTGCACTTTACTCTTTCCTTTTCTTTTCTATTTTGTATTTTTTAAATATTTTTTATAATTACTGAAATTCATTATTCAAATATTGTTCTCTGAAGAGTAATCAGGCTGAATGTGTGATGTAGCTGCAATTGCCTGGCAAGAGAGTAGAAGAAAGTGGATGGGGGATCCATCTCGTCGACCAAAAAGAAAGGCAAAAGACCCAATTATAAGGTATATACTTTTCCCAATGCATTGTTGATAAAATGAGATCAGTGACTGTAGTCAATGTTAAAGATATTTTACTATCTATAAATTTTACTATTTAAGCAAATAGTCTTCTTTTTTTAGAATCATAAGCAAACAGTCATTGAGATTGAGGGATGTGTTATTCTGAAGCCTGAACTAAAATCTGTGGACTTGCAAACTCAAAAGAACTTTTTTGGTATTACTTCTTGGAAGCATAGTTAGTGAGTATAAACAAAAGGGTGATTCATAATAGAGTGACTAAATTTTACATTAGCCGTCAACCTACCACAACCCTCCTCCCTTTCTTGGGCTTGAAACCAACTGTGAGCAAAATATATGGCACTAGCAAAAACAAAAGGATGATTCAGCTTCTTTATTTTTTTTTTCTTTTATTTTTTCTTATTGGTGAGTTTTTTTTTTTTTTTTTTTTTATTCATCTTCATTATCAGACCTAGTGTCATAAAATGAGGATCCTGTTGCAGATTAGGTAAGGAAAAAAGATTGCTTACATACCTACAAAAAATATATATATATGAGAAAAATGATGAAGTCCTCTTGTTCAAAAACCCAATTATGAAACTCCTTTCCACATCACACCTCTGAAAATAATGTTTTTATAAAGTGAGATGTGCTTTCACATCTTTTAGGGTACTCCTGAGATATAGGGCAGGGCTTGTAGCTCAAAGGATTAGAGCACATGGCTGTGAACCACTGAGCCAGGGGTTTGAATCCCTTATATTTGCTTTTTTTTTTTTTTTTTTTTTTATTTGGTGTCTGTTACAATATTTTTGGCGATCACAGTCTTTGTCCAATGTCATTTTTCTGTAGTTACTCACATGACTGAAAGATATCTGGAAATTTTATTGTTTCAGTTGGTCCATGGCATATGAAGATCTGCTCTTGACTAATGAGCCTTTTCCTGAGCGAATTCCTCTCCCTGTAAGCTTCTCAACACACACAATTCATACATGCATGTCATGTTCTTGTATTGAATATTTCTTTATTTATAACAGCAGCACAGGGTGCTGATGTGCACGTGTTTGTTTGTGTGTGTGTTAGGGAGAGAGAGGGAGAGAGAGAGAGAGAGACTTAGATTTGAAGCTTTGAAAATTAAAATGAGAGCAAAAGATAGAACTGCTCATATCATTACTTAACTTATTCTTTTTGGTGCTGACTGCTGAGATCACATTTATGTCTTTAAATTGATTCCGAGTTACCCATTTTATCCAAAAAATATTTCTAACCAATAATTTGTAGTTACAGTTAAGGACAGGGGATGTCTAGAGTGTATTATAACTGCCACTTTAATTGTGCGCGCGCCTATGATTTTGGAAGTGCTTATGTGAATCTGGTTGATTGGTCGCTTGTGCAGGAGATGGTAGACTTCTTGGTTGATATTTGGTATGATGAAGGCCTTTATGACTAGATAGCTAATTGATAGTGTTTGAGTGATGGAATGGAGACTGATGGAAGGTGGATACACTTGAACACTTGACAGCCAATTACACTGTCTATTTCTTGTAGCCGATTCTTCCATTTACTTCGAATTAACACGACTCATATAGTTGGATTTTTTAGAAAGCGGGGGAGGTTGGTGGGGGGGGGTTGTTCCTCTAGAATTATAAAGTTCACATTTTATTGAACATTATAGCACTGAATTATAGCTCTCAGATATTGATGGATCTCATTCAGCTTTTACCATTGAAGGAAATTGTGTTGTATTTGTCACTTGCATCATCAGGAAAATACTACCTATAAGAACATGCTTTGTAATTCCTCTGTTATTTGTAATCGTTTTAACATAGTTCTGTTATTTGTAATCTTAGAAGTATGTTATTATGTCTCTTTAGTCTTTTTTGCTATTAGTGTATAAAAATTTGTTTTTACTTCATTGATTTTTTCAAACCCTTCCATTTTTTTTTAGGATGCCACGTGAACTCTACAATTAGTAAAACGATGTATTTTTTGTTCATTTTTAGAGTGACAGAAGTTAAAAAGTTTGAATAAATTTGTCAAAACTTGAGTCTGCGTTGGTTTTGAGCAATTAGGATTAACTAATGAATATTAGTCCGAGCCTGATGATCTCAACCTGAATTTTGGATAATTGCACAACTTATAATTAGCATGGTTTTGTTAGTTTTAAGTAGCTCAACTGGTAAAAAAATTTATTATCAAACCAGGCTCATCACACGCGCTTTGCGCATGCAATAATGCTCTTTTTTATTTATTTATTTTTTTGATTTAGTGTTATAATGTTTAAAAGTGATATATAAATAACTAATGTTTAAAAATGAGATAAAGATAATATCTTAAGTTTTAGGCTGAATGCCAAAAAAAAAAAAAAAGTTTTAGGCTGAATGGAGAAGATAAAAGAAAAAGCTTAAAACTGAGGAACAGTAGTAAATTACTCTTTTAACATGTTTGTATTTTTTAATTTAAAATTATTTAACTAAAAGATAAGGGTATTCTAAAGAGTTTAAGAATTTGTGTGAGGTTATTTTAGTATATAAAATGTTGAAAATTAAACTGGAAATCCTGTTATTAATAGTGTAGATAAATAGATAAGCAACCTGAGTTTGAATTTTTTCTACACCAAAAAAGAAATTTCTTGGTGTCTTATAATAAAAAGCATTTTTTTATAAAGTGAACATTAAATAGTTTAAATACTATTGTATTTATTAGAAAAAGATTTTTGAATTTAGTCTTCACTAGTCACTATAGGCTGTTAATATGGCATAAATTATAATAATATTCAACACTGTACAAGATAGAAAGAGTACGTATATCATCAGATAATGGGCTCAAATGGATTAAATCTGAAATCTTGTGATATAATTATCAAATCCCAAAATAGTCTATAGTAAGGAGGGCCATTTTGAATCTCCTACGTCCTTAACCTTGCCCAGCACATTCAAATGGGCAGTTTGGATTGCCTATCCCTTACCTGTGGTGTGAAAACAATGTTCCCAATCATCTTATTAGCAACCTTAAACCTTCAAGACTTTCACCCTAATATGCCGTCCTAACATTCCGATTCTTTAGAGACGAGGTCCCATCAAAAAGTGGCATCCATGTCGATAATGATCGGGGCAATCTTCTTGAGCTTGGTATGATATAAATCTCTTAGCTGAATATATGAAGTCTAAATTGCTAAACTTTTAAACCCAAAACCGAGTTGAATTTATATCGGAGTGAAAAAATAGTTTCTTCAAAATCAAATTTTTAACACAGTTAGAATTATTGAAATTGGTTCTTTCACAAATTGGATAAAATTGTTTGGACTCGAAAGGGGGATATGTTTTCCAATAACCAACTTTCACAAATTCTCTCTTATTTTTGTGTTGGGATGGACGCAAGTGAACTAGTGAAGTAAGGTAGTAAGTATGTGTGAGAAAGTTTGAAATTAAAAAAAAAAAAAAAAAAATTTATTACGTTAGTACTAGTAGGCTTATCAATAGATCTTAAACGGTATCTATGTGATATGATATTCACTAGGATTAAAATTGTTTTATTTCAAATGTTTTTTAACCTTTAATTTATATTAATATTAATGAAAGAATGATGGAGATTAACACCATGTTATGATTGAATTGGATTCTATTCCTTCAAAAATAAATTACAGAGGCTAACATAGAAAAGCACCAAAAAGGGGGAAAAAAGTTGTATTTGGTTTGGAAATTGATTTTGGAAAAATATTTTTCACATTTACGAGTGTTTACAACAATGGAAAATGTTGATTAACCGGAAATTATTTTTCGGTTGACTTTAAAATAAAGGTACTTATAGTGAAATACAGTTTACGCTCTTACTCAAAACTTATCGACTAAACCCCATCCCCACCCCCACCCCTATTATTGTCTTTGGTCAATATTGCTATTGATGACCACCATCGTCGGTTCTCAATCACAATTTAATTTATCTAAATTTTTTTTTTATTATATATCTATTTGAAAAATGAGAAAATCTAAAAATAAAAAATAAAAATAAAAATGTTTTTCATCGCATTCCATTTTCAGAGACACAACCAATCGCTTGAAAACCTTTTTTTTTTTTTTTTTTGGGATATTTTATGGCCAGAAATTTTTTTTCATGGAACCAAACATGGCAAGTTGTAAAGTAGCAAAACGGCGTAGTTGCTTTCATAACCAAGTTAAGCTGCAAACGACATCGTACTAACGCGGCCATCCCTGGACTGGACCCCGGCTAGACTTTTTTTCTTTTTCTTTCTCCCGCAGAAGGACACGCAGACTTTTCCTAGGAAACAAACGCGGAAAATGAGAACGAGTAGATGCTTTGAGTTTTGATCCAATTCAGAATATCATCTTCTGAAGCTCTTTTTTTTTTTTTTTTTTTTAGTTAGTTCATCTCTCTTCACTTTTCTTTGAAAGGCATAGAAAAAACAAAAACAAAAAAAAATGGACAAATTTAAGAGCATGATAAAGCCCAAAGCTAACCCACAAGAGCAATTGAGAGGTTGGCAGCGACGCCTCCGCCAAGAGTGCCGCAACATCGAGCGACAAATCAGAGGCATGTTCTCTTTTTTCTCTTTCTCTTTTTTTTTGTTAAGTAATGTAAATTTTGATTTATGGGTTTTTTGTTGTTGTTGTTGTTGAAATTAAGGAATTTTGGTTAAATTCGTCAACTTTTTTGTTTGTTTGTTTTGGTTTAATGGGTTTCAAAGATTGGATTTTTAGATTGATGGGGTTGTCTGATTTTGTGTTTTGATGTTGAATTTTTTGTCTAAAAAAAATTTCTTGGGTTGGTTTTTTTAGATGTTCAGAGAGAGGAGAAGAGTGTGCATAAAGCAATTAGAGAGGCTGCCAAGAGAAATGACATGGGCTCAGCAAAGGTAAATTTATCAATTTTATTGCTTTTTTTTTCCTGATGGTTCAATTATTCATTTAGTGTTAAAACATTTTTTTTTTTTGGGTTTATATATTTATATAAGATCTTTGAAAGGAAGATAGGACTTTGGAAATAATGAATTGTTATGACGACTTAAGATTTGTTAGAAGAATCGAGGATTCGTATGTTTGATGTGCTCTCAAAGTCTATCAGTGTTGTCTTAGTTTGTTCCTTAGTTCATAAATTTCCTAAAGTCATAGATTCCTTGAAGGATTTGTGGGTTATGAACAGGTTATGTATTTGAAAGGAAATGCAGTTAATCATGTGGTCCAGATGGTCTTTTTGCCTGTGTTCTTTCTTTCTTGGTTTCAGGAGTAACACTGTCCTGATTGCAAGAGTGAATTAAAGGACTGATGGAGTATTATAGCCTTCTTGCATGTGTGTCTAAGTTCAATTTTTATGCGGGCATGTGCATCTCAGTTTAGGTTTAGCCACATGGAATGCTTGGGTGTTCGCCTTACATTGAATGTCTACTACTGTTACTATGTTATAATTGAGCTTTCATCTTTTCCATTATTTTACATTCAAAATTCTCATGCGAATTAAATCCAGGCACTTGCAAAGGAAATTGTGATGTCAAGAAAGGCTGTGAATCGCCTTTACGAGAATAAAGCCCAACTTAATTCAATCTCAATGCACCTTGGAGAAAGTGTTGGTATGTTGCTTAACTTATCTGAACATATTTCTAACTTTTTTTTAATAAGTAGTGCAATCTTTATTGATATAAAAATAGAGTCACCCCCATATTCATGGAGTATACAGCAGGGGACCAAACAATCACATGCAAATTACATGAATCTAATCAAACAATAACAGAACATAAAGAATGACTTTGTATGATTGACATCCAATCCAATAAGGTTCTAAGAAAAAACAATTCAAGGTCAGGCATAGTCCTTTTTGTGTCCTCAAAGCTCCTATTGTTCCTCTCCCTCCATATGCACCACATCAAACAATGTAGAGCAGACATCCACAAAAGTCCATTCCAATGGGGCGTCTAAAGCGACCTGGCCAAGAAGCTAAATAAATCCACAACAGTCTTTGGCATCACCCAATAAACTCCAAATAAACCCAAAACCATAGCCCATAATTCTACAGCAACAGGGCAATGCAGTAAAAGGTGATTAACTGATTCCCCATAGCATTTACACATATAGCACCAATCCAAAAGCCACATTTTCTTTTGCTGTAAATTGTCAATCATCAAGATCTTCCCCAAAGTGGCAGTCCAGCTAAAGAAAGCAACTCAATGGAATCTTTGATTTCCGTATGCTCTTCCAAGGGAAAGATTGGTCACCATTGCCAAGTAGAACCTGTAATAACCCTCACTGTGAAGCCCTTATTGTTATCAGGTTCTAAATCAATGCAAGCATGTAATTTAGGGATGGCAAAATTTTCCACTCTGCTTGACCCACCCTGCCCCATTTTATCTTGCATGGGTTTTCTCAGCCCTGAAGAGGTGACAGGCAAGGAGCGGGATTTGCTCCATCCACCTCATCTTGCTCTGCCCTGCCCCAAATGTGTGTGTGTGTGTATATGTATATATGTTTTAAAATATATATTTAAATTATTTTTATATATAATTTAATCATTCCTATATATAATTTTCTTTGAACATCTATTTATAATTATAATTTTTTTTGGTACATATTCTATTATTATCCCCCTAAATTCTCGCTTTCTCTCTCTCCGTTTCATCTCTACCCCATTAATGTTGAAGCCAACTCATTAGGGATGACAAAATACCTCCAAAGCCGCCTAAATCCGACCTGCCCCGCTCCTGCCCACACGGGTTTTCCCGCCTTGAAGAGGGGACATGGCACCCTTGATCTGACCCCGCGCCACCCCATCGCCATCCCTAGCATGTATATTGTCATGTGAAAATAGACATTACCTCGTTTTTAAGCATCAAGTTGATGAACCTTGTTTGTGATCAACAACTGAAGAAAATTACTCCATATTCTTCTTTTCTATTTCTCTTTCTTTTTCTTTTTTGGAGGACTTACATTTCAGAATAAGGTAAAAATTCACATGTTGCTTAAGAATTTTAGTACATCAATGCTAAATTTTGTAAGAATGGTTTTCAAAAAGAATGGGCAAACTATGTTCCCATGTGTTGGTGATATAATTCCTGATCAGTACAGGAGTGTAAATTCTCAACCGATGGCAACCCATGTTGTTAGACATCTTTTATGATAGTTTATTCAAGGACAAATAACAAACTTGAACCAGAGAGTGTAGTAGGTAGAATTTAGATGAAACCATTTTGTTGGAGTCAACATATGGTTAAGAAAGAATTCACTTCTAGCATGTTTGTAATATGACATCTCTATAATAGTGAAAGAACTTTACTCCAATATGAAAATTTTCCTTTGTTTCTCTTCAGAAAACAAATTAAGAAGAAAGAAGGGAGAAAGAAATATAGAGATCAACTAACATGTATAATTGTGTTGTGACTAGCCTACAAATTGATCATTGAAGGAAAGTCTCAAAGTCCACCATTTAGTTTGTGACTATACTAGCTGTAAAGAAATTCTTTTGCCACTGCTTAATGGTTAAAGTCATATTCAATGAACTTGACTTTATTGCTGATAAGCAATGACTTATGTGTGTAAATGGAGATTTTTCACTAATGACTTTTTCTTTAGATATTCTATAAACTAAACATATAAATAGAATTCAGAACCCCTTACCATCTTTATGTGTAAATTTATGTTGTGGTCTATGGATGTGATGTCAGCAGTGAAAGGCTTTGTCACACTTGTAGCAATCTCTTTTAGTTATAATTGTACTGTGTTCTCATTGATTGTGTGTCTGCTTGTTTTTAGTTTTTTTGCAAGAATATTTTGAAATAATTTCAGTGAAATAAAAAATTCAATGTGTCATGAAACTTGCAGCAATTTCTCGTACTGTTGGTCATTTGTCCAAGAGTGCAGAGGTCATGAAACTTGTCAATAACCTCATGAAAGCTCCAGAAGTGGCAGCCACAATGCAAGAATTCAGCAAAGAAATGACCAAGGTATCTCTTCACCTTTGAACAAGTTTCATTCAAATTCTTTATTGGTAAGAATGATACTTTTTGACAGGTTTAGTGGTAAGAAAACTATTGTGTTTTGCTCTTCTGATGTTAATTTCCACTGGGAGCGGATTTGATGGCATGTTAGAATATCTTTTGACTGCACTTAATGTGCTAAGTGCTCAATCTGGCTTAACTAATGTTGTTTGGAGTTACAATCTTGTGTGCTCCTTAAGTTAGCTTATGTGATTAGACTTCTCTCGTTTTACATATTAAACATTTTGGCTGAGAAGATATCATTTTTATTAGAAGAATGTTTGTTATGTATCCTGCAAAGTTCGACTGTTTTCAAATGTCATTTAACATATAATCATTTTTTCTATAATTAAATTGTTACAACAAGTGGGGAGGGGGGGATTCAAACCTTGGCCTTCCTCATAAAGGAGACCAAGCAATGCCACTAAGCTACAAGGCTCTTGGCCATCTAACTTATAATCATGTGAGAATGAATAAAGTATTGCTCAATTCTCTCAATGATATGCAAAAAGATGAGTCAGACACTCCTTTTAATTTGGGTCCCTGTGATATAATGTGTCAAGGAGTGACCTTTTACATACTAAGGTTTCAGAACGTTCACTGTCAAGCACCAGTTTTGATCTTCTTTTAATTATTCACTTTTGTCATATCTTCTTGAATTCTCTAGAAGTGACACTTATTTTTTAATTCAGGCAGGAGTGATTGAAGAATTTGTGAATGATGCTGTTGACACTGCATTGGATTCAGAAGATATAGAAGAAGAAACTGAAGAAGAAGTTGATAAGGTCCTGACTGAAATAGCTGGTGAGACGGCTGCGCAGCTTCCAGAAGCTGTCAGGAAGGAAAAGACAAAGTTACCTGCCCAGAGAGCTAGTACTTCACAAGAAGTATGTGGAAAATTAATCTCTTCATAACTTTACGTGATTTTTTTTTTTTTTTTTTTTTTAACGAAACCAAGGAACTGATCCCGTTGGATTTTCACAGGAAGAAGCTATTGCTGAGGGAGCAGACGATGAGGAAGAGCTGGAAGAGTTAAGAGCACGGCTTGCTAAAGTGAGATCATAATTTCTCCAATTGTTTTCATTGCTTAGCCACTAAAGTATTAGAGAAAAAGGAGTTTGTATCATTAGGGTTCTAGCCCATTGTTCTGTTTGAGATTGTAGGGCTTCAAACCCAGCTTACCATATTATGAACAGATGATACTTTTTTAGCAAGGCCATTATATGCTATCTCGTGTATGATATTAAAAAAAATACTAACAAAGTTTTTCTTTTTTTAATAAAAATGAATTTCTGAAATCTTCAAGTTTTTATCTGATTATCTGTTTTTTTCTTTATTCAACAGCTTCTTGCCTTTCTTTCCTTTTCTGAATTAAGGATTTTTTTCCCCCTGGTGTGTATGTGTGTGTTGGGATCTCTGATGAAAGAATTGGCACTTGGCATTTCTTGACATAACAAGCAATTATAACTGAAAAACACTACAGGAAATATTGCATTTTTTTTTTCTTAATCCATCCGCACCCTGTGGTCTAGGTTGGAAACTTTTGTGCTTGCCTTTTTTATGATACTTAATGCACAACGTTTTCCATTTGGCACAATCTTGACTATTGATGCCTTCAAATATAAGGAATTGTCAGCACTCAAGTTCAACCATTATATTTTTTTCGCTAATGATGAAGCATGATATTATATCATGTAGATTGTGTTTTAATATAAACTCAAAATTTTATTTGGGGACTTTGTGATGGGGAATTTAATTGCACACGCATATTTAATAATAATAAGGGAAAATTGCAGTTAACCTACCTGTGGTTTGGCCCGTTTTAACAATGTCCACCCGTGGTTTGAAATTTATCACTTAACCCACCTAAAGTGGCCTCCGTTAGACCCCCGTTACCCACCTCTCCCTTTTCACTGTTAAAAATAGGGGTAAATGTGTCTTTTTATTATATTTTATGTCTCTCTCCTCTTTTCTCTCCTTCTTCTTCTTCTTCACATAAAACGTAAAAGAAAAATATCAAAAAACAAGTCAAGATAAAATTTGTTTCATCATTTTTCATATACATAATTAGCACAAAGTTTTACGAAAGATGGTAGACAAAGCAAAAAAAACTCTCTCTCTAAAACTCTAACCCTCTCTCTTTTGCTGGGTTCTCTAAAAAAAACCAGATTTGCAAGTAAAAGAAAAATCTAAAAAAAAAAACCCCAGCAATCTAGCAAATCCAACACCACAACCAACTCACTGAACCATCAAATCATAGCCTCATCAAACTACTACCTCCAACACCACCACCGTTGTTAGCCACCACCTAAAACCCCAGATCGGGATGCAAAAACAAAGAAACAAGAAAAACCTAGCAAAAAAAAAAAAAAAAAACCCAACAATCTAACATATCCAACACCACAAACCAACTCACTGAACCATCAAATCATAGCCTCACCAAACTACTACCTCCAACACCACCATCGTTGTTAGTCACCGCCCAAAACCCCAGATCGGGATGCAAAAACAAAGAAACAAGAAAAAAAAAAAAAAAAAAAAAAAAAAAAAAAAAAAAACCCAGCAGTCTAACATATCTAACATCACAACCAACTCACTGAATCATCAAATCATAGCCTCACCAAACTACCACCTCCAACACCACCACCACTGTTAGCCACCGCCCAAAACCCCTAGAAAGTCATTTCATACCTAATATAGAGGAAAACCCAAGCTTCAGCACACCTCCTCCTTGCTTGCAAGTGGTCGGGGATTTCACTTTGGCAATCAAAGTAAAGAGAGAAAGGGATTATGGGTTTGGGGATTTTTGGGGATTCTAAGGTAGAGAAAGGGAGAGAGCTCGTTTCTTTTTTTTAGGGTTCTATTTGGGTTCTAATTTTGGCTTATATAGTAAAGATGAATTTCTAACGGAAAGGGTAGAGGTGGGTAACGGGGGTCTAACGGAGGCCACCTCAAGTGAGTTAAGTGACAAATTTCAAATCACGAGTGACGGGTCAAACCACAGGTGGGTTAATTGCAATTTCTCCTAATAATAATAATAATAATGATGATGATGATGATGATGATAATGATAATGATAATAATAATCATATACCTAAATTAGAGTTATTTGATGCTTCAAAGCTAAGGCTACTAAGCTTAGCTTCTACTAATGGACTGAATTTTGGATTTGTTTTTCTCCTTCTTTTGTTTAGTTGTGGTGGCCTTTGTAAATCACATTAATTTCGTGTAGTTGGAAATTCCTACAAAGTACATAGCAAAAAAACAAAAACAAAAAAAGAGTCTTGCTTAGACAGAGGGGAAAGGAAGTTATATAGAGAAAAACTCTTACTAATTTCGTTGCCTTGTACAAATGGCTTGCACCTCTTATATAGGAAGAGAGGATGTAATATGACAAATCATGAATACTTACAATTCTCTATTAATAATGCACGCTTCCTTCCTACTCAATGAATATTTACAAATTTCTACTTATACAAATTGGTGTCCTTACTCCTTAGTCCTTATAGTCATATATACTTGCAACTTCGTGACAATTTATAACGAACAATAGATAACTTCATAGCTATCTGTTGAACATCTTTTTAGGTATATGTTATAATTTTAATACTTTTACATTTGATTTATATTCTCAATTTATTTTGAGTAATCAAGTAATCGTGAATAAAAAATCTTAAAATGGTAAATGGATTCAAAAATATGAAAAATTGTCAAGGAAAACTAAGCAAATTAAACCGAGTTTGAAAAATAAATTAAATTTTTTTTTTTTTTTTATTATGAAAGACGATATCATATAAAAAAAACTAAGCACCAATACAAGGTTCAGGACAAATCCTGTTAAAATACAAACCATTGAGGTCTCCCTCAAACACATCTAAAATGTCCACAGGCGGACTATCATAAATAATGAAATCATCATTCATCCTACAACTCATCCTAGCTAAGCCATCAGCACATTGATTTGCTTGCCGGAAGCAATGCTTAATACGGACATGTTGGAACCGTGTAATAAGTTGCCTACAGTAATTTAACATTTCTATTTCATTTCATTTGACAAATATATTATTCTACAACTTTTTTTTCAATTTTATTAGTGATATCATTTAATATTTTTTAAATAAATTTTACTTTCTGATTGTATCTTTCTACAACCATTTTCGGTGTGAAGCATCTTAAAATGTGATTAAAGTTGGGAGGAAAAACAAAATATTTAACGTAATAAATAAACAAACATAACATTCCCTTTTTTAGCTTCTTTAATAAAAAGCAAAGCAAGGTACGTCATGAAAAGCATTTTTCTTCCTTTCCCTAGTTAACTTTAATATCTCACACTAGCACCGACCTTCTCGCCCACTCCACTGCAAAAAGACAGTTCTCTCAGCTTAATAGCAACGACCCAAAACGGAATCTCTTAAACCAAAGCTTATTAATTACGTGCACTCTTTTTAACAGTAGCCCACTTCACACGTGATCCCTCCTTCCTTTTCTTCCTGCAACTGCAACCCAAAGCAGCTTCTCCTCCACTCTCCACGTCACCACCATTACCAACCCCCCAAAAATACCTTTAAACCCAAAAAATAAAAATAAAATTATGTCTATCATATTTTCACAGTAAATCAAAGCAAATTTTAATTGAGAAAAAGTTATACGGTTTTTGTGGTGTATCACGTCACTTATTTACCATTTTATTATCACATCACTTATGATAAAAAAAAAAAAATTGTTAAATTTACTCAACAATTTTAAATAGACAGGCGTCTTTAAGCAGAATGGTTAAGTAACAAATAAATGACGTGGTCTATTTTGAGAACGGTATAATTTCTCGTAAGTGAAGTGTTGTTATAATTTAAACTCATTACTAAAATTATTTTTTTGTCCGTCGATAACAAAAAGTAACTAGTAACAATTACTAGAATTTGTTATGAAAATATTGTCAACTATTTAAAAAAAGAAAATCTGAAATTCGAAACTTTTTCCCGGTATCTTGGATCACTCCAAGGAATTCTTGTGCCTCAAAGGATAGTCAAATACTCAAAAGAAAAAAACCGTAACGTGACGTCCGTTTCGTCTGTTGTAAACCGACCCAGACCGACTCTCCCGCAACTAACAGCCCACGAATGAAGTAGACCGTTAGATACTTAGTTACCGCCACCTCACCTGTTACAGGTGACCTGTACTCTCTCTCTCTCTCTCTCACTCACACAAATATATAAGCATTTCCATTTCTCTCTCTCTCTTCAGAGAAAAGAAAAAAAAACTCACAAAAATGGAGTCCTCAAAAATCTCTCTCTCTGTTCTATTCACCTTCATGTCCCTCTTCTCTCTCTCTTCCTCGATCAACTTCAAGGAGGACCTTCATATAGCTCGGTCGAACCTGCCATCGGTCCAAGCCGAGAAGTTTATCAGAGACCTCAATTTGTTCCCCAAGACCGAAATCAACGTCGTCGACCGTCCAGGTTTCTCCTCCGCCGCCGCCGAACCCAAGAAGATCGTCGAGAAACGGTTCGCTTTTCCCGACCTCGTCGGCTCCGGAGTCACCGTCGACGATTTGGGCCACCACGCTGGCTACTACGATATCGAGCATTCCCATGCCGCTAGGTCAATCTTCTAAAACCCTAGATTTTCCTTAACGGTCTCTGATTGGTATTTTCATGCAATTATGCGAGTTTTAGAACCGTAAAGTTTTTGTTTTTATCTTAATCTGATCATTACTATTAATTCAAACAAATCAGTGATTTATTACTCTACTGGGTTTCTTTAATTTTTTCCTAATATGTGTTCTTTAAGCATTAATTCAATGCTTTACATTTATGTGTAGGCGATTTAGGAAATGAATTTGATTCGATAGCAAAGTCTCACATGTGGAAATAGTGAAATATTTTTACTTTAAAGGGAATTAAGGTCTTAGTTGATCATCAAGGTTTTTTTTTTTTTTTTTTTTTTTTTTTTGTAGTTAATAAAATTTTGTTCATGTTTGTTTCTATGTAAGTGTCAATTTTGGGTACTTGGTAACTGTTTCTTAGTATTTGGTTTGATGTTTTACAGGTTGTTCTACTTTTTCTTTGAATCGCGCACCAACAAGAAAGACCCTGTTGTTATCTGGTTGACCGGAGGGCCGGGATGTAGTAGTGAATTGGCCATGTTTTATGAAAATGGTCCTTTTACTATTGCAAACAACATGTCTCTTGTGTGGAACGAGCACGGTTGGGACAAGGTATCTATTTTCTTTGTACTTTTAGATGTGATTCTATTTCTATGGTTATAGGTTGTATTAGTTTAAGCGAATATGAAAGTTTTAATATTGTATAACAATTAGATGGGTGTTCCCTTTTTGACATGTAGCCACTGTCTACATTTCAAGTCTTCTATCCAGAAGAGAATTTACAAATTCTTTTTCTGATTTTGCAGGCATCAAACCTTCTCTATGTTGATCAACCAACTGGGACTGGCTTTAGTTATACTTCTGATAAACGGGACATCCGTCACAATGAAGACGGTGTTAGTAATGACCTTTATGACTTCTTACAGGTGTGTCTGTCTATTCATAAGTTATTGTGATAGAAAGATAATTGAGTAAAAAAATTTCTCAATTGACTCGTTTGTGTATTATAATGTTGTAAGGAGAGAATTAACTGGACTTTACATCATTGGGATTATTATTAAAAAAAAACACAGTTGAGATGAGAGAGGATAAAAAACCGTGTTGTAACTGTACGTGAGTATTATTTTGACTCAATGAGCTCTTTCTATGATATCAGGCTTTCTTTGCGGAGCATCCTGAATTTGCAGAGAATGACTTCTACATAACTGGGGAATCTTATGCTGGGCACTACATCCCTGCCTTTGCTGCTCGAGTTCACCGTGGAAACAAAGCTAACGAAGGAATTCATATAAATCTAAAGGTCTGTCACTGATGACTGATATAACATAATCTAGAGTTTATACTTGGTCATTTTAACTTTCCTGAGCAGCTGACCTGAAATTAAATGGTTAACAGGGATTTGCCATTGGTAATGGACTAACCGACCCTGCAATCCAATATAAAGCTTACACTGATTATGCACTGGACATGGGCTTGATTTCAAAAACTGCTTACAATCGCATTAGCAAGGTGATTCCGGTCTGTGAAACCGCGATCAAGCTTTGTGGTAAGTTTGCATGTTAGATTGGCATATCCCCTAATGTAAATTTGATACTGTGTTGATCTTTTTATTTGTGCTTGTGCATTGTAGCCTCTTGTTGGTTGGCTACTACTGCTTTTCTCTCTCTCTCTCTCTCTCTGCACTGTGGTTAAACTTTTATTTTTTTTCAGGCACTGATGGTACAATCTCTTGTGTGGCTTCATATTTTGTTTGCAATACTATATTCAGTAGCATCATGGCCCTTGCTGGCGATACCAATGTAAGATAACTCATTCTATTCTTCATTTAGTGCTTTAAGTCTGATCATGGTACTGCAATTTGTCAATTCTTTTTTCTTTTTTTTTTGGGGGGGGGGGGGGGGTGGGGTGGGGGGAGTAATTAATTTTTCAATTCTTAATTTAACATGTTTCCTGCACAAAAAAGCATTTGACAATTTCCTTTTAATGAAAAATATAAAGAATGATTTTTTCAAACAGAAGAATTTGTAGAAGATGGGAATATCCTTTTTTTTTTTTTTTTTGGTATAGACAATGAGACTTGAGACCTGAAAATATAGACTATTTGTGACATAAGCATATTTCCTTTTTTTTTTTTTTTTTTTACTGAAACATAAGCATATTTCCCTTACCTCTTTATTTTCAAAACTGTGTGCATTCTGAAACCTGGATAGACCTCAAATTTGACAAGCATTAATATTTTTACTTTGCAGTATTATGACATTAGAAAGAAGTGTGAGGGGACCCTCTGTTATGATTTCTCAAACATGGATAAGTTCCTAAACCAGGAATCCGTTAGGGATGCACTAGGAGTTGGGGATTTAGACTTTGTGTCGTGTAGCCCTACGGTGTATCAGGCCATGTTGGTGGACTGGATGAGGAATCTCGAAGTGGGTATTCCTACACTTCTTGAGGATGGAATCAAATTGCTTGTGTATGCTGGAGAATATGATCTCATATGCAACTGGCTTGGTAAGCTTTTATGCTTAGTGGAAAACCAGCATGTTCTAAGTTAGGAATCTAATGTGTTAAAGAATTACCAATAAGAATTGTATCGGATGTGATTCAAGCCTGGATTATAATTTTGTTTGAGTAGGTAACTCAAGATGGGTTCATGCTATGGAATGGTCTGGTCAGCAAAAGTTTGTAGCATCTCCTGAAGTTAATTTTGAAGTCAATAATTCAACAGCTGGAGTACTGAAAAGCCATGGACCTCTCAGTTTCCTTAAGGTCTCTCTCTCTCTCTCTCTCTCTCTCAGACACACACACCACACGCACACCTCACCTACCAATGGCTAATAGTTGGTTGCCAGTGCTGACATAGTTGTGTGATATATGTAAACAATAAACAGGTCCACGATGCGGGTCACATGGTTCCCATGGACCAGCCCAAAGCTGCATTAGAGATGCTGATAAGGTGGACTCAGGGCAAACTTTCTGAAGTGCCATCTGATGATACTGGAATATTAATTGCTGAGATGTGATTGCCTCGTTCTTTCATCTTATTTTGTTATCTTATACAGAGCTGTGTTTGACCTCAATGTCAGAGCAAATCAGTATATTGTTTCCTTGGGTTCTTACTATGCTTGTAAATATTTGTGCACCCCTCAACTTTGGGATGAAAAAGAACTCTAGTCTCTAGATAATGTGGTATCTTGACGTTTTTTGAAGATTTCTCAACAATAACCAATGAGAATATGATGCCTAATGTTTGTATAGTTGATATGTTTCTGTATATTCTTTCTTTGTTTAGTTTCTCTATTGTTCTGCGTTGTAATTTGACCTGCAAGATACTTCAACCATCATCATGTGGTCATTCAAGGGGAGTGGATGTAGACGAAGTTCTCAAACAAAAAGTCTGTTTTGTGTTTTTTCAAATTTCTCAAAAGAAAAGTCTGTTTTGTGTTTTTTCTGTATTGATAACTGATTACGGCTTTGTGCTAAGCCATCTCATATCACCTCGAGGTCAATAGTTATTTGCTTATGGATGGTACTTCTGTGATGTGCAGTAGACCAAGTATCTCAATCCTGTCAAATTTTGATAGAACTTGAACAAACTACTAGGTTGAAGCCCATGAACACCAACCTTGAACAAACCCATCTGAATACTCTCTCTCTCCCAATGCTGGAGCGGGAAACAATCCTTGAATTTCTGCTGCTAATCTCCCTGTATTCTCATTCTCCCCCTCTTTCTCTGTGTCTTTTCTCTATTTTTTTGTATAGAGAAAAGACGAGAAGGGGGAGGAAAATCTGGAAAGATAAGATGGAAGAGGAAGAGGAAGAGGGGGTAGTAGATTATAGGTTGTAGAAAAGATCTTGCTCTGCTAAAACAAATGCAGTTGAGATCTTAACGTGCGGGGTCCAGACTACAGAGGTTAATGTTTTGCGGACCATTTATATGTTGGGGTGGGCTACCTCATGATTGGCACAAGTTGGTATCAGTTCTCCTCCTCCCAAAACTTTCCACCTCAATTTCTTATATATATCAATATATGTCTTAAATGCAATCGCTTTAGCATTTCGAGTGTGAGCCTATCAATTTACCAGCAAACATTCTTCTAGCCCAAATGCCATTTCTCACAAGTCACAACTAACCAGTCAGGTTTAAATTCAGTCTCTCTCTCTATGTACTCAAACCCCAAGTTTGCTTAGTCATCTGAAGAGGTTGTTGTTGGGTTACACGTGTGAGTGAAGTCCCACATTGAATAAGGATGAGAAGAATGAGGGGTTAATATAACATAATTGAGCACATATCCATTGGGCTTAGGCCTTTTGGGTAAAAGTGTGTTTCTATATGTTATATTAATTACTCAAGGAAGCTCCTCAAGATGTTTATCTCCCTAACAATTGGTATCAGAGCCCATGGTGGTGTGCGGCGAAGGTGGTGAGGTGTTCATGGTCCCTACCCAGCGGGGACAGAGAAAGCCTTAATGGCCCACACACAAAAATCCTGGAGAAGAAAAAAAAGAAAAAAAGCCCAACAAATGAATATTGCTAATGGTGCTAAATAATGGTGTGATGCGAGATTCCCATGGACATGGACGTGCGGGGTTCCCATGGATGTGCGTGTAGGGTTGACACGTGGTTCCCATGGATGGCGTACGAGAGACCCATGGATGACGCGTCGATGAAGTGAAAAGCCCATTAGACAAGGGGGAGCAAGTAGGACTTATTCATGGCTTGCAAATGGTGCTAAACAATGATGAGGTGCGAGGTTCCCATGGACATGGACGTGCGGAGTTCCCATGGATGTGCGTGCGGGGTTGACACGTGGTTCCCATGGATGGCGTACGAGAGACCCATGGATGACGCGCTGATGAAGTGAAAAAGCCCATTAGGCAAGGGGGGGCAAGTAGGACTTATTCATGGCCCACAGAGAAGTCTTGAAACCCACAGAGTGGCAGAGACTCACACGTGAGGGGGAGATTGTTGGGTTACACGTGTGAGTGAAGTCCCACATTGAATAAGGATGAGAAGAATGAGGGGTTAATATAACATAATTGAGCACATATCCATTGGGCTTAGGCCTTTTGGGTAAAAGTGTGTTTCTATATGTTATATTAATTACTCAAGGAAGCTCCTCAAGATGTTTATCTCCCTAACAGTTGTCCCTGCACTAGATGCTAGAATGTCTCATTAGCATTATGGAGTACTATATACAAGTATACAACTGAAACGGATCTTGATAGATAACTTTAGCCGCCAATACCATGAAATTCACGAGTAGAACATTTTGTTACCGGGAGAGGTTTATGAGTTAGAAACATTCAATCATATAAATGAAATTAGACATTGCTATGTTTGGTTTGCAAGTTTCCATCACTTTTCACAACTCAATTCTCAAATTTCATGAGCCCCACCCTATTTTAGTTTGTTTGGGTTAGTTTCTGTAACTCAATTTCCATAATTCATACTCAAAAAACTGAGTTTGAGTTATGGAACCTGAGAACAAGTTTTCATTGTTTTCAGGTGATGAGTTATGAGTTTCAATGACATTTTTGTAAATTTATGTAAACGAGTGGGATCCACTCTCATGACTTGTCTTATCAAGTCATAATTCTCCTAACTTCGTTTGAGTTTTGTGTGATGCTAAAACTAAACATAAACTTAGTTATCAACATTTACCTTGTGTTTTACATATTAAATTATCTTTATCTTTTAAAATATTTCATTTTAATCTTCTTCTTTTTTTCTATTATCCGAAGGAAATTTAAAAAATAGATTAAAATAGACCATTGATTTCTAAAGTTTGCTAAGTGATTGTTTTTGGTCCCTCTCAAGTATCTTTATATGTCATTAAGTACCCGTTTGTTTCAACTTTTGAAGCCCAAAAGTTGTCTTTTCAAAAAAGCCAACCCAAAAATAGTGTTTGGTGGGTATAAAACGCAACTTTTTGAAAAAAGTTGCATTTTATATTTATGAAGAAACTCGCATTTGAGTTTTGGAACAGCTTCGGTCCATTTTGTAAAAGTTGGTGTGGGCGTTTGATATATATCCATTGGGGGTGAGTTCAATTACCAAAATTGCCCTTCAATAAAGGGCAAGGTGTCTTCTTCAGAGTCTCACGCACAACCTCATTCCTCTCATCTCATCTCTCTGCTCTGCGCAAGCCAGCTCCCTCACGCCTCTCATCTCCTCTCAGCTATGCCCTCTCCGTGTCTCCTTGCACTTAAGTCTCTCTTTTCTTTTGTCACCCGTTGAAAATCTTCTTCATCTTCTTCTTCTTTCTCCGTCTTCTTCAGCGGGCCTTCCTCTCTAATTTTTTTTTTTTTAAATTTTATTTGTCTAATCTGATCTGAGAAATACGTTTTGAAGGTAGAGTTTTGATCAACAAAACACCAAGCAACACCGATCTGCTACCAAAAACCACTAGGTACCAACACCGATCTGAATTTTTTTTTTTACCTATCAAATTTTTTTTTCAGATCTTGCATGCTTTGTTCTTGCTAAAGATCTATTTGTTCTCTTGTCGGGTACTGAAAAAAATTTGTGGGTACATGCTTCGTAATTTTTTTTATTTATTTTGTGGATGCTCTGTCTTAAGTTATGCGATATCTAATTTGGGTATTTTAGAAATATAAAGAATGAGAAAGAAAGAAGAATTTTCAGAAGAAATATAAATATTTTTCATGCTGGTTGTCATGGTTCGTTGAGTATATGTGACATTTTGGAATATTGGGCTTGTTTGGTTGCTGCATGGTGAGGTGCTGCAAGGTGTGCGTGCTCTGTTCATGGCTGCACATGCATGCCCCATCAGCAGCAGATACACCCCACATCAGCACCCCACGCACACCCCATGCCCCGTGTTCTCCTCTAACTATATATATTTCCGGTTAATCTAGTTGAAGTCCACCCTAGGTAGTGATCATTATTTGTTAATTTAAGGCTTCTAGTTTAAAGGTTTTATAGTCTCTTATCTTATACTTGGGGAGAACTCATCAAAAACCATTTATAAAACCATTATAAGACCACCTATGTTTTATGGGATTGAATGTTGAGTTATTAAGAGTAGTCTACTGCAATGAACCTGACTGCTTTTGAGGCCAGTGTCCTCAATTATGGCAGCAATTTTCTGGCTGTGTTTACTGACTAGTGAGTGTACAAACGGTGCTCTTGTGAGTTGTGACATGATGAGATTCCTCTCTAGCCCTTTCTATTTATTTATTTTTTTTTTTTGTGGATTTATTAGATCATGCAATTTTATTTATTTCTTATGGTTGGTTAACTTTATAGATGGGTAAAAACACCACTTCCAACCCCGAGGTAAAAAAGGCTAGAGCAAATTGGGATATTAATCCAACATGGACAATTGCTTTTTGTAACCTTTGTGTGGAACAAATTCAAGCTGAGAATAGTACAAAAGGTGCTGGCTTTAGTACCAAAGGTTGGTTCAATTTGGTGACCAAATTTTGTGATGTGACCGGTCAAAACTATGATAAGGACCAATTAAAAAGTAGGGGGATGTATTAAAAGGTGATAAGGACCAGATTTGTAATTGGTTAATCAATTGTTCATTATAATGACATATTGTGTAAGTGTGTTAATACAATTGATTTTTTTTTTCTAGGGAAATATTATGTAGTTGATTCTGGATACCCAATGGTGAAAGGCTATTTGGCACCATACAAGGGGATATCATACCATCTTCAAGACTTTCGAAGGAGAGGTGGAAGCCATAGAACTAGACATGAAAAATTTAATCATGCTCACTCATCTCTTCGATGTGTGATTGAGCGCACTTTTGGTGTGTGAAAGAATAAATGGAGAATTATCAGAAACATTCCATATCCAAATACTTATTGTATCTGCTACTATGGCTCTTCATAATTTTGTTAGACTAAATGATAGGGATGATAGGGGCTTCATAAACGCCAATTGAGATTCAATTTCTACAAGAGAACATAATAGTGAAGCAGGTAGCAGTTATGAGCAGAACTCAGGATTTTTAACAGACCCTGCGATGGTGGTTCTTTGTGATTCCATTGCTAATTCCATTTGGGGGGATAATAATTAGTAGTTGTCTTTTTTTGTTTTTTTTATTTATTTTATAATATCATGTAGTACAATTTAAACTTGGGTTATTGGTATGTATTTTATCATCTTTTTTACATTTTTGTGTTGTACAATTTAAACTTGGGTTATTGATATGTATTTTATATCTTTTTACATTTTTATGTTGTACAATTTAAACTTGGATTATTGCTTCATGATGATGAAAATTATTTAGATTTAATTAATATTAATAAGAAGTCATTAATGGTAATAACAAATAATTATGACACTAAAAAAGAAAAATTGCCCAAACATTATTAAAATAATACCAATAATATATATTTATTATTATTATTTAGTAAGTGTGAGAGTGCCTTTTTTTCTCAGCACAGCGGCCCAAGGATCTTGTGCCAAATAATTGTTCTTGGTGGACTGAGCTTGGTTCACTGCAGTTAAAAGGCTATTTAAGAACCAAGTGGTGTACAAAGCAAGCTCCCTACAACACAAATACTAACAAGCGAAAATATCCGTATTGAATGACAGTTCAAACAGCAAGGAAATGCACAGCAATAAAAATACAGTAAAAAAGAAGGTTAGGGATCCTTAAGTTTGTGAGAGGCATTTTATTAATTTTCTTTGGTTATGATTACAGTGCTCACTAAGACGTGATACAAGGTTCAACTACGTTCAAAAATTACAGACTTTGATAGCTATTCAAGCTTCCAAGACTTGCAAAGTTTGAATTTTTTGAATCCGAGTATGTGCTATAGTGGCTATCTCTGGGATATCGGGAGCAGTTCCTCTGTTTTTCCTTAAACTTTACAGAGTTCTTTTTATGGTTCTATATCTTCTTTAAGAATCCAGAAAAATGGCGACGAATGCCTGAATAAAGATCAATGAATGAAAAATGAATGCCCTTCAGCATGGGTTTCCCCCTCCTTTTATAGTGCAGCTCTAGGGTTCCGGGGTACCAGTGATTTCTCCGTTTTGCCCCTCAGAGTTCGTGTTATGTCAGTTTACTCAGGGGCTGGTCGTTTCCTTTTTTTCTCATAACTTCTTCCTTTTGGTGCGACCAAGCTGAAAGCCCCTAGCTGATTTTCCATTTCAAGGTCTCCTCAAGTCGCTAATCTTCAGCTATTTGGCCTTTGCTTTCACCTTTTCTAGCTTTTGGTTGCACTCCATCCTTGTCATTTTTCCCAAATAGTTGGAATCTTTTACTGCTGGGTTGAAAGCTCCTTCCAGTTACCTCTTCTTATGGTTTTCTCATTATTGGTTCCTTGAGGCACAACTCTTGCATTCATGAATGTTTTGCTTTGTACTTTCTGATCCCACTGTATATCTGGGCGCATGAGACTCGCATGCTCTTTGTCTTTTATCCCTTTTTTTCCTTTGAACCTACTTCAATCTTACTTAAACCGTGTTGCGCGTCCCAGGGATCCCCGGACTTTGGTAACTTCTGGGATCCCGACCCAGCTCTTCTTATTGGGCTTCTTTTGGCTTATTGATCCTGGCCGGCTGGGCCTTTCCTTTGCTTCATGTATTTTAAAGTCTGTTCTTCCATGAGTCTTTGGATCCCAATTCTTTGGACCTCTCGCCCTTTTCTTCTTTCTTTTCCTTTTTTCTTCATTACGTGAGCCCAGCCTTATTTTTTTCTAGCTTCATTTCCATGAAATTAGCCCAATGTGCTATTTCTTTGGGCCTTAGACTATGATTAATTTTGAACCTCAACATTTAGCCCCCCGAGCTCATGGGTTGCCTGCAACCCATGCATGAGTAGTTGAGTTTCTGCAGGATTCTTCCGTCTTGATCCTTCTTCGGGGATCTTGATCTTTTATTTTCGGTCTTTGGTATCCTGGCCCCCTTTTCTTTTTTGCTTATTTCTCTTGTAACTCCTCCTTTTTACATGGGACGTGACAGCTGAGTTATGAAGTAAAAAAACTTCCACCACCTACTTTTACGTTTCCCATAACTTCCATTAATAACTGCTGATAACTCTTCCCTCTTTAAATTAAATTTCTGGCAACTGGCGCGTCTTTCCACATATTGTCTTCTCCAATTGCTCTTTGTGTCTTTATTCTAGGCGTTTCACATTATCTTTTTATCTCCCTGAATCTTCCATTCCTAGTCTCTTTTCTCTTCCTTTCGATTAGTCTTTTGCTTCCTACTTTCTTCTTAATTCCCTTTACTTTCAAGATACACATTGTCTCAATGGCTTCTTCTTCTTCTCGAAAAAGAAAGGAGCGTACTCTCAGCCCCTTTGAAGGTGAAGGTTCCTCTAGTTCTGAACAAGATGAGTCTCATGAGGTCATTAGGCGTCCCGCTTTCCCTTTACGAGACCCCTGGTACACCCCTAGTTTATTCTTCCCTCAGGTGTCCCATGGTGAGGCCCCTCCATCCACTCATGCCTGGGTATTCTCTAGTCAGGCGGGTTTCGCTGGCTCCGCTCAAGTCCCAGACTCTAGGGTGATTTTTGATCTCCAGATCAGGCGGGGACTTCAAGAGGCGGTCCCCATCTTTTTTGATTTTGTTGCTGGAAAGATCCAAGGCTGGCCCATCTGGGTGGATAAGGAACTCTTTGACGAGGAGTTCGTGGGTTGCCTGGAGCACGCCAATATCCTGAAGGCAGTGGCGATTTCCAGGAATCTTAAGGGTTTTAGAGACGCCAAAGGTCTTAGGCATTTGGTACGCCGTTGGTGTCCTGCTCTGCACACTTTTTCTTTTTCTGTTGGCAAACTGGCTGTCACCCTAGAGGATGTGGTCAACAATTTCCTCCTTCCAGTGCTTGGGGATGGAAATCCCTTTGATATTAATCTTTCTGACGAGGATCTCAAGGTGGAAGAAAAGTTATTTGCTCATTTTGGTGGACGTACTGCTTCTCCTGGTGCGAAACTGGCCAGGATGGGTAGGTGAGTTATGAATCTTTCGCGTGAGAAAGATAAGGAAGTTAGGCGAGCTGGGTTCCTCGCATTCTGGCTTAGCAAGTTTCTGTTCAATGAGTTCCCTAGGTATGGGATCAAGTCTACTCTATTTCCATTGGCGATTAGGTTGGCTCAGGGTGCTCAATATCCTCTAGCCCCCATGTTTTTAGGCCATGTCTATTCTCAACTAGATCAGCTTCATGGAGATGAAGCCAAGGGTGACTCTTGTTATGTAATTACTTATTCTCTTCATTGCGCCATCCTCCAGGTATTTATGTGGGATCGTTCTTCGGTCACTTTAGCAAGATGTAGGAATTTAAAGTTTGTAAAAGATAAGTTTCAGGGATCCCCTGATGTGGTTAAAGGGCTTTATGGCAATTCAACTGATAACCACCCTATTATTTTTCGTTGGCTTAGTCTGAAAGGCGGCAGCCTTAACTTGGTTGAGTTATTTGATTAAACAGGTCATTTGCATTGGCGTTCTCCCCGGGAGTTTGGCCCCGGTTTTGTTTGTGATTCTGTGTTATCTTTTTTTTTTACTTCTACAGGAAATACTTTTGATTTGCGTCGTGGTGATGAGGGTAGTTTAGCCTACCTAGCTTGCATTAGTCTTTCTTGGCTTCCTATGCCTTCCTCAAGCGGTCCCCGGTACATTCATTACTCCGCGCACCGAGTACTTCAGCAATTCAGTTTCGACCAGGATATTCCCCCGGTGTTTAATGACATAGTACCATCTCTTCCTTCTTTGGATCCTTTTATGAGACTCCAGGCCTTCTTCTATTGGTCATGAAGGAGTCCTCAGTTCGTAGTACCCAATTTTCAATGAGGAGTTTTTGCCTTCAGTGGTTATGCTGACTATTGGAGAAGAGTGCAAAAATCCTTTGTTGACTATGCTGGTTCTGACATAATTGGGAGAGTGTCTCTACCTACTGCTGGTATCGTTTCTACTGCTGTGAGTAGTAAAACAGGTTTCGCAGAGTGGCACACTTCTAGGGGAGGTTGGGTGACTTATGCGCAGGATTTTCCAGAAATCTGGTCAGGATGTGACCTTATTGTTGGTGCTTCTGCTGGGGTACCAATTAAGAAGGGGGCAGTAGAGGCCATAAGTGCTAGTACTCCTGTTGGCATGAGTAAAGGACGAGCAATTAAGTAGGAAAAATTGAAGGAGGCTGTAGTTGAAGAAAGTGTAGAGGGCATTAGCCCTAAGACAAAAAAGAAGAAGACTGGGAAATCCCAGAAACAGTTGGTGCTTGCTGAGGAAAAAGAAGTTGAGCAACCTTTGGCCATAAGGAGTCGGGTGAAGACTAAGGTAGAGTTTTCTTTTTCCCAGGTTCCAATGAGTTCTTCAGTCCATGGTTCTCTGGGACCCTCTAGACATACCCATAGTAAACAACAGAGACCCGGAGACCCTGTTGAGAGAGAGAGAGAAGGGCAAGGCCTCTTTCCTTCAGGCCTCTTTTATGTTGCAGTTTGTTGTTGTTTTTCTTGAACTGATGAGTGGTTGCCTTATTTGCAGTCCAAGTGCAAGTCGGACCCCAGGAAAGGTAGAAGTCAATCATCTGGTGAAGATGTGGTATGGTTTTCCTTCATCCGTGCCTTCTGCCGTTTGCTTTTATCCATTTCTCCAGTGCTGTACATTTGTGATGCCCTGTTACTTATGCTTTTTGTTGTTCATGTTGCCCCCCTCCCTTTTCTTTAGGTGGAAGTTTCTCCCCCCACGGTTGGTAGGACTTTGGAAGAGTAAATGGTTGCAGCTGCATCTTAGGGTGCGGAAAAGGAGGCCTCCAGTGGTGGCATTGCTGGGGAGACTGGGCAGCCAATGCAGGGTGTCTAGGCTACCCAGGATCCTGAGGCTCCCGAACTTCCTACGTCCCAAGGTCCCTAATCTGAGCAGACTCCCAGTCCTATCAGGACTGTGTTACCTCAGACGGGGTTAAGTACAAAAACTTTGGGAGGCGCATCTCCATCCAGACAAATAAGTGAGCCTTATTCTTTTATAATAGCGTTTAATTCTATTTCTTTTGTATCCCCCTTTTCTCTTTCTCCCTTCTTTGAGTTCTCTCTTTCTTTTTCCTTTCTAGGCCAAGTCATTGTAAGATCTGCCTCTAGTGCTGATTCTTCTTTAGAATCGGAGGATTCTGAAGGTGAGTGTTGATCGCTCTTACTGCGTTTCCTTTTCTTTCTTCTTTTTGTGCCCTTCTCCTGTCTTTTTTTTGTTATGGCGAAGCCCCCTGTATCCTTACCCTCTTTTAGTCATTTCACTGAGGCTTCCTCACCCTTTCTTCAACTTGCTATATGCTCTTTCTCAGAGTCCTCCAAGAAGTCAGAGGAACAAAAGGAGGAGGCTCCGTCCCAAGGGGCCGATACTGGTTTCCCTTCTGTCCCCTTTTACTTTCTTCTTTCTCCTTCTTCTTTAAAAAAAAAAAAAAACTAAGTCTGTTTCCCCCTCTCTTTTTTTTTTGCAGGAGTTGATACTGGTGTTAGAGATTCTAAGCTTGTGATTCCTGAGGGGGTTGTGGTATCCGCTCAAGTTGCTGATCTTCAAACTGCCCAGAGGGTTGAAGGTTCCTCAGCCCCTTCAGGTGGTGATGCAACAATGGGAGAGGCTCCAGGAGTGGCTGTTTTAGATCCTGCTTCAAGGCTCCTTATCTTTCTGGCTCACTTTGAAGTTCAATAGCCTCCCTGCTAGCCACTTTCACCACTTTGGGCCTTTCTATGGCAGCTTTTTGCGCTTCTCTATGCCCATGGAAGGTTTGTCGTTGCTAGAAGGGCTGTTCAAGAGTTATGGAGATTTTACCATTGGTTTCAGAGGAGGTGTATTTTTGGGGAACATTCTGATGGAGTTGCTGTGTGCCGTGTTGATTTCCTTGAGAGATTCTTCGCTAGACTCTTTATCTGAAGAAAAGCTCTTGGAGTGGAGGGGAGTGGTGCAGGATCTTTTAGAAGCCAAGTTCAACTTGTCCTTCTTGCTGGAGTACCTGCGATCATTGGCCCACGCGCTATTCCAGAGGCAAACTTCTAAGAGCATTGATGCTGAGATTGCTGCTGCTGAGGAAGTTTTAGCTCATGCTCACAAGACTTTGCAAGATTTGAAGATTAAAAGGCAGAGGGTTCTTTCTTCTTCAGCTGTCCCTGCTCTTTCCTCAGATGGTTCTTTGTTGGCTGGCCTTATTTCCTAGCCTTCTCCCCTTTCTCTTCTTCTTTTTTTAGCTGGTTTAGATGTGTATGAATAATTTGGGGTTGTAGAAGTTTCTATCTTTTTTGTTTGAACATTACTTCTGGCTTTTTTTTTTTTTTTACATAGATCTGTATTTGTGCTTTGAGACTGCTTCTAATCTTTCTTAATGGTATGTGGATCTTTTTTTTTTTTTTTACATTGTCTTTCTTTCTTTGGTACCAAGTCCTGGGCCATGATTCCCACAAGTTTTGTTGTAGGTTCTGGACCAGGTACCCTTTTTTTTTTTTTTGCGCAAGTATTGAACTGGGTACACTGGGCGATTTCTCTTTTCTCCCTCCCTTTTGTCCTAGTTCATGAGCTTGGCAAGTCTTTTTTTTTTTTTTTGGTCAAGTACTGGGCTAGGTATCCTTAGCATTTGCCTGGGATCCTAGATCATGTATTTGAAACTTAACTGTTTGCAACTATCTGTGGGGGGATCCTAGGTCATGTATCAAAAAGATTTTTTTCCAGGTATCCTCCCCTGATTCCGTCCGTGTTAGGACTTTGTAATACTTAGGATTTAATAGCTGAGGAGAAATAAAGAGAGATTTCATTGAATTAAAACACAATCATCATTCAAGGAACACAACAAATCTAACAAAGATAGTAAGGATCACAGAGTGTCCTTCTATCATGGGTTCCTAAACAAAATTACTTAAGTGATAATTCATAATTCATAATATATAAAAATAAAATAAAAAATGTTTAAAAAAAAAATACTTAGTGGGTTGGAGAGTTGGCAAAAAGGATCCCGATGTACTGAGACCTCTCCCCTCTTATGCATAGTACTGTTTTAGCCACTTCCCATTTATGGGCTCTGTCAGGATTGTCCCATCTTCCTTTGTAAGGTAGTAATACTCACTATCGTGAGCCTCTCTGATGATGTAGAGTCCTTCCCACTTTGGGGCAAATTTGGAGGGTCCTGGTAGGTTCCTCCTTACATGCTCTGTTGTCCTTAGTACCAGCTGCCCTTTAGTGAAAGCTCTTTGGCGTACTGCTTGTGCATATGCTCTAGTCATTCTTTGCTGGTACCTTTGGCTTCTTCTCTTGGCTAGTTCTCTTTCTTCCTCTACCCCTTCAAGGTCTGCTAATCTCCTTTCATTGTTTGTGTCCTCGGTGTCCTCCTAACTTTCTTCAAGTACTACTCTTGGTGTGTGAACAATTAATTCCACTGGGCTGATGGCTTCTGTTCCGTAGACTAGGGAGAATGGTGAGAATCCCGTGGCTGTCTTCACAGAGCTCCTGCATGCCCAAAGTACATCTGCCAAGTGGTCACTCCATTTTCCTCCATACTCCTGCTTCATCTTCTTAAGGATCTTCAATATCACCTTATTAGTGGCCTCTACCTGGCCATTTCCTTGTGGGTAGTAAGGCGTAGATCTTCCATGCTTGATGTAATAAGTCTCAGTCAACCCTTTCATGTCTTTGTTTATGAATGGGGTCCCGTTGTCACTGATCAACCTTCTAGAGATCCCAAACCTTGTAATGATATGCTCTCGAATGAAGTTTGCTACAGCTGCTCTAGTGGCCTTTTTCAAGGGGATAGCCTCTACCCATTTTGTAAAGTACTCGGTAGTTGCCAAGATCCATATGTAACCACTGGATGGGGGATTTATAGGCCCTATGAGATCAAGCCCCCAAGTGTGGAAAGACCATGGCGTTGTCATATCCTGTAACATATTTGGGTGAGTATGGATTGCATCTTCGAGGACTTGACATGCGTGGCAGGTTTTAACTAGCTCCTCGGAGTCCCTTTTCATTGTTGGCCAGTAGTACCCCAACAGTAGTAACTATTTATAGAGCCTCCTTTTTCCTGGGTGACTTCCACAATCACCGGAATGGACTTCCCTGACTACTTTCTAGGCTTCCCTTGGCCCCAGGCATCTTAGGGGATCCCCACTGTATCCCTTTTTTAATAGGATCCTGTTCTACAAGAAATATCTGACTGCGAGTTTCTTAAGCTGGTGGGCCAGTGTCCTGTCAGTCGGTAGGATCCCTTGAGCCAAGTATTCCATGAAGGGAGTCCTCCAATCTTCTGTAATAAATACAACGTAGCTCTCTTCCTTATCCATCGAGAATTGACATTCTTGACATTTTTCCTGTATAGTTGCTGTCTCTTTGTTCATATTAGGCTAGTAGTATCCTATGCGTTGCATTCTTCTATATAGGCTGATCTTTTTTGAGGTCCCGCAGACTTGGGTATGTAGCTCTTCCAATCTTAATTTTCCTTCCTTCTCGTTGATACATCTGGATAGGATCCCTCCAGGCAGTCTCCTATATAGTTCTCCTTCTATTAGAGCGTAGTCCCTCAGTTCTTTGACACTCCCCCCAGATCCTGTTTCTTTCATTTTTTCTTTCACTTCGCTCCTCCAATCCCATTGTTTGGACTTTCCGGGGGATATCTTTTGGAGGATTTTTAAGATAGAATGTACCTGCCTTCCTATTCTGACCAGCGTGTCCCTTCCTTTGAATGACACTTGGGATCCTAGGGTGGCAAGCGCATCAGCAAACCTGTTTTCGCTTCTCTGCATGTATTCTATGCTAAAGGTTTGGAATTCCTGCTCCAGCCTTTGCGCCCAGGTCCTGTAGGCTACTAAACTTTGTTCCCTTAGTGCAAAGTCACCTTTCACCTAGGAAACTACAAGATTGGAATCTCCCAATACTCTCACATGTTTTACCCCTATACTAAATGCTACAGTTAACCCAGTCAAGTATGCCTCATATTCAGCTGCATTATTAGAACAGAAGAACCCAAGCTTGAAATATAAGGGTATGGTGTCCCCATCCTCACAGCTTAGTACAACTCCCACTCCATTTGAGGTCGTTGTGGCTAACCCATCGAATCTCATTGTCCATTTCTTTCCTGGGATCTCTACTACTACTACCTCACCCGGGATCTCTTCACTTAGTGAGCTTTCTTCCTTTCCTGGGAACTGTGCTAGGAGGTCTGCTATGGCTTGACTTTTGATAGCCTTGGAAGTCTTGAGGCCTATGTCATATTGAGAGAGCAAGACCAGCCACTATGCTATTCTTCCTGTTAGGAGGGGCTGATGCAGGAGTGCTTTTATGGGGTGTAACTTAGTCACCAAAAGGATCTGGTGAGCTGAGAAATACCTCTTCAGCCTCTGGGATGCGTAAATAACCACTAGGCAGACTTTCTCTATCCTGGGATACTTGGTCCCGGCATCCTTGAGTGTCTTGCTTACATAATAAACAGGCTGCTCATTCCCATCATCATCTTCTTGTGCCAGCAGGGCTCCTATTGCTTGGGCATTTGATGCTAAGTACAGCAACAGGGGTCGCCCATGCACTGGTGCTTGAAGAATGGGTAAATGATTCATAATCTGCTGAATCCTTTGGAAGGCTTCCTGTTGCTCTGTTCCCCAAGTGAACTCGATTCTTTTCTTTAATAGTTTGGATAAGCCACTTGTGACTGAAGCCAGCCCTGGCACAAATCTCCTAATGTAGGAGACCCTTCCTAGGAAGCTTTTGAGCTCCCTCACTGTTGTTGGTCTTTTCATTGTGGCAATGGTTGCAGCTTTGGCTGGATCTACACTTATGCCTCTGTGATGTACCAGGAACCCGAGAAACTTTCCCGCAGATACTCCAAAGGCACATTTCATGGGGTTTATGCGTAGTTTGTATTCTGTGCATCTTTTGAAAACTTGTTCAAGTACCTGAAGGTGTCCTGTCCTAGTTTTTGACTTAACCACAATATCATCCATATAGTCTTCCATTTCCTTATGCATCATATCGTGGAAGATGACTGTCATGGTTCGCTGGTACGTAGCCCCTGCATTTTTTAGGCCGAAGGGCATCACAGTGTAATAAAAATTCCCAATTGGGGTCCTGAATGCTGTCTTCTCGGCATCCTTGGCAACCATACGAATCTGGTTGTACCCACTATACCCATCCATGAATGAAAACATAGAACTTCCCACAGCTGAATCCACAAGGAGGTTAATATTAGGCAGAGGGAACTCATCTTTTGGACATGCCTTGTTCAGGTTGTGGAAGTCCACACAGCAACAAATCTGGCCGTTCTTTTTCTTCACAGGTACTATGTTGGAAAGCCATTTGGGATGCTGAGTGGGCTTGATAAAACCAGCTGCTAGCAGCTTCTTGACCTCTTGGGTTATCTGAGCTTCTACATCAGTGTGAAAAACCCTGGCTGGTTGGATTACTGGTTTGACTCCTGGGTCCACGTTGAGAGCATGGACCACCAGCCCAGGATCTAGACCAGGCATCTCATCATAGGTCCATGCAAACACATTCATGTATTCTTTGAACAAGGCCACCAGTGACTCCTTTTCTTGTGCTGCCAACTGACTACTGATGAAAACAGGCTTCTGTGATCCCAGCCTAGCCCCCAAGTTTATTTCCTCTAATTCTTCCTCAGGCTAGATTTGTGTTTCTTTAACTGGTTCCTCTGGGACTTCCTCTTGAGCTACCATACATTCTGGTGGTCCGAGACCCTCCTACACGATGCACTTAGGCCCCGCGCACCTTCATAAGCGATAAATCAATCTTCCCCCGGCTTCCCGTACTACTACACATTCCCGGGATCCTGAGGTGCTGTGCTCCCTTTTTTGCCTTTTTCTCTTCAGGAGGTCTCTTAAGTCATGGGTACCTCCTCCTTCTTCTTTTTCCAAGATAGGTGCTTCTAGGGTCCCTGGCATGAGACTCTCATTGTCCGGTTCTAACTCATCATAGAACATTGTTTCCACAAAGTTTACTTCTCCTTGGCTGAAAGGGTTATGGTTGGCAGGGATCCGTACAGGCCTCCCATTCAGTCTCCCTTTAACACACTGATGGTATGTGGATGGTATAAGGCAGTGCTTATGGAGCCATGGTCGTCCTAGCAATACATGGTAAGACACCTCTGAGTTGATTACATGAAATCTGGTCAAGGCTACTATTGGCCCCACTCTTAGGGCCAGCTGTACATATCCCTCGATTGATTCTGCTGATCCTCCAAATCCGGTTATCTTCATAGGAGCCCTCAAGATCTTCCTGTTAGCTAGGCCCATGGCTTCCAGGGTACTCAGGGCTATGAGGTTGAGTGATGCCCCTGTGTCTACCAATGCTCTTCTGATTTGGACACCATTTATAGTGGCCATTAGATAAAAGGGTCTACGGTGGTCTGGATGCTCAATCTCCATGTCCTCGTCAGTGAAAGTTATGGCGTTGGTTATCTCCAAGAAAGCTCGACTAGCATGTGATTCTGCTGTGAAACATTCCATTCCTGAATCTGCTGCTATAGTCATAAGAGATTCTGTGGCCACCCTTCTTGCTTCTGGTCCAAATCCCAGCTGGTTGAATAATGATCTAAACTTGGAATTCTTCTGGAAGGTCCTGACTGTGCTCGGATGGAAGGATCCTTCTGATTCTTCTGCTTCTACTGGGTTCCCATGGATTACTACAGCCACCACCCCCTTCCCTTTGTGGTTAGGCAAAGGGTTCCTTTGTACTTCTGGCTCCTTCTGAGTGAGCTCCAAGGTTCCTTCTCTTAGTTTCTTATGAAAGAGCCTGTGGAGGGTCCAGCAATCCTTAGTGGAATGCTTGACATAATTATGAATCCTACAGAACAAGGGATTTTTCCTTTCTTCCTCCGTTGGTGGCCTGGACACGGTGAATGACCTAACCACTCCATCCCCGATCCATTTGTCCAGGACATGGTTTAACTCTTCTGCTGTACATGAGATCACTGGTGGTTCCTCGAACACCTTTCTGTCAGGCCTCTTCCTTTTTTCTCCCACTGATGTTGTCATGGCTTGGGATGCTGGCATCCTCTTTGTCCTCATAGTTTGTGTTGTCCTTCTAGTTCTCTATAACAGGTCAGCGAACTGTGTGATACATAGATTTTCGAGGTTGAGTCTTTAATCGAAAAGCATGTTGGATATGCAAGTCTCTACGAGTTATTTCTCCTCATGATCCCCATAACAATCTAGAGACACATCTTTAAATCTTTTTGATGAACTGGACGAGATCCTCTCCAAGCCTCTGCCTTACCATCTGAAGGCTTTGAAAAGTGACCTTGTCCTCACCGAGGTAATATTTTGCACAAAATCTCTCCATCATCTCGTCCCAGGTTTCAATGGACCCAGGTCTTAGTGTGGTGTACCAAGTGTATGCTCTATCCACTAAGGATTTAGCAAACTCTCTTAGACACAGCTCTCGGTCTCCTGCGTAGGGGCCTATGGTGTGAATAAACCTACTCACGTGTTCCACGACGCTTCCATTTCTTCCATCAAAAGGATGGAACTTTGGGGGTTCATATCCTTTGGGATATGGCTTGCCAAGGAGTTCTGGTGGGAATGGGGATCCCGAGAAAATTGCTTAGGGATCCCCGAAAGTTTTTCCCTTTCTTGGTCCAAGAGGGCACTGACATCTGCCAGTGTTAGGTATCGGGGGTTAGTTCCTCCTCCCACTGCTGACCCTCCCTTTGGCTGGGTTCTATCTTGGTTGCCCACGAGGGGCATTGTCCCTGACTTCCTGCGTTTTGCCTTCTTTGAGAAGGCGAACTTCTTACTGCAAATCCTTCAACATTGTAGTCATTCGAGCCATGGGGTCTGGCTCCTGCCTTGCGTTCCTTTGCTCCGACACAGCCTCCTGTTTTGTTAGGGGCACCTCGCCTCTTTGTCTGGAGGCCACTTCATTTTCTCCCACGGGCTCAGAGGCCGTGGGTGGCACATTAGCACCTTTGCTGTTCCTTGGTCTTGGAGGCATGCTCTGCGAAGGGATTGCTTCTTTCCTTTTCTTTACCCAGTCCCCAGTGGAGTCGCCAAAATGTGAGAGTGCCTTTTTTTCTCAGCACAGCGGCCCAAGGATCCTGGGCCAAATAATTGTTCTTGGTGGACTGGGCTTGGTTCACCGCAGCTAAAAGGCTGTTTAAGAACCAAGTGTGCACAAAGCAAGCTCCCTACAACACAAATACTAACAAGCGAAAATATCCGTATTGAATGACAGTTTAAACATCAAGGAAATGCACAGCAATAAAAATACCGTAAAAGAGAAGGTTAGGGATCCTCAAGTTAGTGAGAGGCATTTTATTAATTTTCTTTAGTTATGATTACAGTGCTTACTAAGATGTGATACAAGATTCAACTAAGTTCAAAAATTACAAACTTTGATAGCTATTCAAGCTTCCAAGACTTGCAAAGTTTGAATTTTTTGAATCCGAGTATATGCTATAGTGGCTATCTCTGGGATACCGGGAGCAGTTCCTCTATTTTTCCTTAAACTTTATAGAGTTCTTTTTATAGTTCTATATCTTCTCTAAGAATCCAGAAAAATGGCGACGAATGCCTGAATAAAGATCAATGAATGAAAAATGAATGCCCTTCAGCATGGGTTTCCCCCTCCTTTTATAGTGCAGCTCTAGGGTTCCGGGGTACCAGTGATTTCTCCCTTTTGCCCCTCAGAGTTCGTGCTGTGTCAGTTTACTTAGGGGTTGGTCGTTTCCTTTTTTTCTCATAACTTCTTCCTTTTGGTGCGACCAAGCTGAAAGCCCCTAGCTGATTTTCCATTTCAAGGTCCCCTCAGGTCGTTGATCTTCAGCTATTTGGCCCTTTCTTTCACCTTTTCCAGCTTTTGGTTGCACTCCATCCTTGTCATTTTTCTCAAATAGTTGGAATCTTTTACTGTTGGGTTGAAAGCTTCTTCCAGTTATCTCTTCTTATGGTTTTCTCATTCTTGGTTCCTTGAGGCACAGCTCCTGCGTTCATGAATGTTTTGCTTTGTACTTTCTGATCCCATTGTATGTTTGGGCGCGTGAGACCCGCATGCTCTTTGTCTTTTATCCCTTTTTTTCCTTTGAACCTACTTCAATCTTACTTAAACTGTGTTGCGCGTCCCAGAGATCCTCGGACTCTGGTAACTTCTGGGATCCTGGCCCAGCTCTTCTTATTGGGCTTCTTTTGGCTTATTGATCCTGGCCGGCTGGGCCTTTCCTTTGCTTCATGTATTTTAAAGTCTGTTCTTCCATGAGTCTTTGGATCCCAATTCTTTGGACCTCTCACCCTTTTCTTCTTTCTTTTCCTTTTTTCTTCATTACGTGAGCCTAACCTTTCTTATTTTTTTCTAGCTTCATTTCCATGAAATTAGCCCAATGTGTTATTTCTTTGGGCCTTAGACTGTGATTAATTTTGAACCTCAACAGTAAGTATATGAAGTAGTTGATTTTTAGTAAGTATGAAATAAACTCACATAAAAAAAATATATATATATGAAATAAACTCTCTTATATATACATTATTCTTTTTAGTAATTTATTCCTCAAACTGCCACTTTTATAAGTGCTAGTCAAACACTCAGCTTTTTCAAAAAATATTTTTTAACAGCTTTTACCAAACACTCAGCTTTTTGAAACTCCACTTTTTCATCATGCAATTTTATAAAAAGCTGAACCAAACTCACCCTAACTCATTTGTTAATTGTTATATGAGTACGGCAATGCTTTGTCTGTCACCCAATATGTATCAATACGGCGAGTCGTTTCCCTAACATAGCAAGTTAACAACAAGAAGCTCATCTATAAGTAAAACAAAAAACATTGTACGAGTTCGTTTAGCTGCCTCCGGATAAAGAAAAAAGTACAGTCTCAGACTCAGACTCATTATAGTCTCATCATGGCGTCCATGCTTGGGTTTTTACCAAACCATTCTCTGTACTCTCGTACGCTATGGGCCCCTTCAGTCTCCATAAACCATTTTGTAGCTTCACCTTCACATACTTCAACTGTTTCATATTTATCCTCAAACAACAGCCATCAGCTGAAGCTCAAGCATTTCGCACAACCACAAGCATCTTCGTCTGAAGGTGGGCTTATCCTTTTCAGTTTCTTCATTTCTTGTCTTTATTTTCTCTTAGGAGGGTATTTTGGGAGATGGGTATGTGTTGAACTTTAGTGGTTCCTTTTAATAATGTTAAATTTTGCATTTCTTGATTGTTTGCAAAGTTGAACCAATTGAAGTTGAATATATAGTGTTATAAATAACATAATGGTTAAATGATCAAATTCACCTTTTCTTAATGCTTTATGCTGTTGGAACTATTGGAAATTTATCATGGTATGGAGCAGATGGTCCTGAAATTGAACTCTGTCTCCACTCCATTTATTAAGGGGGAGTCTGAGTTTAATCTGAAAGGGAGTGTTAGAATAATAGCGAAATGATTAAACTCATCATTTCCTAACAGTTTAGACTTTGGGGGCAATTGGTAATTTATAATGTAGTGTTTGGAGGATTTGGGAGCAGGGACTATGGTTGTATAAGTGAAACAATGTAGGAAGGTTAAGGGGTAGAAGGAATTATTTGAATGCAATTTTGTTTGTTTCTTTCGGAGTCATTTGCATTAGAGAATGAATTTGACTTATTTGAACAATCTTAGCTTCTTGATGCTGCTATCACTTCTTCCCAGTGGACAGGCAATAATTGAAAATTCAGTAAAGACAAGAAGAGGAATTGGTTGTTGGAAAGTTGGCATCTTTATTTCTAAATCGAAACTTATTCATAAACTCATTTTTGATATACACTCACTCAATCTCATAATCATTATTTATATTCTTATATTCTTTGAAATTTAATGCTACCTTTTTTTTGGATTATTATCTTCATCTTATAGGAATTCCTGATGAGTTAATTGAAGACTCAAAGTTTGTACCTTTGAATGCTGAGGATCCCAGATATGGTCCACCTGTAAGTTCTGGTTAGTTACATTCCAATTGTAAAATTCTTACTTCCTCCTATGTGATGACAAAGATTGCTCATGCTCTTATTAGTAATACTTTTAGACAATCGTATATACTATGTGGTTTTGCTGTATGTATCAGCTCTAAGATACAAGTTTCTGAAACAGAAAGATATTTTTAACTTTAAATCTTTTTCTATATCTAGTTGTTCAGTTTAGAATTTACAGTACCTTAAAGAAAGTAGTTACCCTTATTTTTGGATCATGTATACTTATAAGTTATAACCACAACCATAACTTGTTGCCTGGGAAATCATAAACATTTTCCTAAAAGTGGTTATTAAAATAACTAAATAGATGGGATCATATTCTAAATCCTACTGAAGTTGATGATTCAAACTTGCAGGCTTTATTGTTATTGGGCTTTGAAGTGGAAGAGGCCATGAAGGTAATCTTTTGTTTTTCATATCATTTGCCATCTCTGCCACTATTCGATACATTAGGTGAATATTTGAATAGGCTCTAGGAAATGCTTTTGTACAATAATAAGCGTAAATCAATGTAATACCGTTATTTGCTACAAAATATCTATTTTTTCATATTAAAATTCATGCATATTGTGTCCAATAAGCTTTCCTTTCCTTCTCAACCAAATCTGTGAACACCATTTCTGCTCACCATATATAGTAAGAAGTGCCGCATCCAGGATCTTTTGTTTATTCTCATAGTATTTATAATGGTATTCTGACCGATTATTTAAATAAATATATATAGTAATAATTTTTTTTTTTTAAAGAGAGTTTTGTCACTCTTTAGTGGTCATGTTAGCACGTATCATTATGATCATATAACTCGAGGTCTATTTCTAAGGTAATAATATCAAATGGTGAACCAGTATGATTTTTTTTAAGGGGGGGATAGGAAAATTGTCAAGGTGAAGATATGGTGCCTGAATTTGAATTTGTAAGCCTTAGGAATGACTTCCATGCAGCTTTGAGATGAATCTTCATTTAAGGAAGCATACTGTGCTTGGCTACTTGCCTCTTTGTAGGACTTTTTTTTTTTATATTAATGCCCAAGAAATTGGTTCTATCCCACCCTACAATTCTTTTTTTGTTTTCCTCGTGCAGATACAACAGCTTTTGAAAGAGTTGGATGGTGAATTCCTTGAGGTATTTAGTTATACCATATCTTTGTGTTCACTTTATATGAGCTTGATGGAGAACTTTTTCCAGATAGGGGTAAACCTGAAAATCATAAAAATCATTTGTTTCTTTTTTCTAAACTTTTTCCATTGATATCTTGCTCTTGACTTAATTATTTTGAAATTTTCACTTTATACAACTCTGGAAGATATTGAGTACCATAACCCCATGCTTAAGACTTATATGATTTTTTCTAAATGTGCTCCTAATCTCTATAATGAACTTGATGCTCACTATTGTAGATTATTTTTTGTACTGAAGACATGATTACTCGTCCCCTTTGGGAAGCAATGAATACAAGGCAGCCCCATTTGGAAGCAGTAAAGGTTGATTTCTTCAACTTGCTACTCACTTTTTTCTTGTTGATAATTCTATTATGGTCAATTTTTTACCTGTGTCCTGCCTATCATATCTTGCCACCAACATGTTTCAGTGGAAGCTGAATAATCCAATCATGTTTTAATAGCATTTGATTCAATATATCTTGTTGTTATACCATCGAACGAGTACATCTTTTCTCTTAGAACTCTTACAAAGGGAAAGTCATCTTAGTATCTAAATAAATATCTCTTTATTCAATTTGTTGAATTTTGTTATTTACTGGGATGGAAAATGTAAACTACTACATACTTGTTTTTAATATTTTTCGTAGCATCAAATGCCAAAAACTTCTCTTCTCAACATTATGTGAACCAATCAAATAATAATGCAGTCAAAGCATTTCACCTATTAATCAGAAGCCAATACTTCCCAGAGAAGGCAGTGCTTTAGGTTCTAATAAAATGAAGGATCATCTCAGATTTTAAAACTTGTTAAATTTCAACTTGTATTCATATTTGTATGCATGTAACCAGTGTATTTTCTTCCGCAGGTAGCCAAGTCACTGCCACGGATCTGCTTCTTATCTGGTCTAAGTGGAGAAGAGATGATGGTGTTGATTGATGCCTTTCCAGAAACTGGTATTGGAACTTTCCTTACCCCAGATGAAGCTAGTAAACTTCACATTTCACTTTGAATGGCAGTCAAGTCATAATTGAGAATTTTGACTCAACCAGAGGGGCTTCCTGAAAATTTTGAAGTTCCAGAAACTCTAATCTCAATAGTTTAATATGAAGGAATAAATCACATTAAAACGGAAAGAATGTCAGACACATCAATACAAAAGGATGTTGAAATCTGGAACTTGTTACCAAGTACCAGCATTATGGCCTGGGTATATGTGGAACAGAGATCTATCTCCGCCATATGTACATGCATTTTTTTTTTTTTTAAATTTGACAAATATGTATATGCATTTAATTCATATGGGTGAACTTATAGAGTCATAGCACTTTCTTCATGTGGTTTTCTTGTACCGAGATGCCCCAAACCCAAATGCAAAACTTCATTTTGCAGTATATTTATATGAAGACAAATGTTTGCCACATACACATTCATGCCCCTTCCTCCTAAACCCTAATGTGGCTCAGGGTAGTGGACTCTTTGGTCTTCTCAATGGGTGACCCCTTGTGTCTATCAAGTATCGTTACAGTTAATGGCGATAAACCATATTTCCAGTGTTCCTTCTTTTAATCAATTATACAGTTCCTGATAAATATATCTTGTGCTAGCTTCCATCTATGTATTACATTTGAAACTGTCCTTTTATACAGGACTAGAACCAGCCGTATTTGCGGCACTTGTTCCCAATAGTGCTGATAAGTCGCTCCAGGAGTTGATAGAAGAGATTATGGGGGACCATGAAATGCTGGTAAAGATTTTTCCTTGATATCTATGTGAGTTTCTATGTAATCATCTCATCTCGTTACCGATGCTATACTTTTATTTTCATGCAGACTGCAAAGCAACCCAGTTCGACATAGGCATATCCAAATCAGATGTCTGCAAGAGTATCACTTTTCTTCATGAGATCGATTATTTTATATAGTGTTGTGGCAAAAGATCATCTAGTTTTCAGTTAGAAAAACATATCTTATGTTCTATAGCAGGAAAAGAGCATATAAGTAAATATGAAGCTTTGTACGTCATTAAAACTTCAAATGATATCCGAATCCTCTTATGATGTTGACACCAATGCACGTGTAAAATTCAAGCAACTCTAGAAGCTGAGATGGATACCTTGTCTTTACATTGTTTTTGGCTTGATGATCCAAATATGTTACATAAAATTGCTCAATCATCATAGATAGATAGATAGATATATATATATATATATATATATATATATATATAAAAATTTGAAACATCCAATGTTTTATCGTTCACATGGTAGTTTTGCTTGTAAGTACTCCTGTCTTTCTAATTCCTATTCCATCAGTAGTCACAAAACCTGTGGAACATGGATGCCTTCCCCAATCAAAGCCACCATCCAATAACAAGAGATATGAAATGTGTTAATTAAGTAACAATTTCTTTAACTTTTTCACTAGGTCAGCACTATGAATGTAGGTACCAGCCAAAAGGTACAAGCTAGTCAGTAGACAAGCGGTTATTGTAAAGGTTGATAGAATTCCTGCATTCATTTGCGTACAATGTAATTTGAATACACATCTCTATGTCCACCGTGACCACTGCTCTAGGACATGAATTATACTATCCTACAGGCCTCAATACAAAAGGAAAAAAGAAAAGAAAAGAACAATAACCCTAATCACTAGAACTTGTGCTTCTTTATTTCTTTTACACAGTATGACTACAGAATCTATTAAAGTACATACTGCTCACAAGAACTTCAGACTGAGCGAGGACCACCTACATCATCATAGAAAGAGAACCAAAAAATTGAGATGATCCAAAATAATTTAAGCCAGAGCATCAATATTCAACTACACTGGTCCTGCTACAGCAACCACAAATGTGCTCTGGTGAGAATTCAGAGCAGTCTTAAGCAACCTTGCTGGGAGAATATGATGAGCAGCATGCAGCATTATGTCTCCTGCAAAAGAGAGAGTTGGTTTGGTTAGCCCCAATATTTGAGTAATCCTGATATTAGCAGCATAAGTGTACTAATTATTACCAATGTTTTATCTGATAACTTCCTCTGTATTTAGCCATACAACCTATTGTCAATACATAAATATCTTATCTTCTCCTGTACTCCCCATCCAAACATATTATTTTTTGATAGGTAAAATTAATTTTATTGAAACAAGACTACCTAGTGAAAATAGTCACGAAGTAGCCTAAAGAATTACAAATGAAAACTATCTACATATGCATCGAATCTATGAAAGAATAAATAGAGTTGCTATCTGTGAGACCCAACACAAAGGACCACTCATAAAGATAACTAACTACTACTACTACCATGTTCTTTTTTGTTTAGAAAAAGTGGTTAATTCAAAACAACTCAAGTTCAGTCATTCTTGAGTTTATCCCAATCAATCAACAAACCTAAACCCAGTATCCCCTATTGTAGACTCTAAAGTCTAAATCCCCAAACCTAGCCATTTGAGCAAGCAGTAACATCCAGGTCACCATATATATCATACACAAAGTTGGTTCATAAGTTTCAAGGAATAAACCAAAACAAGCATCAAACTTATCCAAATAACAAAACATTTGAGCAAGCAAATTAGGCCCAGGCTCAAGTAGCTTGGTTTGTTATTCAGGCCTCTGAAAACAAATATAACATCTCTTTGCAAACTACATATGAAATCCCTAACCAAACAAACACATCTAAACCACATTAAAAAGAATGCATATAACCCAGAGAAAGAGAACTCCCTAACAACTTCACTCAACCTCTTTTTCTACAAAGACTAGAAAAGAAGGAACAGGGGAAAGCTTATGTTTTAATGAATCACTTGTAGATATATTGCTAATACACAAAGAGTTAACGGTATTTCACGATGACTAGTCGATTGAGGCAAAGCAATACTTGAAACAGCAATCCATAAGATAGGAGACACACCTTCATTTATAAAATCTAAGTAAACAAATTCATCCAAGTAACATGGCTGCTCAACAAAACCATTAATCATCGATACCTACAAACTTCCTGTAACTCCAAGTTTACAAAGACTAAACCCCACTATCTCCAATTTCCAGACAACTAAGAGAACAGTACAGAAAATTTCAACTATGTCCCCCAATCTCATGTTATGGTTTCCCAACACAATCATATATAGCTCTACATACAATAATCCCATCATTCAAAGAACCACCCTCTGCAAAATTAACCAAAACTTATCTTATCTTCACAATTCAGGCACATTCAAATATGTCAATGGTAAAAATCAAAACTAACAAACGATACAAAACTCCCTAACTTGACATCCACTACCATCTAAACCACGTATTTTCAATTGCCATCTCCTGGTATTTCCAATGGAAACGTTCAAACAAAGTACAAACAATTAAAACGCATCAAATAAACCAGTGAGGTTCAATTAAACTTACATTTAAAGCATACCCAACACAACAAAATTTGGTTTTTTTTCACTCATCCTCTTCACTCTCATCGCTGAAGTAGCTAGCTTTCTTAACTTTCTTCCTCTTCTTCTCCTCAACCTCAACAACCCCATCAGTCAACAACCGCTGGTTAGCCCCACCGTCCACCACCGACGCCCAATTATCATCCTCCAATCCCACCACCTCTTCCTCCTCCTCCTCCTCCTCCTCCTCATCATCATCATCATAGCCACGATCTCCAATCCGAAACCCACCACCGCCACCGCCACCTGCCACCGCCACCGCCACGTGGCTTTTTCGGAACAGGTCGCTCCCTAGGACCCAGCTGATTCTTGGGACACTCATAGGAAAGGTGCCCATCGTCCCCACACTCATAACACCGAGACTTATCCTTGTACAGGCGCTTCCGAATAAACTCAGGGGCTCGCCCATTGTCGGCGGCAATGGAAGCCGAGATAGTTCGTCCGTTGAGGATCTTCCCGTGCATTTGACGCGCCGCGGAGAGAGCGTGGTCCTGGGAGACGAACTGGACGAAAGCTACGCCGCGGCTTTGGCGGGTGACGCGGTCTTTGAGGACGGTGACGCGGGCGATTTTGCCGAAGGTGGAGAAGAGAGTGTGGAGGTCGGAGTTGGTGAGGGTGTAGTCTAGGTTTGATACGTAGAGCGTTGATTTTGATGGGGCTAGCCCTTTAGACCCACCTTTGGTTTTGGCGGCTCTGTTATCGTTGGTATTGGGGTTTTGTTGGGGTTTTGAGGTTGTGGTAGATGCTGGGTTTGAATAAGAGGAAGAAGGGTAGCGGTAATAGAAGGTGTCGTCTTCATCGTCGCTGCTATCGGTTTGGTTCTTCCGCACCATGGTGCCTTTTCTCTCTCGACTGTTCTCTTTGCCACTATTTTATTTATTTTTTATATATGAAATTTCAGGCTTTTTTTTTTTTTTTGCCGAAGATCACAATTTAAGAAAAATTTAAGAGAAACACTGCCGGTCAAACTTATTTAATTATGTTGCACTCTCTTGAAAGTTTCAAGCAAGCATTATGGGCTCACATGGCAATCTGATTAAATAGATTTGTTAACAGATGCTTTTAGGGTAATTATTAATAAACCATAATATGAAAGTTTTGATACCACTTTTATGAAAAATATAAAAAATTGTCAACAATATTTATTGTTTTATTATTTTCACAATAAAATGTTTTTAAAAATAACCATAAACCAATGCCCTTAAGGTATTGGTTAACATTTCCCTTAAACATAATATTTGGAACTCGAGTTTATTTCACTTGACTTGAGTTCTAAAAAAATACTACATAACTAAATAAGTTTGACATGATACTTTTTTCCTACAATTTTTCTAAAATTATGTTATTTGGCAAAATTAGCCTGAAATTTCATCATTTATATGCATATCTTAGTTTTTTTTTTTTTTTTTTTAAATTTATTATGAACAAATAATGGCTACAACTTAATATGCCTATATTTTGAAAATCTTATATTGCATGTTCTTTTAAGATTTTAACATGCGTGTCAAATTTTGTATCAATCATATGTTTTTATTATTCAATCTCCGTAAACTTATTTTTTTGCACATAATTTTAGACTAAAAAAAATTTAAAATTTAAATATTTGGTTGACAATATAGGTATCAGTCTTTGATCTTCTAAAAGTTTGTACGTATGGAGGGTATAAGAAGAAAATATTATTCAAATGTGAATTTATCAAAATTCACATCCGATAAAAAGATATTTGGTGAAGTTGTAGTCATTGGTTACAATTAAGTTTATAATCAAACTTTCTCTATTTGTAATCCCCAAATATTTGTCTCTCATTCTCTTTCAAAACTCTCACAGTCACCCTTCCATTTTCAATTTCATCTCTATCTTAACAATAATGGAGTCATATTATTAAGAGAAGTAAATTACCTCTATCTTGCCCCATTCCCAACTTACCTCGCTTTCACCATGTGCTGGTTTTACCAACCTTACCCCACCCCATAACAATCCCTAATAATTTTAGGCGAAAAGCACATTTTAGTCCCTACATTTTAAGGGTATTTCCGTTTTGGTCCCTAAGTTTTATTTTTACCGCTTTTAGTCCCAATTCTGAAAAACGGGTTCTATTTTAGTCCCTGCCGTTACATCATAAACGGATTTGGCTGATGTGGCAAATGGCATTGATAAAAAATGATAAAATAATATCTACAATAACCTTGGATGGTCACTGTTAGTTACTCCCCGCCCTGTGTAGTCACGTGCCCCTCACGTGACCCTCCCTTTTTTTTTTCTTTTTTCTTTTTTTTATCAGAACGTAACCCTCCCTAACCCAAATAAAACCCAAAATGAAGCTATTCACACCTGAACACACATGACGGCAAGACCCATAGATTTGTGCAATCCCTAATCTCTTACCTTACCCGTTGCTCATCACAAGACCATAGATTTGCACAAAAAACCCACAAATCGGCAAGCATAATCACAGAGCTTCAGTGTTTGTGCTGAGCTGCGAAGGTATTATTTCTCTCCAACTCTCTCTCTCTCTCTCGTTATGTCTCTCTCTCTCTCTCTCTGTGTTATGAATGCCATCTGAATCTCAGCTGTTGGGTTTTGAGAATTTGGGTATTTTGAGATGTTGTGTTTTGTTATTGCTCTAGAATTTCAATCTCTCTTGATTTATCTCTCTCGTTGTGTCTCACTCTCTCTCTTCCTCTCTCCCTTTATAGCTTTTGTGGTGGACATAATACTGACTGTGATAGTGGAATATTTTTGAGATTTGCATTGTTTGGCTGTTGTGTGTTGCTTTTGGTATTTGCAGCTCTGTTTGTTTTACTTTTTGTTTATCAGGGACCACAATACTGACTGTATTTTTGTTGGCATTTGTGGTTGTTTGTCTGTACTGTGTGTCACTATTGTTTATTAGGGACCACTATATTGACCTTGATATCTTTGTGTTGGTATTTGCATTGATTGTCTGTATCGTGTCTTGCTTTTCAAGAGGTGGCTGGGTCCATGTGAATGGGTTGTCGGTATTGTATGCTTTTTTATTTGTTTATTAGCCTAACAAAGTATTATTAATTTCAAAAAGTGGATATCTTTTTTCATTCTGTTTTCTGCCCGTAACTTGCATGCAGGATGGATGAGCTCTTTACTCTGCATGTCCACCATGGTGGGCATTTCATGTGGGACCCTCAAGTGTATGTGGGAGGGACAATTGATATAGTGGATAATTGTGACCCAGATAAGTGGTCAAAAGTAGAAATGGAGAGTATTTGTAGGGAGTTTGGCTACACTGGAGTAGATAAGTTATGGTTTAAAATGCCTGGTGTGAACCTAGAGCACGCAAATTTCCATCAGGTGGTTGATGATGATGCTGCTATGTTCATGACTGATTTGGTAAAGGGATATGGGGAGATTCATGTGTTTGTGGAGCATCCAGTGCATGAACCACTTGAAGTACCTGGTAGTGAACTAGAAGGTGTAGGTGTAGATGCTGAGTATGCTGAGTATGGTGATGAAGAGTACAGACCTGATTTTTCACAATTTGGAGGTCATGATAATGCTGAATTTACTAATGTTGACCATGGTGATGCTGAGCAGGTTTGTGCTAGGAGGGCTGGCAAAGCACCAGTTGTTGATGACCAAGTTGAGGAGAATAGTGAGGGTAGTGAGAATGAGAGGAGTGACTTAGAAGAAGAGCCAGAAATTCAACCAATAAATATTGGTGAAGATAGTAGTGATAGTTGGGACAATCAAGCTGAAGATGATAAGGTTGAACCAGGACAAATGGGTAGTGGTGTCATGAATTCTGACTATGAGAGTGAGGAGCTGCTTAGCCTTGACGAATCATCATCAAGTAGTGAGGATGGTGATGATTCAAGTGATGATGACATTCAAGAAGAAGAGGTTGACAATTCTATTAGGAGGAGCAAATACCCAATCTTTAGGCCAGTAGCCAAAGCTGAGCACCTTAGGTTTGAGAAGGATATGTTGTTCATCTCAACTAAACAATTTAAAGATGCTATAACTGATTATGCAGTTGCTGGTGGGTGGGGTATAAAATTTGTGAAAAATGACTTGGTGAGAGTGAGAGCCCGATGCCAGCCAGGGTGCAACTTTGTTGCCTACCTTGCAAAGGTGCCAAGGGAGAAGAGTTTTAGATTGAAAACATTGAACATGGAACACACATGCAGCAGAAGTTATAGAAATCTAAGGTGCACAGCATCATACATTGGGAAAAAGTTAGTGATGAGGGTTAGGAGACAACTTGACATAAAGCTTAAGGACATTCAGGATGTTGTGCATGAGAAGTATGTGGTCAACATATGTGCAGGCAAGGCAAGTAGGGCTAGAGAAAAAGCTCAAGATGCTGTTGATGGGGCCCACACTGCACAGTTCAACCAACTATGGGAGTACTGTGATGAGTTGAGAAGGTGTAGTCCTGGGAGCACAGTATTGATGAAGGTGCATACTTTTAATGATGGTGATTTGGCAGCCGAGCATGGATTGGCAACTGGGCTACCATATTTTGAAAGAATCTACATCTGCCTAGAAGGTTGCAAGAAAGGCTTCTTGGCAGGGTGTAGGCCAATCATTGGTCTAGATGCATGCCATCTGAAGACCAAGGCGGGTGGTCAGCTGATGTGTGCTGTTGGCAGAGATCCCAATGATGAATACTTTCCCTTAGCATATGCAATAGTTGAGGCTGAAACAAAGGACACTTGGACTTGGTTTCTTAATTTATTGCTTGCTGACATAGGAGATGACAACAAATGGGTGTTCATATCTGACCAGCAGAAGGTATGATGGTAGATTTATTACTTGTTGAATTAATTGTAGTTGATGGTTGCTTCATTGCTTGCTGAATTAAATGATTGTGCTTTGCAGGGGTTGGTGAACACCTTTGTTGACAATTGGCCACAGTACGAGCACAGGATCTGCTGCAGACATTTATACAATAATTTGAGGAAACATCATCCTGGTGTCCTTATTAGAGACCTTTTTTGGAAAGCAGCCAAGGCTACCTATCAGCAAGCATTTGAGAGGGCAATGAATGAGCTAAAGGAGGTGGATGAAGATACATTCAAATGGCTGCAGTCTCGCTCAACAACTATTTGGGCTAGGCACATGTTCACAAGTGATGGCCAGAGTGACACCGTCTTGAACAACATGTGTGAAAGTTTCAACAGCATGTTAGTTAAGTTCAGGAGCAAACCTATAATTACCATGGTATGCATAATTCTCCCTTTCATCTGCATTATGATCCATAGACCTGTGTAATTCATGAATGATTAATTCTCTATTTCTCTCTATGTGCTTGCAGCTTGAATGTATTAGGCTATATTTGATGACTAGATTTCAAGCAAACAGAGAAATGATTATGAATGTGGAATCTGAGTTGTGTCCTAAGATAAGGAAGAGGTTGTACAAGGAGAAGTTGGCATGCAGCAAGTGGATAGCATGTTGGGCTGGTCATACGAAGTTTGAAGTGAAGAATGGGCTGGAGAGTTTCATTGTGGACTTGGAAGAGAAGAAGTGCAGCTGTAGGAAGTGGGACATACTTGGCATGCCATGTTGTCATGCCATTTCTTGTATATTTTTCAGCAGAGAAGATGTTGAAAAGTATGTCAATGCTTGCTACAAAAGGACTACCTACATTGATTGCTATGAACCCATTATAGAGCCCATCAATGGCCAGAATATGTGGAGACCTAGTGGACTACCACCTGTGCAACCCCCTATCAAGAGGAGACCTCCTGGTAGGCCTAAGAAGAAGAGGGCACTGGAGCCTGATGAACCTAGAAGTCACAGAAAAAATAGAGGTCTAGGCATCTCAAAACAATGCAAGTCATGTGGGAAATTAGGACACAACAAGAGGAGCTGCAAGGGAGAAGTAGGAGGGAACTCTTCCTTGCCTGGGAGTGCATCCCAAGCCAGTAGGACCACTAGGAGGGTAAATATACTATCTTGACTTCAATATCTCCATTGTTTTGTTTTTCAGTTGGCAAACTATTAATTGTTGTTGTGCTTGTGCTTGCAGGCAGCCAAGGATGGTCATGCAAACAGCCCAGCTATAGGCAGTGCACAACCAGCCAAGGATGTGACCACAAGTGCACCTCCACCCCCCACTGATAACCAATCCAATCCAAGACCAACAAGACAGAGGAAGAGAGGTGCAGTCACTACTGAAAAATAGATAGCAAGCTGAAGCAGGACCTTTTTTTTTGTTGTGCTATATGTTGAAAGCACTCTTCATATGTTTATGTAACTGCTAAAACAATTGGCATTTTGGTATACTTATATGATGGCTGACCAAGTCTTTTTTTTGTATGAATGTGCTTGGTAGACTTTGTCCTACATTTTGTAATTATTGTGGTACACCCAAAACAGTCATTGGTGTTAATTATTTTGTAATTATTTTGATTATTGGTAATATTGTGATGATTCAGCTTCCATTATTCAGATTTGCTGGTTTTTAGCTTTAATTTTTAAAAGGCTTAAACTCATGTCTTTTGGATGAAGCTTGAGTGTATTACATAGTCTATGCAGGTAATGTTCAGTTTAATGTGCTGGGAAGTTTGGTGATTATGCAGGTTTGGTGAGCATTGGAGTTTAATGTGCTGGGCAGTAGCCAGTTTTAGAGGGTAATGATGTTAAATGATGTTTTATGCAGTGTGCTGGGCAGTAGCCAGTGTATTATGCAGTCTATGTATGTTTTATGCACTGTGCTGGGCAGTAGCCAGTGTATTACATAGTCTATGTATGTATGTATTATGCAGTCTATGTATTATGCAGTCTATGTATGTTCTATGTTTTATGCAGTGTGCTGGGCAGTAGCCAATGTATTACATAGTCTATGTATGTTTTATGCAGTTTAATATGTAATGAATGTAGTTTTATGCAGTTTATGCAGTTTAATGATGTATGGATTAATGAATGTAAATTATGCAGTGTAATAAATGTAAGTCAATCAATGTGAGCATTGGAGTTCCAGTTTATGCAGTTTAGTAAATTATGTAATGAATTATGCAGTTTAGTAAATTATGCAGTTTAGGTTTGAGAGATGCTAAATATTTTGCATAACCCTTTTAATGCACTGTTCAAATTATGCAGTTTATGCCATCTGATGTTTCTGCAGTTTAGTAAATTATGCAGTTTATGCCATCTGATGTTTGTGCAATCAGCTCCATTTTCTTGCTTGGCAGACTCAAATTGCAGTGTCAAATTGCACAGTTAATATGAAATTGCTGTCTCCATTCAAAATTTTGTTATAACCCTTTTAAGGCACTGTTCAAACTGCACAAACACTTCACAACAATGTAATAGATTGGTACACAAATCACAGATTAATTAAAAATACCATATTCCATTGCTAAAGTCTCGGATTATATAGATAATTACACCAAAAATCAGGCCTTCTCCCACTAATACATACCAACACAAATTATGGCATTTTTCCACTAATACATACCAACACATGCCAACACCAAAATTCAGGCCTTTTTCCACTAATACCTACCCACCTAATGACCCATTTCCCCCCCCCCCCCCACCTATTTAGCCAACCAAAAGAAGCATCATATAGAGTAGCATCCCACTTATCACCAGAGACAGCCCCAGGCAAATGAGCAGCCTCTTCTCTCTCTTCCTGTAGCCTACAATGGCAGCTTCAAGGGTCAAAATCCGTTGCCTCTGCTCCGGAATCAGCACCTTGCCACGCTCGCAGATTTCATCATCACGCCACTGAAAAAATTTACACTTGCGTCCAACCTGACACCCAAGGGGCAAATCAAACCCATCATATCTTCAACCAAAATCATGAAAAACAAGAACAAATAGTACTACCTTACCAGCAAATACTACCTTATTAGCAAAACCCATTAACAAATAGTATTAGCAAATAGTATTAGCACAATATTCCAACACTTGTATTAGCAAAATACAAGAAAATCAAATTTATATTGTCAGCTGAGAAAACCAAATTTTAATTTTTTTTAATTTTTTATTTATTTAAGAAAAGAAATTCTGGGTTCCCAAGGCAGATTAGCAAAAAAATGAAGAACGAAAAAAATTTGTTATCTACTTTTTTTCTACGAATTAGCAAAAGAATTTGGTTGTCAAATATTATGAAGCTGTGTTAGTTTAAGATCAAAATGAAGGTCTTAGAACTAAGAGAAATAACCCAGAAACCCAGAAAAACCCAAAAAAACCCAGAAACTATATAGAAATTTAGAAATTTAAAAACCCAGAAACTATATCGAAATTTAAAAACAAGAAATTTAAAAACGTTACACGAAACGACCTTACCCAGAACAAATTTTAAAACCCAGAAACTATATAGAAATTTAAAAACATTACACAAAACGACCTTACCCAGAAAAAATATTAAAACCCAGACAAAATCACCACCTTACCCAGTAATTTGGACACCCGTAGAACCTTCTTCCAGGGTTGTTAGGTGTCCACGAAACGACCAAAACGGGTTTCTCTGAGCAGAAGCATCGGGTTGGGCCCCTTTTCCTCAAGCTTCCACTCAACAACATTGAGCTTGAATCCATGGAAAGCAGTTGATTTGAAGATGGTTTTCTGCTGTGTGGTGAGCGAGGAGCAATTGATTTGAAGATGTATGGATTAATTCATGACTGGTGAGGGACTTCAATCTGTGTTGTGACTGATGAGCGAGGAGCTGAGGAAATTTGGGGGTTAGGGATTTCTATTTGGTATTGGCGTGATTTGGGGTTTTATTTGGGTTAGGGAGGGTCACGTGAGGGGCACGTGACTACACAGGGCGGGGAGTAACTAACAGTGACCATCCAAGGTTACTGTAGATATTATTTTATCATTTTTTATCAATGCAGTTTGCCACATCAGCCAAATCCGTTTATGATGTAACGGCAGGGACTAAAATAGAACCCGTTTTTCAGAATAGGGACTAAAAGCGGTAAAAATAAAACTTAGGGACCAAAACGGAAATACCCTTAAAATGTAGGGACTAAAATGTGCTTTTCGCCATAATTTTATTAACATATCAAAAGGACAGTATAGTCCCTTGCTTCAACAATTGATTAAACTAGTTTACATCTTCTAAGGGATTGTGATGCAATGAGGAGGTTGTGGTGTCAAGCTAATACCAATAGGTGTGATAACAGGTTCTTTAGTGCAGACCTGGGTTTTGGGTTGTGGAAGAACTTGTGTGATAATACGAATTATGGCAATCACAATATTACTAGGAGCTGTTTCTTTGGTTTTTGCATTTGGAAGCTTTGATTATTTTGCAATAGATGAATATTTGAACTAGGTGACTCAAGTACACTTGCAGTGGAGGAAATCAGAAACATGGCAGTGGAGTTTTCCTTTTCTGCTGGGAAGGTGAAGCATACAAGTGGCAGGTTCCCAATTGTTAGGACATATGTGTTTCACTTGTTAAGAACATATGTCATTATTTTATGTAGTTGACTAATCCTTTGACAAAATGCACTTTACTTATAATTTGGTAGATCTAAGATGTGTTTAATACTTCAAAAAACTTGTTGTTCAAGTCTAGTATTAAAGCCATAAAGATTGGACCAAGAAACAAGTGAAGAAAAGTTGTTCAATAAAGCTGGACAGATAGATCGACACCTGCGGACAGATAGCTCGATAGCTTCTCGACACCTCCCGACAGCTAGGCTATCTATCGAGCTCTTCAGTTGATTGTTATCGCAATCTCGACACCTTCTCGACAGCTGGTGGATCGATCGAGAAAGTTTTTATCCCCTCGACACTTGCTCGATAGCTGTATCTGTCAAAGTTTAAAGCTCGACACCTGCTTGACACCTTCTCGACACCTGTTATCTATCGAGGTTACAGAAATTCAGATTTTCATATCTGATTTTTGGGCCAAGCTTTTGTATTTGTGTAGGGTTTCTTTTCTCACAACCCTAGACCTATATAAGGCTTATTTTAGAGGCCGTCACATAAGAGAATACAAGGAAAACGAATGCAAAAGGTGACCGATGCCTTATTCTCTCTGAAAGAAGCTACTGCGTCTTTACGCCTTAGGGTTTTGTAACTAAGTGCTTCTTGATCTTCATTGTTGATGGAGTGAAGAACTTTGCAGCCAACATCTTCTTCTAGTTGGTGATTAAAGTCGCGTACTGGGATTCGCGCAATTGGTTAGTCACGTACTGGGATTCGTGCAACATCAAAGGGTGGCGTTCATATATTGAAGAGTTCAGAGGTTTTGAAGCGGTAGAAGGTTTCTGCTGTAAGTTCATCAACGGAGATTGTAGAGTCTAGGGACAAAGGTTTTGTACTAGATCTGAAACTTCTCTTTACTATAGTGGATTGCTTTTTGGGAAGGTTTCCTCCTAGGTTTTTTACTGTGAAACTAGTTTGTTTCATTGGTTTTCCTGGGTCATCATATCTTGTCTTATTTACTTTTCTGCTGTTTCATTACTGACATGATATTGATGTTTGTTTATTTTAACAAGTTTTATTCATAATTAATCTAATTAACAACTTGGGTTTAAAACTTGTTAATTCTATCAACCAAGGTATAAATTTCCCAACACCAATACAGGTTAGATGGAATAAACCTGATATAAACTGGATTAAGTTGAATAATGATGGTTTAGCTTTAGATAACCACGGGCTAGCTAGTGGCAGTGGTATTATCAGGGATCATAATGGTATTTGGGTATCAGGTTTTGCCAAAGCTCTTGGCATCGCTACTAGTTTTGAGGCTGAACTATGGGCTCTTCGTGGTGGTCTTAGACTAAGTTCCTCGCTTGGGGTTCAAGCACTAGAGATAGAGTTAAATGCAAAAGTTGTTGTGGATTGGATATTAGGACAAGCTTGCTCAAATTCTCGCCATTCCTCTCTTATTGCAGATTGCAAAGAGTTGATGAGCAAATTTCCCAGATCATGTAGACATCGTATTTTGTACCCCTTATGACTTGGGCCCGAGTTCCCCAATGATGCTAAACTCTAAAGCTAAAGGTTGATTTAGGGTCTGATCAGACTTAATTTGACTTGAGGAAGGTTTTTACCCTAGGGCATGCGCATGCGTATGCAAGCTTTATGCATGCGTACATGTACAAGAGCATGTGTATGCATGCTAGGGTTCAAGAAACTATGAAATGCAAGTTTTTCTGCATTAAAACTGAGGTTTAGAGTGAATCTCACATTGTCTGGGAGCCGTTCCAAACCCCCGTTTTCTCAATATAAAAAACCATACATGGTTCCTTTTGAAAACACACAAAAAATCCTAAGAGAAAATCTAAGATTCACTAAAAATAGTGAATCAAAGAGGGAGTGTTTTACAAAACATCCTCAAGTCAATATTTTCTAATTGGGGCTTTTTATAGCCTTGATCTTCGAGTTTTAAGATTACTAATCACTTTTGCATTTGATTGTGAATAGATTTGACTAAAGGAAATAGTCAAAATCAAGCCAAGGAGCTTTGTGTTTGAGGTATATGTTCTAAGTCTTTTTCCTTTCTTTTCTTATTTTAATTGTTGTTTTTTCTTTGTTTTTCTGGGTTTATTTGTGATATAACATGTTTGTTTAAGTTTAGGTTTTCTCTGTTTTATGTTTTAAAACATGTTAGGTTGTTAGATTTAATAGTTTTTGTTTCTGCTCTGTTTTTGTTCTTGCTATTTCTAGGTTAAGGTTTGGGCGCGTATGAGTACGCATGCGTTTTGCATGTGTACGCATACTCAAAGTATGCGTACGTATACAACCAGGGACAGACTTAGGATTTTAAGCTAACGAAGGCCGGAGTATAAAGAAAAAAAAATTCCAAATAGGTATCTATATAGTATTAAAAAATTATAAATACTCAAAATCGTTGTTTCTAAATACATTAAGATGAAATCATTTACCAACAAAGGCAAAAACAAAAACAAAATAATGTTTTTTTTTTTTTAATACTAGGCTGGTTAGGATTTTTTTTTTTTTTGTTGAAATTAGAGCATTTACAATGGTGGTGTTAAAAATTTTAGCTTTTAGTATATTAAAAAGCTACTTTATCTATTTTACCACCTCACTTTACAATACACCCAATATCAAATGTTATATTTTTTTATCACTTCACTTAAAATAATATAAACAACTCGTTAAAATAATAAAAGAAGTCATAAAAAATAAAAATAAAAGAAAGCGAAAGAATTTGAGTTTTTTAATTGAAGGAATAGATATAATCTTAATAAAATATTGTATTTTATTTTTAACAACTTGCAATACTCAACTGGTATTTATACCAGTTTACTGTAGTTGTAAAAAATTTTGTTTTAGCTTCTACAATAACATATGATTTTTTGGTTCTTTAGTAGTAAAATAGTTTTTTTTTTTTTTTTTGTTGCTAAAATACAATTATTATTGTGAATGTTTTTATTGTTTTTATTAAGTTTTTGGGTTGGATAGTTGCTATTTAGGTGAGACTAGTTAGGTTTATTGAGAAGAAGGGGGCCTAAGGTTTTGGAAAGGGGCCCAGCTACAAAAATGAAATATATAAAAACTAAAAATATATATATTTAGACCTAGGGAGGCCCGGGCCCCCACCTGAGTCTGTCCCTGCATACAACTGGGCCGCGTACGAAGGCCCTATGTATGTGTACTCGTACTCAAGCCCAGAAACCTTAATCTGCATCTTTTTGTTGCTGTTTCTTTACTTCATTTATAATATATGCCTCTGTTTTGTTCTCTTTTTATGTTTTTGAGTCTCTATTTCTCTGTTTGTGTTTACTTATCCTCCAAATGTTAGATTAGAGTTTTTCTTTCAATTACTCTTTGATATGTCATGAACATGCATTTACATGTCCGTCCAATTATTGCATAGGTGTTGTGATGCATTGAGGTAAGGTATGCATTCATATGTACATGCATTTGATTGAATATGATCTTGTTTAGGTTTAATGAACATGATATGTGAGTTTAGATGGACATGTTTGTGTTCTTGTTTCTTGATACTTTCCTACAATTCTTTGATGCTGTCATGTCTATGTTTTTGCCCTTGGGTATCTTGTTTATTTACTGCCTTGGATGAGATAATATGATATGTATGATAGATGCATGCTAGGCTTGATGTGAGTTGGCATGATAGATGCATGCTAGGCTTGATGTGAGTTGCCATGATAGATGTATGTTAAGGTTTTGGGGATGATTGATGTCATGTTGTATGCTTAAATGTATGCTAGTGTGTGTGTGTGAATTTAGAATGCAATGTTCAACATGCCTTTAATGAAATTAAGATGTAAGATACAATGAGTGGAAGCTGATCCACAGATCAAGCCGTCTTAGGTGCCTAACACCTTTTCAAACCGTACCTAAACTTCGAACTCATACTCTGGTAGTAAGATCAATCCTTCCACATAAGAGCCATAAAACTAGGTGACGACTCCATTTCTTTTCTTCGCCTTGGTCCACTCAGCCGAGGCGTACCCCTTGTCCAAAAAAGAGCTGCGCCCACAGTGGCGGCTCTGCTGGGGATAGAGAGTTTGATTCCAATCTACAACAAAGTTGGTTTCTATCGAGGCTCAAAACCCTTAAAAAAGTATTAAAAGCCCTAAAAAAAGATAATTTTGAGGGTCTAGAAGGCCCTTGATAATATTTGAAACAAATTCCCTTGAAACAAAAATTCTGATGGTCACATGTGACCCTTGAAACAGAAATTTCAACAGCCAACATAACCCTTTAAACAAATGTTTTATCTTTATGGAGGATTAGCGACCCTCAAAAATTCAAAAATAAGGAAAAGTACAATAACCTTTTTTGATGGTCTCTAGACCCTCAAAATAAGGTTTTTCTCTTCTTCTTCTTTTTTTTAAATAAAAACCCACAGCAACCCAATTGTAAATTTGTAATTAACAAAAGCTTAAGCAGTAGAAAGGAAATACACATGGCTAACTCATCTTATATAAAAATATAAATAAATAAATAAAACAAATCTTAAAATAAAATTTTTGGTCAGTATCTAAAAATTAGTTACTAACATCAGTAATTTTGCCATCTTTGTTTCTGATAACTTGGACAAGGTAATTTTCCTCTTAGCCATTTGCAGTTTGTCGAAAGCATCCTAGAATAATGTAATCTGGACGAACCCACCTGATAGAATCCACTGGTGCAACTATTCAAGATATATTTTAGTTTCAGTGCTTAATAATGTTTAAAAAAATTAAAGAAAAATATCATATAAAATAAAAAGGAAGAAGAACGGCCATATTTTAACAAGAGGCTTTAAAATTAAGCATTAGATAATAAACTTAGGTTAAATGGAAAGTGGAAACTCTTCCCACCATAAAAAATGAGGAGGAGAGTGAGGTCCTGGTTTTGATAGAAAAATTGAGCATGTTATATTCATCAATAATTGAAGTTACATTGCCAAAAAAAAAAAAAAACCTTTAAACACAACTAACCAGAGGAATAATCATGGCAACCACATACTAATTCTGAGTTTTTGATAAATCTCTGTGGGGGGCCTTTTCACTTTAATGGGCCAAAGCCCGTCTGCTACACCAAGGCCTGTGAGTTAGTGGGTAAGAGAGTTGGGACTAGCTTCGTGGGGTTACACTGCAAGCCAGCTTATGCGCAAGCTAGGCATGCTCAATACTTAAACGACAGGAAAACGATACGGCAGGATGGATGCGGCAGATGTAGTCACAGCAGAATAACTGTCACCACGAACACAACGGAAGATACAACAGTAGAACAACTTTTATAATAAAGTATAATAAAAGAAACTACCGTAGGACAACTAATATCGCAAATAAAATAAAAGATAATATAGCAAAACAACTTATACAGCAAATAGAGCAAGAATGTTACAGCAGAATAACTAATAATTTGAAAAACAATGCAGCAAAATGAATAATAGTGGGGATATCAAATAAGCTAAAATATGCTGTAGCGAGGGAATTACGATTCTAAGCAAGTGCGATAGTGTTAGCTCGCTCTCCCAATCCTGGGCCGAGTCATTCAGCATGAACAGGTCCAAGAAGGGAACTAAACACCAACATGGGTAACCTCGTTATAGGTTTCTGCCATCAAAGTTACTCGTGCTGGAGAAAGGGTCTAAGTGATTTTGGGTTCCGATTCACAGAGTTTCAGAGGGTGGGAATGTCAAGAGGGTGAGAGAAGATGGTCTACTAATGCATGCCCCTATTCCTACCGCATTTTCTCTCTTCCCTTTTTCTTTTTACTACTTCACTTTCTTTTCTTTGGTTCTCTAATTATTAGTTTTTTTTCTTTACTCTCCTCTCCATGGGTTCTTCCTACTATTCATGACTACCTCTCCTCCTTTTATATTGCTTGATTCCATGGGATTTCTCCCTTTTGTCCTTAAGGCTTCACCAACCATTTTTGGTTTCTTGTGGGCATCTCCCCAGGATTACCCACCAACCCATTGGTTGCCCGGCCACTACTTCTGCTCAGAGTGTGCTTGTTGCACCACTCTTCATTCCAAGACAAAACTCTTTGTTTTGTTTCTCCCCCTTCCCCCCCCCCCCCCCCCTCCCCTTCCTTATCTGCCTTACCCGAATGGATAAGAATTGGAGGCTCTCTCCTTACTTACCCCTATGGCATGCATCAAGTGGCCCCCACCCTTTGCTTGCCTCTTTTTGGGTGAAATGCCATCCGAACAATGCATTTTCCCCAAAAGAAGCCTCGACAGGAACCCAAAAATAGACCTCTTTCCCCCCACCACCAAACCACACCCTTTAAATCCCTTAACCGAGGGCCCACCTTTCCTGTATTGGCTAGGTTCAAGTAGGTGGTGCTCCAGCCCTTGTGTGAGTTCCACTATCCTCTATGTTTGTCTTCTTTTACTCTCACACCATTTCTGTCATTCTTGCCTTGTCTCATTCTGCTACATGTTCATGCTTATCCCCCACAGTGTTAAAAGTGTGGGCTCTTAGGCTTGCATCGCCTCCTTTTATTTCCTTCGTGGGCCTGGACATTGTCTTGGCAAAGGCCCCTACCCGTCCAACCCGTTGGGCTTCCAATTCTGTTGCTCATTTTCTTGCCATGCCTATGGGCTTGCCATGTTGGCCCATTGGACTTATTACCTTTTCCTTTGGGCTCCCGCGACCCATTTACTTTATTTTTACCTCTTCTTAGGCCCATGAACTTGCTGTATGTCATTCCTGCTATGTTGGCTCATTGGATTTATTACTGTTTTTCTTGGGCTTCCACGGCCCATTTGCTTTACTTTTACCTCTTATCGTGCCCGTGAGCCTACTGGCTATCATTCCTGCCATGTTGGCCCATTGGGTTTATTACCTCTTTTCTTGAGCTTTCACAACCCATTTGCTTTACTTTTACCTCTTGTTGTGCCCATGGGCCTACTAGCTATCATTCCTGCCATGTTAGCCCATTGGGTTTAT